>CAJFCV020000002.1:4542381-5742381 GCA_904066235.2 Bursaphelenchus xylophilus | reverse complement strand
TTGAAAATACCACTATGTCGACATCGGGCTTATCAAAAATATTGCCGAAGTGTCAACTTTTCTTAAAATTTTGCAACAAACCTTGCAAAACAGGTCAATAAACAAAAAAATCTTTTCTAGTAACTGTAGAATACAGTAATGAACACGTAGGTTCAAGCCGGAGATATCCGCTCCGGGTGGACTCGAACCTCCAAAGACTTCCTCCCCCAAAAGATTTGTGGGTGGAACTTTTTCCACTAGACTATTTGGTGACGCCTTCGAAGGCCTTTCGGTTCGTCTTTTCTCTCTTTCGATTTTTTGGTCGGATCTTTTCGACGACATTTCTCGTCGCACAGACTTATTCGGCAAGTAGAAAAAACGGATTCCTACTAAATTTTACCTGCTCTTTCAGAATATCTAGGTTTCATTTGTGGATCCCACGGATCGTTGGGACCATTCCCTTGTGAGAAAAATGGGAATCGCGCGCGACAATAAGGCAAAAACAACAAAATTGCACTGTGCAAAAGCACTTTTCGGCCCGGATGCACGGTGCAAAATGTGTTTTCGTGTGAATGCACAGTGCAGAGTCGCAGAAAATTCTAAGGACTTTTTTCCGCGACTAGTATGTTTCTTTGGAGAGACGTGGTCAAGTCGTACACTCTAGTTAGTACTTGCCGAGTTCTCTACTTACAAGGGATCGGCAAATAGTTGCAAGCTTTAATCTTAACAAAACATATATCGTTTGAAAGAGCATTAAAAATAGCGCATAACGCAAGAAAAATTAGCTGCCTAATTTATGTTTGGACAAAGTTATGTCCGTTTTATTAAAGTGGTTACATGCGGCCAAAACGCCGGTTTTTGATATTACAGTAATCCTGCCGGCTTGAAATCGTCTCCATTGATTTTCTAGTATCTGAAAACGTCTATCACGGTCGTTTTATGGCTTTACCTATCCTCGGTTATGAGTTATTAGACATTACTGCATGTTCCAAAAAAATGTAAATAAAACCAGGTTAATGAGAAAATTGGAGCTAAAAGCTTTGGAAATACATTTATATGATCGTTGTGGTCGTTCACAAACTAAAATCTCAAAATTAAAAATTTTTATGTCCTAGCCCTACCAACGGTTGGTCCACTGTGTCAGCTATAGTCTTTTGCCCGATTTTACAATTTTCTCTTCGTATTTTTTCGAAAAAAATGTGTATTTACTGGTCCTAGTAAATTTAGTTCACGTCCAATAATTATAATAGGTCAGGCTACTGGGATGACACAATTGTAATTATATGATAGTGGTATCCCCACTCTCATCACCATCAAATTTGTGGTCGTTTCAAAAAAAGCCAAAAATTCAGAGAAATCCCGTAAAAATGAATTTTGTTTGCGAAGGAACACAAATTGTTTAAAAATATCAACATACCATGGTTTTGTGGCATATAAGATACGAAATGCAAAAAAATTGCGGATCCCGGGTTCGAAACCAGGACCTGTTGCGCCGGAAGTAGGAGTCACTACCACTCGGCCAATTGGACGCAACCCTGTTGGCTCCAAGAGCTTATAAAGTGACGCGCGAAATTAGGCTAAAATCTGTATTTTGGCCATAACTTTGTCCAAACATAAATTAGGCAGCTAATTTTTTCTTCCTTATACACAACCTTTTACGCTCTTCCAAATGATATATGTTTTGTTAAGATTAAAGGTTGCAACTATTTGCCGATCCCTTGTTAAACAGAAAGTGAGAGAATCGGAAGTATTTACTTTGAAATTAACCTGTAAAGAAAGCCATCGAAAGAGATCACCCATTTGTGAAAATTGGTAGAACTGTTGTTATATGTATGTAATGGAAAAGTTTGGAGGTGCTGATCAACGTTCAAAGCACCGTAATTGCAAAATGCAAACATGGCCTTTCCTTTCCGCCCTGAAGGTTTTTGCACACCAACCAAATCATTCTCAAAACTAACTACTGGTAACCCCTTAGAATTCGCACTGACGTTCAACTGTGCTATAAGAGTTCAACAAGTGCGACGATTACTCAATATTTCACAAGTGAGACAGCGGTGTGGCCCAGTGGTTAGAGTGAGCATTCGATGAGAACCTACTCACGGGTTCGATCATTTTTGGCGCAGTACTTCTTTTTCACACTGGAACTACTATTAAGGTGTAGTATTAGTCAAATTTGACATGCAAAACAAAAGTTTTGAGTTGGTAAAAAACTGTAACAACTCCATACAAGTACTTTCTTTGCCAAATAAAATCTGAGATGGTCAATCTTTGGAAAATTCCGGCACTTGTTTAAAAACGTTAAAAGTAAAAGGCTCTTTTAAACATTGGATTTCATTGTAACGCATCATTTACGTTATGTTACACCTTTGATTAATCATCAGTCGACTGGTCAAGTTCGTAACTGTACACTGCATTTGTTAAACCGTATTACTTGATGAGAAGAAAATGACGATGACCGTCAACGCAACGCTTCAATAGAAATAGGGTACTTGGGAGCACTACTAAGATTCCAATAACAGCGTAATATAAAATCTCTAATACACAACCAAAAAACAAACAAATTTCACCTTTATAACAACAATATCAAAAAACAAGACCCATCAACAGCTTAAGCTTTAGATTCCTGCTTTTGCTTGTTCACGACCTTTCTGCTTCCCTTCTTGGCAAAACGGAGATTTTTCAAGAACTTGGGGTCCACTCCTTTCATGGAGGTTCTGGCCTGTCTCTTTGGCTTGTGGATACCATTTCTGTGATCCTTGCGGTCTAAAACAAAAATTTTAAAATAATACATATCAATTAAGCCTAACACATGTTGCAAAAACCATATGTCATCGATAACGCGAGAGAAACGGCAAAATGGCTAACTCAGTACGCTGTAGAGAATAAAAAATTCCGTAGTTATTTATTATATACGCAAAATTCGAAACCGCTTAAATACTTTAATGATGAAAATCAAGCAACCTCGCCTTATGCGCACGAATCTAAAAGAAGAATAAGAATACTAAAAAACTCACTCTGGTTGTGATTGGTATGGTTCTTCGACTTGGCCATAGCTGGTGTAAAGGTCTACCTGAAATAATTGAGGAAATTACGATGCAAATCGATGAAAGGCAGCAAAATTACATCCAAAAGATAAAAAATCGCATTGAAAAAATAAAAATTCGCCCTCCCTTTATTCTCTTTTTTTCCTACCGGCGCGCAATAATTCGTGGCGGGACACAAGTTGGCAAAATTTCAAAGGAAGGATAATCTAACAAGTAGAGTAAAAATTTATGAGGGCTCCTACTTTTCGACGGGACATATCTCAAAAAACCAGAAAATTATACTGATCAAAAAGATGTAAAAATTAACTGAAAATTTGTAAACCTGTTAAAAATGAGCACAAAGAGGTGTCTATGTAGGACTTTAAAGTGACTTGCGATTGATTTTTCACCCCCATAAAAGTTTTGCTTGTAAAGTTAGCTAGGTGATTTGTCGGGGCTCGCTTGGCCTCTTTATATTGCTTAGTACCATTAAAACCGCCATCTCTAACAATTATAAACCCCAAAAAAATTTAAACTAACCACATACCCTTCGGGCAAAACAGAGATTTTTTTTTAACACATGTACCGGTACCCTGTTTTCAAATAAGCACTTGAAAGTTTGGAATAGGCTCGATTTACTTTGCAAAATGAGATGAGAGTTTCATTTTTTCTATAATAATATGTATTAAAACCCTAAATGGAGATACAGCCGTGGAATTCAGAAAGCTCGTTCGAGTTAAAACAGAGTTTTTTACAAACTGAAGCTTCCCTCCAAGGGGCCCGGACATTGTTGCAACGACCATTACCAAATTTCTTGAAACTAGGCCAGTAGAAGGGCCTGGACATGCTGATAAAAAGCGAAGAAGGGTTTCGCGAAATTTCATCCATTCCGGGATTACTGTAACATTTTGTATTTTATAAAGCGGCGTTGGTTGTGGGCCGGGTGATGGTTCTATGAGTCCAAAACTTTTTGTGTGACTGTTTTCGACCACGGCCAACATTTTCCTAATTGAAATGTTTTTTGTATCTCTTCATCTTTTGGTAGTACCGTAACCCTCAACATACCATATCGATTACTGCCAAAAATTGGGAAAAGTGTAACCAGTTTTTAAGCTTGATTATAAAGGTTGGACACACTCTCCGTAAAATAAGACCAAAAAATCCAAAATAAAAATATAAGTTTTTGAGATATACGCGTTCAAAGTTGCTATGTTCGGGTACTGTAGGACCAAAATGGAGATGATGAATTCTCAAACGGTACCATTGATTGCCACGCCTCACCCATTAATAGACTAGCCTGAGAAAAATATTTTCAGATCAAAAAATAAATATTTGAGGCTTTATTTCAGGCTTTATACGATGGTTACTGTAGTTTCTAACTTTTGTCAATTTCGCTAACCATTTTTTTCAAATGACGCATTTAGACCAGCTATCCCATTGAGAAATGTGTGTACAACGTAAAAATCAAAAAATCAAGGTTACAGTACTATCAATTCTTGAAATAAAGGGAGATTACGGTAGCCGTATCCGCTTTTTTCGCTGTTTGGCCGCGGCATTCTTTGGAGCTTCTAGTGTAACCAGATTTGAGACTGGAAATTCACTCAGAATGGATAGAGGAGTATTTTAGCAAAAAAATCGCGAAAATAAAAATATAAGTTTTTGAGAAAATCCGGGATTACGGTCATTTTAGGGGGTTTTTGGGCTTTTTGGCCGCGGCATTCTTTGGAGCTGCTAGTGTAACCAGATTTGAGACTGGAAATTCACTCAGAATGGATAGAGGAGTATTTTAGCAAAAAATCCCGAAAATAAAAATATAAGTTTTTGAGAAAATCCCGGATTACGGTCATTTTGGGGGGTTTTTGGGCTGTTTGGTCGCGGCATTCTTTGGAGATGCTAGTGTAACCAAATTTGCGACCGGAAATAAATTCCCGCTGCCTTGGGAAGTACCTATGCAAAAAATCCCGAAAATAAAAATATAAGTTTTTGAGAAATTTCGAAATTACGGTAATTTTAGGGGATTTCCTGTCCGAAATTACCGTAATCCGGGATTTTCTCAAAAACTTATATTTTTATTTTCGGGATTTTTTGCTAAAATACTCCTCTATCCATTCTGAGTGAATTTCCAGTCTCAAATCTGGTTACACTAGCAGCTCCAAAGAATGCCGCGGCCAAAAAGCCCAAAAACCCCCTAAAATGACCGTAATCCCGGATTTTCTCAAAACTTATATTTTTATTTTCACGATTTTTTGCTAAAATACTCCCCTGTATATTCTGAACATATTTCCGGTCTCAAATTTGGTTACACTAGTATCTCCAAAGAATGCCGCGTCCAAACAGCGAAAAAAGCGGATACGGCTACCGTAATCTCCCTTTATTTCAAGAATTGATAGTACTGTAACCTTGATTTTTTGATTTTTACGTTGTACACACATTTCTCAATGGGATAGCTGGTCTAAATGCGTCATTTGAAAAAAATGGTTAGCGAAATTGACAAAAGTTAGAAACTACAGTAACCATCGTATAAAGCCTGAAATAAAGCCTCAAATATTTATTTTTTGATCTGAAAATATTTTTCTCAGGCTAGTCTATTAATGGGTGAGGCGTGGCAATCAATGGTACCGTTTGAGAATTCATCATCTCCATTTTGGTCCTACAGTACCCGAACATAGCAACTTTGAACGCGTATATCTCAAAAACTTATATTTTTATTTTGGATTTTTTGGTCTTATTTTACGGAGAGTGTGTCCAACCTTTATAATCAAGCTTAAAAACTGGTTACACTTTTCCCAATTTTTGGCAGTAATCGATATGGTATGTTGAGGGTTACGGTACTACCAAAAGATGAAGAGATACAAAAAACATTTCAATTAGGAAAATGTTGGCCATGGTCGAAAACATCCAGTCGGTAAGTTTCATCCGCAACGCTCCATCCCTCAGCCCATCACAATAGGAACTTTACAAAACACAAAATGTTACAGTAATCCTCGAATAATGCAAATTTCGCAAAAACGTTTGACACTTTCGATGTACGCCCTGTGGGTCTTCTATGAGCCAAATTTGAAGAAATTCGGTGATGGTCACCGCAACAATGTCCGGGCCATGCTTCACTTTGTAAAAAAATCCGTTTTAAAAAACGTTTTTTAAAATATGTGGGACAAATGCTTGGAACAGGTTAGGAAAGTGACCATAAATTTCGGGTTATTGTCAAAAGTTCCTCGGTTTTGGTATTTTTGGATGCTGCGAGAAATCAGAATACCAGCGACATATTGATTTTAACCTACAGACTCAAAATAAAAAAATGCTTATTGAGGCAAAAAATACGGTAGAATTTGAGAAAAAAAATTATTATTTTTTTGGCTTAGGTTATCCATTTTACCGGTATGTTGGTGTTCTAAAATATCACCTATGCTCGCCTGATCGTCTAAAAACGCTTACATTCTCACTACAGTACGATTTAAGAAGGTTTTGGATTGTTCTTTGAATCTTACAAGGGAAGTGCCACAACTTATAATTGTCAACTCCTTGGCAGAAAACGAGATAATGCACTCACATGGTCATGAGAAACTTGTTTTGCGAATTGGATAAATTCTGGGACCAATTTGACATCTCGTAAATTTAGTGCGAAATTTGCAAGGAAATCGAATTTTTGCTGAATTGTGGGTCATTTTTATTCTGGGTGAGGTTGTGTGGGCTGAAAAGAGGAGGGAAGTAGAAACGAGCTCTGACTTTCGACCCCGACCGGGCAGTAAGAACCGTTCTTACCCTCGAGCTCGAAACCCGAAAGTCAGGATGAAAATTGGCTTACTTTTTGCAAAAATTCCGGGGAGTAAACTCGAAAGCTGACTTTTTTACAAAAGAAACTAAAGACAGAAAAATTTCGAACTTTTCGAAAAAATTGGATCAAGGCTCTTATATATTCACCTATAAAATGGGTTTTATGACGATATCTGAATTTTCAGTTATCGTAGTGTGGAAGGTTTCGTCGTATAAAAAGTCCCTGATAATGTAGCAAAATTTTTAGTCTCGAGACTAAAAATTTTGCTAGAGATCTCATATGAGATTGATCAAATGAAACATTTGGGATCTACCAAGTTATATTCTGTGGAGAGTTGACATTAAGGGGAGGTTGCCAAACCATTCCTCTTGGAACGTAATATTATATCAACGCCAATATTAATTTTTGAATAATATTTGTTAGTAATGTAGATTTACCAGCGGGATCTGCAGTCGTTCATGCGGTATTGGCGCGTCGTGATCAGGTACCAATCTTCTAGAATGTTTTAAAAGATTTGGCCCTGGGGTTTTCTTTTGTTTGATCGACGCTTCTTTGATCCTCAATACGTGCGAATTCCCTAAATTCAAGTGAAGTTTTAAATTGGCCTGCTCTTTCACAAACCTTGTTGCATTGTCTTTGTATCATAGTCTTGTGAGACACGGGCCCGTTTGCCCCTTTGTGTATGTTAACTGAAATGTATTTGATTTCCCTAAATTTATAAAGGTCGGATCTTATAATAGAGCTCGTTGATCGGATAAGTCCAGTAATCGACCTTGTTTACCTCGAGCGCTTAGGGACCTTGGCTTGTTTTCGTTATAAATTACTTTTGTCTGCCGAGAAACGAATTTCAAAGGGTCGGCTTTTCCACAAAATTGGGTTAAGAGAGAGGACATTGCACTGGGGACCAAGGGGAATATAAGTGGAAGACGAAAGGCAATCCTTGCTTTTGTTTCAGAGGGATCGCCTTTTGTGGTGATTAATATTTGAGGCGAAGAGTGGTGAGAAGGCCTTGGGGCCTCTTATTCTGCAGCCTCGTAATTTTTGCAGTTTAATTTCAATCAGTGAGTTGAATGACGTTTGGGTAAACACTCAGGAACAGTCAGTTGAAACACCAGATCTTTGTTCTTATGTGTAGAGGGAGGGGGGAGATTTTAACTGTAGATAACATCTTTTTTGGGGTGTTGGCTTGCTACCTGTTCACTGGAACCTTTCCATAAACTTTGAGACAATGTTTTCTTTTTTTGACAACGTTTCCTTGGCTGATAGTGTTTGTTTATGTATTCACCTGACCTCGTTCTGTCATTTTTCAAACCGATAAGCGTCACTTCAGTCCTAAACGCCTGCGGAATAATTTCGTGCCCGATATGCATTTAATCAATTCTTTTCTCCCGAATTCCTGAGTCGACTCGTTTTGATGATAACATGGGACCTCAAAATTATATGGACTCTGATTCATAAGTGATGTAGGGCTCGAGTTAGTAGTGATTCTGATTTAGATAAGACTGACGCCTTTTAAGGCTTTCAAGACAAGTAGCAGCTTTAAGTGGCCTTAACTCCTAATTGCAAGCACCGTGGGTTATTCCTTCTGGAATGAGAGCGCGTCAGATTTATGGTGCTCTACTTGTAAGGGCTATGACATCAGAGAACGTTGCAGAGTCTTCCATTTCGTATTGTTATGATCGAAGCTGACCAGTAAAGTAGATAGTGGAAATGAATGCTGTTAATTGGTTTTGAAATAGGGGTCTGGTTAAAGCTCATTGCGGCTCGAAGATCTGGTCATAAGAGCATTCGGTGGGTTCGGAAAGGCCTAGTCTGATGACGTATTTCAGAAGGATGATTACTTTGCCTATCTTTAGTCTCTAATTCCCACCCTCCGACTTAACGGCGGCATTTAATTTGGTCTGATTTTGCAGTTTAATGGAACTGCAGTCGTAATTGGGGGCGTTTGTTTATCCTTGCCCTCTGATATTTCCCCTCATGTATTTGATATCCTCGCTTATTGTCGGGGCATTCTTCCTGTTTGTTTATGGAAGAAGGACTAAACTAAACTGTCTGAAATAATACTTTTTTTGGCGATTTTGTACGAATAATTGGCTCTATTGGGAGAGTGGACACCCCTGCCCTCTCTCCCCTCTCTTGACCCGCTCTTTTTTCAATTCCCTTGCGCTATTGGGCAGTTGAACATTCCTTCCGTGTTCCATCATATTTACCCTTATTTTTGATTAGAATGGGAAGATTGATAAGACTTGAGTTATTTTTCTTTTATTGAAGAGATAGTTGGGTAGAGCTGGATTGCAACAATATAATACAGGGGGCTTGGTTTTGTCTGTGAAATGTGTCAAGTGATACTTTTGCCATTAGTCTTAATGGGTGGGATCACGTTTAAGACGCCAGACGATGGGTGTTTATACCGGGGATCCCCGCGATTTCCCCTTGAAAGCCTCGTGGAGACAGAGAATGTTTCTTTTCTCCATCTCTACCCACTATAATATAAGCGGAGAGAAATTGGAAAACGGAGAAATAATGCGGAGAAAAGGGGCGGGGCCAGGCAGCCCGTGTTCTAGTGAGTAATGCCATTATGGAGAGAATATTTATCAGGAGCCGCTACTGATTAATCTTCCCGAGGCTTTTTTTCGTTTCTTAGTGACCTCATTTTATTTGTTTTGTTCCTCCAGTCTGATCATGAGGTTATCCGCCTTTTGTCCGTTCCCTCACAATGTGAATTTAAATCCCTGATTTTTGACTCGCGAGGGTACAGAGTCTATAATTAGAAGGCATCGAGGTCCCTAAAAACGTGATGCATGTGGATTATAAATTTTGATTCAGTTGTTTTTTGACATAATTATGGGTGAGGTTGATTAATGTGTTGTCAGAATACAAAATTGATTAGTATGTGTTTTGTAATAGTATACTCTCATTTAAGTTTTTATGGCCGTTTGACCCGAAATATTTTTTCCTCGCGAAAAACGGAACTAAATCTGAACCGATTCAGATTTTATCGAAAACTTTGAGCGGACTCTACTCCTGACGAGAAAGAATAACATCAGTTTTTGCAGGTATTCCTGTCCTTTGTGAGAGTATTTATGGAACGCCGACCTCAGCATTTGTTCCAGCCACATTACAGATCCGCCAATTCGCTCAATCGTCGTGTCTCAATGACTTGTAATTGTATTGAGAACCCCAATCATCGTCACCTCACTCTTCATAACAGGACCGGGACTCTTCGCTGTGCTTCGAATCCGCCGGTCGATTCCAAGAGTCGACCAAAAAGAGATTTCCGCTTCCAGGTGATCGAACTCAGGGAAGGCCCCAAATGGTTCATCTGGCCGTCCAACAAGTCCCATGGCGATGAAAATAATCTACTTTCCCAAGAATTTAACCAAGAAAACCAGGGACATCGATCGAGAAGTCAGGTAGAACAGGAGAGCCGCCCTATTCCCATAAAAAGTAGGTCTTAATTAATCATGATTCTGTGGTTTCATGATGTTTTTGGGTTTACTGAGTGTTTTCTTGATCTCCATGTGATGTCAACGTTGATTTATTTTAGGTCCCCGTTTGGACGGAAGAAAAAGTTCAATGGATGCCTATTCCGAGCCCTCAACTAGCCGAAGGAGGGTGGAGTCAGAACAATTGGGACTTCGAATGTCCCCGGCTAGTCTGTCTTCGGGCGGCTCCAACCAGTCCAGTCTGTCCTCAGGGTCTACCACTTTCCAAATACTTTCCGTCTCTTCGAAATGGGAACATCAGAGCGAAGACGAGGAAGCAGAAGACATTGAAAATGGGAATCGTTTTTCCGGACGATCTTCTTCTCACGTCGAGCTCTCCACTCCACTTGCTGTTAATTACAAGCCCGTTTCTGTAGAGTCAAATAACAATTAGGTATTGCTTATTTCATATTTTCACCTCTTAATCGATCTCAGAGTTAGCCGTAGTGTAGATTAAATCGATGTCACTGTTGCCTTGTTGTATTTAGTCACTATACCATCATACGAGTAATATTTATTCTTGTTACAATTTGAGTTGGAATGTATTGGACCGTTTACTTTGTTTTTAGTTTAACATTACTTCAATTTTTTTACACTTTCAACATTACTGTAAGAAATAGTTTATGGTTGAAAGTTGACCTTATAGTAGTCAAAACGACAAAGAGACAGTCCGTCTTCCCGTTTGATATAAGTGTATTTTACAGATTATTTAGCCGTTCGGGTCTTTGTTTTGTTTGATATAATGCTGTTTGCATTTATTACAGGGGAATAAAGCTTTACAAAAAGTTGATGATCTTTTTTTGAGGGAAGTCTTTTCTTTCTTTTTCCACAGGCTTTGGCCTTTTCTTACTTTACGAAAAAAAGGAAGTGACCATTCCGGCCGGCCAATATCTTTGCATTCCCTCATCCCAAAAAATGACCGCAAAAAAGAAAATAAACTTGCTTTACTAGAAATTGGAGGCAGCAGATGTTATGGGCATAACAATTTATTATAATAACTTTAAAGAAGGAAACAACATGAAAAAGATAATAAACGACTAAGCAAATAATCAGAAAATAATGGTCCGATCATCGACTCCGAGGATCTTCCACTTGGCAACAACTGAATTCATTTCGTCTGTGAATGACATGCGATCCCTGAGTTTCTGTAATTTAATGACATTGTATTTGATGACGGCCGTTGCCAAAACTTCAGAGAAGGTAATTCGAATAAACGCCAAACTCGGAGTTAGAAAATTTATTAGCATTAGGTATAGGAAAACCAATTAATAAGTTACGAGTTCTTGAATCCAGATTACCTTCTCAATAGTCGCAACAGCCTTTCTTTAGGAACTGATAAACATAAATTATAAGGCAATATCTTTTTTTACTTACCCTCAACGCATCCACAGCTAGAAGGTCCGTTTTTCTGTCATAAAAAATAAAACAATATCCAATGTTGCCCAGTCGACCAACGCGACCACACGAACTCAGGATATTGTGATGATTGTTTTCTTCGCAAATATCATAATGGACAACCACTTTCAGATCGGGGACATTGATCATTCGGGCCATCAGATCTTGTGTTACAATTATATCATAATCACCTTGAAGAAAGCTGTTCATAGTCTTCAACATTTCATTGGTGGAGTCTTGCGATGCAATTTCTTTGGCCAGATATCCTTCCCTTTTCAGTCGATATGCCAATTGGGCGCATCGATCGTTCTCTTTTACAAAAATAATTGTTTTCGGCGGTCGATCAGGCGCATCTCGAAGACTTGTGTTCTTCAACAAAGAGATGAGGGCATCGTGCTTGTGCTGGCCTGTCTAAACTAACAAGGGAAGTACCCCAAGTGCGACGCTCCGATTTTCTTTAAATTTTGAGCACACGTCGGGCATGAACTAAATAACAATTCCTGAAAGTTTTAGCTCGCGCTTTGCGGGCGCCGCCGAGATATCGAACGATTTTTTCCGCCGAGAGAGTACGCTAAACAGGGAGAGCGGACAGAGAGAAAAACACTTTTTGGTCATAACTTTGCTTGTTTTGTGCGGAAAAAATTGATTTTTTGTGGAAACATTACCCTCCATGGTAGAAATAGGTACCAAACTTTTCGTGCCGAAATTCAGCAAAAAGTGTCAAATTTTCGCCCACTTTCGATCTAAAAATCTCGGTTGTTTCTGCAAAGCGCGAGCTAGGGTTCCCGCAGATATTTTAGAAAAAATCATTCTAAATTTGTGCCAAGTTTCATCAAAATCTGAGCGTCGCACTTGGGGTACTTCCCCTGTAAGTGATCAAAAAGCAAAATCCACTTACAATATTAAAGCATTTCATACGTACCGTCGGTGGTATCGTTTCAGTCCCCACACTGACAATGCCAAGCTTCGCGTCCTCAGGCAACAACTGCTTAAACCTATTAACACTTTGATAGCATGAGGTCAGACATATAAGCTTGATCTTCCCGTTAGTGGCTTTCTGAATGCATTGATTCAATATTACAGCGTATTTTTGACTTACAAGCTTTTGAAATATGGGATCCACATATCTATAAAACCTATTGAAGTTGAGGAAGATGTCCGCTTCATCGAGGACTAAATATCGAATCCTTTGAATCTGCAGTTCTCGCTATAATTTTAATTTACGCAACAGATATTAAAAAATACCACAGATCCACCGGCACATCTAAAGAAATGATTATCAGCCCGTCCCGAGGTACAAACGAGAATATCCACCCCTTCTTCGATCAATCGGTTGATGACTTTAGGATCTTGGGAACCACAGGACATTCCAACTTTGATTGGTCCACCTAAAAATTAATTCTGGGTACATAATCAGCAATTACCATCAGGACAAATGGCAAGAAGTTCTTTGCACAGCTGGGCACAAGCGATGTTGTTATGCGCAAGGAACACTGCAAAGGGTCCCTTCTTTGTTATATCTTTATTTTTCATGTGGAAGATTCTACTGATGATTGGGAGAGCAACAGCTAAAGTTTTGCCGCTTCCGGAGGGCGATCTTACAAGCAGAGCTCTAGTCGTATTATAATTTTCCCTGAAATGATTGCAATGTAATTCACATGGGTGTAACCTCACCTAGCCATAAGGAGAGGAATTGCATATTTCTGAATGGCTGTCATTTGCGTGAGTCCCCGGTTTGCAATCAACTCCATTGTCGGACCTTCAAAGTTACATTTATCGAATGACCTGGAAAATTTCAGGAAAAAATTCAAACGTAATTAATAAAAGTAAATCCATTAGAATGGTAGTTGCAACCCTTATCGTTTGTTTTTTTTCCGGAAGTGTCACTATTGACACTTTCGGATATCGCGGTGCCTTCTAGGTGTGTTATAAAAATATAAATTTTGACTTTAGAATGACACATATGCGTGTAACTCTGTCCGTCAAGTTAATTATAATTGCTACCAGGCCACGAAGTTTTCACAGGTATTTGGACATGATTTCGGTAACAATATTTTCGCCAAACCCGTATAAATCAAAAAATCATGAATTAACTTACTCCACCGAAACAAAGAGCTCAACCCGATAAAGAAACAATTCTTGTTCATCGACAGCTATTGTTTTCTCGAAGTAAGGACCTGGGAGGACGAAGGAAGCCTTGACTTCATCCATATCAAAACCCGACCTGTTCAATTTATTCTGCATCCTGCCAGCGGTTTGTGTTCCTAAACAAGCGAATAACAGGTCTAATTGTTACTTACGGCCTCGAAATACGAATGGGTTATTCTTGCAATAAGCATTCTCTTCTGTGAATTGGGATTGACCTCGAGGAGGAAACTTCTTCTAAACAGGGAAATGAATTACGCAATATTGCACTTACACTCGGAGGAAAGAAAGGTACATTTTCATTCTTTGATGCAATTTGGGTTGATTTCGACGATGCTGGACGAACAATCTGGGCAGCAGACTTAACATAGCCATGACAATCATGAGAAATTGATTCCCTGGGTTGGGTTGTTGATGGGCTTTCGGTCGATGCCTTGACCCTGGACGTTCCCGGTTGGAAATAAAAAGCATCAGTAGTCCCCAAAGGAATATATCGTTCACCAGTGCTGAGGAATGGATGATATGTGGAGTAAGAATTCCTAAAACAAACAAATAAGAAATTGTATAAAATGCTTACCTTGGTATTATATATTTTATATAGTCAATTTCACTATTAGGTACCGAATTCATAAGACGTTATAATATGCCTATAATCTTACGAGGAACTGGTTGTTAAATCGTCAACATTGTCAAATTGCCGTCATTTACCTTATGTCAAATTGTTTTGTCATTTTGAATAAATGAAAAAATTGAAACTTTATGAAAATTGAACTTTCTTGGATTTTTTTTGTAGATTTTTGATAAAAAATCGTAAGAACCAAGAACTTTTGGAAAATAAATTGCTCCTTCTTGTCAAAACCACCGATGAAACAAGCAGCAAACTAGTTACGACTAATATTAACGGTACTCATCACATTCTATGTTAAACTTGCGTTTGAAATCTTCGCATAACAGAATCTGACGTCAACTTGACGCCAAATTGGCGTCATTTTGGTTAGATTGAAGATTCTGATATGGATGAATATTGTTAATACTATTTTTTTACTGCTCATTTTACCGATCGTTTTGACAAGGGAAACTTAGTTCCTAAATTACTACAATTTTTTATTAAAATTCTACGCAAATTCTCCAAAAAATTTCGATTTGAAAATCAAAATGACAGAACAATTTGGCATGACGAAAACGACGGCAATTTGATAACGTGACTGACGCGTGAAACTGACGACTTAAAAACCCTAAAAGATATCAAAATATATTTATTATACTGATAAAATAAAACTCGCAGATCTGAAAAAAAACTGCAAAATTATTTCAGCCGCCAAAAATTCCAAGTCAAGTGTTGCGCTAAGAAAGGAAACACTTGACTCGAGGCCCAAATTACGCCCCTAAATAAAGTCATTCTCAATAAATCTATGGTAAATTAAAGATCGATAAAGGTTACTGACTTGGAAAAATAAAACTTCGGAATATTATAAACATTTAAAAAGTTCGCCACATGAACTTACAGTTTTTATTTAAAAATCAAGTTAAAATTTGAAAGTCTTATTCATTGTGATAGAAACAACAATTTGGTGACGGCCGGTGATTATATCGAGAAGGTGAGTGAATGATAGAATCTCCATGCATAATCGTACAGTTGAGGTCTCCATTCCCTTTCCCATCTAATGAGTATTGATCAGATTCTCCGTTCTAAATTTGCCCTCAATGCAGTTCGATCATGGTGGGGCAGAAAGCCAAAGGAAGTCGTTGCTTCTTCCAACGATCCTTTGTTGAATATGTCAGCGGTTCAACTGAGTAATAAGATCAAGGAAGGAACGGTATAATTGATATAGCAAAATGCATAATTAATATTTAGCTGACTTCCAAAGAATTGGTGGTTAAGATGATTGCACGCTGCAATGAGGTTAATCCCAAGACCAATGCTATTGTAGAACTCTACGAAGAAGATGCAGTTCGACGGGCTGAAGAAATCGACCAGTATATAGCCAGGTTTGACAAGTCCAGTTCTGCTTTTGCTGAACTCAAGGCCAAGAAACCGTTCCTGGGGGTTCCTTTTACCATCAAAAACAGTTATGCAGTGAAGGGAAAGAAGCTATATTGTGGTCTTCATTATCGTTTGGATGAAAGTCCCTGTGATAAAGATGCTGTGATTGTGGAGAGGTTTGCATTTAATTACGGAATATATTACATTACAATTTGAGACTCCGAAAAGCTGGCTCATTTCCCCTTGCCTCCACAAATGTCCCGCCTGCGGTGATTGCATGGGAATCGGACAATTGTATCACTGGAAGAACGTCCTCCCCGTATGATTTGCGATGCACATCTGGAGGATCTTCTGGTGGGGAGGGATCTTTGATTGCATCACAGGGATCGGTGATGGGGATTGGATCTGATATCGCGGGATCCATTCGGATGCCATCCCTTCTGAGTGGAATCTTTGGAATCAAGCCTTTCATTGATACCATCGATCCTGAAGGTCATTGGCCCGGAGGGCCTAAGGGGTCCGAAGTTATGGAACTCCCGGGTTATGGTCCCATGTGTAGATATGCCGAGGATTTGCCTGTTATCTTTGATGTGAGTAGCGATAAAATTAAATTATTAATTTCCATAGGCCATTGCTGATGTCCCCGCTCCATCTGATTTTGAGAAAAGAGCTCCAAAAAATCTGATCGTTTGTCCTGGATTGGACACTGACTATTGCCTTCCGTTATCCGAACCTCAACGGGATGCCTGGAGTACTGCTGTCAAATTCCTGAGCAAAGAGTACGGGCTAGAGCCCAGTAAATACACGATGCCCCCAACCAAGGATATGATGAAGATGTATCAGAATACGGTGATGCCTCACATGTTCAGAGACAGCTTACTTGGAGTAAGTCATCATCGTTCGTATACAATGTATTGATGATTTAGTATGAGAATGGAAGCCTTGAAAGAGAGATGGTAAAGGCTTTGTTTGGCCTCTCTAAATCCCGAATGTCGGCTCTGATGTTGGCTCATCAATTGGGAGTTTTGGTCCCAGAAAATGAAAAGAGCAAATGGAGTGACGCCAAGAAGAAATTCATCGAATCTTTCTTCAGAGTAAGAATTCAAGTCTAACAAATGAATTTCAGTTGGTGGATAACGGCACTGTTTTTGTCTTCCCCGCCTTTCCGAAGACCCATTATTTCCATAACGAGCCAATCCCGGCTGTTTGGGATACCTTTTACACCGCTGTTTTTAATCTCCTGGGAGCCCCAGCAATGGTTGTGCCGATGGGATTGGATAAGGATGGATATCCACGGAGTGTTCAGCTGGTCACTGCCCGAAACAATGACTACCTCCTCTGCAAAGTCGCCTTGGATCTCAGCAAGAAGTTTGGAGGATGGACCCCACCTCGAGTTTAGATATCCGATACCAATTCGAATAAATATTTACTATGATAGGAATTTGTTTTACCATTCCAGGTGATGAAAAATGTCTCCCTGATTAAACTTTTGCGTATGGTTGGATCAAAAGCAAACCCTAGATCATTTCTAAAAGTGCAATTTTCACCGCAATCAACCGAGACGTGGATTTGGAAGGAAAGGAAGATCATAGTTTGGAAGTCGCAGCCTGAGCAAGCGGTTGGCCGTCAGCGCGTGTGGACAACTGGAATACATCGAGTGTATTGGCCTGGTTGTATATTGTGGTATTTGGGACAATAAAGAGGTCATTGGTAATTGTTGGAGTATTGGGGGAGCTTGTCTAGGGCAGCGTATTAGGAGACCCGGTGTCTGATCGTGTTGACGAGGAACCGAGGATCTCCTTGAATTACATTCCTGAATTTTCTGTTGATAGTTGGTGTTATATTTGAAACAAATAAAAATCTAGCCTCAACTTGAATGATGGGTAATAAAAATTTTTGTTTTTAAGGGAGATAAGACGACCTGTGAATTAGTTATTCTAAGCTCACATTTGGAAGACAGTGATGACTATTGACAAGATTCTTCGATCCAAGAAATCGCTAGAGTCAGTAAGAAAATGGTGGATTAATAAACCAAAGGAAATTGTTCCACCGTCGTCCGATCTTCTTTTGAATACTCCAGCCGTTGAATTGAGTCGACAAATTAGAGAAGGAACGGTAGGAATGACGTTACATAACATTGGGTAATTTTATATTCGTATTTCAGTTGAGATCTTCGACTTTGGTTGAGACGATGATACACAGATGTAAAGAAGTAAATCCCCAAATTAACGCGATCGTTGAGTTATTTGAAGAAGACGCCCTTAGGACAGCCAGAGAAATTGATGATTATTTGGCCGTACTGGACAAAAACACCGCTGAATTTGCCGAATTGGAAGTTAAAAAACCGCTGCTGGGTGTCCCATTTACAATTAAAAATAGTTTTGCGGTAAAAGGAAAGAATCTTTATTGTGGACTTGAATATCGGCTAGACGAGCCTCCTTGTGACAGTGATGCCAGTATTGTAGAAAGGTATTACGATTTTTATAACATTTTCGGCCTAGGCTTCGGAGATCAGGATCCTTTCCTCTAGCCTACACCAATGTCCCTGAAAGTGTAATTGCCTGGGAATCGGACAATTCTATCACTGGAAGAACGTCCTCCCCGTATGATCTGCGATGCACGTGTGGAGGATCTTCTGGTGGGGAGGGAGCTTTGATTGCAGCACACGGATCGGTGATGGGGATTGGATCTGATATCGCGGGATCCATTCGGATGCCCGCTCTTCTGAATGGACTCTATGGGATCAGACCTTGGGTGGAGACGATCCCTGGCCATGGTCATTGGCCCAGAGCCACTCCAGGTCCGGTCGCTGGACTAACTGGATACGGGCCTATCTGCCGGTTTGCAGAGGATATTCCTGTTATGTTTGATGTAAGATGACAATCAGTCGATAAATATGAGATTTTAGAGTATTGCTGAGATCAAAGCTCCTTCGGACTTTAAATCAAGATCTCCAAAAAGGCTGATCGTTTGTTCTGGACTGGATTCTGAGTATGCTCAGCCATGTGATCGGGACCAAATTAAAGCGATGAATAAAGTTGCGGAGTTTATTTCCAAACATTACAATCTCAAACCTCAGGATTACACAATGCCTCCATCGAGAGATCTGGTCAGAATGTATCAGAATACCCTCTATCCAGAAATGTTTTTGGACGCGCTTTTAGGAGTAAGTATTAGAACGAACGACTACTATCGTATAGGTATCCGGTGGAGATTATGAAGAAGCGATGCTCCATTCAGCTCTTGGATTGTCCAAAATTAAATTGACAGCTATAATGTTAGCCCATCAATTATCAATTCCGGTGCCCGAGGGTGAAAAACAATATTGGACGAACGCCAAAGATAAATTCATCGATGAATTTTATAAGGCAAGCTCTTACTCGTTTGAATTACTACAGTTTTTTCTTGAAAAGAACTTTAATTCATATGACTTCAGTTAGTGGACAACGACACTGTTTTTGTCTTCCCCGCCTTTCCGAAGACCCATTATTTCCACGGAGAGCCAATCCCGGCTGTTTGGGATACCTTTTACACCGCTGTTTTTAATCTCCTGGGAGCCCCAGCAATGGTTGTGCCGATGGGATTGGATAAGGATGGATATCCACGGAGTGTTCAGCTGGTTACGGCTCCCAACAATGACTACCTCCTCTGCAAAGTCGCTTTGGATCTCAGCAAGAAATTTGGAGGATGGACCCCACCTCGAGTTTAGATATCCGATACCAATTAGAACCCGAATAAACTTTTCTTGTAAGTTGAAAATTCTGATATACGAAGCTTTCAAACGCAAGTTTAACATAGACTATGATGAATACCGCTAACATTAGTCATAACTGTTTTTACTCCTTATTTCATCGATTGTTTTGACAAGAAGGAGAAATTTAGTTTCCAAAAATTTTTAAATTGCTACGATTTTTTTTTGGTAAAATTCTATATAAATTTTCAAAAAGTTCAATTTGACAATGAAAATGACAGAACAATTTGACATGAGGAAAATGACGGCAATTTGACAACGTGTCTGACGCGTCAAGTTGACGACTTGCTGGTAATCATGGCATTCCAAAAAAATTAGGGTTACGGTAGTCAACCTTAGGTCCTTTCGAATTCTCATATTTTCCCGTAACAAATACGTTTAGCCAGCATTGACTCGTAACATTACTATAAATTTATTTGTTGTTTTTTACAGTTTTTGATAAACTAATTGATCAAGCAATTTTCTTATCATAACTGCGCGGAGGTCAAAGATTATAAGACCCGTTGGAAGGCCATTTCTTTTGATAATTGTAATTTCATTTCTCCAAAAAACCTTTCGGTCTGCTATTCCACCTACAAACTTGGAATTACTGCAAGTCTGAGACTATTGTAACATTAAAAATACGAAAAATTTTGATCGAAGTCTGCAAATTGAACCGTCCATCACTTCCATCTCCTTCGTTTTCCTCGACGTATTTTCGGTAAGCGATAATTGTAAGAAGTAATCAATTACTTCAGCCGAAAGTAGGGCTGGCAGTGTCACTGACGTGAGTCCATATCTCTCTCCCATCAGTCAGACGCGCAGAGAAGGACGATGATATCGCGCTCTTTTCTCCGATCCTGCAATGGCCATGCGCAGGTGGGAATTTCGAAAAGAATTTGGGGCTCTTGTTTTTTGCCCTTTCGTGGCGTGGGTAGCCTTGTTCCTTTTGCCCAACAACAAAACATTTGCGCATTTTAGGTGGTTGTTAGAATGGCTTCCAACGTAACTGTGAAGGTCCCTCTGATCCCCGTTGAGAGGACTTCTTACAGTGGCAAAAGTTTGACCAAGGATCCGATCAGTGAGGTCGACCCAGACATCTGGAATCTAATTAAAAAGGTTGGTGATCGCCCTACAATCATTTTTACGTACTTTTATTGTTCCATTTTTTCTTTATCCGTTATGTTATCCATGCGGTTTTTAGGAAAAAAGTCGTCAGAAAAGAGGATTGGAGTTGATTGCCAGTGAAAATTTTACTTCCAAAGCTGTTTCTGATGCACTGGGATCATGTTTGAGCAATAAATATTCTGAAGGATACCCAGGGGCCCGGTAAGTTGGGGCTGTCTACTGTAACGTAATATTTTAGATATTACGCTGGAAATGAATACATCGATCAGGTAGAGTTGTTGTGTCAGGAAAGAGCTCTAAAAGTCTTCGGATTGGACCCCTCCAAATGGGGAGTGAATGTTCAACCTTTGAGTGGATCTCCTGCCAACTTTGCGGTTTACACTGCTTTGATTGGGCCCCACGGCAGAATTATGGGTCTTGAGTTGTCTGATGGTGGACATCTGAGTCATGGGTAAGGCGGATTTTTTCTATAGTTTTATCTTGTTTTAGTTTCTTTTCGCCAGCCAAGAAAGTGTCAGCGACATCTCTTTTCTTCGAATCCATGCCATACAAAGTGAACAGAGAGACTGGCCTCATCGATTATGATAAACTTGAGGAGAACGCGGCCTTATTCAGACCTCAAATCATCGTTGCTGGTATGTAAAAACACCGTCACGTGTATCTTTTTGTTTCAGGTATCAGTTGTTATGCCCGATACTTGGATTATGCCCGTTTCCGTAAGATCGCCGACTCGACTGGTGCATACCTTCTGGCGGACATGTCTCATATCTCGGGACTTGTGGCTGGAGGAGTAGCCCCGTCTCCCTTCGAGTATGCTGATGTCGTTATGACCACTACTCACAAGTCTCTTCGTGGACCACGAGGCGCCTTGATCTTCTACAGAAAAGGAGTTAGAAAGGTGACCCCTAAGGGAGAGGAGATCAAGTATGATATCGAGAACAGCATAAACTGGGCTGTGTTCCCTGGACTTCAAGGAGGTCCCCACAATCATACTATTGCTGGTATTGCAGTTGCTCTCAAGCAATGTGAAACCAAAGAGTTTGTTGAATATTCCAAGCAAGTGGCCGCCAATGCGCAAGCTTTGGCCAATAAGTTGATTAAATTGGGATACAAATTGGTGACGGGTGAGTAGTGAAATATTACAACCAAAATACTTATGACGAGTCCGTATAATTTGCACAATGTGTTTTTCTCTGATTTTTTGCGACCGTCGCCACGATTTCCCGTTTTCTTCCAAGACATGAACTTTTTCATGAGGCGACTCCAAATTTTACGCTCGACGCCGGTGAAAAAAAAATCTACGGACTATATATCCCGAGTAGTACTGGATTTTGAAAATCTGTGCAGATCCAAAATTGAGCCTACACTTCTTTTTCAAAATCACTGTCCACCCATTTTTACTTGAGTGGACAGTGGTTTTGCCACTCCCCTCCCTAGCTACCCTTTGAATACAATGATGTAATATTGTGTAATTTATAGACGGTACTGACACCCATTTGGTTCTGGTTGATCTCCGTGCCAACAACTTGGAAGGATCGAGGATTGAAACCGTTCTGGACCTCGCATTGATTGCCTGTAACAAGAACACTTGTCCCGGTGAGTCGACTGTTCTTCTGGTTGGGATTACATAACTCTTTGGCCAATTTACAGTCGACTCTGTGTGTTGCACCTCTTTCCCTTTATGTTGTTCATTTATCCTTTCATCTGATATCTGGTTTAATATAACATGAATAATTTAGGTGACCAAACTCCCTTCAGACCCGGAGGCATCAGACTTGGAACTCCAGCTCTGACTTCTCGAGGATTCAAAGAAGCCGATTTCGAAAAGGTCGCTGAATTTATCCACGACTCTATCGAAGTCTACAAAAAACATGAGCATAGGTGTGGAAAGTTAATCAAGGACTTCAAACACTTCGTTGAAACCGATCAGGAATTCTTGAAGGACATCAAAGAAGTCGCTCGTAATGTCGAGAAGTTCACCGCCAACTTTGATATCCCCGGAAATGATACTTATTAAGTAGTGGGTATACTGTAACTTGTCTAAATCTCCCATAGTTGTGATTACTTGTAGAACTTGTTGTCGTATCAAAACTTGTTTCAACAATTTATTAGTAACAACAAATAAAAGTATTGTGATAACAATAACAATCAACAATTCAGTAGTCTCCAGTCTGTGTGATTTCTTCCCTACGTTTTCTTTTGGTGATCCGATGAGGTCTCAATTCGTCCAATTTTCGTTTCTTGGCCACGGACTTCTTCTTATTCACCTTCTGTTTTCGTTTTATGGCCAATTCTGGGTTCTGGATGATCATCTCCTTCCTTTCCTGTCGTCTTTGAGTCATTTTCTTTCCATATTCTACTTGGAATTCACCCAAGAGTTTACTGTAGAGTGTGGCACCAAGTTTTTCGCGCAAGAAGACGGCCAACTCATTGGAGATATTTTGAAGGATCTCATTCGCCTTGGATTTTCCGAGAATTTCTCTGAACAAAAAGCCAAGAAGATGTTGCTGTATGGCCGCAAAGTTGACGGTATCCGGGGAATAAATGGCCAGTTGGGCCGCGATGAATTTGAACACACTTATTCTCTAAACAAGCGATTATTTTTCATGCAGAAGATTTATTACGGATTACCAGGAAGGCTCAACTTACCTTTGTGATTGTGTCCTCCTTCTTTAGCTCGAGTCTGACTACTCCGGCGAGTTTGTGACACAATTCTTCGTAATGTTTGTCGACTAGATTAGAAGCAAGGGTAGCCAGATTCTTAATAGCTTGTTCGGCCATGGTCTCAGATAAGTTTTTACTCCTCAATTGGAAGATTAATGCATTACAGAGCTTCGAGAAGTCAGCATGGATTTTAAACATAGGCCACAGGGATTCAGAGGCGGCCATGAGATGCTCAAACAGGATTGACGCCGTCACTTGAATAGGTTCATTCCGATATTGAAGAAATTGGGTGATCCCATCTGCAAATAAATTTATCAGATAGGTTTAACTTACTTATAATAGTCTTCTGAAGGTCGTTTTTCTTGGATAGAGCTTTTTTAACTTGTTCCAGATATACTCTAATCAGATCGGTGAACAAGTTGAGGCATGGCTCAACAGCATTTCCCTCTTCTTCCTTCTCATTTTCACTCTTTTCTTCATCCTCTTCCAACGATTCTTCTTCTCCCTCATCTCCATTGTCCTCAGCTTTGGCCTTTGAGAACTCTCCTTTCAGAATGTTGATGATCTCACTAATCCGAGATTGATTTAATTTAACTTCTGGGGTCTTTATGAACTCAATTAATGAGATCGCTCCAATTGATTTGATTGCATCTTTCGGCTGTGATAACCAATCCTTACATGACAGATAGATATCATTCCTCGTTTTCTCGGAGACTGATCCAATAATCTCTTTCATAGCGGCTCTCAAATATCTTAGGCATTCGACGTTGTCTTCAGATGCAAACCGCGACGCCAATTTTACAAATGTCGGGAATCCAAACTTGTCCGTCACAGCCTGAAAGTAATATGTTACTAATATCTAATACTTAAAAATGCAAATAATCACCTTAAACGAGCACTCACATCAGTAAATAACTCAAAAATGGTATGGACCATCTCGAGAGCACTGAGTCGACCATGCACAAGGTCGTAATCTATCTGTTCCAAATAGAATTTGAGCCATCCTTCCGCAGAACGAGGTCCATTCGGATGGATCTTGAGATAGTGATGGATAACAACTCTACATTGTTCTCGGATATACTCAATTGGTGAAGTCACAGAGAGTTCAGCAAAATATTTGATGATTTCTTCGATTTTGTCGTCCATCAGATGTCGGGAGATAATGGCCTTGGCCAAAATAAATGCCGTGGTTTGCCGGTGAGAGTCCAGAACATCCATCTCAACATGATTCAGCAATATTTTTATTCTCTTTGTTGTTAGCAAATCCTTCGGCGCTTTGCGTATTACGGTAACAAAACACTAAAAACCAAAAAAAATGGACGCGATAGTGACATCAATTACCTTGAAGAGGATGAGATTCAATTCGGCCACATTTAATTGCGATGTTCCCATGGAATTTGCATATTCAACCAGCAAAATGAACAACCTATCTACAATCTTAGCCATCTCGTCGTTAATGGCGGGTAGATCATATCGAAACAGGGAATGTAAGGATCTCAAGGCAACACTTGTTATCTAAAGCAACCCGAAGTCCTCTTAATCTACTCGCTTACCTTTTCGTATTTTAATCGAAGGGCATCAGTGACTAAAGGAACGAATTCATTGATCTTTTTCTGGGCCTCATTCTCTTCAAAAACATCCTTCTTTTCCACAAGAATGTCACTGAATAATTGGAGAGAGAACTCAACAAAGATGGCCATCTTGCTCTTGGTGGATGTCTTCACAATAACTCCTAATCTCTTCGGTTCTGGAGCCAACAACAAACAATTTTGAGGTCGATATCCATTCTCTCGCTCTCTTTCTTCCTTTAATTCTGCAGCTCTAAGCGCATCACTTTGTCTGCACATCTCAGTTAAATGCACCTTCAGAAAGGATGATGTGAATTGGAGGACAGAGTCCACTTCCACTCCTGTGTTTCGCTTCAATCCCACACTTAAATTCCGCAGCATTTCGGATAACTTCTTCTGGGTTTGAGCATTTGGGAAGTCATCAATTATCTAAATCAAGGTAAAACCATACATCAAATTATTTACCTTTTTCATGGGCTCAATCAAGTTCTCCAGAACATCTACGGTAATATATCGGCCAAGAAGGATGAAAGTGTCGTAAGCCCTGTTCGATTTGGCCTCCGGGGTATTGGCCTTGACTGTTTGTAACTGCCTTTCATCAGTTATCGTCTCTCCAAAACATTGTTCTTTCACAACTTCGAATATATCATTTAAACAGAGATTAAGATCGCCTGGTTTGAGGGAATCTTGGAGACAAGATATCATGGAATGGACCGTGAAAGTCATGACATGGACCTACAACAAATATAACTACCAAAAATACCAGTCTCCTACTTGAAATCCTCTGGTAAACTTTTTCCTCAATTCGTTGATGATCCTGGGCAAAAGCCTTGGCCCGAGAGCTTGGACGATCTGTTCCATCGCCTTTCTGGCAGCTTGTCTTACCAGATAACTTCGAGACAAAAGGAGTTTAAACATGGTCAAGATAACTCCATTAAGATGCATATCCATCGCCCATTTAGGAAGTTTTTGTAGTAATTTAACAGTTGTCACAGCCAAAGGAGCTCTCAGAATTTCTTCTTGATCCGTATGGTAATTGTCAGCGTTTTGAGCCTTTTTGTGAGCATGAAATTCGGTCTAATTAACACAATTAGCAATATTAATGTCATCTTACCGGTGGTTGAATGCATTCTCTAAGCTTGGGTATAAGGACTCTTATGACAGTAGCCAGAATCTTCTGACTCTCATCCAATTGCCCATTTCCTTTGTCCAATTCCATCAGATTCGGGGGTTGTTCGAACACTTCAGATTTCTCATTTTCCTCTGTTTCCTTCTTCCCTTTGGCAGCTTTTTGATACGCTGCTCCGACTTTTTCTCTTTTCGCTTTGTGTCTGGTTACCTGGTATTCCGATCGAGGTAATTTTACATCCTTTACATTGAACCGGAACTGATTCAAAATAGCTGACAAAACTCTGAAAAAGAAAAAATGACATCAAACAACCAAAATCACATCAAATCATCACAGTTATTACCTTATTGCCGGTTTCGTATTCTGTTCCTCCTTCTTGTTAATCTGGCTAATGTATTTCCCCAACGTCTGCAGATATCTAGTCCATGGTTGCAATCTGACAATCTGGGCGTAAATATGTATCGCTTCATCTGATAGAGTTGATAATTTGGATTCAATTACGAGTAGATAAGGTCGAACCAACGGCACAATGAATCTTTCGAGCACATCCAACGGGATGTTGACCTAAAGAAATCTAAAATGACAATTAAACAAATTTACCTCAGTTTGTTCTAGCTGAACAGCCAATCGATTGAATGCTTTTTGACGCCGGTGCATCTGCAGATGGACGACGTTCTCGAAGAAACACTTATCTTTGTCCTCGGGGTCTCTGAGTATTTTCAGATGTCTTAAAAGATCTCTGCCTTCATCTTCATTGTTCCCAAAGAGATCAATGCAATATGCAAGTAAGGAGACCCCCTCATGTCGGACACTTTCATTCGGACTTCGGATAATTCTTTGGATCATTACAATCAGATGGTCGTAGAGTAATGTAATCTTTTCATTTGACTTCAAATGTCTGTTCTCCTTTGCAAACGTAGCAATCAGAGCCAAGGTGTTGGAAACAGCGGCGCGAAGAGATATTTCATCCACCTGAAAATAAATATAATCCTATAAACTCTAACTTACATTCATCAGATTGTAAGTCAACTCATGGGTATAAGCCAGCAAGGCCAAGAAAGATAGCTTCTTCTCGGGCTCCTCAAGTTTCTGGTTCAATTCCACAATACATTGATGCCGCTGTTCATAATCAGGTTCATCGATCCTATTTTTATCCCACGATTCCAATCCTTCCAATCTCTTCAAATGATGCTGTAAAGGTTTAGAAAGGTTGTTATTGTTGCGCAATGAAGTCTCGAGTTCAACTAGAGCTGCTCTCGCTTTTCTTCCCTTCAGATTTGACAAGAAGCTGACTATAATTCTGAATATCTCCTCTGGATTCTCTTCACGTTTCACAAATTTGGAAACCGAAGTCAAGACCGAGATTAGACTCTGTTCGTTTTTCAGATGCCCCAATTCCACAAACTTCAACAATGTTAGCGAAAACTCGCTTCCCAATGAAGAATCCTGAACAAACTCGCTGATCCTAAAAAGAAAACGGTCAATAAATGATACGATAATACTCCTTACTTTTCCAAAAGCGATAAGCTAAGCATGGTGGCCTTGCTGGATGACCTAATCTCGTTGGGTAAGGTGTTACGCAGGTAATTGAGTAATCTTTCAGCATGATTGACAACAATTCTGGTCCCAAGAGAAAGAGTTTTGTCATCACTTTGCAGATCTTCTTGAGGAATCTCTGGCAATGGGAGATAATCCAAATTATAATCCTGGAACAGTTTCAACAAGGCCTCAACAACTTCTGATTGGTTCGTTCTTGCAGACTCGGGGGAGAACAAGTAGTCCACCATGATTGTCATCGGGGTTCTATGTTCAATTCCAAATCCAAATGGCCGATTCAGAAGGCCGAAGTATCGGGGGATATCGCAGATTCCATTAAAAGCTCTAATAATAGCTAATAATGTATTCTCATCACCCTTGTATCCTTCTGTTAGATATGGTTCGAAGACAAGATTAAACAACACATCCAGCTCGGATTTTGCAAACTCATGATTCTGGAAGGCCTTGAACAACTAAAATCGAGAAGTTATAATCATCATAATAGTCTTAGCATTAAACCAAAGGAATAAATCGGCTTACCAACGGGCATAGGTTGAAAGCTTTCGTCCTCTGAATCTTGAGGATCTTCTTGAAATATACCGACACATTTGGATTGTTGAGCCCCCTTTGGATGAGGAGATGACACAAAATGTAAACTTGATATACATAGGACCTTTGCGATGGGCTCAGACATTGAGGAAGTTTCTTGAAGACATCGGACAAACATTCCAGGATACTGAAAGAAAGAATTATTTATTCTTGAGCATATAAAAGAAATCAGGGACTCGGGGCCAATTTGTGAACGGCGATTTTGCAGGTCGACTGACTTTCGCACCTGACTGGAAATTTCGGGGAATAAACAACATCTTATTTGCATACTCCCTCTCTCCTTGCCCTCAAATCCTTTGTTTTAAGATCATGCTTTCGTTTCGATTAATTTCCATTATCTCGAGTCCATTTATCCGTCTGATCGGGCGGCCCTTCCCCCTTCCATCTCATCCAAAAACATTTGCACACGCTCAAAAGTAATGACACAAGTGCTTTCGCTTCGAGGCATTTCCCATGACTTTAAAAGCCAGATTTACATATCTCTTTAAATTATTTGGCACTTATAATGCACCTTATTTCCCTTTTTTGGCGGCTCGCGCAAAGATAATAGGCCATGTTTCGGAGGAAGAATAGAGACATTTGGCAAATCGCATATTCTTTTATGTTCGAATCTTTTGTCCAAACAAGGTAATCCTTAGAGTTTGGAGCGGAAAAACTAGGCCTAAGGCACGTTTATTAAAACGAATTATTTTAAAGGCACCGAGGTGTCGATTTGCCTCCAGGGGATTGTATTTTATTATTTGAAATTCGAGAAATCAGTTTTTGTGCCGCTTTGCCCTCTCTTTGCTCCCATTTGACCTTCGCCTTCCAACACAACAGGTCCCCCATTTCCGTGTCATAATTCGAAAAAAAACTTGATGTGCAATGACATACATCCCCGACATTTGATTTAGAGCCTACTAAATAAAACTTAATTTGTTTCCGTTCGGGTCTCGTATCTACTAGTGTCGTTGGCAGTATATTATATTCTCGGTTATTGCCTCTTCAAATATTTGACTAAATCCATTCGAAGCAAAGGCATTTGACTCCCAAAAACAATGTTTGCCGAGGTTCGAGATCTTTTTTTGTTATAAACAAATAAGACGTTAAGCGTAAGGTACCGCTAATTACCCTCAACTTTAGTTTATAATGGGAACTTCCTGATATGGCGCTGCTTTTGGAAATATTCTTGTTCACTGTCTTCAATATTTTACACGGATGTCGGTAAGTCATACACGATTTTCTGATGACTATAAGCTTAGTGTAAATCCAGAAACAGCGTTCCGTTCATGTTCTTGCAATGAAATCAACAAGGGCTCAGTGGAAATAAAATGTTCCAACCAAGACTGGGATCGAATCCCCAGTCTTCAGAGGATCATCCCATTAGATGACCGATCTTCAATCAAATTGGGGACCCTTATAATCGAAAGAAGTAGTCTTTCGACAATTCCGTCAGATAATTTTAGAAATCAGTCCATTAACTCTTTGATTCTATCCAATAATCGAATATCAACGTTAAATGTGAATGCCTTCCGAGGTCTAGAAGACTCCCTACAAGAACTGAACCTTCAGAATAACCAAATTACAGTATTCCCTTTTTGGGCATTCACTTTTCTACGGAATCTTGTATCTTTAAAGCTCCAGGACAATCATATTAACGATCTTGGAGATGCAATTTCAAAAGAGAATCAAATGAAGAACCTACGAGTACTCCACCTTGATCGCAACAATGTAAGAATGCAATTATGTATTACACTAGACTTTAGATCACCAAAATAGGACTCAATTCTCTTTCCGGATTCCCAATAAATGTGCTGACACTTTCGGAGAACCAGATCAGATCAGTGGATCCAAACAGTCTCCCACTTTCGTTGGCCGTTCTTGATTTATCACAAAACTTAATCGCTGAAGTAAGAAAAACCCGATCCTTAAACAAGCTTTAAGATACCATTGATTGCTTTGAAAGAGCTACAACTACTGAGTGAACTGGATTTACATGAAAACAGTATCAAAGAAATCAAGTCTAACCCCGAAGTAGAATTCAAGAATGATATAAAGATCAATTTGGCAAATAATCTTATATCCAAACTAAACCACGGTGATTTCTCTTCGTTCCAAAGGATAAGCGAACTCGACATTGCCATGAATAAGGTAATAACATTAGAAATTCTGATACGGTAACCTTTCAGGTTTCGTATGTGAATGAAAGAGCGTTCGAAGGAGTTAAAAAACTGGAGAAACTCTCGCTGGCCTTCAATCAGATAGAAAATCTGCAAAAGAACACATTTGGTAGTTTGGCCAAAACACTAAGGCGACTCAACCTCGGATACAACGAATTTGAGGAAGTTCCCGTAGCATTAGAACCATTGCTTTCTTTGGAATCGTTGGAACTTAATAACAACAAGTTGAAAAGGTAATGTTACCAAGTAAAACATATAGTTTTACAGAATAAACCACTCAGCAATCGTTAACTTCAAGCATACGTTAAAGTCCCTTCGATTGGATTTTAATAATCTTTTGGAAGTGGAATCAGAGATCTTCGATGGAATGCAACGATTAGAAATTCTCGACATTTCAAACAATCAAATACAAAATCTGGGAAGGATGGCATTCGGAAATACAAATGGAGCTGCAGGAAGTCTGCGAGAACTAAATTTAGCCGGAAATAAGCTGGAACATCTTACTGATGCCGGGATTTTCCTGTACTTCACTTCATTGCAGTACCTCAATCTAAGCTTCAACAAACTCAAGAACATAACAAGCGATACATTGGGAAGATTATCAGCGTTGAAAGTAATCGACCTAAGAGTAAGAAGTATCCAGTCTCAACCCACCCTCCCTTTTAGAATAACCAATTAGGCGCTTATCCAAAGACCGCATTATATAATCTGAAGCAACTTCGGAGTGTTCAACTCTCCAGAAATTGGATAAAAGAGTTGCCCGTTAGACTGCTCGAACATAATCGGGAAGTGACAGAGCTACACTTGAAAGGGAATCGACTCCAAGTAATCAACGATCAAACCTTTCACAAATCTACGTCACAAAATCTCAAATGGCTAGATCTCTCACATAACCTTATTCAAGAGGTCGGGACCGATGCCTTCGAGGGCTTATCCACTCTTTCCCATCTCGATTTGAGTTCAAACAAACTTCTTCATCTTAACCCACAGGTTAGTTACTGCCGGATTAACGTATTATATTGTTTCAGACCTTTAACCAGTTGAACGAAATCAAGTCAATTAATTTGGAGAATAATAACATCAAAGTTATCCATGATTTCGCTTTCAATCAACTCCCTCTTCTCGTATATTTAAACCTTGGGTTCAACCAACTTGATAAATTGAGCGAAAATTCGTTCCAGAATATTCCCAATTTAGAAAAACTGTCGGTTTCCCACAACAACTTCAAAAACTTCGATTTCAACTTCATGAACAACAATGTTCATAAACTCAAAGTCTTGGATTTGAGCTACAACAAATTATCTAAATTAGACTTGACCTCATTACAACATTCAATTCATCATCTGTCGCTGAAGCATAACGATTTTGAATTCATTGACAACCGATTGTTATCTACGTCATCCCAATTGAAGACGTTAGATCTATCATTGAACTCAATCATTGAGATTCATGTTGATGCCTTCCAGAAAGCCACAGATCTTCGGAATATTTATCTGTTCGGGAATCGACTGTCGACTTTGTGGAGAGAAACATTTGCGAATCAAGTGAGTCTTGAACATGATTCATGTCAATAATATTTTAGAAAAAGATCGAGATCCTCGATGTTTCTCACAATTTCATTACAAATGTTGAAACCGGGGTTTTTGGTCGAAACAATGTAATCAACTTGAAATTGGCCCATAATCATTTGAGTTCTACCCCAACCAAAGCTCTGTCACCAATTCTCGGTAGCCTACTACATCTAGATCTGTCGCATAATTCAATCAGGTCTATTGAGAAAAATGACTTCCTCGAATCAGCAGCCTTGGAAACCTTAAACTTGGCCAATAATAAGATCGAAGTCATTGAAGCGAATGCCTTTTCCCAGTTAAAAAGGCTCAAAACCCTCGATTTGAGTGGAAATCAGATAACAACCTGGAATCCATCGGCATTCAACGTAAGAATAGCCGTCATTTATAGAAAAATCTTTCAGAAAATAAGTATCTTCTTGGAAGAACTTAATTTGGCATCAACTGGACTCTTCTCAATGCCTAGAATCCCAGTCAAAAATTTAATTTATCTCAATCTCAGCAGGTAAATAGTCCAAATGTTTAATAATACTTGCAGTAACAAAATATACGACGTACAAGAATCAGAATTGGAGAATATCAGAAACCTGAGAGTACTTGATATCTCCAGAAACAACCTGAAAGCTTTGCCAAACAGTTTCTCATCGAAACTACATAACCTGAAGACCTTAAACCTGAGTCAAAACCCGCTGAAGAAGTTCGAAGAAGACTTTTTTATGCCGTTAAATCGCCTGCAGTCCTTAGAACTATGCGAACTGGATCAACTTCAATATCTCCCTGCTCCCAAAGAATTCTCGTACCTCACAAAACTGCAAAATCTACAGGTAAGGTCAGCATGATCAGAAATGTAAAACTGCAACAGATATTTGGAATCCCCCAATCCGTCAATTACAATATGACGTCTATCTTAATGAATCTCCCGCCGTTACGCTCTCTCCATATCCAAATAAACAGTCACACTTTGGATAATCAACTGGCAGAGGTTGATTCTAGATTACTCAACCAGCTAATGATAACAGGTCCTTCTCTCCGGATGATTAATTCTCAATTATTGTCCAAAATCAAGAGATTTAGACTTCACTTGATAATCAGGAACACTTCATTGTCTTATATGCCACCGAATTTTTTTCGTCATCTAAAAGGAATCCGATATCTGATGCTAAGTCTACCTAATAACCAAATTGAGACAATGGAAGATCTATTCAAACATGGGGCCCCACCTGTTCTCAATGAATATGGGACAATTCTAGAGTACCTGGACCTAACAGTAAGCTTAGATTGAATAATAACGATGAAAACTCAGGAAAATCCTTTAATTTGCGATTGCCGGATGAAATATCTGAACGAATGGATTTCCTACGCCCGAGAAGAGATCCCAAGCTGGCCTCAGACGAGGGATTCTCTTAGTCACGCAAAATGCAGCAATCAGGCGAATGGAGTTGACAATCTGTTAAACCTTTATGACATCACCAATATGGAGTATGCCAAGAATCTCCGAGAAAAGGAAGATCAAACCTCTGCAAAGGATAAGATGACCTTTATCCAGAAGGTATCTCCAAGAATGCAATGTCAAGACAACAACGAAGAAAACAAATTTTTGTTGTTCTTTTCTTGCTCTTGTCATCTCCAATTAACTTATTTAATTTCTGTCAGCCTTTTCCTTTTCTTATTCTAATATTAGAGCCCTTAAAGATATCCCCGGTCCACAAACTCACCTCGAAATCCTTTGTAAAGCCACAGTCTTATGCGGGTTGTATGTTTTGATGAGTTGATCACAGGCTTTGTTCAAGTTTCCTTCGTCTAGAAATATAAATATTAATGATATACAGTGCGTCCCACGTTTTTGGTTCCACCCCATTTTTTGATCATATCTCGGGGGGTTTTCTCAAATGTCATGAAATTTTACTCAAGTGTTAATCAACCTTTAAGAATACGCTATGCAATGTTTCATCCCATTTTCAGTACTCTGACGTTATGGCGATTTTTTTTAATTTTGGGTTTCCCAGGTTTTTGGTTCCACTTGGAAATTTTCGAGTTTCTGGCCCGGTTTTAGTATAGGTAAAAATTTTAAAATCACATACCAACAAGATCATTGATAGTCCAGAAGACAGTCTTCAAAAACAATTCCAATTCTTCTGGGCGACATCCAGCGACGAATCTGAAGATGGCCGGGCGTTTTGAGACTCCCCTTCGACCAGCTTTTGAATGCATTTTCCCATCCAAAACCCGCATCAAAATGGGCAATACAGTATCCCTGTGTTCATTAACCACAACTGTAGAGTGTTCATCGACCGAAAAGTGAACCAATTCGTCCGAAAATTGCTTATCAGCCACCAGATTCTCGAAATTCTCTTTATAGGGATCCAATTCCTTGATCTTGTAACTGAATAAGCATTCCACGGCATACTTTTGGACATCAGAATGATCAGAACGGAGAAGCTAAAAAATTAAACTCATGGATTCTCGTTTTAAACCTACGTCGTTGATTACATCATAGAGTTCAGCACTTTTGTAGACCTGCTTCAAGTTAGAGAACTTGGCGAAGATGACCAATATCTGCCTGATCGTATTCGTCACCAATTTCCTGTCCAATTTCTTGGCAATACTACTTTCTTCTGCGGCAATTTCTATTTCATCATCTTCCCCTTGTTCAACTTCAATCTCCTTTCCTTTCTGAATAGTTATATCATCCCAGAGTTTTGTTGTGACAGTCACTGATTGGAACTCGTTATGATAGATGTCCAGAAGAAGCGGGACCAGACTTCGGTTCTTTCTCTCTGCCAGTTCCATGAATCTTCCCAATAATTTGAGAACTTCCAACCTGAAGCTCCAATAATCCACCCGACTACCTTCAGAATGCATAATTTTGTTGATCAAATCAGTAGACATTCCAATAATCTTTTCATTCTCTCCTCCCCGGATAAATTTATTGGAGACCTCGATGAATTCACTGAACGCCACCCACAAGGCGTCTGTACTCACAACCTCGCCCATTGTTTTTGCAATATCATTTACCAAAGGCCAATATAAAGTTAGCTTTTCAAATAGTTGGGCGATTGTAAAGCGGATAGTAATCTACAACGAATAGATATTAAATAAGAATTAACTTACTTGTTGCAATCTTTCTTTATAGTCAACTTTCGCGTTGAGGGCCAACAATGCTGTTTTAACTCGGCTTAAAAAACTGGCCCTTTCTCTGTGGTTCTCGAAAGTCAAGGGCTGACATTCCACTTGGATCATCGAATCAAACAAATTTGTAATCTAAATATACCATAAGCTTATCTTATTCCACTTACGGTTATGTCCTCCAAAGAATACGAGAAGAATTTGAGAATCCTCAACGCCAAATGGCGGATATTACTATTCGGATTTCCGACCGTCTTTTCAAGAGATCCGAGAGCAATGTTGAATGAATCTACTGTCAATTCCGAAGTATCAAAAGAATGGACAACAAGATCAACTATTCGGAGCTTCACTTCATCATCGCGAGCATGCCTAATTGTAAAATAAAAAATTATTCAAAAAAATTTAACTTACTTTAGGTATTCGAGAATGTCGTTTAACGAAACAAATTTCTCCTTGATATTTAACAGACGGATGACATATAAACCCAAGTAAGCTTTCAATGTGCACTGGTCCTTAGCCTGCTTTATCGTCGATTTTAGAGGTGACAACAGTAACTTGGCCACATCATCGTACTCATTTCCAACTAAAACATATGGGATGGCAATAATGCATTTCAAAGACATCTCTTCAGAAATTTCCTTGTTCTCCAGCGTTTTAATTAACAAATTTCTAAAGGATTTGTGGCCGGTGGGATCGAAGAACTTGTTGATCGTATCTAAACAGTACAGAAAACAAAACCAGCAACCTACAGTTTTGGTTAAATGATATCTGATTTTTGTGTAGAATAATATCCACATAGAAATCTAAGAACTTTTCGAGGTTTGTAACATCATTTTTCATCAATTCATTGCCCAATTTTCCAACACTTTCCATCGCCCAGAGGTCAAAAACGCTCAGATCCACAAGACGTCGGTAGAAGGAAAAGAGCCAATTTATATTATCCGAGGTCGTCATGTTCACAGTCTTCTCAAAAAAGCGCAAAATCGAGTCTTTAGACTTAAAATTAGTGTAATATGTGCTGATGACAATACCAGCGACATCATAAAAGATTTCCGATGCAGAACTTCCATCCAGGATACCTTCCAAAAGTTTCAGCGCCCGCTCAAAATCAGTGAACATATATCCATTCTTCTCTAATAGAATAATCCTGACTAATCTGAGGTCATTGTCCAGATAAGACCTCGAATTCTCGGCATCCTTCGATATTCGAGTCTAAAATGAAAACAATAAAAAACAAAACAAAACTCACCAAAAGTGTATCAGAAATATCTTTAAAATTGGGTTTATCAGCATGATGGACACATTCAACCATCACTCCTTCCATAACTTGGACCCCAAAGTCCTTCGAGTCTTGATCCAAAGAATAAATAGCATCCAAAAACTGATTCAACAGAACTGAAGCTTGAGAATGGAAAAATCCCTTCGTTCCTTTTATTGAATTAAACAGAAGTTGAACGATTCCATCGGCAATGTATTCGTCTTCTTGGTTAGCAGACTTTTCGATGATGAACTTGACGATCTTCTGGACATTCGCTGACTTCCGAAGAAGAAATGAAGCGGCTTCGGCGATAAACCTTCTGACAAATTCTTGCTTGTAAGACAACAAGGGAAATAACCTTGCTAATGTCCTTCTTAACGTCGGCACTATTTTCCTCCATTGCAGTTTGAAGAAGACGGTTAGAGAACGGAAACAACTCTCGATTACTTCCACATTCTGGATTCGACATTCAATCAAGAAAACAATTGTGTCGAAGAAATTCCAAAAATGCTTCTCAAAGTCTTCTCTCAAATCTCTTGCAAACCCAATGGAAATCCTGAAAACAGAATAGAAAAAATATTATTCTTACTCTAATATTGCGCACAAAGCTGAGCTGTTCCTGATCCGAAGATGCTTCTGAATGGCATCAGCGATTCTGTCTTGGTGATGCAAAATCTGAGAATATGTGGCAAGCTCTTCGTGGTTTATTTCAGCTAAGAAATCCTCTAAAAAATAAAAATGCGCGTAAATTCTGCAAACTCACTGAAATCATCTCCATAATCGAGGTCAATCCACTTAGTCACAGTCTCAAAGAAAAAAGTGTGCCGTTCGTTCAATCCGTTTGGCAATGCCAACGATGATGAAGCATAATCCACCGAGATTTTAGCAATATGGTCAGCAAAAGACAAGAACTAAAACACTTTGGTCCACACAATTATGTTTCCATACCTTGAATTTCTTTTCCTTTTCTCCGGCTTGCAACCTGGTCCGTGCCTTTCGTCGTATCACCATTTTTATTATTAATTATAGTAACAACAACAAAGAACAAAAATCGGTAATTTTACGTAAAATAATTTTATTTTGTTTCCCACGAAAAAAGACATGACTCGAGTCAAGTATATCCCTTTCCTTGGCGTAGCAATTGATCGTGCTGAGACGTAGATGAATAATTTTTGGAGCTTTTATCCAAGCGAATCTAAAAATCCCGACTTTGAAGTTTTCGGTAGTTTTACAGAGTATACTTGGCTGTAAAAGAGAGTTAGTTCAAGTATGTCTGACGAATTCGCCGAGGAGGCGTCGATTATGATGGAGAATGCCGAACTCAACTTTGCAGCTGAACACAATGGCCACTTCGAACGAGGACCAGGTGCGAACTTTTAGTCTTATTTGACAGTTTTTTTGTTAATACTATATGTTAATCTTATTCAGTTACACCACCCGAGGTAACAGAACCTTCTACATCTGTTTTAAACGGGCCACCCACCGATGAAGGCACGGAGACTTTTATTGGTACCGAATCAGCGGCGATAGCCACCGAAAAGTCGGACAAATCATTGGCGGAAAGTGATGGGGAGATATCTTCGACATCAGAAAAGGATTCACCCAAACCTTCTCCCAGAAGAGTTAAAAAGCGACGATATTCAACAGGTGCAGATAACGACAAGAAATCTGAGTCTCATGCAAAGTGTCATTACAAGTAAGATTCATTTGTTTCATAGATTCTTATTAATGTAGTGAAAATCATGTTCGTCGCACTACATTCAAGCCTCGAAATGGCCCAACAACCCCTGAATTGGACAGTAAACTAACTCATCCTCTTATAAAGGCGATCCGGCATGTAAAGACTATGCCAATAACAGTCGCATTTGATCTTCTTTTGTCTATTCCGCCAACAGATATCTCTCAACTTGGTATGGAGGATGTTTTGGAGGTTCTAGATGTGATGAAGGAGTTCAATGATAGAAGGGAAGAACTAACTGGGAACAGAATTGAATTAACAAAAGAAGTTAGGCAGATTTGTGATCAAGAGATCCAACTGCTAACTGATCTCGAGCATGTTATGACTCCAGATGAGAGAATAAAGTTGGAACAACTGCGCAATTGCCCTCCAAGCATGGATGAAGTGGTCCCAGTAAAGGCCGAGATCGGTAAATATTACTTAAACTTATTTTGTGATTTTTAGATCCTTATGATGTAAATGTGCAAACAAGTGCAATCAAATTACCGGCGGTTGATCTCTTGCCCCCTCCAGAGACGCCATTGATTGGACAAATCGATTCTTCGTGGGATCCATTGGTTAAGCACATTCCTATGGAACTTCGGGGATTCCTACCTCCACAGCCTGAGCACCAATCGGTAAGTATTAGCCATTGCTGTCTGCATCGCATAGGAAGGTAACTATATTAATTTACGTTTCAGAACGGATCCCAAGAGAACGGATCGACCGTGATTCCACCGATCGATCCATTGACCAACAATATTCCATCGAATGAATTCCACAGTGACGTTCCACCAGCCTCTTCATCCCAACCAAAGATTATCACATTTGACAAACCCCCACCAAATGTGGAATTGCCGCCTCCTAACATGAGTCAGCCTCCTCCATCATTGGCATCCATAAAACCAAAGCCCTTGGACACTTCTGTTCCCCCACCTTCACTACATCAACCCCCTCCCGATGCGTCTTCTGTCCCGATCTCATCTTCCGGCGCCTCCGGGAGGATATCACCGGTCTCAGCATTCCGTCAAAGCATAAAGCCTTCGCTCCTCAGCAGCCTTGTGAACACTTCTGTTCCTCCTCCTAACCTACCGCCACCAAATCTGAATGTTCCTCCGCCTAACTTATCTTTACCACCTCCAAGTTTGAATCTTCCTCCACCAAATGTCAAGGTTCCCCCTCCGAATTTGGCAGTACCACCTCCAAATCTGAAAGTCCCACCGCCTGTAATGGAATCGTTATTAGGTCCGAAGCCGCAGTCCACGCCCAATGTCCCGGGTTCAATAGCTTCGGCCTCGTCTCCATTCTCAATTCCACCTCCCCAGATCAAACATACGGTGATGCCGAACAAACCAGTCCCGTTAATGTCTATCGAGCATCCTCCTGGCTTCGTGCCCAGGATAAATCAGACGAGAAGACAGCCAAAACAGAAGACAAAGCCATCAAACTCATCGACTCCCACTCAGAATCTGAGCACGGCTTCTCCAGCTGCAGCCAAGACGCCAGAAAAAAGTTTCTCAGAGACAGAATTTAGACCAACTCTTGACGCTTCAGGAGATAACGCCAAGTCAGAAGACGTTGGAGATAATACGGCTTCGAATGATTTTGAAATAAAAGAAGAAGTAAAACCTGAGATTGTCTAATTTATCATTTTTACAATTTACAATGATTAAACATAGTTTTTAGTTGTTGAGGGCTTTTTTTTTGTGTGGTATACCATGGTATGCCAGGGGAATTTTTGGGGAGTGGGTAATTTGGTGAATACCTCGGCTGTCCCTTCAAAAAACGAGCTGAAGTTTTCAAGAACTGATATGTGGTCTATGCACGAAGTGTATGCAAAGTTTAAATCTGAGTCGTCGTACTCTTCCTATGATAAGTTGCTTGTCTTTGTAGTGTGTAGCCAACTTTCTTGTGTGTTGCAGAATGCCAAGGATTTTTCTGTTTCTCTGGCGGAATTTCTGTTTTGTTTTTTTTTGGCTTGAAATTTTTATTGGAAATAGTTGTTTTAACCGCTTGTATTATAAGTCGTTGTCACTCTACTAGTTACAATGACGGATGTGATGCGCGAAATGATCGCCCAGCTGATGGGTGGCCAGAGGGCCGAGGAAGAAGGACGTAATCTTCCTCCATACGACCACCACTCCGTCTGCCGCGCTTATCTTTTGGATTGTTGTCCGCGGGAAATACTAACAGATACCAGGTTGGAGAATACAGTGTCATGCCGTAAGATGCATGAACCGGCCCATCGGGCCGACTATCAGAAAGCCCAGGAGAACAAACAACATTACTATGAGATCGAGGTAAGTCGACTTAATTACGGGCAGACCTCAAAGTTGTAGAGCTTACATTCCTTCTTTTTTGATCCTTCCAAGAAAGTCTGAAGTCGTACGTCGTTCTTTTTTTATAATTTTACCTTATTTTACACTTACTCTTGAATTACAGGCGTTTGATGCGTTAGAAGAAGCGGTCAAAACGATAGACCATGAGGTCGAGAAGGTGCGGGAAAAAATCAAAAAAGATTCCGAGAATCTTTCAGACACTCACGACTTTATGAAAGTAGGTTATTGTATTTTTTCGATTTATTTTTTTAGGCGCAGAAGATCAACGAACTTAACGAAAAGATTGCTACTACACTTGTGGAAATGGAAACTTTAGGAAACGAAGGAAAGGTGCATGAATCTGTCGAACTAAGCCGAACAATCGGGGAATTGCAAAGAAAGAAACAGGAACTCGAGGTATGGAAATGTTTCAATTAATCGAAAATGTCCTTTTAGAGTGATATTAGAGGTGGACAGCCTTATCAACAACGTTTGAGGGTTTGTGAAGCTTGCGGAGCCCAGTTGAACGTCCTCGATCACGAATCTCGCCTGGCAGATCATTATGGAGGAAAGATGCATCTTGGTATGGTGGAGATCCGGGAGAAGTACGAAGAAATGAAGAAGGTAATTGAGGAAAGGAGAAAAGCCAAACGAGAGAATTATGAGCAACAACGAGGCTCGAGAACTGATCGCGAGAAGGATCGTCGAGACAGAGACCGGGATCGTGAACGGTCGGACCGAGACCGAAGCGAGCGGGATAGAAGACGCGACAGAAGGTGAGAATGTACTATTCTTGTAGATAACTGCACTTATGAGCATTTTGCTTTAGACTTTATGCCTCTTCCCTTTCATTTTTTTTATTCCAGTACATTTTTTGATATTCAACTTCCAAAAAGTTGATCTTCCTTTTCCAAAAGATTAATTTTAATGATTTTATTATTCAGCAAGTCTCCCCGCAGACGCCATCGTTCTCGGTCTCCGGACCGGCGACAGCGAAGTTCAAGGGATTACGACAGGTGAGGGCATCATAATGTTAAGGACACCGTCTGACTATGTCACTATATAAATTGTTCCCTTTTCAGACGGCGGTATTAAAGCTCAGCACAAAAGATTGCCGATTTTCGACTCTTCCTGTTTCCACCTCCGGGAATCGGGCCCTGACTCAGTTGAACTGAACCTCCTGCATCTCTTCCCCCCTTCTTTATTATTGTTTTTGTTCTATTTTATTATTCGTGATATGCAAATGTAAATGAAGAATGAAACCCTTCAAGTTTTCGGCCGATTTTATGGATCCGAATTGGATCGAAAAAGAGATACCTTTGTTGGCGCTATCACGACGTGAGCGATCTATTCTTATGCATGCAACCTCATCTTTTATACAGGTATGGCTAGTAACCTGAGGTCGCGGAGACGGCCGGCAGATAGCAAGGAGGCCTCCGAACTGCTGGACAGAGTCGAAGGGTCCTTCAGGGATTTGGTGGAGAAAGATCGGAGGGAGAAGGTAAGTAGATTTTTGGCTCATCCACTTTTAATAAAAGGATACCCTTGGCTTCAAACATTGGTTGATTACTGTCGCCGCTCTCGCAATCCTTTATGGATTGGTTGTATTCCAAGATCGTCGACTGCCGGATGTTTTACCGGCAGATCAGTTCGAACAATTCAGTGAAGTTCGGGCTAGGGAAATACTAAATAAGATCACTTCATTGGGCCCTCGACCCAGTGGTTCCCAGGCGCTTGAGGTAATATTATAACGAAGGATTATTTGGCTTGCAGGTGGATGCCTTCAAAATACTGAGTGACAAGATTGGGCAGATCAAGCAGTCCTTTGAAAGAACCAATGTCAATCGACTTGAATTTGACGTGCAACGGCCTGTTGGCTGTTTCAATCTGAAGTTCCTATCATCTTTTACCCTTTGTTATCACAAGATTACTAACGTTTTGGTCAGGATTGGATCAAAAAAGAAGCATAGTCATCACGCAGTTCTTCTCAATTGCCATTTTGATACTCTTCCTGATACTCCCGGAGCAACTGATGATGCAGTGAGTGTCCAATTATGGAAATACATTTGTTTAGGTATCTTGTGCCATAATGATCGAAACATTGGAAGTGCTCTCGAAACGACCAACAGAACTGGAGAATGACGTGATCTTTCTGTTCAACGGTGCTGAAGAGAACTTCCTCCAAGCATCCCATGGATTCATCACTCAACATCCCTGGAGACATGACATTCGAGCTTTCATTAATCTTGAAGGAACGGGCTCTGGTGGCCGCGAAATCCTATTTCAAGCAGGGCCCGGCGATTCCTGGATTCTGAAGGCCTATCTCGACAATGCCCCGCATCCACATTGTAGCGTAATCGCTCAAGAGATCTTCCAGTCAGGGATCATTCCATCAGACACCGACTTCCGAGTCCTCAGAGATTACGGTAGGTTATCTGGATTAGATATAGCCTACCATCGGAATGGATGGGTCTATCACACCGAGTTTGATAAGGCCGCTGCAATCACGGCCGGTTCCATCCAGAGAGCGGGTGATAATGTTCTGGCTGTTACTCAGGCACTGCTGAAGTCGCCTTATTTGGAAAAGCCTGCCAATTTCAACGAAGAGAACAAATGGGTCTTCTTTGATGTGATCGGACTGAGGACTGTGTTCTATGAGATTGGAACTGGTAAGAATAAGGTCTATAAGTAACATGTTTTAGGCAATATTGTGAATTACACCGTCATCCTAGTGGTTCTCTTCATGATTGGATTCAGATTGGTTAAGGGAATTTACTCTCCCATTGATCTCCTCTCAGCTTTTGGTCACAATCTTTTGGCCTTTTTGTCCATGCTGATTGTTGGTTTGTTAATTGTTGGCGCTATCCATCTCTGTGGGATGATTCTTTGTTGGTATGCGATGCCCGAGTTGGTCTTTCCCGTCTACATCGTCCCCATGTTGATCTCCGGTTGTTGGACCCACTCTTATATCTCGGAGAGGATGAAGAAGAACAAAAAAGAGTGGAATGTAAGTAATTTGCTGTTCATATTGTGTAATGGCTTACATATTTCAGCCTCTCCGCCAAGAATTGATCCATTATGACTCCGTTCTTGTATTCTGGGCGTCAATTTTGATGTTCATGACTGCCAAGGGCCTTGCCAGTTCTTTCTTTATCCTCCTTCATGTCCTTTTCCCTCTTCTCAGAGATCCTTTCATCTTCTTATTCTCCAAATTCTCCAGAAAACGTAAGTTTATTTAATAAAGTATGATTTTTTCAGCCTTGACTCCAGAAAGAGTGCTCTTTACCCAATGGATCTGCCTCCTGCCAGTTATCAGCTTTGTCAGTTATGCAGTCATGTTGTTCTTCGACTTCTTTGTCCCCGTGATGGGTCGAATGGGTAATGCTATAAATCCCGAATTCATCATGATGCCTTTGTCTCTAATCACCGCCTGGACTTTTGTTCTTTTCACTGTAGGTGTTACAATCGATGACTGATAATGAATTCAGAGTAATCTGGTATACATTAGTCGTCGAATGGACTTCCTTCTGAAGAGTTCTGTGGCCGCATTCATCCTTTTCTTTGTGATTACAGCCACCACAAACATTGGGGTTCCATATAAATGGTCGGATGATGGTCTCCCAAGATTGCGTCGGATCTTGGCTTTGGTGGGATAATTTTTTTAGATGCAATACTCTTGTTTAGCATGCCAAGAGATCAATTTATGGATTTGATGGAGTGCTCCAGTCCTCGGATAATGGTCTTTTCGTGCAATCTTTCGATTATCGTGGAGTAGATGATCTCCCCCAGCACACTTTCCTTCAAGGCAGCGATCGTCCCAATTGTTCCAACACCAAAGATGAGTACTGCCAGCTCCCATATTACACTGCCATTCACGAAGTCATTCCTCCAGAGTTGGTTTAACTTTTGTTTACAATATTACTGTAATTGATTGTTATGTAATACAATAATGATTTAGAACTGCTCGATGGGTCCCTCTGCCACAACCACCCACCCTTCCCAACCCTCTTTATGTTCTCATGGATAACAAGATCATATCGGATAATGGAAGAACGGTGAATATGTCTTTTGTTGTGAAGGGAGGCGTGGATAAAATGTCTTATCATATCACTCCTCTTAATGGATATCAGATCAAGGAATGGTCTTTCACGAAACTGGATCACTCTACTTTTGGCAGGAGAGATACTTACTTTGTTTTCTTAACTTATGGATTCGAGAGACCAGAAGAGCGTCGTTTTTGGGTTGTTCTGCAGAAAGAAGAAGATGACAAAAAAGCGGATAAGGTACCCTCGCTAGAGTTATCGGTAGCGACTCACTACGCTCATGGTAAGTGTTTTCTGGATTACTGTGTATATTGTTTGACGATTTGTTATAGAATATTTTGACGTAATGGTCTTGTTTTAGGTCGATATCAGAACTCACCGACCTTATTCCAACTCCGCGCCCTCATCAACACCCGACGTCAGACTCCCCACGTAGCCGTCGGCTATTGGAAATGGGCTATCACGATGATCGGCGGCTCCTGTGAATTGGTGGCCCATCTTTTCTAACTTATTCAAATTCCCAGAGTTATTATATCAGCCATTATTCAATTATTCCACGTGTCCACATTTCTTACGTATTCTAATTTTTCTATCGTACGGGTTTTGTGATTTCATTTCGACTGTGAATAAATAATATGAGACTCACGTTGTTCTCCGCCCTCTTCTTCAAGCTGATCCTCTTGACCTCGATCATTTATTTTTGGAATATTCTCTTGGATCCTTCCCAAATTTGTTGGTCCACTGGTCAAAGAGTTCCTCATGAACTCCGAAGGTAAGTACAAAGTTGTTAGACTTTCTTGTTCCACTACTTTATGCATGAATTCTTGCAGATCTTTGAAGAAGAACAATGGATTTGTCTGTTATCCGATAAATCTGGAGGCCAATCTCCTCTGTTCTCCCGAACAAAGTCGTGATTGGTGGAAAGTAGAGGTCTTTACGACAACTTCAAAGGATTCTAGTCTGTGTATTCCTCGAAGAAATGTGTTTTATTCGCTGGCCTTTCAATCTTTTTGGATAATTCTTCTCCAATTTATCCATCTTATTTCTCTGGTTCATCGTCAGTTTGAATGCTTGAGTCCTCTCGACTTTGTTCCTTGTTTTTTCAATCTGGCAGGTAATCCTGGATGACTAGAAATCATCCCATTTTAGGCTTGTCCTCCATTTATTTGATATTATACATCCTGAGGGTCTCTTGGGCGGATATTTGGACAACTTCCAGGATCTCTCCACCGTCTGATTTCATGGATTACGGTCTTCTGAACATCATAATGTACTTTTTGGTGATTGTAACGATCTGTGAATGGCTGATGTTCCACGTTTTATACTTGAAAGAGACTCAGAAGGACAAGATGGAACCTTTGGACCTCCCGTTAGACAAGGACCGGGATGAATAAACGATAAAGACAATAATTATTTATTTTTTCTGATTTTTATTACTCATAAATAGTAATTGTCATTCTTCATTAGTCGGTAACACACATTTTCATGGTATCCAGACATGATTAATATAAAAAGAGTGATTATATTAAGCGAGATGGCCATATTATTCGCATCTAAGACGATAAAAAATAAAGCAACTGTGTTCAGGGCAATTAGGAAAATCTGAAATCATAAAATACGCTAACTTAAATTTCTCCCGGCACGACTTTTTGGAAAATAAAATAACTTACGCAATAAATAAGATGAATTAAAATAAGTTGAGGTTGATTATTCAAAATCCCTGCTAAGAGTATCCAGATAAGTAGAAACCAAAGGAAATCGATGATCCAGAAGAATAGTATCAGATATCTGGAAGCGACGTCAAGTATAATATAAATTTTCTTACTTGATCATCGGATCATAGAAGAAATTAGCATCCTTGATGATGGCTGAGCTCAGCCACCCCAATTGAACTACCACAAACATTAATTGAACGAATCCGAAGAAGTAAGTCCATCCTTTATTCTGGCTGGCCGGTAAGTCTAGGCCTGTCCTTCCAGGTCTTTTATGTCCGTTGTGGTCCATTCATGCGATGCGTAGATATACGCAAACGGAAGAAGGGCCCCAAAATAGAGAACAACGAGGAATGCAACTAAAAATGGACCTCCAGTTGCTATTCCGGCAATCACAACACACAAAGCGACGGGGAAACTGAAGGCCTGGAAAAGGATGGATGGTTTGTTTATTAGAAATCACTCACCAGGGCAAAGGAATGGTGTTGAATGATCCCAGGGTAATTAAAATGTAATCCGATGAAAACGAAGAACAATGAGATGATCAGGAGGAAAAGAAGGACCATTAAAACGGCACAAGTCCATCTAATACACGGTAAATTTAAATGACTGCTAGTTTGTCTTACAGTGGAGTGTAATATCCCTTCATGGAGTATCCGATGCCCTCAGTCCATCCGTGAACCATAGCAATACCGGTCTCCCCCGCGATGAGCACAATCATCTCCAGAGCCAGGACCACTTGATAGTCATACATCCTGTCCAAAAACAACCCCTCAGGTCAAAGACCTTTGACGCGCTTTCCCAAGCGCCTTTGCGCCGGTTGTCATGGAGACAACGCACGCGTCGCCTTTTCAGTCCATGCGGCGATAACAACGACATTCAACCAGAATTGCACTGAAGAGTGCGCATTGGAAGAGGGAGCTGACCACCAGGGAGATGAGCCAGTCCCCATTCACCGCCTTTTCTTGCCGAATCCACTCCTTCAGCCAGTAGGTGCTGAGAGTAGCGTGGAAAACAAGAGCGACCATCTGAAGAACGGAAATCGTAATATGTCATATGCAAGAAGACTTGCAAATAAATAATTAGATGACAGAAGCACTTACAGAACAGATAATGTGAGGGAGAAGCATTGACGGCTTCTGGCCCGAGAGTCCGAACATGGCCCAGATTATCGTCAGGACCAAACAAAAACTCATTAGACACGCGCCCACCGCCGGAATACTACAAGTTTAGTCTTGATGACAATTCAGTTTACATCTCACTCACCTGGGCTTGAAGGGATTCCCATTCATGGTGACCGAATTGAATTCGGCCGAGACAATGGCCAAGGAGGAGACGATGGTAACGCAAGACATCACCAACTCCACAATGGCGACGGTCCAGGTGGCCGAACGCATGGATATCATGTCCCGAGCATAAGCTGAAAGTGGGAAAATGAAGCCGAGTGCCTCAGGTGAAAGAAAGACTCTCGAGAGCCTTTTTTTGGGGCCGCGAGAAGGGTTTTGGGAATTCCCGGGGTTCCTAGGAGGGCCAGGGAAAGGGAAGGCAGGCCAGCCGGGCCAAGAACCCCGATGCCCTGCGGGTAATCTGGACCCAAAGAAGTGACTCCAATTCGAAGCTGAGATGGGGCTGGGTCCGGCTTCGGCTCCGAACCGACCCAACAATTGCCTGGCTTAAAAATTCATTTGTTGAAATTCGATAAACGCCGCTCCCATCCTCCTCGACAAAGCCTACGCCGAAACAAAACACCCATCCTGGGGCATCCCGTTTATTTCGAATGATCTGTTGTGTTCAGAGTATCACTGGTATTCTTTAATTGGTCTAATCGGGGGTTTCTTGTTGTGTTTGGGGTGGAACGTTGTCAGCTGGGGAAAATAAAATGATTTTTTCGCTTTTTTGTCTAACGAAACCCATACTGCGACTATAAATGAAGTTTTTGTGCTGGCGAAGCATGGTTTCAAGTGACTGTTAAAGCTTGCATTCTGAAAATTTTGAGAAAATTTTTCGTCGTATAAGATATCGCCTTTCATTTTGAAAATTCAAAAAACGGGACTGTTCGGAAAACCCTTCTCATGCACCGCGGTTTGGGGTCTGTAAACAAACTCGGCTCTTCTGACCGTTCCCTTCAACGCCTTCCTTGATGCCCCAAGGGCCAATGGGCCAGTTAATTGTGAAAGGAAATACAAAATGCCCTCTGAGCAGAGAAGATGTGACTTTGCAAACAATAATTGAAAGCGTAAAATAGTCGAGAACACGAGAGCGAGAGGAAAGAAGCGCAAAAGATGATACTCTCTCACGAAGACCATATTAATTTTAATTAAACTGAGTGTTGAACCTGCCATTTTCATCTCCCTTAATCCCATCGAAACCCCCCGGGGAATATATTTCAATTCCCTGGAAACCTAATCAAACTTTTTGGCATTAAAGAGCACCAAATTAGTGTGAAAAGGAATAAAAATGAGCGAACAAACAAAGAATCTCAATGCAAATAAATAAATAATCTGATCAGAAAGTTGTATCGACATGGCCGTTTTATACGTTCCGATATCCGGCGATGACAATTTTAATGTGCAAAAAGCTGAGAAAAGTAAATAATCGCTTGTCAGAGCACTTGAAATCGCTTCTGAGTCCGCGAAATGGGCTGGGGAAGGGGAATATTGTAATGGAAGATCAGCTGGACACCTTCAATCCAGAGCCTTACTCGTTCGTCATAACCGAAAGGAGGAGGCCCAAGAAAAGAAAACGAGTAAGTTCTGGAATCGAGTAGTCGAAATAGTAATTAAGAGTCATGGCCTCTTCAGACAAGCGGTTCCTTGTCTTCCATACCCTCTGGCCATCGTATGTTGCGTCTTAAATGTGATCCTCCCCGGCTTCGGTGAGGTCTTTCTTAGTCGGATTAGACGAGAAAATTTAGAATATCAGTGCTAATTTTACTTTTTAAAAGCATATTTTTACCCATATCCCTCAAAAACATCATCTTTTTGCATGTTTGTTCACCTGGACTCTAACCTTATTTTTTGATGACATTTTAGGGACGATAATATCTGGATGTATGGTCTGTTGTTGTGGCTCCTTTGAGTGTCCCAACCCGCGCTGCATCGTATTTTGTTCCAACTTTTACTGCGGTCTCCTGCAACTACTTCTTTCACCTTTAATAATTGGATATATCTGGTAAGAATAGTATCTCAAATTATAGATCCAAGTATAATATCGAATATCCCAAGCAAGATCCCTTCATTAGAAAGTCTTATTATTCTTTATTCAGGTCAATCATATGGGGGATATTATTCCTGCAGCTCTCCAAAAAATGGTGGATTTCGAGACTGGAGGAGCGTGGAGACCTCGTCGAGAGCTGCCCTTGCTCCTCCTGGTAATTACAGAAGCACCGAATCCCCTTGATTAGCTTCATCTCACCTCCCAACTAAACTCCGATAGCTCAATCGATTTCCTCCACAGAAATGAATAAACCTATATTTTTTCTGCTTTTGCTTTGTTCTCGTTCCACCTCCCAAAGATGGCATTACCCGCCTCCAAAAGTGCTGTTGTCCAAGCACGAAAAGTGTACAAAACATGGTCCCATGACCGAGGATCCCAACTTTAATTGTCATGGTGGAATATTCAGCTTGTCCATGGGATAGTAAGTGGTGGTTTTGTCCTATAATTCCATCAGTTACATCCCTTGCAGAGCTCATTACCATTGTTATGGATCGAGGGAACCCCCGAATTGGTGTCTGAGTCAAAGAAATTACACTTGGACGTGAGTTATTTGCCAAACGAAAAGTGTTTTTATAGACAATGGGGCTGTCACTGTGACCTGAAGATTGGAAGTTGTATCGTGGAGAGATTCCAGGACAAAAACGAGAGATTGGAGTGGTCTTACTGCATCCCCAACGAGGAATTTTACTGTGCGAATAGAAGATAACCATCCATTCTGATAAAAAATATTTTTATTTTTCGTTTACATAAATTTTTAAAATCAATAATCTAAGATTTGCAATCCGTCTTTTTTTTGAGGTTTGAAGGTTTAAAAAAATGAAACCTCAAATTAATGATCATTTCCATAAAATTCACTTTTGAGCCGAGGCGGTCTTCGCTGTATTCCAGGTGACGTTCACGACAATCAGAGTTCTCATAAATATTCACACGGTAGGTGACAATGTGGAAAGTTCTTTATTCTGGCAACAATAAAGGTACCCTTCGAACTTGGCTACGAAAAATTTTTCGATCTAAATGATATTTGATTACTATAGTAGCTCTATGACTTCTAAGGTACCTCCGAAGGCCATGCCCTTTCATTTAGTTCTACGGAGGCAATAAGTTCAGCTCTAGATAGGGTTCATCGTGCAAAAATGTCAAATTTCGGCTAATTCTGATAAATTTCCGGAATGTTGTAAGTTGTGGATAAGGAACTTTCACCGGTAATGTCATAAATTCATCATTAGTGTAACAGTGAAGATGGACACTCAAGAAGAGGACAAGGGAAAGGGAACGGTGATTGAGGCTCAAGCTCTTGTCTTGAACAAGATCTATTGGTATCATGGATTGATGCCCCGAGATGAGATCGAGGATCTGCTCAAGAATGACGGGGATTTTATCGTCAGGAAGACGGATGTCGGATCCAAGGACAAGTTGGTGGTGTCCGTGAAATGCAACAAGGTCAGACATGTTCTGATCAAGGTCTCCAACGATGTTCGTTTCCATATCACAGACCAGTTGTCCTTCGATACCGTCGAGAGAATGATCTGCTTCTATGTGGTATGATCATTAATTAATATTGTTATGCTATTTGGGCAATATTATCTTCGGTTCCTTTTCTTCCAGGGCTCCAAGGCCGAGATCTTCCCTGACGGCACTAAGCTCTTGAAGCCCATCAAACGGCCCGAATGGTATCTTCTCCATGATAACATCAAACTCAAGAATAAGGTTGGCTCCGGCAGTTTTGGTGACGTTTACATCGCCGAGTTGACCGAGAAGGACAGAAAATTTGATGTGGCTGTGAAGATGTTGAAAGGAAAGTTGGGGAAGAAGGAGAGAGCTGGATTTGTAAAAGAGGCCTCTCTGACCAGAAGATTTAATCATCCAAACATCGTCAGACTGCTGGGAATCGCCGCTCAGATCGACCCGTTGATGGTGGTTTTGGAGTTAGCACCCGGAGGCGCTTTGAAGGGACATCTCCAGAAGAATCCAACATTGCATGTTGATACGTTGAACAGGTAATTCTAATAAACAACTTGATGGTCATCTTTAGATATTTATTGGATGCGGCCAAAGGTCTCAAATATCTCTCGGAAATGGGCGTAATCCATCGTGACATTGCCGCGAGGAACTGTCTGTTGGGTGAAGATATGACTGTCAAGATCTCAGACTTTGGCCTTTCCGTTGCAACTGCTGAAGTCAAGGAATCCAAGTAAGTGCAACAATATAAATGAATCTATTCTCCAAGGCTGATGAAAGTCCCAATCAAATGGCTGGCCCCTGAAACGTTGGGAAAGGGAATATTCTCAGTAAAGACTGATGTCTACAGCTTTGGTAAGCCCCATTCAGCGACTTTATTATTATTTAGGAGTCATGATGTGGGAAGTTTACACTTATTGCAAGAACGATCCTTACTCAAACATGCCCAATTCCGAAGCCAGGATCTCCATTCAATCTGGAAAGACGTTGGATGTGCCCGCAGGCATTCCGACGTTCGCTGAGGAGATTATGAAGGATTGTTGGAAAAAGGAGCCCGAGGGTAGACCCAGCTTCAGTCAAATCGTCGACAGATTCACTAGCGAGGTTGAGTCCAAATAAAGTTGCATAACTATTTAACATTAGGTTGAAGAAAATTAAAACGTGAGATCTATAAAGTTTGGTTAGGCACGGAGATCAGATGGTCAAAGGTATTTTGGCTAGCCGTTCCTCGACTTCCTCGGGCTTGGCCTCATCGAGTCGGTAAAGGGCGTTTCGGGAACATGTTCGCATTTTCCCTGAAGTCAAGGACCGAACGGTGAATGCGGAACCGGGGATTTTCTCACGGAAATAACCTTGGAAAGTCTGCTCATTCTCCCATCGCACGGTGATCTAAATTGAAGTAGTAAAATTTAAGAAGTAATATAACATCGATCCATACTCGAGACATAAAGTCCGTATAATTTGCACTGCGCTTTTTCCTCATTTTTTCGCCTTCACCGACGCGATTCCCCGTTTTTACCCACGCATGCCGTCGACTTTGACGTCAAAATTTTCATCATCCTAGGTTACTGTAATATCCTCTTTACCGTTCTGGCTAAACCCGCAGCTTTGTCGTAAAATGTTCTTTTGAGATTTCCTATGATGTTTCCAAGCACTGGAACCATACAACAGCAAAGAAGCTTAGAAACAATGATCCCTCGGGGCATAAAAATTAAATCGAAATTTTCTCAAAACTCAAATTGGCGTGTCCACGCAACACGCAGTTTTTCGCGAGGCGATTCCAAATTTCACGTGCGACACCGGCGAAAAAATTCTGCGGACTTTATGTCCCAAGTAGCAAAAGTCAAGGACTGACCAAGTATCCGCTAATGTGATCCCCATTGCACCCCACATGTCTGCACTGACAGTCGACCAGATCATGAAGAGAAACATCAGCACTGAAGGAGCAGTCCAGGAACTCAACAAAATAGAAGAAAGTCTCGCTGACTTCGTCCACAATCACTCGATCACACTCCAGATTGCTGAAGAAGACCGCTGTGTCTCCCACATTGATCGGGTACTTGTCTTCTTCTTCTGGCATATAATGTAAGCATTAATTGCACTTACTATTCTCAGAGGAATGAAGCGGACAAACAGCCAATGCCAGATATGGATAATGCCGGTGTTCGAAATGGAGATCCGCGAATTGAGCACAATACGGATGGAAGGTGACACAATGAGCTCCCGAATCCAGACAAGGCTGGCATTTCACAAAGGAGGACTTGAGTGGCTGGCTACAGAAGTCGCATTGGTAATTGCAATCCACATTGAGGTTGAGGAAGAGGTCCGGTTCATAGGACATGTAATCTTGAGAGATGGAGGAAATCTCTCTAAAAGATCAGGGCATTATTTCTAGCCATATTGCCTACCTCAGTTTGTTGAGATCAGTCTCGGCACCCTCCATTAACGAGCTGATCGCGTACATTTCTCCTTTTGCTTCATCCCTGACAATCTTCGACCTTCTACTCATTACTGCACAAATAACATGTACGAAAAGACCTGGTTGTCCATTTACAAATGGAATCAAGGCTCCTCCTCTCAATGAACACATGGCGCAATTCACGGAAGCACAGACGAGTTGTTCTCGAGCAAAGTCACATCTCTTGCACAACCATCCAGCCTTGTCGCTGCGACGTCTTTTGGACGGAGTGGCTTCAGAATCCGAATGATCCGACGAACAATGGGGATTCTGATCGTCGAAGAAGTACTTGTCCACCGAATAGCAGTCTTCATGAACGACAACATGACATCTTTTGCATTGAATTAAACGACTTTCATTCAACGGGACCATCGTTTCACAAGGAATACAGCTCTTGGAATACAACTGATCTGTTGTATACCTTTCGGACCTAAAATCAATAATTTATACATATTATTATGACAGTACTGTTAAAGAAACAAGTTTTACCTTTGAGGACGCGGTGTGTATTCCCCGACAGATGGAGTAAAATGTTGACAAACCGAGCAATACGGGTACCTCTCTCCTTGCTTTGTATTAAAATGGACCTCTTCTTTGAAGTCTTGTTGATGTTGCCAAAGGAAATGCATGATCCTCCTCTTGTCATCCAATCCGGTCTTATATTCTGATATCCGATCTTCTTTTATTGAGGGAAGATCCACACTTGGGACGAAGAAGGGATCCACACTGGATGCGGATTTCTGATTCTTCTTGACCATTACAACTCTCGGGCGGTACCAATAATCGTACCATTCCTCGAACTCATCGGGCCGGAATCTCTTCATAAATGGGGCCATATCAATCTCCACGGATCCCTTCACACATCTGCAGACCGTTGTTGCTTTGGCCACATCGATCCATCGCTCCAGAGCAAAGTTTGTGGATTCGGCACAATTATATCCGAGGTTAAATCCCATGTGATACCCCTAAAGATTTTTAAAAGTTTAATATCCGAATCAAGAATACCACAACTTACCCGAGGGAAAGTAATGATAAATTCGCCCGGATATTGAACCATGGTGCCGTATTTTATTCCATGCTGTTTGAATTCTTTTGGATTAATAATGTGAGTCTTGTGGCGAAGATAGGCTTTGCATCGTTGAGCATCTTCGGGGAACTTTTGGTTACTCAATCGTTCAAATTTATCAGCATCAGACTGAGGAATTGCATACCAGAACTAAAGCATTTTTAGTTCACAAATGTTTCATCTTACTTTAGGTTCTCCGAAATGAAGATAGTTGATGGAATAAAGGTCCATGTCCTCGGTGTGCCAACTAAATGTGGCTTTATACATTCCAAAGTACAGATAAGGCGTGTTCACTCCTGGGATCTTCATCTTACAATCGTCGAGGAGATCAAGAATCGTCTTTAATTCTGTTATTTTGAACTCCTCCACCTCCTTATCGTATAAAGAACCGGGGGTATCTGCGCCATAAATGGGTTCGCCGACACATAGCGTCCTCCAAAATTGTCTGAAAACAGCCAAAATAACAGATTCAGAATAAATATCACCTTTCAATGTCCCTCAATTCGAGATCTTGCCGCGGATTCACATAATGTTGGGATAAAGCGAGCTGTCTGAACTGTTTCACGGACATTTCCTTCCTGTAAATCTTGTTTTCTTTTATATAAGCACCTCCATAAGATGCATTCGCAATCGTTTCTTTCACTGGCCTGAAATAGTTACATTAAAGTATTTATAATAATCTTCGTTCACCGTACTATAATAATCAATTAAAATTAATAAAACCCACGCTTTTATAATGTAATCATCAACTTCTGAGTAACTTAATCCCCGTTTCGGTCTGGGAGACCATTCTTTGGGTGGGACAATCTGAAAAAACAGAATAAAACCAAACATCGTAAACTTACTTTGCAAATCCCCGATTTGAGATGTGCTCCTTTCTCCTCGCAACTTCTCACATAAGCAGAGAAATCCCTCATCTCCTCCAAAGTTGGGTAGAACACCATGACATCATCAGTTCCCGTGCTGATCCATTCTAACTCTTTCGAGTAGCGGGGCTGTAATCCCGCATTCATATTTTTTCAAAGTTAATTGTAATTACTAGCTAACGAATACAATTAGAAACTATTTCAGAATTTGAAATCCTTGAATAAACCAAATATGGGTTTAAAACAATTGTGAGGCTGGAAAAGGCCCATCAGAGGAGCAACTTCCCAGTTTCCGTCTAAATTCCATCTGCTCACGTAAAATATTTTGAGTGCAACACTCGACCCAATTGTTGTTCAGGAGTCAAGTGTTCTCCTATTATATTGTCTTTGCAGATTTTATGTGATCTCCGATTTGGCGCTTTACCCGGGTTTTATGTATTATCAATGAGTAATGTTGAAAAGGAAGAAGGTGAAATACAATCAGAAAGGTCGGTTTCTAACGTTAATTCAATAATGTCATGTGTTTAGTGAGGAAAATAACGACGATTTCTCCATTGAAGTAAGTTTTCTCCCGTTTTCCTTTACGGCGGGATGTGAACGTTCTTTAAAGCTTTTCAGGAGCAACGCATTGATCAAGTTCGAGAAGAGTTTTATCGTGCCCGAGAAGAAATTATGAGGTCGAAGAGTCGACGAAACAGCCATAAGAAAGAAAAAAGTAGGTAAAAAATTTACATAAAAAATGAGTACATTTTTAGAGAACAGAAAAGGCGATCGTGAGTCGAGAGCCAGGCCTTCTACGAGCAGTAAGGACAATTACGAAGTAGTAAACATGGAAATAGAGAGTCCTCCCGATCATGATAGTATTGATGAAGAAGAAAGAGCCCTGAGGGAGATGTTGTTGGAACAGGTAGGCACAGTATAGGTCCTTTTCATGAATACTTTAGGTTATGACGAAACGAGGAAAAGTAAAAAGATCCAACGCAAACACGACAACGACACCCAGTTCTAGACCTGAGGTGGTTGATAAAACGAATGATAAAGATAAACATCCAATATCTACAACTCAACAACGACTTCGACCTCCGTTATCTCCACCAGCAGATTTCTTGTTACCTCCTCCACCAATTCCGCCGATGGACTTGATTATGATCGATGAGACGTCCAATCTCTCTGATTATGAACCTTATTCCCCCAAACCTCCAGATCATCCTATTATAAATGAAAGCCAGGAGGGAATTCTTGGACGGGAACTCAACGAACAGCTGCAGCAAGATGGATTTGTAAATAATTTATTTCAAGAAGATTCTCCCAAAAGTCCAGATGAAGTTTCCGACGACGTTTTGACTTCAGAATTGGAAGATTCAGATGACGATGCATTTGACGATGAATTGTCTGAGTTCGAACTTGATTTAGATGACGTTCGAGAAGAGAATAAGTCCACTAAAAGAGAATTAAATCGATTACAAAAACGACACAAACAAAATCAAAACGATTACAATGCGGTCAGAAAAACTGTAGAGAAATTAAAGGTAAGACGATCTTTTGTTATATTCTGTTTTATAATTTAAGGAAGAACTTGCTGAACAAGAGAGGAAATTGCTGGTCTACGCCGAAAGAGGAATGGATTTGACTGAACGGATTACTAATTTGATCGAGAAATCTTACAATTCCTCCAATAAACATCTGAATAGTGTGAAAGAAGAGAGACAAAAATGGAAAAATAAGGTCAACAAAACAGCTATGGACACGAAGCAGAGACTTAAGAATAGATTCAAGAGGGTTTTCAAAGGGAGGATTCAGAAGCCGAAAAAAATTCCGCTGGTAGATATTTCCGTGCAGAAATCTAGACCCAGTGAGTTTTGTAGGCATATGTTTACATTGATTTAGCTAAAGAGACAAAAAAGAAATCGCCGAAGACGCCGGTTAATCCTCCTGGAAACAATACTTATGAAAATGTGCCCTCAATTGTTACACATGATCATCAAGTTACTAGTTCCCAACAAGATTACGGTATCTTTGCTTATTTTTATTTTATCTTTATTCAGGAAATGACGTCATAACTTCATCAACCGAATTATCTGTGGACATTGAGGAAATAATGCCGGGGGCAAGTGATTCTAGATCCATTGAGAGCCAGTTATTGGAGAGGTTGATGAAAAAGAGTAAATCTAAAAGTAGAACAACACCTCCGACCAAACAAAATGGAAAGAGCAAAAACAATATAGAAACTCAACAGAACCCTCAGGATTTGATGATTGAGGAGATAGTAGATGACCCCAGGCCTTCTTCCTCCACGAGTCTTGATGATGCCCTCAGGAATCCCTTGACCTATATGAGATCTTACAGGTTATATCCATTCTTCCCCTTCCAGCACATAAATCATCCTGCGGTTTCCAACAAATTGAAGGCCGATGTGCCCATTTGTCCGTACGAGTTGCATGGAGTTTGTAGAGATGATACGTGTAAATGGTAAGTTCATTAACTACTCTAATGAAGTCATATCTATTTTCCGGCTTAATATCTATTCCTTTTTTACAGGCAACATGATCAAGACATGCGAGTCAGCGAAGTGGATATCATAAAGGAAATGATCTCATATTACCCCTCCCTTTGTCCTCCCACAAAGACTATTGGTATTTTTGAGTTGTTTTTCAGATATTTTTAGATCAATATGCCAAAGAATTGTTATCCAAGGGAAAAGTGGCGGATGTGGCCAGGTCCGTGGCCTCCTCCATACCTCCTCAAGTCCGAGAACGGTGCTTTAACGATGAACTCAAGAAATTTATTGCACTCTAAAGGTAAGAGAACAGATCACTTATGCTTATTTATTATTCTTGTTATATGGTTTGTCAATAAATAAATATATGGAGAAAGTTTTGGCCATCTTTTTAATTATTGGGTTATTCCGTGGGCAGCTCACTAAACACCAAATAGGGGAGCTTTGGTTGTATCATAACCTTCCCATCCGCACGGAACGTCGTAGATTGCACAATACGATCTCTAAAAAGATAAATCTTCGGCCGGTTTCCTAGAGAGGCCCGTGGCTCCGCCAACGCTGACCTCTCCGATTTTCCTTTCCCTTCGCTTACCCACGTTAGAGTAAAATGAATCGGCGCTTAAGTTGCCGTTTAACACGCACATCCCACTGGAGGCAGGAATGGAAAAAAGGGGTGCGCAATTCTTTGTTGGCGTCTCGAGAGGCGACCAGATTGACTGCAGTCAAGAGATAGATTCCAGTTTCAGTTCCTTCTTCCTCCTCCTTTGTAGCAGTTTTTGTATTCTTTTATGATTGGAAAATAAGATGGTAAAAGTTGTGATTACTGGAGGCTCCGGGTTTGTTGCCGCACATCTGATTCGACGCCTTCAAGAACGATGTGGGGATATTGTAGATGAGATCCACACAATTGACAGACGTCCCTTGACTCACTCCGTCAATGGTTCGTACTTATGCCCCTTATTTTATCGTTTAGGCGGCATTCCTTTAACTCACCATGGTTTGGATCTGAATGACGAAAGGTCCGCTGATGTTTTTGATGGTGCAAAGATTGTATTCCATTTGGCCAGGAAACAGTATGATCCTATTATGGGAACAAATAAAGCTGAGACGTATGATAAAGATAATTTTGAAGGTAATCCTTTTATTCTCTGGATGGCGTATCATGTATACTATACTCCCAGCCAAAAGTTTTGACCCCCCTTCTAACTCGGCGCAAAGTGTACCAATTTGGACCAAATTTGGTACGTAGTCTACTGACAACCCAGTAGTAAAAAATATCATAGTAGGACAAACCATATAGCTGTATTTCAAAATCCAGGGACAATTTTCAAAAATCACCTCAAAAAAACGGGACAAAAGTTTTGACCCCCCTGCAAAAAAATGAAATATCGCCAGCGGAGGCAACCAGAACCTTTTGGAACCGGTGTCCCTTACCTGAATATGGGTTAATAAATGCTTTTTTGTTGAATGCTTCGTTGCATTTGAGGATGCAACGCGTTAAACTGATTTTGATGTAGAGCTGCCCAAAATGGTAAAAATCTTCTACTGGCGCTTTCCAAAAGTTTCAAATTATGTTCACATCATGTGATCTTGACGTGTTATAACCTGCATTAATCTTTTCCTTTCGAAAAAAGTCCATGATGGCGTAGCAGAATCGATTCGGCCGGTATCCAGTTGTCATGGTCAGCCTTGATGAGCCATTTGCTCTTTGACTAAAGGTCTAGATGGGGTCGCTAGGTCCTCAATCTAATCCTGAGACTCCTATTTACTTTCAGCAGGGTAAAAGGTTCCGATTTGACACGTTTTGGAATGGGTTTCATTCACCTTAATCATAAGTTTGCCGTTACTGTAGATGCCCCCGAGTACGATGCCATCCCCACCGCCCATTTGGCGTTCCATATGTCTCAAATGAGTCTGGCGGGTGCTGTAGCCTCCTAAATTACCTGGCCCATCAAATGAAAGCCGTTTTTGGTCGCAAAAAATCCATTTGAAAAACGCGGGTTTTTCTTTAAGGTGCAGATCGGTAAAGTTGCATCTACAAACCATTTGGGATCGTGTCAGCGGGAGTTTATTCTTGTTTTGAGAGTAGACACAAGTCTCAGGATTAGATTGAGGACCTAGCGACCCCATCTAGACCTTTAGTCAAAGAGCAAATGGCTCACCAAGGCTGACCATGACAACTGGATATCGGCCGAATCGATTCTGCTAGGCCATCATGGACTTTTTTCGAAAGGAAAAGATTAATGCAGGTTATAACACGTCAAGATCACATGATGTGAACATAATTTGAAACTTTTAGAAAGCGCCAGTACAAGATTTTTACCATTTTCGGCAGCTCTACAGATTAACCCATGTTCAGGTAAGGCACACCGGTTCCAAAAGGTTCTGGTTGCCTCCGCTGGCGATATTTCATTTTTTTTGCAGGGGGGTCAAAACATTTGTCTCGTTTTTTTGAGGTGATTTTTGAAAATTGTCCCTGGATTTTGAAATTCAGCTATATGGTTTTTCCTACTATGATATTTTTTACTACTAGGTTGTCAGTAGACTACGTACCAAATTTGGTCCAATTTGGTACACTTTGGGCCGAGTTAGAAGGGGGGTCAAAACTTTTGGCGGGGAGTATATGTGAAGTGAACTCATGGTTTGTATTTTATTTCAGCTACAAAGAACGTTGTGGATTCTGTGATCCAGCACAAAGTCCAAGGTCTTGTTTACCTTGGCGATGCCTTCGCAAATGTTCCAAGTCGCGATAATTTTGGAAATTCCGAGGATGTTCATGCAGGAGAACCCTCTTCTTATCTCCTCGGTTCCTACGGAGAATCAAAGACGAAAGCAGAGCTATATGTTCGCAACAAAATTGGTACAGAATACGGCGAAAGTAAGAGTCCATTACCTTTTAACTACTCTGTTTAGACCAAAAGTTGTATGGAGTTTGTTTCCGACCTACAGTAATCTACGGAGAAGGCTCTAGAGGTTTGATCAATGCAGTGAAAAGAGTTGCTGAAGCCAATAATGGAGAGCTTGTCAATATCAGCGGCTCCTCAAACGGAATGTTGCAATATGTAAGCGGCTTTATATAACCTTTCGTCATTGGATTGCTCCGGTACATCTCTCTAGGACAGTGTAATTTAATATTATAGATCTACGCTGGAAATTTGGCAATTTACCTGGAAGAAGCGATGAGAGTTTTGTTGAAGGAGCCTGCAGAAATCAGCGGACACTTCTTTTATTGTATGGATAAGACCGAGGCCACCCAATTCAACAAGGTATGCACGGAATGCCCTTTCCAGGTGGCTGCACTTTAGTCTGCCGAAATAGAAGGCCTACGAATCCGGAAATGCAGATCTTGAGTTCTGTTTTCCATCCTCAGGGCATTTACGTGGAGCCTTTTCCTGGCTTCCGGGGGAAGATAAAAAAATTACAGTACTCATTTGTCACCTTATTTTTAGGTCATGGCCAAATTTCTTGAACCCTATGGAATTTCTCTGAAGTCATCGTTTAGTTTCCTCTCTATCTATCTACAAACGGCTTATGCCCAAACCAAACTGAATTTGTTCGGGATTCAGCCAGAAAAGCCCGTTTATAATATGGGGGCCCTGAGGCTATTTGTGATCTATGCCATCGGATTCAGTAACAGGAAACAACAACTTATGTTCAAATCACGACCACAGTTCACCCAAGAGGAAGCAATGGAGAGAACGGCCAGATGGATCGCCTCCAAAAACTTTAATCAGCCAGAATTGCCTCTGACGCAAGAAAAGCCGATATTCAGAAGAGGATAATACTCTTATCTCTTTGCAGAACCAAGAATAACTCAACCAGAACTGCCTGATATTTCTGACAATAATACAGAGTTCTCAATTTTATAATTTTGATGCTTTATATACAATAAAATATCTGTAATAAAAGAAAACTTAATGAACGATGGAAGTGAGGATACCGGTAGGTCCGAACTGATATTCGACATCCAAATGATGTCATTTCCTCTGTCCGTCTTTCGTTTTGTCTGTCGGAATCAGAAGGCTGGCTACTGGATTCGTTTCTAAAATACGTAATTAAGAAAACGGAATATCATTATTACCTGGGGCATTTTTGGGTCGTGGACTGTCAGGAGTTAGACTTGGAGGTGCAAGATGACCTTGTCGGACCGCGAAGCCTTCCTAGAAGAAAAAAATTAAAGAAATTATATAAATTTATACTCTTAAGTCATCAAAACATTTTTTAAAAGCGAAAAATTGGATCTGTATTATACCTGTAAATGACAAAGACGGTGATGATGGAGAGAAGTCAAATTAACCGCAACAGAATGCATAATCCCTTACTTAGAGCTTGCCAAATCTAAACCTAAGCCCCCAAATCCGGGCCCTTTTATTGCTGACATTCAACCCCGCCCCTGCCTGGAATAACTCAGCCAATCGCCAGTCAAGCAGAATTCGGATGTTATTGCAAAACTCCTGAAGAAAATCATGTCATATTCGAACCGCTGAACCGTGCCTGTTTTCCAAAACGGAAGTCACAAGATTTGCATTTTCTGCAGAATATTTCTGGATTACTGTGCTGTGTCTTTCGCCCCAAAGAACGCCTGCGAAGGGCGGACAAAGAACCACAAGATCGAGCTGGATCGACTCACCGGCAACTCCGTTTTGGCCGAGAACGATGCATTGTTTTGTGACATGAAGACGGCCACCGATCACCGGATCATAACAACCTCCAGGATGGGGACAAGGCCCGAGGACGGTTACTAGGATACAATCGGGGATGGCGGAGAAACGGGCCAAACCTCGATGCGCTCGCCTATTACTCTCCCGACTACACCTCGACACACAATGAGGACAAGTGCCGGTGTTAATCAAAAGCTCGTTGTCATGGCGACACGGTTCGTTTAACTCTATAAATTCCGTGCCAGAATTCGTCTGATTCGATTTATCCGCTCTCAAAAAGCCGAGAATTAAATTTCAAACTTCTGCAGAAGTTCTCAGACCTCCAATCACCGAAGTTATCTCCGATCTTGAATGACTCAGTTAAATGTTAATATTTTTGCTACTACTTTCATATTTATAGTCGCGACATAAAGTGCGTAGAATTTTGCACAGTGCGTTCAACTTTTTTTCGCACGCGCCTCCGCGACTTCCCGTTTTTGCACTAGCGACACGCACTTTTCTGTGAACACACTCCGCGACATCCTCCAGAAAATTCTACGGACTTCATGGCGCGACGAGTTTGAAAACGGTTTCTCTTTAATGCACCAACTTTTGTTACAATGTAATTATTTATTTACAACCATAATTACAGAAATTGTAAGGAAACAATCGGAAAAATCTCATCCAGGCCTTTGTTAATTCAAAAAAAAAAAAATCCAGATGCCGATCACAGATAAGCGGCCCTTATGCAGATAACAGTCCAAGTTTATAAAGCCCTGTGACACAAATATAAACATAAAAAAGGATATAAAAACACAAAGAAAACTTTAAAACGGTCACGGTTCCTACCGTATAATTTTTGAAAATCTGAAAAGCACTAAATAAAGCGTCGCAGCGATCTCTCTAAGGCCGTCCGACGAGATCTTATCGACGGGCGGGTTCTGTTTCCTTGGCCCAAACAGGTAATCGGATATTTCTCTTCGCAAATATCTTCCCTTTATTTTATTCTTGACGTTTAAATGCCGCTTTCTTCCTTTTCTTGTCCTCAATTAACGGCTACAATATAATTATATTGATTATGTCATGTTGTGGAAGCCCTTCAGTGCTCCCCCTGTTTCTCACGTTCTATTTTGTCGCCTGCAGGTTCATCAAATTGATAACCCGAATCGCGGCACGCTGACAGAATTGTGAATACAGAAGGCTGGTCTGGAGGGAAACGCTTTTCGAGTTATTTTGATTTAATTTGGAATCTCTTAGCGCCGACGTTGAGAGTCACCTTGTTCAAGCCGACTTCCGGATTGCTGCGAGGCGAATGACCGGAGGGTTTCGAGAACTGAACGCCGGAGGTGGTTCGCCTCCACCTCGACTTCGCTTCAGATCGGACGGCATTTCTTGTGTTCCTCCTTTAACCCGTTTCGCGAAGAAAAGACGGGGCGATGGGCCGTCGGATTCCTTGTTTGATTAGAGAGAGGTACACGGGAAACAAACGTTCGTTTTCCTCCATCCCACGAAACGGATCCGTGTCTTCGGCCCTCGGTCAAGGTCTTCCGAGGGATTGACTCGGAAAGTGAGAATTCCAGATGATTTTATGGGTTATGACATCCCCATGATCTTATTCGAATCGAAGGAATCTGGGTTATATTGTATTGTACTCCATTATGAGGGATCCTTGGGAGTCGCGAGGTCTTGTTCTAATGTCTTTTTGAGTATGACTTTCATTCGATTAATTCCGCGGGTCAGTCCGTTATCCCGTTTGGTTGATCGTGTTGTGGTGTTTCATTTGCTTGATGAAGTTCCCTTAAATATCATTATTTGCATGTTCATTATTGATTACTTTTATAACCTCCCTCCCTCAGAGATGGCACCATTTTTCCAGGAATCTTGATCTTCTTCCATTTTTGTTCGACTGAGACGGCTAGATTTCATATTTGCAAATCGTAAAACCTCACTTAACGAAATTAATTAGACGCCCTGAGAGGATTTGTTTGAGACGTCGTAATCCCAATCATTCCGGCGCTGTTCTTGAATTCAAATATTACTCTTTTAATTAATGGGAGTGGCCGCTCAGGGCTTAATCGTCGGCCAATTTGCCCGCCTTGTTGGACACCATTCCGACAATTATTCGGAATGGCCCAACTTTATGCAGCCGCATTTGCATAAAGCGGGGAGTTAAGTATTCGAATTCAGGAAAAAGTTATTGTTCGGATTACTTTGGGTCAAGGAACAGGAACCGGCCTCCCAGGTGGCTACTCCGACTTTGCCCTAAGGCCATGGGAACGGAAGCGGTTACTGAATGGGAAGGGAAAGGTAATCTTCTTTCGCCGGGGATTTTCATAAGAACAAGAAAAGGGGAATATGAGGTATATTATTGAAGGTGATCGCAGTGGGTTGTCTGTTGGGGACAGCGGGGGAGAGCGCGCACCCCATCCCCTTCTTTCCCTCACCTCACCTCACCTTGCTCTCGACTGGACGGCCATTCCTCCGTTGTCCACTCTTTTTTGTCCGCGATTTCCCTTCGTTTCGACTATTCGCGCGCAGCCTTTACCTACATCAAGATGCCTCCTCTCTGCCCCCAGGTGACGCTCCTGCTCGCTTTCTTTTCCTAGGCCCAGGACATGATACTTCTGCCAGATTACCGCCCCGTTTATGAGATGAGTTTTAGTTCCTTTTTTCCGATCCCAAAATTAAGTTCGGGCTTTAACATAAATTGCGCAATCACTCTTCCTGTTCTTCTTCCCTCAGGCCCTATCGCGTTTTGTTCGCATAATGAGTCACTTAATCACACGAAACTTGTAATTCCTTTTGTTCCATTAACTGTAGTGATTAATGATAGGCTTTTATTGAGTCAATCGGTTGGTGGGAACACGTTCGACTAGTCCATTTAATGCCTTCACTGGATGAGATTTCACTGTTCGAAAGTCAAATGATAATTTGTTGGAACAAATCAGTCAGAAATCAGTTAATTGGCTACTGTAATCTTATGGATACCGATCCTTTTTTTCCTATTTCCCAATCGGATTCTCCCATCCTTGGCCGCATCCCGAGTTGTTTCCGTGTCCCAGCGACCGATGCCTTTCTTTTTTCCGTTCATTCTCCAATTTGTTATCTTCTGCGTATTAGACATGATTCAGTTCCGAGTTATGATCCCCGAAATGGACTTTTCTTATGCAAATTGGTGTCTTCTTGTGTTCCCGAGAGGGGACAAGGTCAGTCAGTCGAGATTGAGGGCGGCACTGTCGGGAAAAAGGGTTAAAGTCGTCATTGCGCTTTTTGTAGTTAATGGAGGGGCGAACTTGGCAAGAGTTCAAATTACCCTGACTTTATGGGTTTTTGTTCGAATAAAGTAATTTTGTTTTTTTATTCCTTGTAATGACTTTACAAGGTTTTTGAAGGGAGAGCGAGGATACAATTTCCTCGTCGTGCCCGACTTTACTTTCTCCTTACAATTGCCGTTCTCCCAAGTGCAATGGGTCGTGTGATGCTGTTCTTTGTCCCATCGTCATATACATTGCCGCGTCTTCTTCCTTACGCCTTTGTGGCCAGGCCACAAACATCTGTCGTTCGTAAGTAATAAGGTGTTTCTGCGGATTCGTTCGTCGTTCTTCGGCGTTCCGATTGTTTATTCTGGCCGCATACTTTCGTCGCGTTCAGCGGACATTGGGGAGCTTGAAGACAGGAAGGGGGATCTGACCACAGAAAAGGAGCCGAAGGGAAGGATCTTCTCTTCAGCGCCCCCCCCCCCTTTCCTTACCTTGACTTTGATGGAATGAGCGCTTTCAGGAGGCACGCAGAGGGAAGAAACCGCCAAGAAATAAGAATAAAAAGATGCGTTGCGGGTGTCGCGAAGAGGCGCGATGTGCCGTTTCTCCCACCGCCGAATACAACACGTTAATGCTTCTGCTGATTCTGGGGGAGAAGGACCGATGTTCCGAGATCTTTGCACTGATAAACCGAGTCTTTTTTTGGGGCGAAGACTCGGGAAATCGTGTTATGTTCAGCGCGTCTCCCATTGTTTTCTTTAAGCCCGTGACGCATCGCTGATCCACACGCTTCTGAACTGGCGGTATGAGGATCATGGCGACGCGACTTGTTCCTGGTGTTCATGTTTACGTCACTCTTTTGATCTGTTTACGAGGCCCCGCAGGTAATAAGGACGGTGACGTGGTCGAGTTCACGACCTGCTCGGTCTCATATAACAGTTCGCGAACCGATTTGTCTGTTCATGAGGAAGATAAGGTTTCCTTTTCTGTTCGGATGAAGCTCCCCTTCTTCCACTTGTGTATCTTCTACAGCAAAGAGAGAACAAAACGCGAGGGAATGTGAGGGAACGGCGTCTATAACAACAAAGTGTTATTGGTCATCACGCGCGTCTTCGCTTCACGCGTCTTTCTCTGTAGCTTCGACGAATTTCCATGTTCGATTAATTAATAGTTTCTGAAAACTCTTTTGCGTGTTTTGAGAATATCTTTACCTTCATCTTGCGGCCATTCCTTTTGTGTCTCGGCATTTGCGCCGAATTTTTTTTTATTCAATTTGAATGTCCATTGCCTCGAAGCTTTTTGGAAATGTCCATTTCTTTTATCAGACCCCAAAAAAGTTTTGTTTTTCGCTTTCTTTTCTATTCCCTTGGCTTTTAACACCTGTTGTAGTATAAGCCCTAAGGCAAACAATTTGAATTTCCCAGCAAGGGAGTGCATATTTATTCGATAACGACTTCTAAACTCTTGAGTAAATGTTTTGGACTTCTTGCAGACGAGAATGGCGTCTGTTTATTTAAGCCGTGCCACGTATCTTGTATAACACATACTGTGACCTCATGTTTTCCATTTATGAGACGCTTGTTTTTTACTTTAACCTTTACCAGAGCGAGTACCCGCCATCTTACTCCGCCTTCTAAATTGCGTAAATTTAGCCAATTTTGTGAGCAAAACGCTGCCCTCAGGCATTACCGGTTCTGCTCTTGTTTCGCTCGATATCTCAACGCAGCCGTCGACCAAAACAACCTCAGTGTCTGGGATTGCATGTGAATCTCCACCAAATATGGCCCAGTATGCGGCCACCAGCTCATTGGGTACCTCGTCTCCTCAGCTCTCGATCCATTCCCAGGCGATAAACGAGGAGATGAAGGACATTATCAACCTCCAGATCTTCGTCCCGGAGCTCCAGATGCAGGTGGGTTGAGGAGAGAAGTGACTAATCCTTGTTTGCAGAAATGTTTGACGGTCTCACTGGATGAGTTGGTTTGGGACATCAAGCGCAAACTTTTTGCGTCATTGCCTCAGGTAAGGATGGAATATTTTGACAATAGGGTGACTTATTCAATAGATCGAACGCTTTTCACACGCAAAAAATTTTCCCATTGTATAACAAATGACCCGAGCTCCTACACTGTTCTTCTTTTCAGCAGTTACCACAATCTTTCAACTTTGGCCTTTTCCTACCGCCTTGCGATGGCCGAGCGGGAAAGTTTCTGTTGGAAGATCGCCCGCTCAGAGACTATCCCTTCCATGACTGTGTCCCTTACGTCGAGGTTTGTAACCCGTCTTTTCTCCTATCATTCATGCTGTCGTAAAAAATATACGAGAAGCTTATTTTTAGCTCAAGTACAAGAAACGTGTCTACAAAATGCTGAAACTGGATGAGAAGGCTCTCAAACAAGTCCATTCCAAGGTAAGTCCATAGTTTACAATTAATGAGGTTGTTAATGAAGCCATTACAATAATATCCTTGCCTTTGCAGGGCAATCTCAAAAAGTTTATGGAGTATGTCCTAAGTAGGAACTCCGAGAAGGTGGAGAAATTATGTGCCAATGGACTAGATCCAAACTTCCACGACAGTCAAGGTGAGACTCCATTAACATTAGCAGCGGGAGTAGCGAGAAATGAGAAGGTTCTGATGGCTCTGATCGGTGGAGGAGCTCACATTGACTTCAGAAATAGCGAGGGTCAAGTAAGTTTCCAAGGATTATATTCAGAGGCTCTGTTTCCAGACAGGGATGCACAAGGCTGCCTTCCTCTCCATCGTGGATAATGTGAGGACTCTTCTGGAGTTGGGGGCTTCTCCCAATTATCGAGATCCCATCGGATTAACCCCATTGTATTATTCAATGCTAACCACTGATTCTCAAGATTCTGTTGCTCAGATGTTGTTGGCCGAGGCTGCTGAGATTGGAGTCACTGATATGCATGGAAACCACGAGCTACATCAGGCCTGTAAAAATGGATTGGTCAAGCACGTAGAGCATTTGCTGTATTATGGAGCGATGCTTAATGCTCAGAATGTAAACGGAAATACTCCTTTGCATGTCTGTGCTGTCAACAATCGGTATGTGCCATAGAATACATCATGCTTCATATCGCGATATGCGTAATGACTGGTAATTACATACATTGTAGGCCTGATTGTGCCCGCGTTCTTCTGTTCCGTGGAGCCGATCCGCTGATCATGAACAAACAAGGCCAAACAGCTCTCCATGTTGCCAATATTGTGGGCAATCATGGTGTGGCCGAAGTCATCCAAATCCACAACCCTCATAACTCCGGTAAGCCTTTTTAGAGGAAAGTGACTTTCTATTGTGGAAGATCCGCCCTTGATTTAAGAGCTTTCTCCTTGACTGGACTTTGTTTCGGTCCGTTTTATTAAGAGAATAACATCAGTCGCAGTAATGTCTCTTCATTATGGGAGACGTCTTCGCCGTCAACCTCTTCTGAATCAGGTCTTCAGTCAGGAGAAAGAGTCCTTTGTCCATTTCCTCAATCCCTATGAGGACCATGCTAACTCCACTGAAATTACAGTACCCTACCGAGGCACCCCCAAATATAGTACGCGACGTCGATTGGGAAGTCAGATTGTACGAAGGCGATCTTTGAGTCAGTCATCAATATGTTCGGGGAGATCCGAGCAGTTCTATCAAACCCCACAGCAAGTCAGGCATGCCGCGCCGAGTATGCCTAGTCCTAGTCCAAGCCGAATGTCTGCCTCACAAGCATCGGATTACGGTACTTTGAGGAGATATCCGGCTGATGCCGTGCAAAACCCCGTTCCGGGATTTGAGTAAGTATACACAATCTGTGATTGGTAAATTCTCGGTTCGTACTTACGATTATATTTCAGAACAAACGTACCGAGAATCCTTGTGATTCCACGAGGTCCTAAGGGCTTTGGATTCATTCTACGAGGATCCAAACATGTGGATTCCGAAATAGATTTCCGTCCAACCTTGGAGACCCCAGCTCTTCAATTCTTTGAAGGCGTCGATATGTCCGGAATGGCTATGAAAGCTGGCCTTCGACCCGGAGATTTCCTTCTCGAGATCAACGGTGTGGATGTCAGAAGTGCTTCTCATGAACAAGTAGTCCAATTAATCCATCAAAGTTTGGACACGATCACATTGAAGGTGATTACCGTAAACCCAGCGATCGGTCAGCCTACTTATTCTTCTTCTGGTACCATGCCCATCAGAAGGAACAATTCTGTCCCCAGAAATCATGGTCTTCCACCCATGCCACCGCAACGGCATCCGTCAACATCTCTTACGTATGCTCCTTCACACACAATGGGATATTCGAGTAAGTGGAGTTCTTCTTTTATCTTACGTAAGCGTGTGTTATAATCAGGATAACAGGTACCAGACCCATTAACATGTCTTTATTTCTCTAATCCTTTTGTAGTGGACCAACATCCTGTCTCGATCTATGATAGCTCGAGGAATGGGACTATCAGATTGAGCAAGGAGTCCGCCGATTCCATTATTTCTGACCAAATTCGTTGTGCTTCAGTGAAAAGTCGACCCTCAGCTTCGCGGCGTATCTCGGCAGCCGAATTGGAGCATTTAATGATCCGCCAATGCTCGAGCAGCTCCCAATTCCAGCCAATTCCGTATGAACAAGTAAGTTCGCAAGATATACAGCAAATGTACAGAGTAGGCTGTCATGTGGAAACAATTCGCATAATTACCCATTTCCAGGATTTGTATGGTCAAACGACTCCGAAGAAATTTACTTCAGTAGCAGATATGAAGCGAAGCAAACAGCGAGGACTACCCTCGCCCAGTCTCAACAACGGACTTCCAAGAACAAATTCGATGACCGAAGATGACAACATCCACATCCCCTCAGGGCTCAAGAGTTTTAATTCTTCCCCCGACCTCAAAAAGAATCTATATGAGCCACAAAACGGATACAATCTGATCAGAAACCAGAACACCGCGTTCTCTGATTACCAGTCCATGAATGGTCAGAATCTGGGAATGTTAAGGCCGAAGACACCTCCCCCTCCCCCACCACCTATCGATCGTAAGAGTGAGAATGGTGGAGAACAATCTTCTTATATGGACACTTCAGTACAACATCAAACTGCTCAGAGCCAGTCATTCCAAAACAATCATATCGAGCAATCCAAGCCCAGCACAAGTGCGAAAGCAGCTCCTCCACCCCCGCCCCCTCCTCCGCCACCTGACTTTCTGAAGACTGGAATCCCAAAATCTTCGTCATCAGTAACAGCCTCACCAAAACCAACTGGTGGAATGGCAGGGATAGTTGCGGCAATGCAAAATGTGAAATTAAAGCCCGTTAATAACAACACCATCGAAGCCCATCAGAATGAAGAGGGTGATAACAAGGCCAAATCCACTTCGGATTTTCAATCAGACCTTAGAAGTGCACTAGCCAAAAGGAGATCAAAGGTTTCGGATGATGACAATTTCGAAGAACATAATGTAAAACAAAGCAATCAGCTGGGGAATAATGGATTGTAAGCCCTCTTATATGTAGTAGCTACTAATATTATTAGTTTTATCATAACTTATAATTAATAATAATCGGTTCTTTTAGGAATTATGGAAGTCTGAGTCTCCGAGAATCGGTCAGAGAGAATGTGCAAGTCCAATCAAAAAACTTGGAGAAGCAGCACTCACCGCCGGGGTTTGTAAATAAAAAGGACAGCGGGTAAGCCGAGTCGACACCTTCTTATATTCACTTGCAGATACACATCATCAAGAACGTCGCTGGAACCTAGTGAGTGCGGTGATGATCAGACCCTGGTGAACAGTAGAGTCAGCACAACTACCATCAGAATCTCTGAGAATGGAGGGCCCGAGTTACTAACACACAATTCGAGAGTCACTTTAATCAGCCAACATCTTGAGGATAGGATTAGTAAAGAGAACAATCCGATGACCCAGGATACTGTAAGTACAATACCAACTTTCTGATTCGCTTATTCCGTGCATGACCTAAGACTTTCCCCTTCAGATTTCGATCGCTTCCTCCATATCCAATTTTTCCAACTCATCTTCATCAGTTCAGGCTAACAAGTTGAGGGATTCGGCCTATACTCTTTCCCCAAATCACATCCCCCCTGCTGATTATGATGATTGTTCCGACCAAGACTCCTGTTCCGCCCCTTCGTCTTCATCCAACGATTGTAAGAGAAACTTTCCTCGTAGCAGTGTGCAATAATTTTATACTATAAATAATTAATTATATCATTTCTTAGCCGGCCATCCAATAACGGAATCGTTAAATCCAGTTTTCGCCCAAAAAGATTTATCGATTTGGACTTGCACAGATGTGGTGGACTGGCTCCATTCTCTCGGTCTGAAAGAGTACATGGTGCCCTTCTCCAAACAGAGAATCTCCGGTCAAGATTTGATACGATTCGATCGCTCCAAATTCACTCAGCTTGGGGTTACCCGCATATCACATCGCCAGACCATGGAACAATCTTTACGTTTACATTCCAAACAAGACATTTGAATCTTCCTTAACCCGGCTACGCATTCAATCGACGAGCTTTCACAGTAAATTACCCTGTTATTGTTTACGGATTTCCCTTCTTTAATCTACCTAATTCAAATATTTATTCTCCAAACCCATTGTCATACTATAGTGCGTTTATCAATATTACAATTTGTGTAATAAAAGAGTTTTATTGAACACGGATTCTGATTGGCAATGTTGAAAAGAAAACCCAATCTGAGAGCGAGAATAAAGACTTCACACTCCGTCATCGCAGAGAAAATGATAATTTGGCTATTTTGATGAGTTGGCAAGCATACTATAATATAAGCAGAATGGCAATACAGACCGTGTTTTTAGTCGTGTATTCATTTTATAAGTAAATGATTTTATTGCGTAGTAAAAGAGAGCCCGATGAATTTTGGAGAAATCTTTGAACCACCATTCATTATTGGGTGTCATTATTGAAAAGACCGGAATCTTATCTAAGAACGAGGATTTCCGGCACAGATCTTTCGTCGTATAGATTTGAATTTGCAAGTCTAATTACGCCCCCTTAAAAATACAACGACCGAATCATCAGAGCACTCGTTTTTTTTCGCGGCGATCGGAACTGGTTTCTAAAGTTTGAGCTGTAGTGTGCCAAACCTAACTTATTCATGTTGGAGAAAGTTTCAAAATTAATTGGATAATAATTAATTTTGGAAACTTTAAATTATCAGAACTGAGCCGTATTTGATCATCTTTTCCGATCCATACACTTCACTCACCCGTTTAACAACGACTTGCCAGATTTTTTGTATAATTGTTGACATTTCGTCCTAAAATCAATAACTCGGGGACGCAAAACTGGAAAAGGAAAAATTAATTTTGCCTGCACCGGTGTGGCCAAAATATGGCCGTTCTTCTCCGCCGAACGTGTTCTCGATACTATTTACAATGTAACAGACTAAAGTTGTTTCTCTCGATATTATTCTTCTTTGGTTTATTTTACATTTTGTTGATGTCAAATTCGATTCAGCAAAAGTGAGTTTCTGTGATCATTTCTGGTTTTTTCCCTTTTTTTTAACTCAACTGACGTATCGATTTCAGAAATCTTGATTATGCCACTAAAATTACAATTAAGGCGCCGATTGATTTGACTAATACGACTACTTCAATATCGGAAGAAGAGTAAGATAAATTTTTTTGTAAAGTTTTTGATTTTAGGCATTTTACATTGAGCCTTTTGGAGTTTGAGAGCGCATCAGTAAATGTGACTGAGAGTGGGCCAGTCAAAGCTGATCTTCCAGAATGTGAACCCTTGGAAAAAATTACTGATTATAAAACTAAAATATCACAAGCAACTCTGCTGATTGAAGATCTGGAAGAATTTGAGGTTGAGAGGAACCATCCTGGAGTTCTTCCTGGAGGTATTTGGAAACCGCGTGATTGTAAAGCCAGGCATAAAGTCGCAGTCATAATTCCTTATCGAGACAGGAAAAGCCATTTGACCAGACTTCTCGACTTCCTCATTCCCATTATGCAGAAACAAAGACTTGACTTCCGATTTATTGTCACAGAACAGGCAAGTAATTTCTTCTCGAAAACTTTTGATTTTTTAGTATGGAGATGATCTTTTCAACAAAGGCAGAATTATGAATGCTGCATTTCAATTGGCCGTGAAACTGAAGGTTGATTGTGTCATATTCCACGACGTGGATATGTTTCCTCAAGATGACAGGACTCCTTACGATTGTCCGGACACTCCTCGCCATCTCGGCGCCTTTGTCAGTAACCTTGGCTACCAGTATGTTGAAGCGCATTTTATTGGTAGTCATTTTTAGATTATGGTACAAGGAAATTGTCGGTGGCGCATTAGCGATCAGAATTGAGGACTATCTCGCCGTAAATGGTTACTCAAACCTTTATTGGGCGTGGGGCGGAGAAGATGACGACATGGGTGAGATCTTATTGTCTGAATTATCAGTTTATCGGGTGGCAATTCGGCTGGCTGATTTTGTGTGCATGTGTAAAATTAAAACAACTAGTATAACATATAGAATTCTTCAATTCTTTAAGTTTACCACCCAAAAGTGAAAAGATTTTTGCTCGGCCCTTGCATATTTCGGTCAGATTACATATTCATAATAAATTATTTTAGAAAGTTTTAAAAGCTGGTAAAATAGGCTCTAAGTCAAAAAGGTTTATTATATAAGAGTGAAGAAATAAGACCGATTTTGGGATTTTGAAAAAGACGCCAAATTTGCTTTCTCGAGCTTTTCTTCTCATGTCGGCCTCATTTTTTCCATTCTATTTTTTTCAAAAAAAGTGAGGAAAGCGTTTTTAACGTTTTGCTTCGAAACGACCGGTGCGATCTTATTTCTTCACTCTTATATTATCCATCCATTGATTTTGATAGTTATTTTTTATTAATTTTAGGTAAACGGATACTATCACAGAATTATACAATAGAACGACCGAACCAGGAATATGCCCGATTCTCGATGTTGAAACACGTTAAAAGGAAACGAACCGCCCCCAAACTCATCTACAAACTGCTTGACGACGCCGATTCCAGATGGCACAATGATGGGGTCAACGAAACAGATCATTGGAAGATAAAATCTCTGATCAAGAGGCCTCTTTATTATCATCTTTTTGTAGATGTGGGACCGGCCCCCGCCTTCTGGAGGTCCACTTAAATCCCGTTCTTTCATCTTATATTTCTATTGTGTCATAATCTCGTCTTGCCTAGCATAATTTCATGCCTTTACACTTTGCCGCAATGATATCTCTAATCACTTTTCTTTTACCAAAGGGGTTAATTAGCACCGGGGCCTTTATTTATAAGTAATAAATATTTACTGGCTTTAAATTTAGTTATTTGACTACTTGTTGTCATCACAATATTATATTTGATAACAAATTTTTTACCTTTCACATGGGAAGTCGCAGTATGTGAAGATGTTGATCGTTTCGGCTTCGAATGAGCCAATGCAAGAGCCCACCAATCTTCTCCATTTCAACGAACGGGAGTTCATTTTATTCGACTTCTGGAAAGTCGGAACGGCCTTTGGTAAGTCATTTACGAATAGCAAAAACAAAGTTTGGCCGCTTTAAAATGTGAGTTTAGGTATGTTTGGATCTATGATGATTGTATTTTTAATCGCAATATTGCACGAAGCCGTTATCGGTACTCGGGTTTTCGTCCTCCGTGAGAATATCCCCTTGTCCACATACTCTACCGAGCAATTATATGAGAACACAATCAATCAAAGGGTCGAGGAGAACGCACCCCGTGGCATTCGAGGAGTCTTCAGGTACGCATTTCACTTTAATATTAATTTATTCCCTCATTAATTTGGCTCTTTAAGTGGACTTGGCTCGATTGTCTTGTTTTTTGTTTGCTGTCATGATTATTTATTTCAGAAGGATTTCCAGTGCCTTCACGTGGTTCCGTATCGGCAACTCGGTTCTCTACGGGGTTCAGTGGATGTTGATGGCTCTCCTTATATTATTCATCACCACTTTCAACATCTGGATCATAATTGCCGTCCTCTTGGGGAAGATTGTGGGTCATTTTATCTTTCTGGGTTCTGCTCGGGTTTCGGAACAATCCTTGATTCTGGAAGGCGGCGTGGTGCGGGAATCTCCCATTCCCGAAAGACGCATTTGTGCATGACTCTTCTCTGGTTTGAGCTCTTAGAGCTCTAACACATACCTGTTTTCAACTCTCTTATAGTCTCACGCTTTACTTCATGGTGTACATATCCTTGAAACCGGTGTAGAATTCTCTCTCCTCATATATTTATACAACATTTGTTTGGCGCAATATGTATTTTTGACTCTGGCATAGTTTTGAATAGAAAACAAATAAATTTTTATCCATGTTTTATGTATTACACATACCCAGGAAATGTGAAATTCGGGGTGGAGAGTAGTGCAGGTTCATAAATATCGGCCCTCTCGTCCAGCACATAATTCGAGTGCAAGAACGACCACGATTTCAACCAAAGAAGTTGTTCCTAGCTCTTCTTGGAAAATGTCCAGCTCAGCCTGGAGGCGGTTAATGTCCCGGAATTGTTTCACGCTTCCTTACCCCACAGACAATAGGCCAATTCTAAACTAGGAAACTCCAAGCAGAAATAACAGGTGGGACAACGCCTCTCAATTATTCGGTACACATTCCACATTTCCTATCTGAATTCGGTCTTAAAACTGCCGGAGAAGGAAGAAGAAGTCGCCCAGGATGAAACTCTTTCCTTGTCCCTCCACCCCTATCCCGAACTTGTGGGATCTAGTCCCATAAAAGGGACATTTAAGAGCCTAAACTTCCTCAAATTGTCAGCCCGACCTCCCCCTGGGGGATTTAATTAGCGGCCGAAAAGGGTCGTGCCAGAGGTGTTGAACTGTCCGGCGAGCCCTCAGGCTTATCAGTTTTTGTTTGGGGATGTCGTGACGCCTTGACACGTTCCTCTAGTTCTAAAATTTCTCTTCGTTTAAACCCCAAGAATAAAGGATTCCGAGCAAAAAAACTTGGCTTTATATTTATTTTCTTCTTCGTCGTGTTACATCCATACGATTCTCCACTTCTACTGCCCGTTTCAGACAGAATGAACGCGGATACCGAGGATACGATCATTCCCTTGCCCGGTTCCTCTCGCCGTCTCAGCCAATCCTCAGGTAACCAGAATTCCCATTAATCGTATCATCCCTGAATATCCTCTTAATGAGAACCCTGTCTAATATATTGGTGTTATGAGACCAGAGTTCCCTCTCACAATCGGGTTAACCCAATTTGTGTTTACTTCTTTGCTCAGACATTTCATTTCCCGTTTTCTCGCCCTGCTGGCCATTTCCCAGTCATTCCTCCAATCTCGGCCATGTTCAGTCGGCGAGCCGCCTCAAGTCCTCAAACCGTGGTTTCAGACTCGACCTATCGTCGAGATCCCTTTAACAAGCCGGAGCATGTCAACACTCTCCGCGGGAAAGAGTTGTGTCTATTTGTTTTCATCTACGTGATTGCGGTCATCTTCATCATGGCCGTCTTCGAGAGTATCATGCCGGTAATGTTCGAGAGGAAATGGTTTTCGAATGGTGGGTTTGGGTTGGTGAAATATGATACGGAACTGCTTCCTTCATCAGGGATCCTGTTTGACCCGAAATTCGCGTTTTACAGTATTACTATTTTATGTAACATGTATCCCCATATACTTTTTTTATTTTGCGTCAAGCCCATATCAAAGCTTTCGTTTGGAAAATATTTTTTAAGGAGTGCACCCTCGCGTGAAAAGACATATTCGTTTTGGTATGACAATTTACGATGCAGAGTCCCAGAGTGACAGTGACATAATACCAGATGGCATAAACAAATCCCTGTCTAGAATTGCGCATATTTCTTCGTATAAATATTCCATCGGTTTGATGCAGACAGAAACTTAATTAGAGCTTTAGGCGATGACGAAGAGATCGAAAATGCCACGACAACCAAATGATCTGCGGCGTTTGTAACAAACATATGGAACAACCGAGGGTACTGTCTCTAAATAGCCCTAATTATGGTAATAATGACCACAACAAAGACCAATTGGTGTTCACAAATGGACTGCGGACAATGCAATTACAAAACGGAACTAATGAGACGGTAATATTGGGCAATGCCTTCAACATACGGCAATATTAACCATGATCAAGAAGAAGGAAACGGGTAATAAAATGAAACTTGATCTCCGATGCGGGTCTTTAAAGTCTTGCCTTTCCTCACGTGTTACCTTTTCTCAAGATGACCTTCAAATATATTTAATTGACTCAAGCAAAGAAGATACGATTGCGTAATAACAAATCACCTTATCTGTCATCCAAATTCGCTTTATATTGCAAATGCACCTTATCACTGTTTACCCTGTCATCCATTACTGTTTTACAATCTTCGAGAAATAGATGGACACATCACCTCTACTTTCTGATGACCTTCACTGCCTGACAATGCACTTTTATAAAATAAACAACATAATAATATTGCGCAATCAAATAAATTCTACTAAACCCGTGATAAGAGGTATGCAGAGCTAGAAATCTGGAGAATCTGAGACAAAAAATCCGTGTAGTTTGGACTCTTTCACAAGGAGGCGTCACTGGTTTCATCGTCGAATCCACTGTCCGCCGACTTTCTTTTCCGGTAGAGCTCGAGGTAATTGGAAGTAACAATCATATCATCTGTGATCCCTAATGCCTTCTTAACCTCCACTGCTTGCTTCTCAACATCATTTGTGGCATCTTTTTTGATCTCGACATCCACATAGACACCTAAGCCTTCCACATCGTCCAGGTTTATTCGGACGTTATCTTTGACATAGACTCGACGTTTCTTTTTTATGGTTCCAAGTTCGGAGATGCAGAGTTCAAGTGTTTTCTGAAATTTAACCAGGATTAGATTTTGCAATTTTACCCAAAACAACTACTCTGCAAGCAAAATGTAACCTCCGGCGCCTCGTGGGTGCACGAAACGGCTGCATGGAAATCGGGCGCAGTATTAAAAAAAATATCGCGCTCAGCTTTCCAGCAGCCCACAAAACTGTTAAAAACTATTTTACTTGTTTTTAGGCAACAAACTGAATTTAATATAATATAATTATCCAAAGAACGTGTCTGTAAATAGCAGAGTTCATACTCACTTTAAGAGCGGAAGCCTCGTGGATTCTTGTAGCCCGTGTCTCCACCAGATGAGGAATGTGAGAAATAGATTTAGCAGAGATCAGTTCGCCTTGTTCCTAAAAATCAGTCAGGAATAATAAAAATTTTTACCTTGTTTGGATAGGTTTTCCTCAACTTGAGTTGACCGTAAGGGACATTGAAATAGGTGTCCTGTTGAGTCGCGAGATGGCCAATACTCTCCGTGAAGGCAAAGATTTTGGATTCCATCGCCTCCAGATCACTGACAGACGCCTTGATAGACAATGTTACAACTTGTTCGGCCTGATTCAACTTCTCCATGATGTCGTTTGCAGAAAACAATAATTTGGCGAAACAATTCAGAGAAGAGAGAAAATGATCCGAAAAAGGCGGGACTTTTTACGCCTTTTCCAAATAATTTATCAGCAAGAGAAAAGGGGGCGTTATACGGGGACAAGAATACAACACCAACAAAGAACAGCGGAAAAACACTTGGGGAGAGAACGATCCTATCGCTCCCCGAAAGGAATCCCACTAATTTTGATAAGGATGATGCTCTGAGGCTGGTGAAAGTGAGTGAAGGTGCAGAGGGAAAGGACAGAGTACGAGAAGGACCAAAGGCTGCGGCGGGCATGGTGATAAAGGTGATGAAGACCTCATCTTCAAAAAAAAACTCCTTCCTTGCTCTTTTTTCAGATAATTCCAAAGAGAAGACCGAACAAATGATGACCAAAAGGTCGACATGATGCCCAAATTTCGTCATCACAAATTGAAAGTAGGGCATGGAACGATGGAACGTTCCTTCTGTACTTTGGAAGCCCATTTTTATTGTCTGTTTATTGTTTTATGAATGCCCAGCACGTTTGTTTTGACAGAAATGGAGACCAATGTATACTGTAACACTCCTCCCATTCACGTGAATTCCTTCCGATCTGGTTTCTATGCTGCAAAACTCATAAATTTGTCTTGATCAACTTATCAATACCTTCTTACGCAATTAATTTGTCCCCTGGAAATGTGCTGGAAACGTGGGTCTTATCATGGGCGAGGTCTTTTACACAAAAATCTGCGTCTTCTTCTCTTCGAAAAGCGGCCTTTGCAAACATAATTAGCAGTAAGGAAAAAGGAAAGATAACGGCCAACTCCCCCCTTCCCTGCTACGATCAAAGGTGGCTCCAATTTCGGTGATAAAATTCTAAGTTTGGAAGGAGATTGGAGAGTTCTCATAAACAACATGATAACACCCAAAAACAAAACAGTCAGAGCTTTTAGTGTAAATCTAATTGTATCAGTACAGTAATCGCACATGTAATCATTTAAAATTGTAGTTTAACAAAAACAACGCGGTCTAAGAGTTGTAGTAAACGAGATGCCGATGAGCGTAAACATTTGATATCTTTATTAAAGGTTCCATGAGATTTTATTTTGAGGTTTTTTCGAATGATATAACTAGAACATCTACAACAATCTAACAATCCTATGACATTATTATTAAAGCTAAAAATATAAATACTGATAAGAAAGTGCGAGTAACAAAGACCAAACAGATCTGGGGATAACAGAGATGTGGGGTAGAAGGAGAGAAGAGACCCGTGAGATTCAACTGATAGCTGGGGAGCGGCTCTTTTGTAACTAATCTAGAAGATTGACAACATGCCAAATAAAGATGAGAAGAAACAAGAGGACGGCTTGCTTTTCAGTTGATAATTGTTCGAGAGTACTGTAACATGAGTATTTTGAGAACTCAAAATACGAGGATTTTGAGCGTTGGACTACTCCAAGTACTGTGATGTCGAGGGTTACTCCAGATCGGTCTCTTCGTGGATATCGAATAGTTGAGGAGACGGGGGTCGAGAGAGATGACGTTTCTTGTGGCCAGTGGATCTACTAATCGGCCGAAGAATCGCAGTTTGCGGACAAGTCAGATGGCGCAGTAACTGAAAACAATTAAATTACACATAAATCTTTTTGCTTTTTCTTGAAAACGCATATTACATCATATTTGAGGGGCATTCTCAATTGATTGTAACACAAGTTCCCTTCAATTCTGATAAGAGAATTTATTTACCTGCATCTCGAGATCGCTGACGGTCTTCGAGCGGCGCTGCGAAGTCAGAGAAATATTTTTCCGCACACTTTTGATCGTTTTCTGTTTGTCTTCATTCAATTCCCCATAACAACCAATCACACAAACCAGCGTCAGCCAGAACAATTGGCAGCACCAGCGATGCAGTTTGTGGATCACGGCCAAAGCGACGGCATTGCGGAGAAGAGTCGCTTCGTATCTTTGCTTCTGTCGATATCTCGCGGATCTGGAATCCTCGGATCTGTAGGCAAACTCCATATTGGAGAAGTCGGTAAAGTAAACTGTTTCAGTGGACATTTTGATGACTAAAAGTGGAAAAGTTATATCCATATAAGAAAGCGAAGTAAAGCTTCTCCAATTTACACGGTAACAACGTCCACCCCCAATCTTCAAAAGTTAAAAAAATCGTCACGGCGAAAACACGAGCGGTTGGGAGCCCGAGTAAAGAAAAATTGGACTTGCGGTTTTTTAAGACACACATTTTTATCACTTATCAGTTCACGAGGCGGAGCCTGCGGCGTTGGGAAAGCGAGGGACGCAAGACGTTCTTTGTTCCGAACTCTGGACGGAAGTATAATTTAATGTGAATTACACAAGATTTCTGACGGGGTAAGGATTCTGACGGGGACAGGGAGGGCGGGGGAAAGGAATTCCACAGAATTTATCCGAAAAAGGGAAGAGAGGAAGGGCGATGACGACTCCAAAGCTGCATAAGACCGATCGAAACTCAAGGATCTCCACGACGGAAATCAAAAAAATTCCAGCGATGATCTTTGGAGCCGTGGAAAGTACGCCGACCGATGAAAGTACAACAAAACGACAAACCGCGTATCAATATTCGGGGCCCAATCGAGGACGCAATGCACTCCGTCCGCCCCGTCCCCCCTCTCTCTAGTTTCGCATAGATCAAGTTGTGCAGGCCGAATGCACGTGCATTGCGGACGCAGCGAGCGCTGTCGCTATAGACTTCATGTGAAGCGCCGTTTCTCTGCCGCTCTCTCCCAATTAATCTATCGAATGCACTCGCTGAACCAGCCCTGTTTCAAGAAGAAACGGGTGTACTTTGTACCAGTCTCAGCGCCGCATGCTCGACCACTTGTAACGTGCTCAAAGCGCCATTGATCCCCTCCAAAGAACCCTTCCAATTGGAGCTATACTTTGAACATCTTGGATAGCGGAATTTTCTTTATTTACATTACAATCATTTGAAACAGCGAATGGAAAAGCGAAGGGCCAAACGCGTGGATCTCATGTGGACGTGATTTATTTACGACATGTGGCGCGCCTTTTGCTATGTCTACTTTTTGTTCTTTAATCCGTGATGCAAGAGTTTTTAAAGCGTAGGAAACGCCACAGTTAATAACTGCTTCGATGAAATTCATGCGATTAGTGTTTTGACCAGACCGAACACAGAGAACGTGATAAAACTTTGTTTCCTTGACTAAAACACCTTTAAAATACCCCTTTCGAAAAAAAACATTACTTTTAAAACCACCTAAACTAATCGTAATCAGATACGAAATCGATGATAAAATGGAAATATATACTTTCTCCTTATAAAGTATAACAGGACGAAAACATAGTCATCAATCTCTTCAAAAGGTCGTATTTACAACATCCAGAGTTTATACAAAAAATTTCCAAAACGGAAAACACGATGGACAAATGAACTTTACAATTCCATTGCCCTGTCCTGAAGTAACCCGCGAACAAGATAAAAAAATCGGGTTTTATTCAACGCCAAAGGGCACGATTTCCAAAAAACACCTTATAATACATATTTTAAAATCCAAAGCGTTTGATCACAATTTTTATTCCCACCGTAATCCGAGCAAAGAACATTGAATGAGAGTTTGCGTGGTTTGTGCGCGTCGTATTATTGTGACACAGCCAAAACCAGACACTTCAGCTGATGTCATGGGTGCGTACTTTGATCCCCTTTTTTCTTTGCCCGGGTCGCTTTCAAATCATGTCACAAAGTCTGGGAACGCGAGTATTCAAAGTTACCTTCAAATCAAATCAAGCGAATCATTTCCCGAAATCTCGTATCCCTCATTCTATTTACAACATTGGTTAGGAAATGCGTTGTAAAGAGCTTGCAACGTTGCAATCACGGTAGAGGCATGTGGTTTCCAAAAATAAGGAGAACGAGCGATAAGACTGTTGATTTCCCCACAACTCGAGTACTTTCCTTTTTGTACCCTCCGGTCCTGTCCGCAAAATCGAGCCCTCTCTCTTTTGTAACCATGTTTTTCATCGGAAACAGGATCTATCTCTGTTTACCACACTCTGGAGATGTTCAGCGATGTCGAATCGATTACTCCGAACCACGTTTTGTGGGTTTGGAACGGCTCTCAAGGCCATCCAAGTGTCTTAATGTTACACTTTCTCCTTCTCCCGTCTTTTACATGTTCAGCCAAAGATTACTTTGCATTCTTCGGGACCCCAAAACGTGTTTCTGAATACGGTAACGTACTCTTGTAAACTTTGTACCCCAAGCCCATTATTGCAACACTCACAGGAAAGCTGACGTAATTTTGTGCATTTCATCGCACCGTGATAACCAAGCCCATGGAAGACACGTGAAGAGATCGTGGAGAAGGAGAACGAGACGCCTTCTTTGTTCGAAACAAAGCAACCAAGTTTTCGATGAAATTTAGAGCAATCTTGTATTTGGAGGAAAAACAACGTGAATACACGCACATCAGTCAATCTCATGTGTGTGTATGGGAGTTGAATCAGAAAATTCTGATTTACACATGGAACGAAGAACAAAGATTGTTGGAAAAATACAACATGGACCCTGGGAATATTACGAAAAACTGATTCATGCTTTCAAAACTACAGTATCGTATCTTTCAATGCCATTTTGACATAAAATTATATTTTTGGGCCGTTTTGTCATATAAGTGCGCGCCATGTAGATTTCATTGCCTTAGAAGCTCACGAAATGGTCAGAAATGATTTCACGGCATTGTGATAGTGTCTCAGAACATAAAAAATAAGGGAAAAATTGTTGTAATTTTCTGCAAAAAAATTCGGAAAACATATCGGAGTGTACTGTAAGTGAGGGTCGTATTTTGTATCATGAGAATCAGAAGAGCTAGAGACAAACGAACTTTTCCATCGTGTTTTCCGTACCCGAAAACTACTTTTCGTAAGCTATGCCAACTTTCTAGCACGACTGGAAATTATAATAAAATATTCGGCGCTACGGCGTTTCGGGTCAGGGACAACTCGGGTCGCGACAGGTCGGGTCAACGACACCTCGGGTCAACGATACCGTTTAATACTTTCGCGAATTTTGAACAAAATTTTGAAATGTTTTCGCTCCGGGACTTGGGAAAAAGATTTTTTTGGAGAATTGAGGTTTATTTTTAAATTGTTTTAGGAAAATAGTGTTTATAAGCGACGAGCAAATAAGAAAATCGTATCCATTGTTTATGTTTTTAACTGGAAGCACGGGATTTAAACGCAGACAGTGCCAGAGAGTGGAGCAAGAAGATAGTCGTAACGATTGTATGCAAATAAAAGTGAAAACATTTCAAAAATTTGTTCAAATTCTCCAAAAAAATTTTTTTTTTTCCCAGTCTCGCAGAGAAAACATTTCAAAAATTTGTCCAAATTCTTCAAAAAATCCTTTTTCCCAAGTCCCGAAGCGAAAATATTAAACAGTATCGTTGACCCGCAACGACGTTGACCCGACCTGTCGCGACCCGAGCTGTCCCTGACCCGAAATGCCGGGAAGCGAAATATTCATGATTTTTGTCATCAATTCAGTTTTTTTGCCTAATTTTTCGAAAATTTTGAATAAAGTTCCAGCGATTTTTTCCGGCGTCTAAAGCCAGTAGAAGTGCGGACAGAAGAAATTCTCAATTGCGGACAGTGAGAAGTCGGTTTGCGGACAACGAAAAGACGAAATACGGACAGTGAAAAGCTCGTCCAATAAATTATTCTTTCTGGTCAAAACTACCGATGAAATAAGCAGTAAAACTGGTTACCATTAATATTAACGGTATTCATCATAGTTGATGCAAAACCAGCGTGTGAAAGCTTATTTCGGCACGAAAAGTTTGATGCCTATTTCTTCTGTAAAGGATAATGTTTCTACAAAAAATCAAATTTTTCCGCACGAAACTGCCAAAGTTATGGCCAAAAAGCGCTTTTCTCTCTGACCGCTCTCCACGTTTAGCGTGCCCTCTTGGCGGCAAGAATCGTTCGATATCTCGGCGGCGCCCGCAAAGCGCGAGCTAAAACTTTCAGGAATTGATATTTAATCCATACCCGACGTGTGTGAAAAATTTAAAGAAAATCTAAGCGTGGCATTGGAGTACTTCCCCTGTTAGCCAAAATGACTAAAATAACGGCGATTTGACTCAATTTGACGTCAATTTACGTCATTTTGAAAAATGTCAAATTAACAGCCCTATAGGACTCTAGTAAAAATCAAACCCTCTTGAAAAATGTCAAAAATCTCGGTAACGGTGAAAGATAATTTGAGCAAACCCGGGTCCAGAAATTTTAGAATTTTGCGCAGAATAATTTGAAACCAAAAAGAAACTAAAAAATTCAACTCCTAAGGGGTGAAACCGTAGATATAAAAATTTTGAAAATCCGCAAATTTGGGGAAAAGGTTTGGCCCCAAACTAAGGTGACATTTTCCATTAACAAGGGAAGTACCCCAAGTGCGACGCTCAGATTTTCTTTAAATTTTGCACACACGTCGGGCATGGACTAAGTATCAATTCCTGAAAATTTTAGCTCGCGCTTTGCAAGCGCCGCCGAGATATTGGACGATCTTTGCCGCCGAGAGAGCATGGTAACCGCGGAGAGCGGTCAGAGAGAAAAACACTTTTTGGCCATAACTTCGCTAGTTTCGTACGGAAAAAATTCATTTTTTGTGGAAGCATTACCCATTACAATAGGAATAAGCATGAAACTTTTCGTGTCTAAATTCTGCAAAAAGTGCCAAATTTTCGCCGACTTTCGGACTAAAAATCTCGGTTGTTTCTGCAAAGCGCGAGCTAAGATTCTCGCATATATCTTAGAAAAAACTATTCTAAATTTGTGCCAAGTTTCGTCGAAATCTGAGCGTCGCACTTGGGGTACTTCCCCTGTAAGCTGAGTCAAGTCGAAAAATTTCACGGGTTATGGCTAAAATTTGGTCAAAAAATTAACCTTATAATGCCCATAAATTTAACGACCGAAAACTGTGAACTAAAATTTTAGATTTTTGTTTGTTGTAAATTTTTACTGTAGTCTAAAGATTTTTTGTGGTAAATTGAACAAATTTTGAAATGTTTTCTCTTTTCTCCCAGTCCCGAAGCGAAAAGATTTCAAAATTTGTTCAATTTATCATAAAAACTCCTGTTTTCGATCCTGAAGGGAAGACGTTTAAAAATTTGTTAATTTTTTATAGCATGCATGGGGGATGATCACGAGGTATTATGCCTTTTTGAATAATTTTTGTTCCCTCGCAGGCAAAATCCTATTTTCGGAGTTTTTTGAAATTTTGGTCTTTTTTTGAACAACCATAAATTTGATGGTAGTACCATGGTGAGATGTAGGGTTCGGACGGTGTATATGCCCAAACTGTTTCATTGTTATTAAAGCACTAGTTTTGTTTGTTGTAGTTGGGAAAGTACAGAATGAATAAATGCATCAACAACCATTGATCCGAATAGTTAATTGGAAAATATAAATTTGGAGCACTCCTGAAGTAAACAAAAAAGTAAAGATCAAAAAAATTAATGTCATTTTCGAAATCAGCGCCATCGAAAACCCCTAGATCGATTGTTTATGAAAAAAATCCAAAAGTTACTATTTTACAGTACTACTTGAGGAAAAAAGTAACGACCAAAAAATGAACATCATTTTCGAAATCAGAACCATCGATTACCCTATTTTTGACTTTTTCGGCCATTTCCGGAAAACATCGAAAAAGACCCCCGAATCGGGGGTCTCTTTCAACGCGGGGTCTCTTTCAACTCGGGGTATCTTTCGAAGGAAACCATTTGTGAAAATTGGTAGAACTGTTGTTATATGTATGTTTCGACAATCGTCCACCCTCGAGGGGATGAAATAGTGACTGTAGTGGCATAATTTACTCTATGGTCGCTCTTCAAGTGCTCTTCGACAAAATAGCGCTAGAGGTTATTTACCCATATTAGCATGTATCCAGTATACAACGCTTTGTTGATTTTTACGCTGAAGGCCTTTCCAACTTGGGACAAACTGCCAAAACGTTTCAAGTTTCGAATGACCGTGCCTTGAATTCCCCCCATGAACTTTTATTTATGCAGAAACGGTCCCCTTGTATGTGCGGATTTTCTTTTACACTATGACAATTGGCTATGTATACGCTCTGTAATCACGGAATTTTGGAGCAACACGAGGTATAATCTGGCGTTGAGATCAGAAAAATCCGAATTTTTGGGACTTTTTCTATTTCCGGGACCAGCGCCGCCAGATCAGCCGCCAACCATGATTCCGTTGGCTGTTACAAATTCAACAGCGCGTACTTTATATACAATAGATTTGGAGAACGTCAGTGACCCTTAGCAGAAATGGAAGAATTGATATTCCAGTCATCGTTTGGAAAAAAAATTTCTGCATCTCCAGAAACTTTTGATTATTTTTCCAGCCCTGCAATAGGCACCGACCTGAGCATTACCGTTGCTGTATAGCACGGTTGTTACCAGAGATTGCCACGGTCAAAATTTAGGCTCCGGCTCTTAGCTCCAAGAGGGAGCCAAGGCCAAATTTGCAGCTCCGGCTCCCGGCTCACATGTAAAATTTAAAAAGGTCTCCGGCTCCGAATCCCGGCTTCCATGCAAAAATTTTTTTTTAATATTTTTTTTACGAAAACTGATCGGAGGACTAAAATCTTGAGATTTACCGGTAACTAGAAATTTGACAGAACCAACTGAAACCAATGAAAAAATCGTATTATACCATTATTATAATAGGAAATATAAGGATGGTGACATACGCATCAAATCGGGTGTCGTGGCCAGAAACCGCGATTTCTTGTCTGTTAGGCTTCTAGAAATAGGCAATCCTTGTCTGACGTGAGAAAGAAAGAAAAAAATCTTCACGAGGAGAGAGCAGGAGTTTGCGCAATACTAGTCCGTTCGTAAAGTCGCTGGAATGTTTTTGGCGACATGCACTCCGCGAAACCGAAAGTTCAGTTTGCACTGTGCAATTTTTGGCTTTTTGCACAGTGCAATAGGCTTTTTTGGGCTGTCGCCCGCACCCTGAGTTTTCTTGCATATATAGTCGCCGAAATCATTCCAGCGACTTTACGAACGGACTAGTATTGCGCAATGGTACGCAATTTGAGACAAGAATTACGCATTTCTTGTCTAGAAGCCTAACAGACAAGAAATCGCGGTTTCTGGCCACGACACCCGATTTGATGCGTATTTCACCATCCTTATATTTTAAACCCTTTTGGCCATGTTACCCCGATTTCCCGGTTTTGTCACAAGGTTAGTCTTGGCGCCAAGTAATTTTCATTATTGCTGTAATCCTTCAGTTTGTGGACTTTATTTCTCGTGATGTCAATTTCCCACGGCCAAAATTTAACCAGCCCGGTTAGATCATAAACAAGTGATTTTTCTTTCTCTTTTCTAATCAGCCAACAGTTTCAAAAGTCATGCGGGGTTATTTTGATGGGGTTTTTAGGCATCTCGTGAAGGGGAAAAAAAGAAAACAACAAAGAGTGGTGGCGGGAATGGAGGGAGTGTGGTGGAGGAAGAGGCGACACAGAGAGCGAAAGAAAAGGCGTTCCGCGGCTCACCAGACGAGCAGAAAAGAAACCAAGGAATCTGCTAATCTACGTGAAGGTTTCGTGTCGTTTACACCTTGTCATGGAAATCAAATTGGTCCCTTTCAGAGAATACTAGCATCCCCACCATCCATCGGTCCCACTCGGCTGCCCTCAGGCCCTCCAACACCCGAGAACTGGCCTAATTAGGACCCATCTCAGTGCGGGCAATACGGATGTCTGATCGATACAGCCATTACAACCAGCCCCAATTTAACTCCAATCCCTCCAGTGGTCCTTACGGTGTCCAATCTAGTCCTATGCCATACAATGACTATTACCAAAACAGGCTGTGCATGCAGTCCGGACGTAAGTTGGGGATCTTTTGGGCTACCACTTTATGAATACTAGCCTCCACTTTATGAATATTGTTGATACCGCGAAGAATATTTTGTGCATAGGGTTGTCATATTTTCGTGCTATTTTTAAGCCTTGTATGATCTTGTAGTTCTTTGAACAGTGTTTGTCAGGGGTGGTCAGCAGACCCTATTTTTCCGATTTTCGGCCCGCGGCCCGGCCCGTCTAATCACCGGCCCGGCCCGGCCCGTCTAGTCTTTTTCCAGGCCCGGCCCGGCCCGTGACGGGCCTGGCCCGGCCCGGCCCGGCCCGTGCAGGCCCGTCTATAGAGGGTTCTGCGAACTGCGCCCAGGCTCGGGATCTAAACTGAGGCAAAAAAGGCGTTGATCTAGCTAGTAAAGGATCAATGTGATAGTTTTGTGGTTCTATAATGGAACTATAGACTTGTAAACGTGTTAGAACTTGAGAAACAGCAACTATAACAACATCAATTAATTTTCCCGGCGCGAAAACAATGAATGCCAACGGTTTGGCATTGTATTTTAGACGGGCCGGGCCGGGCCGGAAAAACCCCAGGCCCGCGGCCCGGCCCGGCCCGTGACGGGCCCGGCCCGTTTGTCAATTTCCATTTTTGAGGCCGGCCGGCCCGCCGACCACCCCTGGTGTTTGTAAATATAGAGGAAGACTTGACCCGTCGACTGTTCGGGTCATGTCTCTCCCCACGTGCCGCTTTTTTCTCTTTCCATGACGGCTACGGCCGGCTGTCTGTATGGTCTCCTCGGGCACAACTCGTTTTTGGGGGTTTTCTTATTTTTTTCACTACTTACAATTCATGATTTTAGCTGTCCTTGCCCAATCGATGATCAACAATTATTCCACTGGTGTGATGAATCCCGGGCCTCGGCGTCTGAATCCGAATGCTGCGGAGTTTCATCCGCGGCGAGATATCACTCGAACTGCGCCTCAATACAGCCAACCTCAGTATGGCGGATATCATAACTACGCGTCGTACATGAATGTAAGATTGGGATGTTATACTATAATAGTTTGGTTCTGACGCGCACTCCCGACCTGATCTCCTGTTTCTCTTTGCTCAGTGCAGCGAAGGAATTGAGTGAGGTCAGAACGGGGGGCGCTTTCCAAAATTCTCTTTTTAATTCTAAAATTTTCAGCCGCCGGAGTCCTCTTCCAACGCTTTTGTCAACGCTGACCGCACTCAAGTCAATCCCCAGGTTCGGCGGTTCGAAAACAATTCGGTTGCAGTTGTGAATTATAACAATCAGCCCGTCTATAACTACAACACGCAAGCCGTGAGTTTTCTTTTATAAATTTCTCAATTATTGTTTTTAGAACCTTCAAACTAGTCTAAATTCAAGCTACTACCTTCAAAACGGAGTCCAAAACGGTCAAATGTCCGCTCAGCAACAGCAGCCAGTCCAGGAGAGCATAAGCCAATATCCTTTGAGTAACGAATTACTAGAGAGAATCCAGGGTTCGCGGAATCGGAAAGCCATTGTTGAAGTAAGTTAACAAAATCAACTCTATTTTCAATTTAGGTACAAATTGGACTTGAACAACTAGTGACTGACCCATCCGAATATGAAGTTTGGAGTTATGCCGTTCGTCATCGTATAAGCAACCATTTCCCTTCATCGGATATAGAATTGATAGCGTCCGTTATTGTGGAAATGGCTTGTTTATGTCCAAACTCCCAATATAATTTCTCAAGGCTGTGTAAAGCCCTTGATGGTGATCTCCCAAACTTTACTTCGCAGATGATCATTCCGAAGATCACCCAAACGATGACTGCGGGGTTGACTTCTCTGAATGCAGATCAAGTCGGGTTTCTTTCCATTTTCTTAGCTGAACTCTACGACAAAACGGAAGTGAATGGAGTCCGAGTAGCACGTTTAGGACAGTATCTAATCGACTTGATACGCATCCTTTTGGAATTCGACCCTATAACTGACTCCATTGTAAAGAGTGCAGTTCAAGTCCTGAAGTTGACCGGTCGATACATTGAAGAAGACCAGGACCCGGCGGTCTTGAACGAAATTTTCGATAAACTCGATTTCATCAGCCGAAATTCAAGGTCAATCAGCGAGTCAGCGAAACATAACATACGACAATTGAAGTCGTTGAGGGAGAAACAATGGGGTGTTCAAGCTGACTTCGTAAGTTCGTTTTGTGTAATAAGTAATCAGGTTTAATTGACCCGTCTCGTTTTTTATTACAATTCAAGCAATTTCAGGATGGATATGGAGAACCTGCGCCACCACCTGAGAACGACGTCACAATGTATGGACCTGATGGACAGCCGATCAGCGAAGAAGAATGGGCCTTCTTAGAAGAGAATTGCCAAGACCACGAATCTGATAGTCAAGATGCCGTCTTCTACGAGCAATTCCTTCGGGATCAGACTGAAATAACCGCCATCTCTGCTGCGGAAAAAGCCTTGGAAAAGGTGACTCTGGATGACACTTTCGGATCAAACCGGTGAAAATTCATAGCCAAGAAAACATATTAACCGTTGTATATTCCCTGCGATGGTCTCATAACGTGTTGTCTCTCCTCTCCTAACTATTGTTGTTCTTTACTTTGTCTGACACAAGATGTTTTATGTCGTCTATCTCAATTATTTGTTTCGATTACCGGTCTTAACAGATCCCTATGAGGTTTTTTTCAGATCGTGCATTCGTCATTCCATATTTGCATTTTTTTCATCATTGTGTCAACTTAGTTTGTAGATATTCTTGGGATCAATAAAACGCGTCAAAAATTTTGCAAAAAAATTGTCGAGCCGCAGGAAATAACGTTTATTGCGAACCCGTCGAGTGCCGTTATTAGGATAGAATTATGCAATAGAAAACAAAGATCAATTTACACTTAGCGCAATCAAAACAAAAAATAAACAATCAAAAGAAGATCACTAGAAACATGGCATTCTATGCCTTTAACAATATATATATATACAAACATAACAACCCTAGACTTCCTGAATGACCGGCTTCGAAACATCGGATGGAGCAACAGAACGCGTCTGGCAATAAAGAACGACAACGATAATGAAAAAGAATGAGGACACAGCTACGGAGCCTATTAATCCAATGTAGAAGTAGTTCTAAAAATTAAAAAGTAAGTGTAAACTGAAAAAATAATACTGCAGCAGTAAAATCCGGCTTACCTCGTGTAAAACCTCTGCCACAGTTGGTTTGTCGGTGCACCCGAGAAAACTGTAGAAGCCATCACATCTGCAATATCCAGGATTTATGCATTCCCCGGATTCTCCACAACCTCCAGGACAGATTGGGAACAAACAACCTTCTCCCGTCCATCCAGATGGACATCGTTCTTTACAACGGATGCTGTTCCTAAAACAAAACCGGTAAGTAATATTAATTATTCCTTGGGAATTTAACACTCTTCAAGACGGACGAAAAACAACTTACTTATTCCGCTTGTGCAGGCAGGGATGTCTCATGTCCACACTCGATGCCAAGATTCCGTTTTCTGCTTCAACTGTTACCTAAAACATTATATTTTAGAAACTAGAAACGTAAACTCACTGTGATAAAAAGAAGTAACATAGTTAATGTGAGACACGCACATGAGTGCATACCGTTCTTCCACCAGCTAGAAATAAATAGATTAGAGGAAGAGTATACTGCATTCGAGAGGGATAACGCAACAATTACCGCGGATAAGGATGAAGAGCCCCCGAACGGATCGTAAACCGGACATCGCCTCCGGACAGAAGAGAAAAGATGTAAGAAGATCCTACTACACTTGAAAATTGAAGATGGCTTCAATCCATGGCCGCAAAGAGAACAAAGAAAATCCGATCTAATAAATTATCGAAGTGTTGTCAGATATTGGGTAAATTTTCCAACAATCCACTATGAAGCACCGGAGCAAGAAGCCTTTCACTCTAACTCCAATACGACCCAAGTATCTTCAAGTTCTGCTAGACAGCTTAAAAATCGTATAACTAAACAGGAAGGAATTCGATGGAAATGTTTAGCAAATGCACCAATTGATGATGAAATCAAAGATTTCATATATTTATTACACTTTTTAATAGGGTTTTAAAATTTTGGGAGATTTTGTCAAGCTCATACCAATTATTGTTACATTAGAATACACTACCGGGCCAAACCCGGCCGAGCCCCACCTCCATCAAGATGTGCCGAAGAAAACTTGAAACGGGCCTCCACACGTTTCAACAATTGATTATTGAAGACGACTTGATCACTAAATGTCAACCCGACAGGTAATAATCGCCAATAAGGATTGTTAACAAATCCATGCTTCCACGCCTGCCATCGATGATACGACGTTATCATATCCCTTTATATCTGTCGTTGTACTATAATGCAGCATAATGACAGATATAAAGAGAACGGGAGCGACGATTGTGGGGGGAAAAGACAATTGGGGAAACTTAAAAATATTTTCCCTGTATAATTGTGTCGAACTTAGGGTAATCGATGGAGTAGATTTCAAACATCATGTTCATTTTTTCTGAACGTTACTTTTTTCTTGATTAGTACTAAAAAGTTGTAATTTTTTGATTTTTTTACAATTACTCGATTTAGGGTTTTTACGAAAGAACGACGTGCCCTGCTGTTTCAAACATCCGCACGGTGCCCTCCGACTTCATCGGTGTTGCAGCACAATCGCTAAATGGGATCGCATAGCGTTGTAGCAGGCCTTCTGATCCATTGTGCAAAGAATTTGAAGACTTTCCGGATGTCTCCGTGTCACAATAAAGCGTTATAAATCCGTGTGATGACCAAAAAAGTCCCCAAAAGTCTCCGCCGAATACAGTGCTTTCCGCGTTGGCGGAGAAAATTACTTTCTTATGCAAAAAACCGCCTATCTTCTTCTTTATCCTGCAAAAACAATTTTTTGGATTGACTGAGCGCGACAAAAAATTTCCGCGGAATTTCTCGGAACACCCTGGACATTTTTTATGCGGACCGATATAAATAGTGGTAAGAGAACCTCCGAATTATACTTTTCAGTCAAAAAGATTTGTATCTGATGTGCATCAATGTCAAGGAACATCACATTTTCCAATTGACAGGCTCAGAGGGTTGAGTTAAGATCACTAACCAATCAGTAACACGGACCAACCACAGCTCATCATAGCCACCCTGTTTTCGCTCTTTTCGGCGGGAAAAGAGAACGCATCGGAAAAGAAATGGGGAGAAAAAACAGTGAGAGAGTGTGGTTTCTCATTTGATTCGCGGATTTTTCTCTGTTTCTCTGGCCGTAGGTCAAACCAAAAGAAAACAGAACAAGTTTACTCGGCCTTGGAAGGTACTTTATTATCAATATAAAAATGAATATTAATCACAAATTTGAGATTCTTTCATCAGAATGAGGCTTCTGTAGACATCTTCTCGGTCGTTGAACATTCTCTGTATATCTGTTAAGGTTATGTACCCATCATTGTCTGCATCCAAGTACTAAAACGATGACTTCTGTTTGTAGTAGCAAAATTATAAAACGATCTAATAAAGCTTACTTTAAACTGTTGCCTGGCCATGCTTTGAACCCATGGCTGAATTGTCTCTTTCTTAACCCGGTCACCATAGTACTGAGATCCATGGGTGCTTCCACTGATTATTCCCAGAGTGGCAGCATCTCCAGAAGCAGCCGATCCTTTGAGAGATGCATTCAAACTGTATATACATTGAACGTATTTTGTGAATCCGGCAAGATCAACCCGATTCTGCAAGACGTCTTTATAAAATACCATTAAAACTCATACCTTTTGGTCCGGCTGCATTAAATTAAACGTAAATTGCGCTTTTGTAGTAGAAGGTACCGAGTCATCAATATAATCATTGTTTTGGAATGATTGTGTCAAATCAAATATACAAACAATCAGATCTTCGAATGTGATCATTCGATGGGACCGAGAGCCCACAATCGTGTTAAAAAGTCGGTCAGCGAAGTCGTAATCAGTGGTTCCCTTATAAATTAGCCTGAATACCTGTCTCCATTGATTCTGGGACATTCTGCCGTTGGAGGAGATCTACATAAATAAGGATAAAAAGGTGGATTCATAGAAGCTATTGTTTCAGAGCGTGAAATGAAATATTCGATACCTCTCGTCATTGTAAGGTTTGTCTTGGATCATTGAGATGTTCTAATCTTTATCTCGATATTATCGGGAACATTGCTGGAATTTAATGTAAGAAAAAAACTCGAAAGTATTGACCTCCAACAAGAGCAGGTCTTGAAACTATGTCAAGCTCTCGAATAAACTTTCCACGTTTTGAAATTTTGAAACTTTGTTACGAACCTGTTTGAAATTACGATAAACAAACATAATCCATTCCTTCCTGAACCCGGTAAGTCGTTGCAAATCGTCCAAGGAGGGCGGCTGGGTGTTGAATGGGTTGGTCAGAAGGTCTTCCAAATCAACCTCGACATCTGGAAGTTGACAAATGATTGGCTTTAGCACCCACCATTGTCATAAAAACAGAAGAAGTAATGAAGACGGCGGAATCCCCAGTACAAGGATGACAAAAAACGACTTCCAAAACGACAATGGAACTCAATTGGTCCATATTGTCTGAAATTGGACTACTTTATAATAAACGGTAGAAACCCCCCTAGGCCAGCTATGCCTTTTATTAAAACTATTAATTATAAACTATTATTTCGTTATGCAACAATATGTCGCTTCGGAGACGACCTTGCAGAGTCATAAATTATGTGTGAAAGTTTTTGAGCCCGGATCTCCGGCTCCACAATTACTTTAGCCGGAAGGCAAGACAAAAACATTTTCGGAGCCAAACTGTTTATGGCCCCGAGTTGGGATCTCAGACGTCCAATTAGCCTTAATTAGTACCAATCCAGTCCAGATCTGAACCCACCGTTCCAAATTTCGTCGTCGTTCTGAGGCCGTGTGTTTCTTCATCCGGTCATTAATCCTCCTCCCACCATAAAAGACCCTCCGGGTTGCGTCGGATGGCCGTTCTCGGAGTGTCCGCCATCTGGCAACTATCCACATTGTTGTAAGTCAGTTGAAGGCCCGACTCCGCCCACCCTAAACTAAACACAAGCTCATGTCTGGGACAACATTTCTTGGGGTTTCTATTCAAAATTAATTAACGAGGGAAGAGGGGACGGGAAGAAGCCAGTGAATGATAATATGAGGGAAATCTGGGGACAATTATACTTCTACCGTCATTCCCATGTAATGTCCGAAGCAGAGACGGGCAGACCGAAACTATAGACTTGAGCAGCTTTCGGCACTTCCGCAATTTTTAAATACATACTTCTTGCAGCTGTTTAGAAGCCAGTACTATAATGAGCGAGGAAAGGACGGCCCGCTTCGAATGGGCCTCGGGTCACGCCGTCTTTAGCGTGAAATTGAGCGACGACCTCTCCCGCAATTCAAATTTGACACTCAGCCCGAGCAAAAATAAGACTTCCTTTAATTTCATCTTAGAGATATTCTTTACGTATTCATAATATCACAGATTCTTAGGGTAGAAACAGGCAAAGATAAAAGCAAAACAAAATACCGTACTTATCGTAAGGCATACTACCACCCAAATAAACAAGAGTAATCACTCGAAGATCTGATCGTATTCTGTTATCAATTTGTAACAGAAGTTATTTAAGTTGTGTAATTGGTTGATCGGTACTTGTTGATCTGTGGGCCAAGTGAAATTCGGGCCAAATACAACACTCAAATTGTTGGCATCCATCAGATTTACCTTGCTGTTCTCGGCGACTTTCGTCAAGAACTTCGACACGACCTTGAGAAGAACGAAGTTTTCCCGGGGTAATTTCTTGACAAAGGCTTTTATTGCTTCTGTTTTCTTCTCCTTCTCCACATCTGAAAATAGGAAACAAACAGCAATTTGCATAAAATAGTAAACAAATTTAAAACATACGATTGACTTACTGCTTATCCTCACAACTTCTCCATACAGATTATTTGTAATCACAGGTTCTCCCATTGATCGGAAAAAGGTCTTCAAGAGAACAGAAGCATCGATAACAGCTTTCTGAATTCGGCCTTTATACTCCGGATCATTTAAGAAATCGATCTTCTCCCCTTTATTTATTCGATTCTGCAGATTTCGTATCGTTGAGATCTCGGCAGATCTTCTGAATATCCCTTCAACATCAAGACCGTGTTCATAAAGAAAGTCCAATATATCTGTCACAATTGGTGGAATATCACAGTCAGGGTTGTGGTTTAGAATACTAAAATTATTTTAGATTATTGAATAGTTTTCTTACAATTCTAATGACACATCAAACTGTTGAGTGGGCCGAGGTGGCTGGACGGGTGATGAGGAGGCGGATGACGATTGGACCTGTGACGATCGGAGATTGTCATCATGACTAAAATCAAGAATAAAAAAGCTTATATTGAACTCACTCCAAGATTGGTTGTGGAATATTCAGATTGGCGACCCTTAAATCCGTTTTCAGCTCATAAACATAGTTTACATAATGGACCTTCCTCTCAAACTTGTATGATATGAACGGTTGGAATATCTTCCAGGCAATTCTGATGAATCTGGTAGGATGCACAAGATACAAGGCCTTCAGATTCTTTTTATATCTTCGATCTAACATCTGATATGTTTGCACAAGCCATTTGAGTGGCGGTTTATTGTGACTTCTTAGGCCGTAATGGAAGTAGACAATAGTATAATCGAGATCTACTACTCGATCTAGTGTTTTCATTAAGTATCTATAAGCAAATAAAGGTTACATTTTTTAGATGTCTTACCTCAGAAATTTCTCATGATTAAAGTTCTTGTTCGACGGTAACCGATATGCATAGATCATAATGACTGGTCGACTAACCAGGTCTCCTTCCCCAATCACGGACACAATCTCATGCCGATGGATGTCCCCAAAATCTTCCCCAAACGGATCATCCACTTCAATCCCAAGTTCGTTCTCAAAATTGTCCCGCTCCAAGAATGATCTCGACATATTCCCTTCGCCTCGATTATCCGATATCTTCAGAGCTAAAAACAGAATGTACACAAAGAATGTAAACTTACCTTTAATTTCATCTGGAGATAACAAATCATCGTCAGCAAATCCATCTTCTTGTTCCGTGAATTCCTCCATTGGAAGAAAGCTTCTTAAAACAAAAAATTCATTAATTTTAATTGGACTACCACGAAAACGGTTGGATCGGCCGCGAAGGATGGATATTTACGATCTGGATATCGGAAAGCCAGTCAACAAAAAGTGGGTTGTCGAGGCCAAAGTCGGCGAAGGAGCCTGCGGTGTTGTTTACCGCGTCCATGACGTCGAAAACAAAAAGATTAAGGCAGCTCTTAAGGTGAGATTCTGCTACAACAATATTTAAATTAATATTTTAGACTGAAGCTAACGATGAAAACGGAGTCTTGAGGAAAGAAGCAAATGTAATCAAACAACTCCAACTTCGAAAGCACATGGTCCGCCTTATCCACTGTGGAAAGCGAGAACAGTATTCCTATATTGTAATGACCCTCTATGGGAAGAATCTAAACCAGATCAAAAAAGATTACGAGCTCAAGAACTTCACTCATGGATGTGTGTGCAAGATTGCCATTCAAGCATTATATGCCATTAAGCAAGTCCATGAAGTCGGATATATACATCGAGATGTGAAACCTTCCAATATGGTGATCGGGCGACAAGGAATGGAGAAGAGAATGGTGTTCTTGATCGATTTCGGAATGTGTCGCGCTTATGCCGTATGGGAAGGTGGAGTGGCAAGACATCGAAAAGCTCGTGAAAAGGCTCTGTTAAGAGGAACGGCTCGATATTGTTCTCCACAAGTCCATTCAAGACAAGAACAAGGCCGCAGGGACGATGTTTGGGCACTAGGTAAGAGTAAAAAATGTGAAGAGCATAATATTAACTACTTCTAGTCTATGTCATGGTCGAATTAGCAGACAAATTACCTTGGACCGGGAAGAAGGCAAGTCAACCTTTACCTAAAATGACAAAACCTAGGAGCCAGAGACTGCCAAAATGAAGCAAGAAATTACCGACGAGAAATTACTTGAACACTGTCCTTCAGAATGGTTGGACATTTTCACCCATATCCGCAATCTAACTTATGAAGACCGTCCGAATTACAGATTAATTTATGATAAACTTCTGGCCACCATGACACGTCTCAAGACAACCTTCACCGATCTTTATGATTGGGAAGTCATCCAGAGCCAGAAAAAGGCAGATCAAAAGGACAAGAGCAGCACTCAGTCCAGCGCTGATGCTAGATCTTCGACCACTGCATCCAATTCTAAGGAAAGTCCTTACCCCTTCCCGAATGTCAACCCAGTGGAATTTGATAGCAACGACATCAAACTTTGAACGATAACGTCGAAATAAATACGAGAATTTACTTTCTGCATCTTTAAACACCCTTTTGAAAGTGACAACAATGGCACACCAAAAGAAAATCAAAAATTCATGTAGAATATCGCTCGGAAAAAAATTTTTGATAGATGACTAATTTTATATTTTTTTTGCACAGGCTGCGCCCTGACTTTGTGCAGGAAGCAAGATGAGGTTGCCGGATGTAGGAAGTTTGAATCCGAGAACGGAAAATTTGGGGTAGCACAGCCGGCTGTATGCAAATTAAACCGAAAATAATATAAAAAAGAGCGCATGCTTACAGTGAAAAAATAAGCCCAATTTCGCTGACAAGAAAACGGTCCCCACGTTTCGTGTACTCTCTTAGCCGCAAGCATTGTTGAAAATCTCGGCTGCCCTGCAAAGCGCGAGGTAAAACTTTTAGGAATTGATGTGACCTATGTTTTTCTATGCAGCCAAAATAGGTAATAACAGCTCTTTCCAATTGGTTATGTATTTTTTCGGAGATTGCTACACATCTGGCACATATCATGTTTTTTTATTACTTAGCCTTACAAATTAGAAAGTACCCGTCGTATCGTGTATTTTGATGCACTGATTTTAATCTTCCCTTCTTTTTTCATTTGTTTCCAAATCTGCGGAATCCTTAGGTGCATATTTTTCAGGGGCGTTTGCTTCATTATCATCAACTTCCAGACTGGGATCGTTCTCTTTTGCTGTTCTTGTGTCTGTCTCACACCTGTCTGCCTGCTTTTCGGGGTTTTCTTCATTGTCTACTGGACGTTTTGGAAGTGATTTGCTGAATCTAGAGTCCAAGGTCAGCATGTTGGGAGAGTCCAACGAACTTGGTCCCACTGATCGACTTTCTTCATCGATTGGTTCGAGCACAGGCAACCCTGATCTCAGTTCTGCAAATACGATAATAACCATTTATCTAACTTACCGGAATCATTGCGTAATGTGTTCTGATTGGAGTCGGAGCAGATGCTGTCGGCTGAGTTTGAAGAATTCCTGCCTTTTTCTCGTTCTTCATGGATCACCGGTAGCATTTCGTTCACGGTCCAGGCTCCACTTTGTCGATCTTGTTGCTGATCCACCTCTTCCTCCTTTTTATTGTCTGATCCCGTAGTCTCACTGGATTCAGACATTCGTTGCACTACTTGATTAAAATTGTTTTGGGATAAAGATTGCGAGAATGGAGAGTGAAGACCGTCATAGACAATGGACGAACACGAGGATTGTCTGCCACGAAGGTTACAGCTTGTTGGGAACCCACCTGGAGATATTTCCGTTGTGGGTGTTGTGGAATGGAGGGACTAAACTTCCATTTCTGTTCTGATATCCCTCTGGTTTGGAGATGGCGAAGCGAGGAACGGGCCCTCTTTCATACCAATCACCAAAGTTGGATAAAGTGGCCGAACTTCCTGAAGATATAAGTTCTAAACTTTTTTATGTTGCATTCGATCTTCCCAGGAAATTATACAAACATTTACATGAAATGGCTCATACTTCTTTTGCTGCTTGGAGACACTTTCTTCGTAAACTTTCTTTTTATTGAACCCAGAACCTTCTTGGTAGTAGTCTCGGCCTTGGATCCACTGTCAGAAAACCTGTTTTGCCGTTATCTTACTGTATCCTGCTCTTACCGTAAACTTCGCCTTAGAGGATTATTCTGTCTAACAGGGACAATTAGTTGTCCATCTTCATCAACATCTCCATGACTCTCTTTTTCCCTGGGATCAGGTGTCATAGCTACTGTAGACATTAATCTTCTTCTTGGCTTCACTAGAAGGGCGTCTTCTGTAACACTGATAAGATCATTGCAGGATCCTATCATCGGATTGTGAGGGCGTTGGGCGCTCTCGGCAGTGTATAATGGTTGAGGGACCATATCTTCCCAGAAGACGTCTCTTTCAAGGGCTGGGACTTTTCCATAGCCATCATCGACTATCGAAAGACCGACTTGGAGATTACGATCCAATACCTAAAGAAATATGCGATTACGGAAAAGTTCCCAGGTTATGAAGATAGCTCGGTCCAAATTACGCAAAGACTTACCCAATTAGTTTCAAAGTCATCGTCGTCCTCCCCTATTATAAAGAATTTGAGTTTCTCATTTTACATTAGTCTTACCCAAAGGATTAAGCAATACTTCAGCCACTTTCATCCATCCGATAAAAAACAAAAATTGGAAGATTGTCATTACGGGAACAAATAGATCGATCTGTATTTAAACTATATTACTGTAGCTTATATTTACCGCATCTTTATTGAGTAAATATTGTCTTCCCATTAATGCGATCAAGAAATAGGCCCTTACAGCGATGTGAACTACTTGAGTGTAGACCTAAAGAATAACTGAATTACAGGGTGGCCCAAAAAAATGGAAACTTTTTTCCATGGGTCCTGCCGCGAAAACCTTGAGGTGCAGCCAAATAATTTTTTCACTGTTAAATTCTCCGTATTTTTTAGCCCTAGGTGTTTTATTTTCATGCCCATATCGCTTGGTTAACATGTTTTTTATGAATGTCAAACAAAGGGACCTCGATTTCCAACCTGTTTCGGCAAGAAAAAGGACCGTGTGAGGTTGATAAATTACTCGGTGGAGCAAAAACTGTTATGCCAAAAGCCACCAAACAACTCAACGTAATAGTCCGCAATGGTACGCGTTCGGGAAGTCGAAAAAAGTGCACCTTGAAAGCTTCTGCCAACCTTGAGATCATCAAAAAGCGAGTGAAGCGAAATCTGATGGTGTCCATGAAAAAGATTGCCGGAGAGACCGTAATCAACAGAACAACTATCTGCCAAATGGCCAAAAATGTACAGCAGCTCAAGCCTTACAGGCTCCAAAAAGTTCACCGCCCTACGGAAGACCACAAGTTAGTACGGCTCAAAAGAGGTCAAAACATCAGGCGCCACGCCGCTGCTTCGGGAATCAGAGGAGATCCTCTTCATGGATGAAACATAGCTCAACATTGAGAAGGTGCACAAACGCCAGAATGGCAGTAATTAGGCTGTTGAGCGTCATCAAGCATCCAACATCTTTGAACCCTGTCAAAACCTCTTCCGTCATGGCCTGGGGCAAAATTTTGCGCCAGAGGCAAGATATCCCCGGTTTTCGTGGTTAAAGATGTCAAACTCAACCGAAACGTCTACTATCGGTATTCTGGAGGTAGTGGTGCTTCCGTGGGCTTAGTAGCAATGTGTGGATGAAAATTTAACGTTCTCGCAGGATTCAACCCCGGCCGAGAAAGCAAAAAGTGCACGGGGACAAAAATCGGCTGATTTTGCTACGTCTGCAAAATTGCCGCCTACTCGCCGGATCTGGATCGTATAAACCAAATTTTTTTTCCAGTTAGAGGCGAACGCCTGTACTATATGCCAGAAAAGTTTGGGACCGCTATATAATCGCTGCGCCAAGAACGCGACCGATTTCTCGAAAAAAAGCTGCGGCGTATCGCCCAAAATTTTCAGTCACGTTTGGCGCTCTATATTGCCGCGAACGGCAGATATTTCGCAACTGGCCGAACATGTTATTAACAATGTTGCATGGTAATGATATCGATGATTACTTTGGCAAAATTTAGGGAGTGAACCGAAATATAGCTTTAAATATGAGTTTCCATTTTTTTGGGCCACCCTGTATTGTCATAACTTACCAAAGGGATCGGGACCCAGTCATATAGGGTTAATTGGAGAACTTGGATACGATACTGCCTGAATTTCTGAAATGGTGATTTTATTTGCGAATAAAGGACATTACCTCAAGAAGATCAACGTAGATGTAGTCGCTTTCTATCATTTTGACATCCCTGGCCTTTCGGACCAACGAAAACGCCCACTGCATTGGAAGCCTTTGAAAATTTTTATTTTACAATAAAATTATTTTACAACAATATAAAATAACTAACAGTGCCATGTATTGAAATGAAGATTACTTACCAGTATTTTATATGCGGTGACTTAATCGAATCGAATTCCCTCAATTCATTTTCTGTCATTATCCCGGCCGTCACCAAATGATCCATGGTCGGAAATCTTTTCTTAACGCAAGTTGAGACATCTCTGAATACCATGGCTTGAGTTAAAACTAGATATCTAACCAAGTTTCTACGAGTTCGTCGGGCCATTTCATCTGTTCCTTTTACATAAGTTTGGATTAGTAATGATGGACTAAATTAGGGGTTAATTTCAATACAATTACTTACGAATCTATCCATCCGAGATTGTTGAAGACTTCAGCCCATCTATTAAATACACAGGAAACATAAAAGCCGAGTAGAAATGTGATGGGAATGTATTCACTGTAGGTGTTGAAGAATGTGGAGAGCTCTTCAAACACCCTTTAACTTGGTGATTTACATTATTTACTTACTGCTGTTGCTCTTTTGACATCGCAAAGCGATAAGAGAAGCTAATCAGGAAGTAAGCCAACAGCCAGATTAATAATTCCGGCCATATTGACTTCCAAATTGATCCCTTCCATCGAAATAAAAGGCGATGAAATCCACAAAACGTCGACGAAGCGACATCCAACGAATATGTAACGGTCATTAGATCCGATGACTTAACTCCAGGGCTTGTGAGATTTACTAAATCTAGGAAATACGAGTTCAGAGTGGCGAATTCGATTATTTATGAGGCTTTGCTACGTTCGGTCGCCCATAATCGTCGCTGACCCCATCGCCCTTTCACGCAAACCAGACTTGAATAAATTATAAAGGATATACTATAACTATAAGAGCTTAACCTTTGATACAAAGTGATAAACGAGATAAAAGTAGAATTAAAGAAAACTATATTGTGTAGATAGTAATGATGACATTCAAAACTGAAATCACACAAGAAATAAAAGATGGACTCTTACAATAACACATAAAAAGTTTTACTGATCAATTACAGCTAATGATTATTTAGCCATAAAAAGTAATCAAATTTTTTGCCGTCTGATTAAGGACAACACCCACATTGATACCGGACATTAATCTGAACTTTCAACTGGAATGCGATCAATGCATAAAATTTAAAAAAGTTTCGCTATCATTCGTGAGCGACTTTGTTGAATAAAACAATGTAAAGCGGTTCGGATAAAAAAATTTAATTCGAATTAATCGTCTAATCATTCAATCAAACTGCGCATCAATCGATAGATCACGTCAGACCTAGAGGTCAGATAATTGGAAGGCGTTGAAAAAATGGTCTTGACGGCCTTCGTGGATATTACCCAAAGGGGATGGCCTGAAGGAACCGAACGACACGTTGTAATAATTACTCTTCTTCTTCTTCAACTGATGAAAATGTTGTCTCGATCAATGGGTTGAGTGAACATTTTGAGATTACCATTTTAGGACATTATCATTTACATTGAACTGACGCAACATTTAACATTATTTATCTTTATATCCATGCATACCTGGAAGTCAAAACTCAAACTGATAGTTTCTAATTTATGTACAAAATACCCGGAAAGTATGACAAGAGAAAATAATGATATAACTTTGTACAAAAGGCATTCAAACCACGGTCTTCCAGACCTTGATAACACCGTCTTGGCCTGATGAAACCAATTGATCTGATCCAACGGCCACCAGATCAGTAATCGCATCCCTATGACACTCACTGACCTGAGTTGAGGACAAGAACTCCGACTCCATATAGGCTCCGCTTACTCGATTCTCAACTTGAACTCTGGGGTTCATATTGGGCATGTCAATGTACGAATACTCGTATCTGGAAGGTGCTTTCCGTTCATTTGATTTGGATGAGGGCATCCAGGCATCTATCAGTTTTCTGTACGGACCGCACAAATAATTGGAAGACTTGGGACATCCGCCGCTATTCCAATATCTCAGACTTCCTTCCGAATCTCCAGTAAAGATACCATCTAATTGTGGGCACGATACAACTGCTGTAGTACTTAAATCGGTCTGAAAAGAAGCCCTTATGCAGACCGAAAAAATCTGCCTACCGAATAAGAGAATGGTTGCGTGGGGCTAGGCCAAAAGACTTCTGTTCGATCCTTTGTAGCCAATTCCCAAACAGAAAGCTCACCATCCTTCGCCGAGTTTGTGATTACTTGACTACAGTAGGATTGGCTGTCTGTGGATGAAACATATGGCCAACTTCTGAAAGGTGTCGCGTGCTGAGAGGGATGGGACCAACTCGCTACTTCAAGGCCGCCAAACCTGAAAGTATTCCATATACGCAATTCACCGTCAAATAAAAAAAAAACTAAAACAAAACAAACCTCAAATCCCAAAGAACAATATTGCTGGTTGTCGAGGAACTCGCTGTCAAAAGCATCCAATGTCCATAATTTGGATCTACAGTAAAGCCAGTGATCAGACCACAGCTATTTCTGGCCTTTTTCGAATACAAAGACTCCAATGTAATCTTATCTCGAACATTTTTGGATGTTCTAAAATCTACATGATCTATGTAATGCGTCTGTTTACCTCAAGTCGAAACAATGTACAGAACTGTGATGTGTGAGTGCAAAGGCCAAATTATCAGACCCATAAACTTCAACAATCTGGCCTTCTTGTTCTTGATCCAATACCGAACATCTGAGAAGCCTGACTTGTGATGTGTCGTAGACGGATAATTCGCAATTTGAAGATCCCGTTATTAAATGGGCATTACTGTCTCGCATAAAGTGAATCGATCTGATGCCATTACCTGAAAGAATTACAAAATAAATTAAACTATAAAATAGTTTTTCATTTATTTACCATTGTTAAGTGTCTCTGTTGAAACAATGGCCGGAGTGGCTTGCATATGGAACTGTCTGGCTGACCATAACTTAACCGTATTATCTGAAGAACAACTGGCAAAGATATCTTTATGTGGATGGGCGGCCAACCTTAAATTACTCAATCATTATCCGTAACATAAATATATAGACTACAACCATATTTACATCCATTTGAAAAGGTAATACGTACTTTAACACAGTTTTCGAGTGTTCATGAAGATTGGCCAGAAGTCTGAGTTCTGGCCTTCTCCCCGAAGGACTGTCAGCTCTCACAGAATGCATCGCCTGGGCCATCGCATTTATAGTTTGCGGGGTATTATGCAACACATGCCCTTTTTGCACCGGGATTTCACGGGCATCGTTTTTATCCCTAACCTTTGTTGTCAACTTCGTGCTTATAACTCTTTTCTGCTCCATGTATCTTGTTCTTTTGTGATCGAGGGCTTCGATTAAATGTACTTTGGAACCACCAACTAAAAACATCAAATCCATAAGCATTGATAGTAACTGCAATAATCAAATCAAAGCATGCATACCCCTATCTTTGTCCTGAAGATCAAGTTGGAGGTCGTCATCCTCGGTCAACACCACACCCTGTCCAACATATACTAATTGGCCTATACTCTGAAATACAAACTTTATTGACAATAACTAAACACAACATACCCGAGAATTCAATTTGTGGACTCCATCTTCAAGGTCGAATATCCTTGGCTTAACCCCATTCAGGTCTCGAAGTCTTATCTTTGAAGAAGCCTTGCACATTTTTGGATCCCTAAAAACGGTACCCTATTGTCCAAAAAATCAAAAATACCTTTTTTTGGTCTGATCCCATTTATTAAACACCGATTTGAACGAGAGCAATTGCTCTTCCACATCGTCCGTCAGTCCGAGATTAGTCAACTTTTTAATGAGTAAATCCATTGAATTCATAACGTTCTTATCATCTTGAGAAGGAGATCCTGCCGAAAACATTGAAGCGCGTCCTCCACCGAGTTTATCAAGGGTTCTTCTATCATTCAATTCCTTTATAAATTCGGGAATATTATCCAAACCTACAAACATTCGTCTACTATCCCGAATAATATCCACTTACTAGTCACAAAATCCCAGATCTGCCGTGAAATTGGCTTAACTAAACATGATGCAACCACGGACCTCTCATTCAATCGAATCAAATTTTCTCTGAGATATTTTTTGACCAGAGGCATCAATTTACAATACATGTCAGCCAAAGGGAAACTGGCATCGAGGACTGACAGGAGGTTGATCACTTGGATTCGGAGCCATTTATTCTAAAATTTTACGATAAAAACAATAACACTTACCGGATGAACGAGGAAAGGGCAGACTTCTCTCATAATTTTGACAATCACAGATTTCTCCAACTTATTATCATCGCATAAAAAGTATAGAGATTTGAGCGTTTCATAAATCACAAACTCCTCCGTATCTTTTAGTCCCTAGAAATTAATAAGAAAAAACCGCAAGAACACATTACTTGTTGGATGAATGGAATCAGGGTAGAATTCTGAATAGGCTCTGAGTGCTTGGCGACCGTTGAACAACTCTTAAAGAAGGCCGCCCTCAATTGCCAATCATACTTGTCATTCAACAGAGCAATCATATGCATTAAAACATCCGCATCAACAGCTACATAGATTATATCAATGTGGGCAATCCTGGAAACTTACATTTGCTACATCCAAAAAAGGAACAGAGCAAGTTAAGATTGGCCTTGTCAAAAAGACACTGCTTAACTGTGTTTGAAGAATCGCTGAGATTCACAAAAATACGACTGACGGCTTCCTGAAGGGCTATTCTCTCCGTTCGGGCAAAGGAATCGACTGCTTCCTTTCGAGATTCGCGATCCTGGTCGGAAATTAACTTAGCTTCTTGGGTTAGTTTGGATACTGATTCATCAAAAAATTTGAGAGAAATTGTTGACAAACGGCCAAGACAGGAAGCTAGAGCCATTTTGACGTAATCTGCTTTGTCCTCTGTCAATTGTTTCTAAAGACCGAGACATATATTTAAGTGAATTAACAAACCATTCGAGGGAAGATATAATCCACGAGAAGTCGGCTTTCATCCTGCGGAATATCATTTAGGCCCTCCAGAATATCAGTTATAATGTATACAGCCTCTCCGCGCACTTGAGGGTAAATATCCGCCAAGCAGTAAACCTAAAAAATAAAAAAATATTTTTTAATCTTTACATTACCAGATATGGGATGATCCTGTCTGTTATGACCTCAGCATCCGTCAAATCGCATAATTTTTTGAGAAGATGAATAGCGTCCATCTTCGTGCTCATACATTTACATGCCCGGATATTGGCGGTGATCATTCCAATAATTAAAACTACACAATTATGTTCATCCTCCTCTAGTTTGGGTTTGTAATTTGGATACTCCACAAATAATCTAAACAAAAATGGCGTATAAAACAATGTACTTACTTGATAATAATCTGATCGGGATCTCTCATTTGAATGAGATCCTTGAAGTAATTGTATAAGTACGATTCGAAGAGAGGAGGGAATAAATCCGACGAACATGGAGCCAACTAAGGACAAGTTATACGAAATACTTTAAGATACCTTCTCAAATTCCTTTCGCCGCTTTTCGGGTTCACGATGAAGCATTGTCCTCAATAGATTTCCAAATTCAGGCGGACATACGGTTAACAACTTGTCCAAATAATCCTTTGTCACATGTTCATCAAATCTTGTGTAATCAATGGCTTGAGATAAATTAAACGCAACGTATCTTCCATCAGTTAGCAATTCAACGAGAACACATCCCATGGCAAAGATGTCCATTTCGTGAGTCAGACCCTCGGATATGCAAGTGATATCACTTATACTCTTAGAGCAATAGGCAAGATCTTCCGCTCTTTTGAATCTTTCTGGTGCTAGATAACAAGTCCGCCTCCTACTTGTATCAAAGAAATAAGTAAACGAGGATGGATTGTCCTGAAATAACACTACTGTCATTGAGATTTATCATGTTTTTCACTTATAGTACTTTTAACTTACATAAGGGACAAAAGATGGTTTAAATGGTGCGAAATCAGTTAATTCAAGCCAATTGGAGCTCGAAAGGACGATATTATGCGATTTAATATCGCCGTGACAAATCATCGATATCCTCAATTGTCCCAGAACCTTCAACAATTGGAAAGTCATCCATAACTTCTCCACATGCAATAAAAATGGTCGCGTACTTAGTCGCTCATACAAGGTGAACATGCGAAATGGACGATGGAGAATGACAAAACGCTCTCTTGTCTAAAAAAACAGTAAACTTTAGTACGAAGTAAGACTTACGCTAACTTTGGTGAAAGGCAATATGTTCGACAATTCTTTCGATTTTCTCCTTAATTGTTTCACCAAGTCTATGTAGTTATCTATATCCATTAATTGCGCATCATACACAAATAATTTGAATACAATCCAACCATCTCGATGTTGTGCCAGTCCTGTTTTCATAAATCTTGTTGTACCCAGACCTTTTATAAACGAAAGTTCAGGGACATCCAATAAATAGGCATCCAAAGGGAGGATTTGATTTACAATAGAAGAATTCTGGACGTTCCCCATTCTGACTTTCTAGACTGGTCACATCAAATCAGTACTTACTAGTATACTAATCATAAGACTTTTTAGCGCTGGAAAACAATTATTTATTTTATTCCGTCTTGCGCCCTGCAAAGAACGCAGTTTGCATTTGACATTTTATACGGCAAGAAGACAGAAAAACATTTTTTGTTCGTCGTAGTTACGCGTAATGTTACTATTGTTATAATTTTTGTTGCTTTGTTATAGTTACCGTTTAAAATGCCGGTAAGTGTTAATTTTGCAAGCTTTAATTTTTTTATTTTGAAGAACGATGCAGCCGCGCTTCTGAAGAGATATAACAAGACCGCAAAGGTGATCGACGATTCCGACAGCGATGATCAAGTGGTTACAATCAAGAAGAGTAAATCGGTGTCAAAGAAGCATATGAGAAAGAGGAAACACAGTGAGAGTGATGATGACCAAGACGTAGGTGTTACAGCTTTCTTTGAAATCACATTTTAGCTACCACAAGCATCTTCGGTGAAAGAAACAACTGGATATGAAGAGCTTGATATTATTGAGAAGGAAGAAGAAGATGATATTAGAGAAAGAGACGCTCTAGATCAGCGAATCCGGCTTCGAAATAATCTCAGTCAGAAGAAGGTAATGTCCTTCAGAGATGCCAAGGAGCGCGAAGAAGCTCAGAAGAGATTGAATGTTTTGTCTGGAACAGCTAAGGATCAGAGAGAGATTGTTAAGAAGATGAGAGAGGAGAGTAGGAAGAAGTATCTGCCCAAAAGAAAGGAAGATAAATTATATGAGACCAGAAGATACATTGAGGAGACCGAGAAATACTTTAACGAGGAAGAGTTAACGGAAAGAGAACGGAATGAACTCGAGTACAAGAAGACTGTTCTTAAATTTGCTGATCAATTTGAAGATGCTGGGAAGATTGTCAAGCAGAAAAGATATCACCTTCCAGATGCCTCAAAAAAGATTATTGATGAACCTGAAGAAGAGGAGAGAAGAATGGGAGATGCTCGTCGATGGGAAGAAGAACAGCTACACTCTGCGATGTTTAAACTTGGGGCTAAAGATAGGGTAAGTTAAGAAGCTTTTTTTAGTATACCTTGTTTTTAGAAAGCGGATGAATTGGATATTCTGCTGGAAGATCTTAAGGTGGACTTCACAGAAGCCGTTACAATGAGTGGCGAAAATGAGGAGAAGAAGCCGGTGCTTTCGGCGTTAGAGAAAAAGAAATTGTCGTTGGCAGAGACTCGGAAAACATTGCCAGTCTACTCATTCAGGGATGAATTCCTCGAAGCAGTTGCTGATAACCAAGTTCTGATTGTGGTTGCTGAGACTGGGTCTGGTAAAACCACGCAACTTCCACAATATTTATATGAAGCGGTAGGTATTCGATGCGATTTCCCAACTTAATGATTATGTTTCAGGGTTACTGTAAGGATGGGAAACGAATTGGATGCACACAACCGAGAAGGGTTGCCGCTATGAGTGTTGCAACACGTGTGGCTGAAGAAGTGGGCACAAAGTTGGGACATGAAGTTGGATACACTATCCGTTTCGAAGACTGCACGTCCGAGAAGACCAGAATCAAGTACATGACAGATGGAATGCTCCTCCGAGAACTTCTCAACGAGCCAGACTTGGGGACTTACAGTGTGATGATGATTGACGAAGCTCATGAAAGAACATTGCACACCGATATTCTCTTTGGATTGGTCAAGGATATTGCGAAATTCCGTCCCGACCTCAAACTTCTGATTTCCTCGGCCACTCTGGATGCCGACAAATTCTCTCAGTTCTTCGATGATGCCAATATTTTCAAAATTCCTGGCAGAAGATTCCCTGTGGACATTTTCTACACCAAAGCACCAGAGGCTGATCCATTGAAAGCGGCCGAAACCACGGTTCTTCAAATTCACTTAACTCAAGGTCTTCCTGGAGATATTTTGGTGTTCTTAACGGGTCAAGAAGAAATCGAATCAATGGAAGAGGCCTTGAATGAAAGGATAAAGCATCTTGGAAAGAGGATAAAACAATTAATTGTGGTACCAGTCTATGCGAATCTCCCATCAGAACTTCAGCAGAAAATATTTGAACCTACTCCATCAGATGCCCGAAAGGTGGTGTTGGCTACAAACATCGCTGAAACGTCTGTTACAATCGACGGAATCTCTTATGTCATTGACCCTGGGTTTGTCAAACAGAATTCGTATGACTCTCGAAGTGGAGTCGAGCATCTTCAGATCGTTACAGTATCCAAAGCGGCTGCCAATCAAAGAGCAGGCCGAGCTGGAAGAACGGGCCCTGGAAAGTGCTTCCGACTGTACACACCGCATGCCTACAAGAATGAATTGGATGATCAACCAATACCCGAGATCCAACGAACAAATCTAGCAAATGTAATTTTAATGTTATTAACCTTGGGTATTGATGATGTTGTCCACTTTGACTATCTGGATCCACCTCCTAATGAGACAGTAGCCGCCGCACTGGAACATCTGTTTGCCCTTGGCGCTTTGAATCACAAAGGAATTTTGACTAAATTGGGACGACGAATGGCCGAGTTTCCATGTGATCCAGCCATGTCTAAGATGATTGTAATGGCCGAGAAATACGGATGCACTTCGGAGATCATCAGTATTGCGTCAATGTTATCAGTGAATGCGGCCATCTTCTATCGACCAAAGAACCAGATTATTCATGCAGATACAGCAAGAAAGGGATTCTGGTCACCGGCTGGGGACCATATTACTCTTCTCCATGTATACGAGAGATGGAAGGAGGCCAATTACTCTGTGCAATGGTGTGTCGACAATTTTGTTCAGTACAGGACGCTGAAAAGAGCGAGGGATATCAGAGATCAGCTGGAGGCCTTGTTGGAAAAGGTTGAAATAGCTTTGGTAGGAAAATGTTTTAGGGGAATATTGTTAACATTGGTTCAGTTTATGGTATTTCTTTCAGACATCAAACGATGACCCAACACCGATCAGGAAGGCGATTGCTTCGGGATTCTTTTACAACATCGCGGCCTTGGATAAAACGGGAGCCTACAAAACAGTCCGAAATAGACATACAGTACAAATACATCCACATTCATCACTTTTTGAAGACAGGCCGAGGTGGGTAATATATCATCAATTGATGGCTACAACCAAAGAATATATGCGGGAAGTAATTGAGGTTGAATCATCGTGGATTAATGAAGTTGCTCCTCATTATTACAAGACTTTCCATCTGGACGAAATGGCGAAGAAAAAGATGCCAAAGTCTATGGGGAAATCCAAAAATGATCTTGAACGGGATTGAAATAAACTATTTTCTTATCTTATTGTATGTGTAATATGACTGGGTTATATTTCCCTAAAAATGATGACTATTTTTGTTTTCCGTTTTGGGTTGTTTTTTTTCTTTTTGTTATGTTTCCTTGAACTGGTATTAGTCACATTCTAATGGATTATAACTGCTATAACATTCAGCCACACATAATGGGCGGATGGAAATTGGAGGCTGGCCGATTCATGATTCTGGTCGGTTTCCCTGTGGCGGCGTTTTGGGCCTTCAACCAAACTGGCGTCTTCTCTTTTTTTGTAGGTTTCTTGACTTTCTCCCCGGTGACTCATGTTTTCTCTCCATGTTTAGATGAAAGGTTACCAAATCCCTTATAATGAAGAATCAGAAGAACGGGCTCGGAAATGGAAAGAAGAATTAGGTGAGCAGCGACGTCGAGAACAATATGAGAAACTCCTCAGGGAACAAATGGCATTCGAGGAGTCGCGGAAGCTGAGGGAACAACACGGAATCTGATCACAGCCTCGATTGTTGATCGTTTTTTGTTAGGCTGTGTAAATAATACTGTTTTTATCATGGCTTTCGTGTTTCACCGGACGTTTCGAAACGTGAATACTACGTTTTGGTCTTATTCCTATTCATTTTTTACAGTTTAAAAGAACAATGTCGACCCTGTTGAAAGCCGCGAAATTATTTCGCAACAAGGGAGGTGCGTTCAGTCCGGCTGACGTCAAAGAGTTGGACGTAGGTTTATTTTACTGACTATAGTTGGGATGTAATTAATAGGAAATACGAGATGATAAATAACCGAACCAACGTTTCAGGGGAAGGATGTGATTGCGTTCTATTTCTCTGCTCATTGGTGCCCTCCTTGCCGTGCCTTTACTCCTGAACTCAAGGATTTCTACAACGAAGTAAACAAAGGTTCATCCAAGCTGGAGGTTGTGTTTTTTTCGTTTGATCGCAGCAAGGAGAGTTGTCACGATTACCTAAAGGAGGCTCATGGAGATTGGCTCTTTCTCGAAGCCGAAGACCCAAAAATTGAGTATGATGACAATTTAGAAATTAAGATCATCCGATTTCAAAATTTAATTATTTGTTTTAGGGAAATCGCAAACAAGTTTAACGTGGAGGGAATCCCCGCCCTCCTTTTGGTCAACAAAAACGGAGAAAAGGTCGGCGATGTCCGTGCTGATGTCACCGTAGGTTGAACTCGTTATCTTTGACACTGATTATTCAATCTTTAGGGTATTCCTCCCCTCGTGGCGATTTCGCAATGGATCGAGAAAGTGAAGCAATGAGTCAACTCCCGTTTTAGGGAAGTATTGTATCTTCTATAAATAAATGATATTTTTATTCGAAAGGAAATGTTTTTGTCATCTGGTTTGATACCCATGTGATTTCACTTTTTAAATTTAACAGGTGCTTATTTTAACGAGGGAATAGTTATAAGTTACAAAGCGCTAGAGATTAAAATTTTGCCGATTAGGATCCTTAGTTTATTTCGAATATTTTCTCCGATTTTTATCAAATGACTTATAATAAGTCGATTATAGCCTTAAAAACGATGTATTGAAGGCATAACAGCTGTTTTGTTTGTTGTTTATTTCTATTGGGGGGCTGACCCGTTTCATTCCATGTTCTATTTCTCTATTCTCGAATGTTGAGCGCCCAAGAGACGCACTCCTTCAGTGTCAGCAGACGCACGAACAGAGGGAGTGTGTGCAAGGTCAGCTGACCGGGGAAGGGAAGAGCGAAGGAAAGCAAAGCTGCCTTTCTCTGCTCTAGAATAAATGCTGCATATTATTCTTATTATCAACTCCCATTTGATCGGATCCCTGTTTCTATGCAGTCCTGTACCTCCCGAGCTTGTTACCTGAGGACCTCATGTGTTTTCCCCTCTAGTAATTTTCTCTTTACCCCTTCACTCAATCTATATTACGATCTGAAGTTGTGTTTTTTGTCTGTTATACCGGTTTAGAAGCGCAACCATTTTTTGTTTGAATATATCAGCGTCACGCGGGACCTTTAACTTTCAGTCAGTCGACCTGAACCCGAGCTTCAGGTGTGGACGTCTCTGAATTCCTTATCAGGTTGTATTGATTAAAGACTATTGTTTTTTGGTCTTTATTACTTACGCTGGCGAGGCGCGTGGTTTGGGATGTTATTCGTTTGCATCGAATGACGACCTTGTACATGGTTAAGCCGAAAACAGTTTTAAATTTTATCGATTTTCAGACCTAATTTAAATATGAAGTGGACTTACAAAGAAGAAAACAGCTTCGAGAAGCGCCGTGCTGAAGGTGAGAAGATCCGTCGCAAGTACCCCGACAGAATCCCCGTTGTCGTTGAGAAGGCGCCCAAGTCAAGATTACAAGATTTGGACAAGAAGAAGTATCTGGTTCCCTCTGATCTCACTATTGGCCAGTTCTACTTCTTGATCAGAAAGCGAATCCATCTTAGACCGGAGGAGGCTCTCTTTTTCTTCGTCAACGATGTCATTCCCCAGGCCACGACCACGATGGGACAGCTTTATAAAGTAGGTTGAGGTCTTCTTTAATTGATTTCTGTTTCTTTAAGGATCATCACGAAGAGGATCTGTTCATGTATATCGCGTACTCCGACGAGAGCGTGTATGGCGCCGCCGAAGAGTGATCAGTTATACGAGGAATGCCGACTGGTCTCGGCCTCAACTCCTTTCTCTTAAGGTTCTTATTGTAGTAGTGTTTTCGACTTCTCAGTTTTTTTATGTCCTCAGGACTTCGTGGTAATTCATTGATTTCATGTATATATCACTCATTGTATTCGAATAAACTCAAAACCCAAGAGTTATTGGAGATTAGCATCCCGTCTACCGCAAAAACAAGGGTCGTCATGACAACTGGACCCACCGACGGCATCCATTCCGACTCGAATTAATGCGGCTATGGAAGTTTTAACGAGTCGTTAGCTATTCGATGTATCCACTGGCCATCCCGCCGATCGTTGATTTTAAATTCATATAAGAATTTGATTGCGTGACAGGATTATAATCGTGAGCCTGTATAAAGTAGCTGTTTGTTAGTCCCGTTAGCCATTTTAGTCCCTTATAATGGAGGTGGAAAGTGGTCTCAGAAATCTCCAAGTCAATGACCGGGCCTCCGAGATCATGGGAGGATTCAAGTTGTAAGTTAATCAATTTCGAATAGTAGAAGAGTCATTGTTCTTTTGTTATTTAGAAATTGGATGAACCTACGAGATGCGGAGACAGGGAAAATACTGTGGCAGAGTACAGACGACATGGCCAATCCTAATAAAATCCATGAAGGTAAATTGTGGCGCACAACTTAATATTACGTACCACTTATAGCGAACATTCCGAAAGCAATCTTAAAAAGTAAAGCCGTTGCAAGGGAGATCAACTTTACTTCCGAACACGAGATCGAGAAGTTCAGACTGGAACAGCGCGTTTGGCTGAAGAATTCGGTGATCGAAGAATGGTTTTTTGACTTTGGTTTCGTTATTCCTCAATCAACAAATACCTGGCAAAATATTATTGAAGCTGCCCCTGAGGGTCAAATGTTGCCCGCAGCACTATTGAGTGGAAATATTACAATCGAGACTAGCTTTTACGACGATTCTCTTTTGGTGAGCACATCCAAAGTAAAGTTGTTTTACGTGTGATAAAATAATGTATTATAAAAGTTTACAGTAATATTAATGTAAGTCGATAAGAAATATAAATAAATTGATGATGCATGCGTTGTAAGGCGGTTATTGGCGTTGAAGTTGGACATAATTTGCGGGGAAGAGACCATACCGTCCACGACACATTCCTCTCCACCATCCGGCGTCAATCTAAAGTATGATTACAAAAGAGGACTAATGCCTACCTGCTCAACGTCGGTTATAATATCATTCATATCAAATCCAATCTCGTCGTCATCCTGTTTCTCATAATCATACAATGCAACAGCAATTAATCCTCCACTAGGAAGGGTTGGTGGTTCCTCATAGGCGGCATGAGGAACCTGAGCTGAAGGTTCGGGGTGTGCGAGAGATTCGTAGGGGTCTTCTTGATGAGCATTCATAGGAGGTTCTTCAGGAACAAAGTCATAATTTGTTTGACGTTGGGAGGGCTCTGACGGAACGTAATCATAACCTTGTCCAGCCGTTATTTTATCAACAGGTTCGGCAGGAATACCCGCTGCTGGTAGTCGATACAATGCCGGTTTATCATCATCGATCCATTCATCCTCAGCATTGGCCGAACTTATGCTTTCTCTTTGTTTTATCTCATGAGTTGGGGGTTCAGGTTCTGATGGAATGTGCTCTTCTGTAGGCGCAGGAGCTAGCTCAACAACGGGTCGAGGTTCTGGTGGACTCTCGACAACATGTCTAACACATGGTTCTTGTGCAACAGGGAGACGTGGAGGTGCTGGCTGGATATTGTTTTGCGGGGTGACAGGAGGAATTTGTGGTGGATTGTTAGCTTCTGTTTCTGCGAGTTTCTGCTGTCGCTTTCTTTCGGCTTCTTCCTGTTCTTTCTTAAGAGCTTCATCCTCACGCTTCCGTCGTTCTCTCTCTTCCTTTACCTTATCGTTTCCTTGTTGCTGAGATAACTGTTCGAATCTGCTTCGTAGGTCAGATGTTTTCATTTTTGGGATATCTTCCGGCACTAAAACCAATAAACAAAGCTCCGAAATCTTACCTTTCCTCTCTTCCGACTTCTCCTTTTCATCCCATCCAACGGCGGACTTATCTTTTCGATCAGTTTGGACTCCAAATTTGCCTCCAAATCCTTTTTTATAATCTAATCAACTTATTAGTCATTGCATTTGTAATGTACCCGTTTGGCTTTCATGTTGTTGAAGCTGTTCCCGTTCCTCCCATCCAACCGCTGACTTGTCTTTGCGATCTTCTTCAACTCCAAACTTTCCACCAAAGCCTTTTTTGTAATCTAAAACCAAAACATACTTATTTTAAACGAATGACATACCAGTTTGGCTCTGATGATTCTGCAATTGAGTTCTTTCTTCCCAACCCAAAGCGGATTTATCTTTACGGTCCTCTTGTACACCAAACTTTCCTCCAAACCCTTTTTTGTAATCTGGAATAAGTGATAATTTACGATATCATATGAATAAGTCTACCAGTTTGACTCTCATGTGGTTGCACTTTCTCCTTTACATCCCACCCAACTGCTGACTTGTCCTTCCTGTCGTTCTGGACTCCGAATTTACCACCAAAACCTTGTTTATAATCTAAAAACCATGAAAATCAAATAAAAAACAAATAACCATGCCTTTTTGACTTTGATGTTGCTCAAGCTGAGTTCGTTCTTCCCAAGTAGAGGCTGATTTATCAATGCGATCAGTTTGCACACCATATTTGCCACCAAATCCCTTTGAGTGATCAGTTTGAGAGACATGAGCCTCAGTTTTACCTTTGTATGACCAATCAACAGCACTCTAAAACACAAAAATAACACATAAAGTGCCACATTTACCTTATCCACTCTGTCTATTTCAACTCCGAATTTTCCGCCGTAGCCTTGACTGGGCTTGGGCATATCAGCCAGCCTTTTTTCCCTTGTACTTGCATCACTTTTCATCACTTGAGCTCTTAATTCGGCCATATTCAGGGCATCTTGATGACCAGAACCTTCGATCACTCTTGAACCCCATCTTGCTTCCTTCTCGCTTACATCGTTCTAACAAAATAAAAGATCAAAAGAAATTCCTACCTTATAATTAGGGTCCGTATCCCAATCATCATCTGCCGACGGCTTTGGTGGAACTGGTGGTTTTACGCCAATGGTTGCCTTCCACATTTGAAGAGATATTCTTGATGAGTAATACGATACAACGAACTTCCAATTTTTTTTTATTTTTCATTAAACTGGCATTTCGCGTCCTATGTTATTGGAAGAAGCGCGGCTTGCGGAGAACTTTATACGAATACTTCCAAAAACTATTTCTTTTTTTTTTTTTTTTTGAAATTTACATTACACATTTTTTGTTTTGGTTTTTCGCTGATTATGTTGTCTAAATAGCCATGAACAGTAGTCAGCTTCAAGACTGGTTGAATGGTCTTGAAACATTGCTGAGGCCGGCATTGAACCACAACGGAGAAGTCAGTGCTGCGGAGTCCAGAAAAGCGCTTAAACATATTGTAGGCAACACCAAGGTCCTTACCAATTATCTAGTATGTAATTATGAGCAGACCGATGCTGTTCAACCCTTGGTGGGCCAGCTTCTGGCAATATATTATAGATTAGGTAACGTTTTTGTTATTTTGCCCTTATTTAGCTTTTAGGTGTCTTTCGGAACTTTGTGATACAAACCTTACCTCCACTTATTTGTGTCTACTTATCAGCCATTCAGTTGGGCCAAGACTCGCTGGTTTCTGTGTTCGAAATGTTATTTGTGGCCATTTACAATGAAGAGATCTTGGCCGAGGGACCTTGTGCCGAAAATTTTAATAAACGGGTGGATCAAGTGAGGATTCCTTCTATAAAGTCGCCAAGTGTCTACCACGACCCCTCAAAATTGGATGGTCTTCCTGACATTGCTGAATTGAGAGCAGGGAATAACTCGGGGATTTTGTGTTCCATTCAGATCGGCCCATATCCAGCGGCCGAAAATCTGGTCGGAGAGAACCGGTATATTGTGCTCTCTAGGCTCATAAAACTTGTAAGTCACTTTCTATAGTCGATTGTCAACTTTTCAATGCATTGCGACTATCTTTTTCAGATAAGTAGTAGTCTACAAAATTTGTCTTTGGATGTTATATGTGATGCCTTCTGTGAAATGATGACCGATATCTCCAGGAGCAGTTTTTCTTACAAGGAATCTCCGTTAAGACAAGAAGTACTTGGTGATCTAACTAAAGAAAGTGCTTTTCCCGATCTCCAAAAGTAAGAAAAAACAGCGAGAAACAATCATGATTATATTCATGATGACACCGGTTTTGATGATGGTATTTGATTACAAAAATTTTTAGAAAACGGCGTATATTTGCTCCTTCCTACTTTTATATCGAGGGGCTAGCTGTGATTAACTTTTGCATATTCAATGGATTTGCCAATTCGGGCCTCAGGGCATTAGACGCGATCCATCAGCGGGCTATTCATGATATGGCAGCAGACGTTCTGTTGGTATGTAAATGCCTTGATAGATGTTTATAAGCGTTCTTACGTTTCACAATTATTTAGTAATAAAATTTTTCAGGTCACGAACTCGATGAAGGATATATTAATGCAGGAGGAATCTCTGAATTTAATTAGGGAGGTGGAAGAGAAACAAACAACAACTAGTCCAGCTCGTCAGATCAACGGCGACTGATATCATCACCTTGTGCATGTTAAATATTTGTTAAATTAAAATGGAACTACAACCGAGATTAGGGATGTCACTGCAGCGAGGAGTGTAGAAACGGCCATTACAACCGCTGCCGCTACTGCCAACCAAAAACTGTAACTCAGATTTAGCAGTTGATCCCAATCTTTCGTTACATTTGTCGTCAAATTTAGGTCTGCTGAAAGAATTTTAAACGGGGAGATTCATGGTCAAATTACACTTGCACTTACACAGAGCGGTAGTTGAATTCTTGTTCTTTGAACCATAGACTGCTATTGCTGCCACCAAACATGCAGTAGCCAGTCCAGCTAGAATTGTGATCAATGGGAAGCAACTGGGAAGACAAAAGGCCAAACAACTGAACACGCTCCAGATGAGAATTACAAGTTCGATGATCAGGGCAATGAACATCAACGCGATTACCGCCTTCTCCCATTTCGGGCGGCTCTGAAAGGTTTAATATCCTGGGAAAACGTTAAGGGAAAGAGCGTTTGCATTGGAAAGCTGGGTTGTGCTCCTTTTCTTCAACATACGGAGCACTACTGAGGGCTCTAATATAAGGCATCTAACTTACATCTATGTAATTTTTGCATGCCGTCGTCAACGAGGTCGCGTTATTTTTGCCACAATTGTAAGTAATAATGCCAACATGGACGGTCTTATTAGTGTCATCCTTGTATGTCGACCATCCCGGTGTAAATAGGGAGACGGCTGTGAGCGCGACAGCTGCGGATATGCCAAAGATCAGCAACGGCTTCAAGATGAGGGATGTACACATGATCTAAGACTTTTCGAAACAGGGGACTGGCTCTGACACGTTGGCGGAGACACAGTAACCTTGGTTTCGAACATCTCAACGCATTTAAATAAACGTTGTTACGGGATACTGCTGTTGGTTTCGTGGTTTATGATGTGAATAATGGAAGGGTCCCCGGAATCCGTGACCGGTTCATCGTCCTATCCAGGGCTACAACAACAACTGCCGGATCAAATAAGACTACGCTAATAATAAAAACCACTTATTTTAGCTCTGAAAAAGTAACGGTAAATTCAGCGATCGCCAGACCAACGTCAATAAATTCGGTGATTAATTACATGTTTTGATGCTTGAGATTGGGAAAGAAAGTTTCTTTTTATTGTCATCTGGTGGATGTCTTGATTTACATTGTACTTTTCGACTGGGGCTGTACTTTTCGACTAGGATGTGACTGTACAAAGCTATTTTTGTTAAATTAACTCCAGTCTCCCTACCCCAAGTGCAATTTGAGTGGAGATTATGCAGAACAAACAACTGTGTTTTCGTTTTATGACACAAATATTTTTGACTTACAATGTTTCAAAAAAAATTTAAATGTCACTGCCTCCATCAATCAACGGTAAAATATTCCCGGAATTCACTTTTTCAATTTCATTTTATCCGTCAATGGAGTTCTGAACATAAACAGATTGCTGAGTGTAAAACTATGTAATGGATGGGCGGTAGTGTAAAGTTCGTCATGCGTCCAGCTGTTGGTGGTATCAAAACAGAACCGGGCGAGGGTAAAAATAGAAGACATTCCTTAATTGGTCATTTTTTCGAAACGTTCCCCCATTTCACATGATGGTGCAGATGGGCGGGGTGGGCGGCTGATATATAATCAAAAACCAGGAGTTCCATCCTCTTGTAGACTTCTCACAGACTTCTGACTGCACGCCTCGAGTCTCTACTTCCACCCGAGTGTAGATGTTGGCTTTGATCTCCTTGCTCCTTTTGCTACCGTATACTTCGGCTGTTTGCAATGTCCCCCCAGATTTCTGGTGTGATAATCCAAGAATCGCTTTGGAATGTACGGGATCTCTAAACTATTGTTCCAATTATGTGCAAAATCAAAAGAATCGAAAAATGAAAATCGAATTATCATTTGAGGCAGCTTGCCCTGACTCCAGGAACTTCATTCAGAGGATTTATCCGAGATTGTTGGCCCAGTCGTTTATCTATGAAAAGGTCGACTTCCAGCCAGTGCCTTGGGGTCTTTCAAAGTACGAAGAAGGTAAGATTAATCATAATACAGCTACCTAAAAAACTTGTTTATATTTTGTTTACACCTATTCATCTTTAGCAGGTAAATTGAAATGTCATCATGGAATTAGAGAGTGCACTGGAAATCGTCTTTTAACTTGTGTGATGAAACACCTCAAGGACGACGTAGAACAACGAGATAAAGTCCTTTTCTGTTTCATGTCCAAGATGGAAGACAAGACTTCGGATCCTAACCTTAACATGAAACAATGTTTTGACAAGACCTACAATAATATTTTCACTTCAACTATCCTGTATGTTTGCAAAATTTCGTTGATTATTTTTCTAGACCCTGTTCCAATGGTCCCGAGGCCACAACCAGCCAAAAGTTTGACGAAATGAGAACTCTGCAGATTCTGAGGAAACCGCGATTTGTTCCTTACATTGCAATCAACGGAAACTCTCATCAGCACATGCAAGCAGCACAGATAATGTTACCGGAGAAAGTGAGGTCATGGACAGAGACTTTGGAGGTAATATTGCAATTAAAATTATAAATGATGATAACCGAGGAAGAATCATCATTGGACTTTTCAGAACTTCCCCGTCGCCCCCATCACCCTTCCCAATAGATGTCAGACCCCTCCCGATTACTGGTGCTCCACTCCAGAAATCACTTCCACATGCTTTGACCAAGCCCAGTGTAATAATTACTACAACAGCATCTATGGTCGCCCAGTTCATTTCAAATTCATCTACAGACAGAGTGACCCCGCAGTAAAAAGCTATTTCATCAATTATGTGAAGAAACATTTTGTCAACGACAACACTCTCAGAACCGAAAACAACACTGGCAAAGTGGTAATTGATCTAGCTCCTGTCCCTCCCGCTCTCCATGAATGTAAAGCCACAAGTTGTGTCGACGGAGCCATCCAAGAATGCATCATATCCAGGACAAATCTGATTGACAGGAACAACATCCTCTTGTGTCTTTTGGAGAATGGACCGGGTGTGGAGCGGGCTTGGAATGGATTCTGCAAGAAATTGGTGACTCCGACAGTAGCGGAGAGCATCGAGTAAGTGGGTTACATAAAACTTTATCGTTGCAAACGGGCCGGCGCGCCGTTCTGTCTGATTTGAAACGATCGTTTCTTACTGTAAATTCCAGCCCTTTCGAGACAAAATTTAGCAGATCGGGAAAGTGCTCCTGTTGACGTCAACTCAAGGTTAATCAAAAAATTACGATTAATCAAATAACTATTACAATCTGACTCCACTCATTTCAGAAAGTGCTCTCGATCCGCCGAATGGTATCAGTATGCCCTGAGGCGAGCTACTCTCCAATCGGTTTACAAAGTTGATCTCAGACTCCGCGATTACTACGTAATTGTAAATGGATATAATATTGGCGGTGTCCAGGGACTGAACCACAACTTGCACCGATTGGTCTGTCTTTGGTACCGAGGACCTGGCCATGATCGCGATAACTGTTATCGGTGTGACATTGAGCCTACTCATTGCATATAAAACCGGTCTGTCTTACCCAAGCCACAAATTGTAACATGTCCAATAATTATACCATGTATCCAACTTCATTTAACTTATATCGCCGTTAATGATACTCCTAATGCCTCTTAATAAATGTACACTTCATTGGAATTTCAATGCAATCATCGCCAATAAAAGTTATACAAGAATTTGATTCCAATATAAAACATAACCGTAGGGCATAACAATTCGCTGAAAACCTGAGGTCAGATGATTTTACACTACGTGTATAAACCACAGAGGTGTAATTTTTCGTGTTTTGATCAATGCACAGGGATTCTTTGCGGAATAAAAAAATTGCTCGAGCTGAACATTCTCTTACCCTACGGGTTTCGCCACGAAAACAAACAAAATCGAAATATTCTTTATTTATTTCATGAGACATTTTTATGTCCCAGTAGATGAGAAAATTGCACATGCGAAGTGTTTTCAATGAACAAGGACGTCGAGAATGATGGAGCGTTGGCCTTTCGATCTTATACTCTAATCCCAGTACGCAGGTTTCATGCAGCGAAGCCCACAGGGTATGTTTTTTAAGACCTATAATTTTTCGAGTTTAGTTTGCTCCAGCCGATCCCTAGGATTCATGGACGGCGTATGTTTGTGACTGTTTTGTTGAGACATGCCCTGAAATTGAGATATTGGGTGGCCACCGGTCTGATTGGAGGAGGGATAACTGCAGGTAATGTAAGTAGGCGTTTCCTTTAATTATTTGTTGTTTTTAGTGGTATGAAGAGTGGAAGAAGAGTTTACCGGACTTCTCCTTGCCTGAATGGGCCAAATTTGAGGATTCTACATTCAGAAATTTCTCCGAGGACCTCAAACAACTTGGAAACAGATTTGATTCTCTCGATTTGAAAGCAAAACTTCCAAATCTACCTCTATGGGAGCTGAAGAATAAGTCAGGTCAGCTTTTTGTGGATATTCGGCCTTCAAATAACTTGGACGATTTATTGTTCTTATCTTCAGTCACCGATGCCACAACAACTAGCGGACCAGATGGTGGAGAAAGTCCTGGAGGAGGTTGGTTTTTGCTGACATTACTTTACAGTACTTGTTCTGATTGTTAGTGGTTCTATTTTTAGATTCTGGATCATTATTTTCGATGTTTTCAAGGAAGAAGGAGGCCAATGAAAAGAGTGAAGTAGGTTGATTCTCATCGTTTATTACTTACGATTTAGAATCTGAGCGCAGAAGAACGAATCCAGGCTCTCCAAGAGGAAATTTTGAAGACACAGCTGCAATATCAAAGAGAATTGGAACGTCTTGAGAAAGAGAATAAAATTTTGAAGCAAAGGTTACTGCTAAAAGATAAAGGCGAACTAAAGAGATTGAAGAAACTAAAAGTAACAAGATATCGCTTTATTAATTACTCTTTTTAGGTTTCTTTAATCGACATGTATTCAGAGATGCTGGACATCTTGAATGAATATGACCGCTCCTATTCGACTACTGACAATCTTCCTCGAGTTGTCGTTGTTGGTGATCAATCTGCAGGAAAGACTTCAGTCCTGGAAATGATTGCTCAAGCCAGAATATTCCCTCGAGGCTCGGGTGAAATGATGACCCGAGCTCCAGTTAAAGTCACACTTAGCGAGGGACCTTATCATGTGGCGCTGTTTAGGGATAGTAACAGAGAGTTTGATCTGACAAAAGAAGATGACTTGGAGAAACTGAGGAATGAGATTGAATTGAGGATGAGGAACTCGGTTAAAGATGGAAAAACTGTTTCGAACGATGTCATCTCGTTAACCGTAAAGGGACCAAATCTCCCGAGGATCGTTTTGGTTGATTTACCTGGTGTTATTTCAACAGTTACTGCTGATATGGCCAGAGAAACGAAGGATGATATTATTCAGATGTGCCGTCAACACATGGAGAATCCAAATTCGATTATCCTTTGTATTCAAGGTAAGTTTTTGATGTGATTTATAATTTCTCTCTGTTATCTTTTGTCTATTTGTTTTTTAGACGGCTCGGTAGATGCTGAACGAAGTAATGTGACCGATTTGGTGAGTCGAATAGATCCCTCAGGACAAAGGACCATACTCGTGTTAACAAAAGTGGATCTGGCAGAGAAGAATCTTAATAATCCCGATCGAATTAAGAAGATATTGGAAGGGAAACTATTTCCAATGAAAGCAATTGGTTACTTTGGAGTTGTGACTGGAATGGATAAGAAGAATGCTTCAATAGAGGAGATTAGAAGATATGAAGAGCACTTCTTTGAGAACTCCAGTTTGTTCAAGTAAGTCGACTGTTGTGTTAAATATATCTGGGATTTTCAGAGAAGGAGTGCTAAAACCTTCCCAAATGACCACGAGGAATATGTCTTTGGCAGTTTCTGATTGTTTCTGGAGGATGGTCAGGGACACAATAGATGCGCAATGTGATGCATTCAGAGCAGCCAGATTCAATTTGGAGACAGAATGGAAGAATACCTTCCCCAGAGTCAGGGAACTTGACCGCGATGAGTTGTTCGATAAAGCCAGAGGGGAGATTTTGGATCAGATTGTAAATTTGTCCTTGGTATCAGCTGAAGAATGGGAGAGTTTGATTCAAAACAAGCTTTTGTCGTTGATATCAAAGCAAATATTTGATCAAATATTACTACCAACCTCAGGAATGAACAATACTGGAGCATTTAATACAGCAGTTGATATACGATTGAAACATTGGACCGAGAAAGAACTATCTAATCTCTCAGTTACAGTCGGATGGGAGAGTTTGGCTGAAGTTTTTAAAGCACAAGTGTTGGGGGAGAAAAGTTCCAATGGAAGACAGGAAAATGATCCCATCTTCAATGATCTCAAGACGGCTGTTATCGAGAATATACTCAAAGAACATCAATGGGATATGAAGGCTGTGGATTACTTGGTAAGAAGTTAGGAAAATAATTAAAAAAATCTCGGTTAATGGTTCTGCTCCGCGAAGGAATGACTTAGATGACTTTTATCAGCAGAATATGTTAAACAAAGCAATACTTCATTACCCAAGAATATTTACTTAACAGTTAAGTTACCGTATACTTCGAAGCCCCTAAAAGTACAGGAAATTATAATCGGTCGCGGAGTTTTGACAAGAAGATGTGTTCATAAAACCTATAGCGTATTTCTAAACTTTCCTAACTGTCGTAGATAGATGGTTCAAAAATGTGTGTGTAAAAATTAGCCTATTTTTCTGAAAGTGTTTGTAGAATGAAACGTACAGGCTTTGGTTTGTTTTGCAAGGCTTTCGTAACGGAGTGAATACTGAAGTGACAATGATGTTTTAGAAAGCAATACAGCTGAATGCGATCAGTGATCCCAATGTGCCAGACAGAAGAACATGGGAAACTGCCTGCCGATTTATGGGAGACGCGGTCGATAGATACCTCGATAAAACAAAACAGGTGTTAAATGAATCCAGAGGCCCTGGGTTTTATGATAAATGGTTTAAATGGAAGAATCCAACTTATGATAATATATTATCAGAGAATTTGCAAAAGGAGTTTAGACAGATTTTGCATCAGAATGTGGTAAGTTGTTAGTTTGGGTATATCAACAAATTGTAGGAGCATTTGCCATCATTGAATGAAGAAGATGTAACGGTGGTTCGACGGAACCTAGAAACCAAAGAACTAAAAGAGATACCCAAAGATGTGATGCTCAAAGAATGGCAGTATGTTTTCAGAGAGTTCTACTTGGAGAGGTTAAAGCAAGCCAGTGTGGAGTGTCAAGGATACTATCAGCATTACAAACAGGGAATCGAGCAAGATGGAGATTTGGATTGCCAAGCCGTCGTTCTTTTCTACAGATTGAAGAAGATGCTGGACTTGAGTTCGAATGCCCTCAGGCAACAAATAACAAATACGGAACAAAGGAGGTTGGAGAAAGAAGTTAAGGACCTTTTGGATGATTGGTCTCAAGATCAAGATGTCAAGAAGACTTACCTCACTGGGAAAAGAGTCGACTTGGCTGAAAATTTGAGTAAGTTAGAATTAAGAAATTACGTTATTTTGCGATAATATGTTAAAGCAAGCAAGATAATATGTTTAAAGCAATACAATATTATATTTATACTTTTAGAACGAGTCAGGTACATCCAAGAGAAGTTGGAAGAATTTATGCACCGGTTACATGAGGAGAAGAAATGAGTGAAACCGATCTTGCCACAGTGGCCTTTAACTAGTCCATTGCTTTAGGTTTATTATATTTGCTTGTATAATTTGATCATTAAATATCTTGTATTTATTACGAAAATATTGTGGTTTAATGAGGGTTTGCGTCCTCTATGTACTTCTTGGTTGGTGATTCCCTTTTCTAGCTTGGTTTAGATGGCCTCAAGCCTGACTGTGAAGGTCCATCCCGTGGTCTATATGACCATGGTTGATGCCTACGAACGCCGAAGCCGAATGAAAGGAAGCGACAAAGCCCTGGGTACTCTACTGGGATTCTACGAAAAGAATGTCGTCCAGGTAGTTAAAGTTTCCTGATGGTCTTAAAAGGGATGTTTTCAGATAACCAACTGTTATTCGATTCCATTCAGAGAAACTGCCGAGTCCCAGGAATTGGATGACACGTTCAACAAACAGATGTGGAATTTCTGTCGTCGTGCCACTCCTTCTGAGCAAATCGTCGGATGGTTTATTACCGCCGGCGAGGTGACTGAAGGTTGCCATCTCTACCATAATTATTATACTCAGCTAGTTAACGATATTGCTGTGAAGAAGGAACTCCCCCCAATAGTTCTTCTGACTTTGGATGTCACTTTCCAAGGACCAACGAAGGGGCGCCTTCCCATCAGAGCCTACACTAGGCAAGTGTTCTTCGTGATGACTTAAAGTATTTTAGATGTGATGGCGGGGTACCTGGTCAAAGTCCTCAAGCGGCCATCTTTCATCCATTGAAAGTTGAAATGGACGCCTTCCCAGGAGAGAGTATCGCTCTCAGCGTGGTTCAGGTAAGATACAATCGTTATCTCATTTTTTATTTGAGCAGTCTTTCAAGTGCTTGACCATTAGGTCATAATATTTGCGTTATATTACAGAATGGGATTTACACCGATCGCAGAGAAGTTTTCCTGAACAATGAAGATGATTTACGCAATCTGACCGAGACCACAGAAGATCTTGTTCGTTGGCTGGAGAGAATCTTAAGTTATGTGGAAGATGTCTTGAGAAAACCCGAACCCACCGCCGAAGATCAAGCTTTTGGACGAAAGTTGATGAACATTGTGAATATTGCGGCCACTCAACTTCAATCCGACAAGTTAGATGCGCTTGTGAAGGGAAGTATTCGTGATTATATGATGGTTTCTTATCTCTCGCAATTGGCCAAGACTCAGTTGGCCATCCAAGAGAAATTGTTGACAAACTAATTTAATGATTCTTGTGGGAGTTTTGTCGTTAAATAAAGTTTTGGTTATGAGCCTTTGACCCTGTGGTAACTGTCTGTCTTCATTTATTATCTGTCTTTCTTTTACTTATGTTTGTACTTTTACTTTTTACTCACAGTTGCCGCATTTAAACTCTAAGATCGCAACATATTGCAGTTCCTTTTGCCTTTTCGGGGTTTGTCCGTCGTCTTTTTTTTATAAAATTTGCTGACCAATAATGCCCGCAGGGAGAGGGCAGTGGGGAGTACACTATCGATAACTCCTCTTCCTGTTATTGATAAAGTTTCCCTGGCGCCCTTTTAGTTCAGCTGTTTCTGTCGGTACCAGGTCATGTCTTTGGCGATAACCAAATACTTTTAGGGCCCTTTTATGGTCACAACCACAGGCGTTCGCTTAGGTTTAAGTTGCGATTTTGAATGGGGTTTAAACCCGAATTCAAAAGAATATTTTATAATTCAGGAAGGTCCTTATTAATTACAAGAGGACTGTAGAAATGTGTAATTGATGCGGACGCAGAGAACCTGTTGTGAAAGGTCGGTCCGGAAGTCTCACGTCTTCCAAAACAAACACTGCCTGATAATGTTGAGGCGTATGGATCACAGCGGGCGATTTCCCCGCACCCTCGGCGCGTCACGCCTGGGACGGCACCGTCAAGCATTGACACCCCGTCTTCCCGCACGACGCTGTCCGCTCCTCTGTCAACCGACTTGTGTGATGGGCGGGACGGCCAGGTGTTCATAAACATGCATTTAATCATTTATCTGCAAAGACGAATGGCCTTCGGTGAAATTGGACTCATTTATCGGGGGAGAACGGAACGGTAGTTTAAGTAATGATCTGCCTTCGGATCCGGACAACATCTTTTCTCTTCGTCGAGGTGCTTCTCTGCACCGCTCGAACCCAGCCCAATATAACGGCCCTCGCGCACGATGAGGGTAATTATTCCAATCATCTCGATCGTGTCCGTTCTCTTCTCACCTCGCTTAACTGTCGCAAGGACATCTGATAACTCGAGTAGCGTCACGGTCAGTCCTCCTTCCTTAACTTGCATTAAACTAACGTTCTTCGCCCGTTCTTCTCAATTTTTTTTTGGACGCTTATATCGTGATTGGGCTTCTTGTTCCCCAACTCCAGACTCGGGCTTTGGTTGCTCTTTCTGGACGCCCTTTTAAACCATTTTTTGGCAGGTCCAGATCCTTTCAAAGAGACGGTTGCGCAACTCTTTTTTGCGCTGCCCAGCAATTCTCACATGTTTTTTGGGGAGCGATAATTTATTCGTCCCAGGGCCGTGCTTACCTGAATTCTTTCATTGTTTTTGGCCCTAATCTCAGGTGTTTTGTGGCTCTGATCTGGCCGCTGCAGGCTACTCAGCCCTTCCTTTGTTGTGTGAGGATGGCCTTGATGGGGAGAATCGTCTGTTTTGCCATCAGATTATCACACCCAACGCGTTATCGGGCACTTCGATCAGTGCCATCGTTTTTTGGGGTTTTATACCCGAGACTGGCGATCACCCCCCGACACTTGCAACGCCTCTCGAGGCCGCGTAGTCGGGCCTTGTGACGTTTTCAGCAATCAGTTCTTTTTTTCGCCCCTTTACCCGAATGAGGTAAAAGGGAGGAGGTCTGATCGAGACGAGGAGGGGGCGGGGCGGAGACGCGCCGCTGTTGCCGAGTCGGAAACTGCGCCGTTGTGCGTAGGCTTCTTCTGTGGACAATTCATTCGAACTCAAGACATCTCGACACACGCTTTTACCGCTCACCCGAGTTTTGTTGCGTGCTGTTATCGTTGACCTTTCCTCCCTGGCTGATTACTTCTGAATCTAACCCTATTATTATTCAGCCGGCCGTCGGTGGAATGCTCACTGAGGGCGCTACAATGGCCTCACCTGCCTTTTGGTGCGCTGAATACTTGCCCGATTCTCCATCGACGTCCAAGTAAGCTGAGTTTCAGATATCATGCATAGTTTTGAATGTGATTAATTAGTATAATAATCTTTTTCAGGGATTTGAGCGACGACGGATCCAACGTAGCGCCCCGATCAACCGACTCGAGGAAATCGTCATCTAGGAAACGGCCGTTCTCTGCTCTTGTCGAAAATTTGAAACCAGAAACGTTTAAGGTAACTAATCCTTAAAACATTTTTTTAATTTCTATAATTTTTCATTCCAGGATGGTCCCGAAGTAAAAAGGCGCTTTATGGAGACAGCTCTGAATGAATCGAATACTCCATTTGTTGTTGTTGATTTTGATCGTGCCATCCAAGCTGATAATCGAGTACTGAATGGACTATTGGCTATGGAACGAACCATGTTTATCGATGCTTCTAGTATGAAGAAACTTCAAGGAGATCACATCCTCAAGCAGCGACGCAATATTGTCCGTCTTTTGGCCGATATCTGTGAGAAGGAAGAAGCCGACAAAAGCGTGTTGCCTCTGGCAGTTCAGACCATGGATCGAGTTCTTTCGATCCAAAAAATCCCCTCTGATCGAGATCTTGCGTATGTTGGGATGGCCTCTCTTCTTCTGGCATCCAAAATGAAAGCTTGTAAACCCTTGAGCACTCAACAACTCAAATATCACACGGTTTTTGATGCAAATTATGTTAAAGTAAGTTCGAAAAAGTAATTTTTCAAAGTCTTTTATTCAGAAATGGGAGAAGCTGATTGTGCCTCGATTGGAATGGAATCTTAGTACTCCAACGGCTCTCGAATTCTTCGATCATCTGCTGGCCAGAGCTCCTGATCTAAATCCATTGCGCGAAGATTTCTTCCAATGCCTTGAGTGTGTTCAAGAAGGTAAGATAAACTTTTTTAATGTAAAATTCGATGAAAAAGCTGTTTGAGAGTCTATTTGAAGAGCTTCCCGTTTAGTTTACTGTACTTTGAGGGTTTTTAAATGCTCTAATTTATTCGTTTTACATTCCCTCCGATTACAGGGATACGGTACCCTTTTTTAAGTTTACATTTTTTATGCAGACGTCGGCGGAGGGAATAAGAGTCTCTGTTTTTTATGCCATTTGTCAAGCGATCATGCTGAAATTAGTAGTTTTTTTGGGAGTTCATTACTTTTTTGATCCTCTCGCAACGTTTTTTTTCCATGAGCATGTGGGTGGTCCGGGCTGAGACTGCAGGCTTTGCGCGCACTCCTGGGTCGTAGCAGATGTTTTTTTCATTCAAATTCGGATTTTTTACGTCTTTTCTTTGGGGCGAAACTGGCTTCTGATAATTGAGATTGGGGGTTTTTAGGATCCGCTTTTCCAAATTCGCATAAAATTGGGGTTAGGAATCTGAAACAAGGGCATCGCCCAGAAGCCGAGTGCGGTAAAGATGATGAGGCAATTGAATTGACCGACCTGGCTTCCTGTCTCTTTTAATGAGCCGATCACTGACGAGGGTCGTCGTTCCGTGCCCCTTCCCGTGTTTTTGTCTTCGGATCCCTTAACTGGCGAATCGCCAACGGCCTCCAGCCAACCTGAGTCGTCTTTTCCTGGGAATTCGCGACCCAAACGACCTACTCTTGCTCCCCGTTCGGACCTCGCGGTGGGACGCCGGCACAAAGAACTTAATTTGCATAACAGTATTCAATATAGTTGGTCTGATCCACGATGCGGTAAACCTTGGGTTTATCTCTCCGCGAGAATCTTGGCTTCAAGATTTGTTGGAGAGGTAATAAAAATGTTTTTACAAGGGTCTCCACCCAAAGTTGAGCGAGGTAATGAGGCACAAAAGAGCGACATATCCGGCGATCAGATTCTGGATCCCTTTCCCCAAGTTCTTTGTCTGTTTTTTTGGTCCCAGTCCTACAAAAAACAGGCTTACTGTGGAGAAAGAAACAGCACCCAGGTCGCGCGGGCTGAGAAGTTTTTTGTGCAATTGTTTTTTGGGCGGCTTCCTCCTCGAACCGAGTCAACTTGTTTGATGGATTGCTGGAGCGGCGTCTTTTAAACTTCTCAGAACTTTCCGTTCCCTTTTTTCAAAATTCTAAAAAATCACTTTCGCTTATTCAAATGTCACAGTCCTAGCGGCCTTTTCCTCCTTCTAGTTTTTCATTATCGCAAGACGGTCTTATTTTTTATTAAGCTATCAATATTTCGCCATATCAGAGTTATTATAATATAAATCGGCTTAAAACGATTAGCCGACCAGCCATGACACCCTGACCTGTTGCACTACACGAATTGATAACATCTGTGAGCGCGCGAGAGTGCTTGATTCCCTATTTTATTCTCGGTTTGAACGCATATTTGGCGCGCTGTTTTTTGAGGGTCCCGTCAAGTGCGGCGCTTATTATAGTCGGTTTTATTGCCGTTGACTTTGCATGCATAACGTATCTTTTCGCATAAGAGGCCGATCACAAGATTACCGCCAGTCCTTCGAAGGCCTTGAGCTGGACCCCCAAGTAATCTTGAGGCTCAGAATGCGCTCCTTGTTACCTCATAATTAGCGTCATCTTCACTTGAAAAAAGCCGAGTTGCCGACAATGGATTAATTAGCTGAGAGACCATAAACATGCGTCGTTGAGAGCGGACTCTCCGGCAGACTGTAGACTAGCCCAGGGCCTTGTTCTGTTGCCCAGCATTCTTTGGTTATTTTTTCTTTTCTCTTCTCTTATTAACGACTCGGAAAACACATGGGATAAGAGTAACAATGAAAGGGACGCATCGACAGGTGCCTTGTTGAGACTCGACTTGGGTCAACCGTTGACCTCAGCCCCCTCTGATTGCGCAATATTAAGACAAGCTGAGCACCGCGACATTCTTTATAACACGGCCCAACAAGAAGTCAGGTCTCGAGTTCGTATACATAAACTATATGGTCATTGCATGTCAAGGGATGGAGAAGTCGATCAAAAAGCTCCATGTCAGGCTGCGTGATTGATTGACCCAGGCAGCCTAGTATAATATTGGTGTTTGCGCAACAGTCCCTTAAAGATGACGAAGATAAAAGGATTTGGCGTCTGCCGACATGTGCTGAACCGGTCTCTCTGTGTCGCTGTCTGAGCCTCTCGCTTTCACTATTGTTTGGCGCAGTGTCGATTTCCTTTTTCGGTGAAGCGATCATACAAAGAAGGCCTGCTCTAAAGTCGGGTTAATGACTGACAGTTACCATCACTCTCTGTTTATTCGTCTCAGAATTTTTATAGACCTCGAATTGGATTGGATTACACTCGGATTACCTTAATGGAATCCACTTCTCGCGCTCGTCTTAAATGATCCCAGAAGTATAAATGTGATCTGATACGGTCAACAGATGACTCAAACTCCGTCTTAAGGGGCCTGTTTTGGGATGCAAAAATTTGAATTTGAGTGGCCGGACGACGCGGGAATGTTGCGTGGTGGATGGTTTTTACGATGAGAGTGAGTGACTGCATTTAGTGAGTGCGGCGCCGTCTTTCATTTCGTCGCTTCACTCATCAGCTAGCGTCCCTCGGCCATTCGAATTCCGTCTTCGAAAGTGATTTTAAACGAGGCGAGGGCGAACCGTTCGATTTCAACGGCTTCTGCCCGCTTTTCCTAATGAGGACGCTTATGAGAGCGACGGAATGCACAGTTGGTCTCATTACTGGGACCAAATGTCACCCGAAGAAGAGTAATGTCGCTTTTCAGCGCTTTCAATTCCGGAATTTTTGAATTCAAAAAACAACAGCCATAACATGTGAAGGAAAGATTATACTTTGTTTGGCCATTCATTATTAGACTGTGTATTCAGCGACCAAATTAATGGCATGTGCTCGGGGTAGCCGGTCTCCCGCTGACCCCGCAGTGAAGGCATGAGCACTGTCTTGAAGGAGGGGCTTTAAGTGTTGCGATCGGCCTTAATCCCCGCAGTTATTTGAGTCTTATAACGCCAGCTGCATTGCGGCATACATTCCCTTGGCTGGATTCCATCTGGCTCCGTATAAGGCCTCGCTCATTAACGACTCAATTAAGCGCTCCTTCTCCTTGATTGATTGAGCCGACATTCGAAAATGAACCCACATTTATCCATAATCGAGTCCATAAAATTCAAAATCAAAGTTACAGTAGGACTACAGTAATCCTCTCCCTTTCCAGTGTACCAATTGGCGGCTCTCCCGCCGTCTCATCAGATGGCGGTGGTACTTTTCTTCTTGGCGGATATCCACAACATTTCACTTGTTCAAGAACGGATCTATGAGGATTTCCGTCTGGATGAATGCGTCATCAATAAAGAAGTCAAAGTGATTGGCCAGAATATACAGTAAGTGGATGATTTCTTTACAAAATAACCGTTTCTAGCATCGCTCTTACTCCTCCATCGTCATCTTCATCAAGTCCCGGAGGAATGAATACACCAGGTCTCAAGTGCTATTAGATTCCATGGTCATCTCTTCAATGCGATTTGTTTCATACTCTGAAATATTCTTGTCCCGGTTTATGAATATATAGATATTATGATCTTTTATGCTGAGTCATGGTAATTATGAAAATCTCCAAAAAGTTTTGCTCTCCAACTGCCTTCCACGAGTCAGTAACAGTCTACTCTCCAGGTCCTCGATTGTCATGTATATTACTCTTATTGCTCCCTCAATTCCCTGAACAGACCCCTATCGAGATTGAGACTTTTACTGAGCGTCTTGTGATTAGTCAACTCCCTGAGGCGTTTTAAATATTTAATATTATTGATTTCTGTCATACAATGGTCTTTGTGAAGATAAATAAAGCATCTCAAGCAGAAGATCGGCTCCTTTTTTTGAGTCTCCAAACTTCCGGCACACTTCGGATATGTCGATTTGAATCCGCAAACCCATTAAGACACATGCTCGATTTACAGATCAAAAAAAGATTTTATTGTCTTTAAAAGCGGAGATTCAAAAAAGTTTTTGAATAATGAAGGCCACCTCCTCGTGATGGGAGCCCAGAAGATCCGCATGGCTCGAAGAGAGCGTCCTCACCCCATAAGTGATAGTATCCATGAAGGGCCAGCCATAATCCTTCCTTTCTGTTCTGATAATCTCCAATCGATCAAAGTTTGGGACAACATTTAATGGGATTTCGTATCTCTTTGCCAAATTTAAGAGGTCCCAGCTACGATTGATCAAATTTTCAATGGAATCAGATATTCCAAAATTTGAGGCGACTGATCTCATATGATTTTTATGGCCTTCAAAGGTGATATCTGCATTGACGACTCCAGAATTGGCAATTCCATCGATCGAGATTAAATTTTTGAATTTGAAATCGAGTCTTTGGCCAGTTTCGAAGGCCAAAATTGCACCGAATGAAAATCCAGCCAGATTTAGATTGATGGGCTCAAATTTGGAAAAACAATTGGAAATCAGATCGGCATTTTGTTGTGCCAAATCTGCAAGGGTTGTCGGAATGTCATCATCGAGTTCAATCAATATTACAGTAAGCTCTGGAGAATTCTGAAGAAGTTTCTGAGTGAGTTTTTGATAGCAAAACGATCCAATTATCGAAGGAAACAAGATCAAAACGTTGTTGTGCCCTTTGTTCAACACTTTGACGAGATCTTTATAGCCAACCGACAAAATCGAATTTACTGAACAATCTCGGATAATTCGATTCAAATCAATATCAATGCCCATTTCTCTTCTGACTTGATGTTTCAGTCTGATTAATTGAAGAGAATTCCCTCCAAGTTCAAAGAACTGTTGACCATCTGTAAAGCTATGACTCCCGAGTAGCTCTCCGAATATTTTTCTGGCCTTTTCCTTCAAATTTTGTTTCAAATATTTTTTAAATTGCTCATTAAATTTTTCTACAATCCCTTTCCGATCATCGGGTATAAGCCATTCCACTTGAATTTGGCCTCTTCTCTGGTCAATATGACATTCGACCGGGAAGTGTTTAATGGGATCAATTAAGGAGATTCCCCCTTGGATTGCGCAATCCATCTTCAGGGATGCTTCTTCTTCCAGATCATACCTGCAGTTGACATAAACCTGGAAGAGCTCGTTAAACGGGTCCACCTGTTTGAGGAAGGAGAACGGAAGCGAGGCGAACTTCATTGCCCTTCTTATATTATCCTTGTTTATCCCAAGATTCTCATCAAAACTTTTGTTCGGGTCGTATTCAGCGAGTATAATCAGGTTGTTGAGAAAGTTCCCGAGAGTTTGTGCGGTCTCTGGGCTTCGATTGTGATAAGGAGAGCCGATGATCATCTTGGTGGGTCTGTCTGACATTGCTTTAAAACTCTTGGATATCAGAGTAAGTATTAGTGGGAAGATATTACTATTACTGCACTTGTACGACCTCTGGAACCTGATCCATTTCGTATTTTCCAATTTATTATCTCTAAAGGCATCGGTCTTTATAGAATTATAATAATCTTTGAATTCTGTCATCATTTGCTTATACTTTCCCTCCTTTTTCCTCTCATTCTGAGCCCAATCAATGTAATCCAAGTCCGGTAAGCGACTGCTAATTCCATTAAACTCGTCACTCATCTTTCCCTCCAATAATTTAGTTGATGTAGCGTCAGTGGCAATGTGATTCATCAACAGTAATAGATAATATTTGTCTTCGCTTTTAAATATTTTGATTTTGATGGGGATATCTTCCATTTTCAATTTACTTTTTCCAAATTTCTTTACCACTTCTCGGATGTCATCGTTTTTGCATTCTTCTACTTCCAAGTTCACTGTATTTTCTACAACAATTTGCTCCGGCATGTCATCATTGACAGTATATTTTGTCCTCAGAATTTTGTTTTTATTTATGACTCTGTTAATAGCTCCTTGTAATCTCTTTACATCCAATTCATGGGTGAATATCTGAACAAAGAGGACATTATACTCGTCATTCAACAAGTTGAGGAAGTAGATTTGCTCTTGTTGATAACTCAAAAGTCCAAAGTTTTGATTGGTGTAGCTATTTACAGTATTATTAATTTTCTGATTACTGTATATCCCATTTACAGTAGGATCTTGGATAAAATCTTCGAATGAGATGTGAATACGAATATCTTTGAGCTTATTTAGCAACTTAGTAGCGGTTAAAGAATTGGCTCCAACTTCGAAAAAGTCATCGTCATCTCTAATGTCATCATATCCCAGTATTTCCCCCCAAATCCTTCGAATAGCCCTCTTTGACCCTATTTCTTCCATTTTACCTTTTTCGTGAGGTAATCTTTCGTCTTTTTCCGTCAGTATCGGTCGATTATTACCTTGAGTATCCATCATTTTCAGCTTCTCTTTGTCCACTTTATTGTTCGGAGTTAATGGCATCAAAGCCACTTTTACATATCTTCCAGGGATCGCATAAGAAGCCAGTCTTCGCTTGCAGTAATCCTTGATATCTGCGGGTAATATGACTTCATTTGAGACGTAATATGCATAGATATTATCGTCGATCACCAGTACTTTTACATCCGAAATTCCCTTGATCTGATTGATGGTCTTCTCGATCTCCAGAAGGTCGACTCTGAATCCTCGGACTTTAATCTGAGAGTCCATTCGACCACAAAATAAGATGTCCCCTTTCTCGGTTAATCGAACCATATCTCCGCTCTTGTAATACCTGAAAACATGAAGCGTTATAAATCAAGAAAGACAAGGCTGTCACTCACTTGTTCCCGTTTACGATGACAAAAGGCTTATCTTGTGTCCCCAGATATCCGCGCATGATCCCTGACCCCCCGATTAGGAGTTGGCGAGGTGCGGAGAGGGCAGGAACATTGGAAACAAAGTCGGTGGCTTTCGAATCAATATTAAGGACATTAGAATTGCCATCATTGATATTAGACTTGATATTATTCATGACCAAACATTGAGTGTTTATCACAGAAGAGCCTAGATTATTGCTCTCATCTCCCGCTTTCATCACCTTTCTCAGGGAGTAACAGGTCGTTTCCGTGGGGCCATAATTTTGAATTATATTTATATTACACTTCAAGGCTTGATCCAACAGTTTTTGAGATAACGGCTCAGCTCCGACAATCCAATAATCCAAGCAAGCCATGGATTTAATCTGACTTTCATCAAAAGAGGAGACAAGGCCAGGGAACAGAAAGGCGTGGGTGATATTATACTTGGTCAGATACTCTGCAAACAGCTCAGAACTGAAGATTTCCTCGTAAATAAATAAGGTAGAGCCATTAGTCAGGGCCAAGAAGATCTCCAAGACTGAATTATCAAAGCAAAGTTTTGTGAATTGCAGTAGAGTGCTGTTAGAATCGACGCTCATAAACTCCGTGGCATCGATTAAAGTGTTGGCCAATGATTTTCTCTCGATGGCCACCGCCTTGGGTGATCCAGTTGATCCGGATGTATAGATTACATAACAAAGATCAGATAAAAAGGTATGACAATCCGTGGTTTGATGGGTCCCTCCAATTAAATCATGATAATTAACAAATTTGGGATGATTGATGGGTCTCGTGGATATTAAAATACGGCCGTTCGAGGTCTCAATTATCCGATTTAATCGATATTCCGGGGTCTCTGGATCCACGAACAGATAAGCCGCGCCGGAAAGTACGGTAGCCAGCAAGGCTAGAATCCCGTCCAGTCGATTCTCGGTCATGATGCAGATTACAGTATCCGCAGTCAAATTCTGGCCATAAGTTTGAATAAAATGACGTTTGATGTTTGCGGATATCTCTATTATTTTTCTGTAAAGTTCTTGATACGTTACAGTATACGACGGTGATCTTAGTGCAATTTTCGCTGGATATTCCCTGCATTTATTGATAATTTGAAAAATCGGATCGACCAGATCAAACTTATCTTCTTTGTGTGGAACTGGGGCAAGGTCTTGTTGTTGTAGATAACATTGTAGAGTTTTTAAGATTGAGTATACAGTGTCCTCGTTCCAAAAATCCATAAAAACACAATCAATTGTGATCTTGTCATCCAGCAACGCCACAAAAAATGTCATCGGATATTTGGCATCATGTTCTCCATCAATTTTCTCGTCGCCGAATACTAACATCACTTCCGAATTCACATTTTTGGCTGTTAAATAATCTACAATATCAAAATAAAGGTGATTTTCTGCTTCCTCGATCTTCTCGTTCATCTGATTTATACTTTTTGTATTTTTTATGGGTAATATTTGAATAAAATTTCCCATGAAATCGAATGAGTCGTCACTTCTGCAGTCTTTTACCATGCAAATGTACAGGAGATCATCTGAATTTATCTTCCAGTGTGATAAAGTTTGGTGGAGAGAGTGTAAAAAGAGTGTGTTATAGGAAATCTTCTCCTTCTTCAGTCTCTGTATGAGGCTTTCTTTGTCTAAATTGATCGAAATATTTCTTGTAATTTTTGTTTTCGGATTATCCTTGAATAAATCTTTTCCCGGATCTCCAATCTCACTTTCCCAAAATTTTTGACAGTTTTCCTGATTTTCTTTGTATTTTTTGTTTAATTTTCTCCTCAAATCATCAATTTTATGACCATTTATTGGAAGATTTAATAAAATTTTCTCCATTATTTTCATGGAATACCCATCAGCGCAGATATGATGGATCTTAATGTGTAATTTATCATCTTCTACAGCAATGTTTACAGTCTCCAGACCCAAATCAGGACTTTTAACTTTATAAGGAAATGAGATTTCGTTGATTTCGGGATGCACGATCACTTTAAAATCATCGTCATTCCTTATAAATTCACTCCTAAGGATCTCTTGAGAGTTGATTAGCTTGAGAATTCTCTCCTTGGCCACTTTAAAATCAGTAATTTCCACTTGAATTCGATGAAAATACGCGTTTTTGACGGATGGAGACGCTCTCTGAATACTTTTGAGCAAAGTTTTCTCCAGGAAAGATATCTCTTTCATTTGTTTTTGCATCAATAATCTCTCAGCCAGCTCTCTCACTGTCTGGAATTCAAAAATAAACTTGGTTGGGCATTTTAAGACAAGGTTTTTCCGTATTTTATTGGAGATCTTGGAGGCTGTCAAAGAATGGCCTCCAAAATCAAAAAAGTTGTCGGTGATTGTAAAGTTGTTGCTATTTAATTCATCTCTGTATATTTTGAGAATTTCTGAGAGGATTTGAGAGCTCTGTTCTTCGATTGGATTCGAACTGGCTTCATAATAAATACTGGCTTCTAAATCATCATGATCATCAGAACTGGTGGATTTTTCAATTTTATTTTGATTCAAGGCTTGTCTGAACGTCTTAATTTGATTTTCAATATAAGTTACGCTAAATTTACTTCCATCATATTCCAATTTCAATCTTAATTCGTCATCTTCGATCCAGAAGTACCAGCATTCCTCGAATTTCAAATAATTATTTTCCCCTTCTTCAATTGAAAAGAAATCTTGAACCTGTGTTAAATGGAAATCTTCAAATGAGACCATTCTCTGGATAATCTCATCTGATTTTAAATTTAAATCCCGTTTTAGTAATTGTATTGGGTATTCCGAGTGGTTTCTGAGATTGGCCATGGTCTCTTTGATGTCTTTTATCATCTTTTCTGGGTCCTCAAAGTATCGAAAAACAATGGGCAGAGTGTTGGCCAGATATCCGATTAGTTCCATTTCATCTTTTTCTCGATTTAAAACGGGGATTCCGACGATAAATTCGTCTTGATTACTCTCTAAATGAATCTGTTTTATCATCGCAGCTATAATTGTCTGGAAGATTGTGCAGCCTTCAACTGAACGCAATTTGAATTTCTCGTAAAAAATGGAGTATTTGGGGGTGGAATTACTCGCAAATTGCACTGGCAATCTTTTTGAAATGACCGGTTTTAGTCTGTTTATCCAGTAGTCTCTGGAATCTGTCATGTCCTTTTTCCGAATTCTCTTGGCATACTGTAGGAAGGAGGGAGCGGAAATCTTTTTGATTTTTTTACTTTTGTAATTTTCCGCCAGTAATTTTGTCAAAATTCCCAATGAAAATCCATCAATAGCCATGTGATCCACTTGAATTTGGACTCTTTTCTCGTCAATGAATCTCCATTTGACCAATTTGTCTTCAGAATCCTCAATCTTCTTCAAAAAAAGTCCCTTTTCATCGATTGTTACGGTATACTTTAGACTCTCGTTTCCCTCAACAATCGCATCAATGACCTTGATAAACTTCTCCTGATCAATTATTTCATTAAATTTTAACGTTACAGTAACCCAATAATAATCCAAAATCTCCGGATTTAGATCCCTCAGCAGCCAGATATGCTCCTGATTGTAGGTTGGCTCTACTCTTTGGTCAATTTCCAAACAATTTTTTAATTGCCTGGGAGTTTTTACCCCCATAATTTGTTTGAAATCAAATTTTAAATCCAGTTTCTCTTCTAATCGATGCATGAGATTCAATAATTTCAGCGAATCCACTCCATAATTGTATAAATTACTGTCGTATTTAATGTTATCGCCAAAAATTTCCTGGAAAATTGATAAAAACACGTCTTCGGAGTCATTTAAATCGGGCCTCCTTTCCTTCAAGTACTCTTTAAAGTTGTTTTTCAGCCATTTTTTGTCGACCTTTCCATTAGAATTCAACAAAAACTCCTGAATTTGAATGATATAGCTTGGAATCATATACGTTTTAAGTGATTTCTGCAGATATCTCCTCATTTCTTCTATTGTTCGATTACTTTTCAATTTCAAATAACTCACAATCAGATTCTCTCCCCTTTCTTCGCAGATTACGGTAACATTTTGATGACAAAGCCCGCTTTTTTCGATGGTTTTATCAATATCTGTTGGGTTTATCATGTGACCTCTCACTTTTTCGCAGTCGTCGCTTCTTCCAGTAAATTTTACACCTTTAATTGTGAATTCGCACAGATCCCCAGTCCTGTAGACCCATTCCCCATCTAAATTAATATAATTTCCACTTTGACCGGCTTCACTTAATCCGATTCCAGCTGTAAACAAGAATCCGATCTGATTGTAATCCACTTTTTGATATCGATTATCCAGACATTTGACAGAAGTGTTCGCAAAAGGCATTCCAACATAATCAATATCCGAAATATCGTTGATCCATTGATAATTTGAATAAATGGCGTGTTCTGTGAATCCAAATAATTGACAAAACTTACAGTCTGGATTGCTGTTTAGGGCCTTTTCAATAAACCTGGGGCTGATTCTTTCTCCGCCAAATTGAATTAATTTTAATTTGAATAAGGTTGAGTAATAATGGTCAGGCAGGTTGTTGAGGAAGGCAGGCATTATATAGGCATGAGTGACACGGTTCTCTTCTGAAATTGTGATCAGTTATTACATTTGTAGGAAGTCGCCCTTTAGAGAGAACGTAATTTTGGATATCAAAAACTTTTTTTGCTCACGGCAATTTATCGGTGAGATTCCCAAGCCTAAAGTCCCCTTTTTTTAACCAACGCCAATTTCACAGCTGATAAAGAATTCTAGGAGCAGTTTCAGAAGGCCATCTTCTGTCAAGCATTTTTCAAACGTCCCCTTGGTGGGGGGACCTTCCACCAAGAAGACCGACTCTCCGCCAGCGTCAACCTGTGCTGGGGATTGGCTGAGTTAACGGTTGTTACGGCTAGCCAAAAAGGAGAAGCAAGCAGTTTTTTGATCTCCTAGTTACCTCTCTCCCATATCGACGACATTTCGTCATTTGTAATACCAAAAAATTACTATAAATACGGCAAAGTGAATTTCAAAAAGTAGAAATCGGACAAAAAATAAAATTAGAAAATGGTGGTCAATTTGAACATCCAAAGGACCCACCGATTTCCCTCCAGGATGGGATTGGTTCTTTGGCCATGATCAGCGTCGCCCCGCTCCCCAAAGCCACCAATAGGTCAGCATAGAAGATGTCAAAGGATGGATTCACCACTTGATAAACAACACTCTCTTCGTTGTAATCAAACACTTCCAAATAGTTGTAGAGCACATTATCCAGGGCTTCTCTCGGGCTTTTTATCAACTTCGGTGTGCCCGTGGATCCAGAAGTAAATGAGAAATAGCCAAAGGAAGTACAAAAGGTGTTCTCCGGATGAATATTACGGTCGGATTCATACGACGACAGCACATCTTTCATGTATAATGCATTCTGGGTCGTCTTATAGTCATCGGTCAGCACTTTCAACGGCCTGGACACTTCAATTGCCTCTTTTATCTGCTGATCTGGCCAGTTTTTGCTCAAAATTAAAGGGATAAAGCCCGATTTCCAAAGCGAGATGACCATAATTGGGAGATAAACAGTCCGATCCATCAGAATCACAACCACCGGCTCCTCGGATGCTCTCTTTATGTTGCTGCAGAAGATATAAGAGAGCTTGGAGACCATCTCATTGTATAGTTTTACAGTAATCTCAGTTGTATTATCTTTTATCAACACCTTTTCTAGAGGCAATTTTCGAGTTTTTGCCTCTATTTCACTCAAAAAATCGGGAATTCTAGTTTTTTCAACGCTCAAAAACCTCTGAATATCAATATTTTCTAAAGTAATGTCATCGTTTCTTGCAAATTCTTGGCAAATATTGTAATAATTCTCCAGAAACAGCCTCGCCGTAAAATCCGTCATCTTTTTTCTGTTGAAATGAATGGCTAAATTTATAACTTTTTTGTCATCATGTCTCAAATATGCAACCAATCTCTGTTTTATCGTCTTTTTGGTCGATTTCACTTCTATCCCCTCGGGCAATGAGGCTATTTTATCATCTACAACGAGGAAATCTGGATGAGAAATCCCGGTTTCCTTCTGAATGACGTCATAAGTTACCATAGAATGGGCTTTAATCTGAGTCAGGGAGTAATGAGCGTAATCCAATAACTCAAGAAATGATTGTGAACTCTCGGGTCTTACTTTGATCACCAGTTGATTCAAAAAGAAACCGATTGTTTCATCGAATTCTGGGGATAATCGAAGATCGGAGGGAAATCCGATGGTCAGCTCGGACAATTCGAATAATTTCGATAATAATATTGCAGTAGCTGTGATGTGGAAGGAAAACAAAGTGTAATTTGAGGAAATCTTGGTCTTCAATTGGTCTGCAAGTTGGGATAGATCCATTTCCATTGTTCCACATGGTCCGGCCGTTGAGATCCCTTCACTCGGCTGACCATTTTTATTTTGTTTATCGGTCAAATAGCCTCTCCAAAAGATGACGTCATCCTTCATATCCGTTTCATTCCAAAATTCCTCCTCAAATTCGCAAAAGTTACCGTAAGTTGGACACTGTACTTTCTCCTCTAAACTACCTCCATTGTAAAGAAAAAGCAACTCCTGTAAAAGCATCTTCAGTGATTTCCCATCTAAAATCATATGGTGATAATGGAGGATTACTGAATTTTCATTGACCCAGATCGTGACCAGTGATTTGTTCTCACCAAATATTGGTTCATCAGATGGATTTCCCCATTTAACTTGAGGGACTTTAGCCATCTCAACCAGATATCCTTTGCTTACAGCACATCTTAGTATTGGATGACGATGACAAACTACTCTCCAAGATTCCTTTATTTTTTCCATATTTAAATCTTCAACTTTGATTCGAATTTCCTCGTCAAACAGTCTTCTATCGTCTTTTAATGTCTCAATTAGTATCCGTTTTTGTGCTGAGCTTAAAGGGGACCTTACTTTAGTCGAACTTTCTGGATTGTAGCCACATTTCCTTTCATTTTGTTTGATCGAACCGTTATTGTCACCGTTATTTATAATTGTGATCACATCCAATATTGTCATTGAAAGATCCAGGGCTCCATATTTCCATCCAAATTCACGATGAATCCTGGCTTCAAACGAAGCCAAGAGAAGCGAATCGAATCCCATTTGAAGGAAGGACGAACGATTAATTAAAGAGCGGCACGGCATTGGAATTGGCAGGAGTTCTCGAACAATGGACTCCAGATAATCAGCAGAGACCATTCTGGAAATTGGAATGGAGGACAAGAAAGGAGATAGGGAAAGTGAAGGAAGGAGAAGATCCTGACCCCTTTGGACGGCCGCAATTGAAACTAATTTTATTTTCTTCTCCATTCGGCCTAAATTGGCCCAATCTTCATTTTGGAGATGCCCCAGCATCAGCTTCATCGTCAGCAATCGTCTACAAGTTGTCAGTTCGAGGTGTTCGACCCTTCCGAGGCTCATTACTTTTGCTGTTTTGGGTTTTGTCATTCAAAAGTATGTCCTCATACTAATTTGGAGATCTTTTAGACGGTCGGAGTTCTTATTTTTCTGTTCGAATTGATCGAGCTACTCAGCTCTACCGTTTATTTGTTTCTGAAATCGGCAACGTGAGTGGGATAACATACTTTTTACATCAATGTATAATATTGAAATGTTGCCACTTGTGATGTTATTGCGCAACGGCAATATATATGAATTCTTCATGTAACACGCAATCGAGTGCCCATAATGACATCTCTAATTTCAGTTATACCACAAAAGAATGGCAGAGCACAGAGGTTCTCATCTTGGTCGGCCTAACTTTAATTGGCATAATTGCCCTTGGAATCAGCACTGCACTTCTATTTATGGGAGTTTGTTGCGAAGAGAGCACTCTAGTAATTCCATATATGGTTCGACAAGTACGTTGCGCATCAATTACGTTTTACATTATTGTAGATTATCATGATGACAGTACTGGTTATCACTGGATTTGTGAAGACGAAATGGGTCTGGCATATCATTCCAATCATACTGGTGCAGGTGGGATTACTCGTCCTCTCTTTCGGAACCTACAAATACTTTGCGGATAAGGAGAAATTCAACAGAAGGAATGCAATTTGTACGTCCCGGAATGCTTCACAAAGAAATAATTCCAAAGCCAAGTTATCCCAGCAGTCCCATCGATTGTCCACCATCGACCTGTGTTAAAAGAACCGTCGTTTGCATGAGTAGATGAGGCGTTTTGTCAGAGAGTTAGTGCTTGTGGGATGGATGGTCATGTCAAATGATTTGATGATTTCTGGGACAGAATTGAAGGGTCCTTATTCCTTCGACGGATTCCTTGATGACTTGGAAGTTGAACTGTGGTACCTTCCTATATATTTTAGTCTTATTCTTACAATATAAAGGTTAAAACAAATTTATAACGTTATAAAGTTAATACAAATGAAAGTTTATTATATGGGTACACACTCTCTTATGTACAGACAGTAACCAGTAGATACAGCTTATCCAAAAAGCTCAGTACGCCGAGTAATTGTTTTGTTGATTGGGAGTGGGTGAGTGACTCCCTGGAGGGTGGATTGTCCTGTGGAAGGACTCGGTGGTCGTGGTGACTTCATAAGTCCGGTCTTGATTCCGTCGTCGAGTTCCTTGTTGACTCGGCGGTCGGGCTGGGACATCTTCTTCGTATACCCTAAAAAAAATTTTTACATATTGTTTGGATAACAATATGTAATGGCAAGTACATGGTAAGTAGATCCTAATAACGTTTAGATACTTACACATATTCTTCTTTAACGGAAGGCGCATGAACTCTGGGTAATCTGAACCAAGAAAAGAAGGGAGAAACTCTCTCCTCGTGGTGCTCAGCAATCTGAATTGGTGCCTTCTCCACAAAATGATACACCTCTTGGAAGCAAAGCACACAATAACACTAAAACAATATAAATTTCTTTTATTTCACTCACCAAGAACATGGCAATGAAGAATCCCATCAACCATCCCACCCAAATGTCTCTCCAGTGATTCTTGTAGCCATTGATTCTGGAGAAGGAATCCACCAAAGTAAGGCCAAGGAATCCAAAAATAAGAAGAGGTCTTAACAAAGGAGCCCCCCGAAGATTGATCATGTAATAGATATAACAACACGCAAAGATGCAAGAATAACTCGAGAAGGCGGCGTGCAGAGAAGGGAAGGTTAACCAGGCATATCTCAACTCATCCGCATTCTTGTAATTACAGGCCAGATGCGGAGATGGGGATGGAGAATGCTCTAACGGGGCTGTGCAGGCCCTACAATACATCGACATTAAGATTTGTCAAAAAAGGAATTTTAACTTACGGTAGAGAGACATTACAAAGCGAAAGAAAATAAGGACGCTGATATCCAGTCATCAGTTTGATGGTATCCACGAAGATCTGAGTGATCAAAGCACCGAACATAAAGACACCTTCAACATAAATTGTTATGTTAAAAATGGTAGCAACTCACTTATAAACCTGAATAATCTACGGGTAAATAAATGCACCGGACATTCCCCACAAGTTGCGTAAATGGTCTTCCTGGGCTTGGTTGAGAAGAGCCAGAAGCCAATCTCTCCAATAAACATCTAAAGAATATGTTCGCTCACTTGGATAAGGAGACTTACAACGAGCGGAGGCAGACAAAAGCCGAGGATATAGAGTAAAGTATACGAAACGTAGACCTCGAAGTCCTCGGGTTTGAAATTAGGCTTATAAAGATGAATATCTTTGCAGTAAAACACACGGTGATGATACGGAAATACAGTTGTAAACCTGGAAATATTGCTATTACCGCGCTTAAGTATAAATACAGTCATAAAATACATATATTACAATACCTTAAGTAGTACCACAATGCCCACAAACAAGCCAATCCGACCACATGGATGATAAAGGTGGGCAAGGCGAAGTAATTAATGGCATATCGGGGAGGCGGGGGTGGGGCTGGGACCACAATCGGCTGTCCCCCGCCATATTGGCTAGCCGAAAACACCTCAGAATGGGCACGAGATGGCTGGACGGACATTCATAAGCCGATCAGAAACAGCAAACCGAGTGAGAAAACAGGACAAATATCCAATATAATGGACTGTACGAACTCTTCTTGGTTTCCCACTCTAGGATTTTGACGTCGGATCGCGGCGTGGGGGCAGCGGAGAAGAATGGACTTGGCCCTTGCGAGTCCCACCTCTTCGATTGTATAGACGGACCCTCAGGCGGTTATTTCTCAGCGCGACTTTCGATCCACTGAGCACGACTCGTCCCTTCCTAATCACACAAAGCGCTACAATCCGCCGCTTAACCCGTTTTCGCTGATTGTTTGTCCAAACTTTCTGCTGGTTTGGCTCCATAAAAAGGCCCCCAACAAGCGAAGGAGCTCCGGTTCCGGTTGCGAATGACAGAGTAAACATTCAAAGTGAGCAATCAGAACTTTGCTACTTGAAAGAGCAGGGCTTGAGAGGTCGGAGTTCTAAAATATGACGATATTAATTTAAACAAATGCAATCAAAAGAGATATTACCAATTCATTCGGGGTCTAGACTTCCGGAAAAGGGATTTATTGTCTTGAAAATGGTCATTCGAGACAAAAGAAAGTCATCGTTTTAAAAATTATGGGCGTTGAAAAACCGGAAACAACTTGGCAACGAGACGGCCACGACTGAATTGGCTCCCATTGGCAACGATAATATACCTTCACTCTTCGCGAAAGCGGCCTTCCATACTATTATTATTGGCTCGGAGTGAAGAACATGTCAAATCGAGCGGTAAGATTAACTGAGAATGGTACGAAAGCTTCAGAGGGAAGTCATCTCGATCCATGTGGGCCAAGCCGGCGTCCAGATCGGGAACGCGTGCTGGGAATTGTATTGTTTAGAGCATGGGATTCAACCAGATGGGACGATGCCGACTGACACCTCGGCTGGGTACGAAGATGACTCCTTCAACACGTTTTTCTCCGAAACCTCTTCTGGAAAACATGTTCCCAGGGCAATTATGATCGATCTTGAACCCACTCCTGTTGGTAAGAACACTTACTAAAAAATAATATAAATATTCAATGACTTACTTTAGATGAGATCCGAACAGGAACTTATCGTCATCTCTTCCATCCGGAACAATTGCTGACTGGCAAGGAAGATGCCGCTAATAATTATGCCCGAGGGCATTACACAATTGGCAAGGAAATCATTGATGTTTGCATGGACCGAGTTCGGAGATTGGCTGACAATTGCAGAGGTCTTCAAGTGAGTTCAATATACAGTTACACTGGTTGCTTAATTGCTTCAGGGATTTCTTATCTTCCACAGTTTCGGCGGAGGGACTGGCTCCGGATTCACGGCTCTTCTGATGGAAAGATTGAGCGTGGATTACGGAAAGAAAAGCAAACTCGAATTCTGCGTGTATCCAGCTCCTCAGGTAGGATTACTGTATCTTCAATATAAATTTAGATCTCGACTGCGGTGGTTGAGCCTTATAACTCAATTCTGACGACACATACCACTCTAGAACATTCCGATTGTTCCTTTATGGTGGACAACGAGGCCATCTACGACATTTGTCGAAGGAATCTCGACCTTTCTCGTCCCACTTACACCAATTTAAATCGATTGATCGCGCAGGTCATCAGTTCCATCACTGCTTCCCTTCGTTTCGATGGGGCTTTGAATGTTGATCTCACTGAATTTCAAGTACTGCTTTATTGATAGCCCTAAATTGATACCATTCTTTAGACAAATCTGGTTCCCTATCCCCGAATTCACTTTCCTCTCACCACGTATGCTCCAATCATCTCAGCAGAAAAGGCTTACCATGAGCAGATGAATGTGGCCGAGATAACCCAGCAATGTTTCGAGCCCGGGAATCAAATGGTTAAATGTGATCCACGACATGGCAAGTATATGGTAAGTCGATCAAATCTAGGATGTTCATTCTAGGCGTGTTGTCTTCTCTTCCGAGGCGACGTTGTTCCGAAAGATGTGAACGCATCCATCGCCCAGATCAAGACCAAAAGGACCATTCAATTCGTGGATTGGTGTCCCACTGGATTTAAAGTCGGGATCAATTATCAGCCCCCGACGGTCGTGCCCGGAGGGGATTTGGCGAAACTCCAACGAGCCGTGTGCATGCTCTCAAATACCACAGCAATCGCCGAGGCCTGGGCAAGATTGGATCACAAATTCGACCTGATGTATGCAAAGAGAGCCTTCGTTCATTGGTATGTGGGGGAAGGAATGGAAGAAGGGGAATTCTCTGAAGCCCGGGAAGATCTGGCAGCCCTGGAGAAGGACTACGAGGAAGTTGGGATTGATTCAAATCCACCTTCAGACCTGGACGATGATGATTACTAATACTATATAAAATTAAACTTAATGTTTGTGCAAACTTGACGATAAAAATTTTTTATTTCTTCCGTTTCAAACTTTGGATTACGGAAATTTCGTTCATCGAAGCCTTCGAGGGCATCATGGTCAACATTGGGAGAGTTCTGAAACAACACCAAATATTTAAAAGACCAGGACATACGATGTCAACAGCTGAGTGTATGATCCACCGGGAAACAATTTGTTTACGTCACCCATAATTCCTCTCAAATGGTCCCGATTAGGCCCTGAAGGTTTGGAAAACGCGAATATTCCTTTGGTCAGCGACTTTCCATTTGTGTGATAGAAAGATGAGGTTACTATCAACTAAAAAACTAGAAATTACAATTAAAAAGCACTGACTTCTTTTGCGTATTTGTCGAGTACATTGTCATTCGAAGTATCATAAAAACATCCAATCTGGTTAGCTAAACAGAGATCTTTATAAATATGGGCGAGTGAGTTTGCGTCATTCAAGAATTTGAGTTTATACTCGGACACGTAATCCACAAGCTAAAAGATATGTAAATTACATCATGATATGTAATATAAAGTAATACTCACCGAGCGACTTTGTGTGGGACACATTGCAATCAGCTCGTCCACAGAATCCTTTGGATGGATGGGCCTTCTAAAGGGTTCCTTTACTTTCTTCTCAACTTCAATCCTCTGCCTTAAACTTATATTATCCAAGGATTCTCTTTTTGCATAAATTATTTTGCCAATAAAATGACAAAACTCGGCCATTAAATCAGCGGAGCTGAGGAGGGAATGCATATTCCTGGCAGATTGAGCTCTTGAGATCTCCAGCATGTTTATGGCTGAGTTCATATCACCTGAAAATATTAATTATGAATAACATTTCGCTTACCATTAGACTTTTCTTTAACAGCATTGATAAAGGCAGTGGTAACATTGAGACCGAGATGTTCCGACATTGTTTTGATGGCCTTACCAATCTCTATTTTGGCGATTGGGTTGAATTTTACATGAGTTATATATAGTTCTTGAGGCGGAATTGACGAAAAGAATCTTCTGTGATTTAATTCCCAACAAGAATCGATCTGAGTGAGACAAAATACAATGGAAGATCTACAGTAAAACCTCATTTGCAGTAGAAGTTCAGAGAGTTTATGAGGGTTTCTAAAATCAAAAATTTTATTAAATTCTCCTTACTTTAAAAATACATGGGGGATCTCTCTAATCAGGACAACCTTCTTCTTCTTCGCATAACCTAGCGATCTTTTGGATGCAGAAACAATGAAATCGTCAAAAGCTTCAAGCTGATTGGCCTCTCCAAGCTGTGTTTCACCATTCTCATCTCGAAATGCAACCAAAGATTGATTTTGTTCATATTCCATGACCTCAATATCCAGTTCTTTGCACAACACTTTGATAGTTGTGTACTTCCCTGAACCAGAAGGACCAGTAACAAGAAGCACGCTAAGTCTACCTGGTTCCGCAACTAGCCAATTACGGATCTAAAAAATGCCATAACAACAAAAACAACATAAATAAAGTTACCTCCTTTACTCTGTCTTGTTTAACCATCAAGTCGTCGCTTCGAGTCACAGAAAGCATCATCTTCAGGGTATCCCGCTTGAGAGACTCGTCCGTAACAGCAAAGTCAAATTTCTTACTACTTCCTGCATTTACTCTCGGTTTTTTTGGTTGATCCATATGGGCAAATTTGGGGAAAACACTTGGGGGATGGTAGATGGGCGGATCATCCTTCCTTTTCCTCTTCAACATCGTTCCTAACCCAATTAAAGCGTCTGTACAATGAAGAAAATGCAAAATTTGGAAAATGAATAAATTTATTTTTCGAAAAAATATTTTTGCGCAATTCCAGTCAATAGTGGTACTTCGCTAAGTGGCATTCCGTTATAGCGTCTAAAAAATCGGTCACTTTGACGGCCAAGTTTTTATTTTCTGTGCAGAATTAGAATGTAATATGCGTGGAAGGTAGGGCACGTTGCCGAGTGTTATCATGGATCTTCGTGGTTAAAAAACCTCTTATGAGGATTAACTTTATCTCGAATGTTCAAAAAAGCGCGTGTTGAGCGGGAAAATTGGGAAGATCAGGTTAATTTTATTCTATAGGAATGAAGCGACAATGAGCAACCAGGGATCATCTCAAGTTCCCAGTGCCACCGTTGCCATTGGCAATCTCAGATTATTGGATCTCAGCTTTCTGAATGCACCTAGTGGAACAACTCCTTCGTCCTCGGCATCCTCGATAGATGCAAATCGGAGGAATAACTCTGTTGTTTCCAGACCTGCCAGTATCAATTATGCGAGTTCACAAGTTCAGAAACGAACGGTTTACAGTTGTGTGAGTTAGTTTTCATAGAAATTATTTTGTGGATTCAGACGACCAGGAATGAAAATCGACCGTTGGTGCTTCCGAAGGTTGCTCACAAGCCCAAGGTTAACAGTAAATTCCCATTTGATGGAGAGTATCTGATCTCTCAGGAAAGAAAACCGCCGCCGAGAGACCTGGAAGATGATTTGGCTCAATTCAGGGTTAGTTTCGGTACCGAAATCAACACCTTCCTTTAGTGCACTTGGCAAGGGTGTGGTAAACGAGTGTCTACGAACATAAACTTTATTTACCACATCTGGGCGCATATCATTCATGACAAGGAGGGCGAGTGTGATGTGGATAAGGCGATTGATCTACAGTTCTTTGACAAACCAGTCGATACAAAGGGAAAGGCTAAAATCAGAAATCACAACTTCTGTGTATATTGTTTGTCCACGTTCCCAACTCACAAAGATATGATAGATCATGTCCTCCTTCACAGTAAGAGATCTTCAGGCGAGAAGAAAGAAGTTCTCTTATGTCATATTTGTGAGAGGGGTGTTCCTTTGGCCGAAATGAAGAGTCATGTGGATGTCCATGGGTTCAACGATCTACCATATGGTTGTGAAACTTGTCGTTTCAAGACCTCTTCAAGACAAGCCTTACTCAGGCATTTTGAAAGGAAGCACAATAATAGTGTAGTACTCTTGTGCCCCTTTTGTATGATGGTGTTTAACACTAAAAAGCATTATTCTAAGGGGAGGAGAGTATTCATCAAGGCGGATTTCTTCATCGATCATCTCAAAGAACATGTGGAATGTAGGGTTGATATATTTACAGTCCAATCTTCTTTTAGGGAGTAACTATCGGGCGAAATGCAAAAGATGTGCTTGTAAATTTGCATCCACGGAACATTCAGAGTTGGAGAAGAAGATGAACGAGCACAAGTCAGTCCATAGTTACAATAAGAACAGAATTGAGGAAAGAAGTAGGCTTTGAAATATACTTGCTCATATAGTTTTAGGTATGCTTCTTTTGAACTACGAGATGAAGAGTAAGCGGTCGGCTAGATTGAATGCCATTCCAACTCAGTGTCCTGATTGCAATTGTTACTTCAAAACGGCTGAAAGCCACTTTGAAAAGGAGCTAAAGTACGTGTGATAATTATCCATGTGTTGATTTTTAGGCATTGTGAAAATCCTGGTTGTGGATATAGTACCGCATGTGTTGTGGGAGTGCGACAGCATAAAGCGTTGTGTCCGCTTGGTCCTGAGGAATCCCTAAGGATTCCATTTGGAAGGAAGTCTCTAAAAGACGAAGAAAAGGGATCGATTCATGCTGAAAGATTGGAATTTAATTGTTCAAGAGATTGTGGTTTCAAAACTCAGAACTCCCATCAGATGGCGAATCATCTGAACAGGGATTGTGTTGGAGCTTCTGCGATGTCTTCAGTTTCTACCAAACCAAAGATTGTAAAGGAAGGAAATCTGAGCAGATCCGAAGAAGCTGAGGTGGAACATTTTGCTCTTAAGTCATCTTTGGAAGGTCGAAAGCGAGGTTTATCCCCTGATATTCCTCCCCATCCTCTGGCTGATTCTCTTATCTCTTGTCTGGGAGCGAAAAAATTCAAAAGTATTCTCAAATCTCAACGTCATTTCAAATCTGTGGAAGTAAAAGACAAAGAATATGTTAAGGAGTCCAAGATTGGATCTCTCTTCTTGTAAGTTGTTTCCAATTGATGTTTGGATGTGCAATATGCCGATTTTTTATCCATAGTTTCAGGTTTAACGAAACCAAAGTAACGCCTTCCGACATCGCAAACAAACTTATTCCTTATTAGATCGGGTCCTCTCATAATTTCTGTTCTAAATATTGATAATCTCTCAGTTTAGCGCACATAAAGTTATCCCTTTCGATCAGTCGGATGAGTTCGGAATTGTGCCTAAACCATTATACTTTCCTCGATAAACACTTACTATTATTATATCCATCATTTCGGTTGCAAAGTATCCAAGAACTCCAACCAGAAGGAGAACAAATGATACTGCAAGATAAGAGTTTACGGTGGTAAATCGGGCAATGAAGAAACCGATGGCCATTCCAAAGGACATCCAGAATCTGTAGTTAGCGATGGCCACTTCCAACGACGCTCGGCCCGTCAATCCTACCCAGAAGCCTTGGACCTGGGTATTCCAAACACTGTCAGCCATCCCCCAGACTCCAGCGATCACATTAAATAACACTCGGTCCCCTGGATTCAAGGGCCAAATCATTAAAGTCATGATCATCAACATGTCCATCACGGCTCCAAATACAAACAAGGGCATTCGACCGAACATCCTGATCAAAGGACCGAAAACAAGACTGCAGATCGCATCGAAGGCACCGAATGTTGTCATCACATATCCGATCTGGGAGATCCCCAGACCACAGCCGACGAATGCCTGAAGAAAGATGAATACTGTTTAGGATGGACTTACTTTTGTGTATATCCCAACGGCAAAAGTCTGTTCGATTCCGTTGAAAATAGTCAGGGGTATGAGTAAAAGAACCTTCGGCTTCTGCAGGTTCTTCAGGGTCTGTTTTAGCACTTCGGCTGTGAATTTGGGAGGCTTCTTACTGTAAAGGTAAAGATCAACTTGCTTTCAGAGTGTTTACTGACCTGTTGATCTCATCTTTTTTCAATGCATTCAAAAAAAAGGCAACGATCATTAAAGCAACGATCGCGCAACATAAATAAACGACGACCACACTCCGATAAGCCACAAGGCTTGGCCTTTGGAGGTTCAATTTGGCCCGATCACTGAGGAGCGAAAGATTCCGCGGAAATCCACTACCACAACTAAATTTATAAGATAATCCAATGAGTAATTAACCTACGTCCGATCAGCCTCATCCACAATTACTGCGGTCACAACGGATTGGCTGAGAATCATGGAGGAAAGAAGACTTCCAATCACTTGTCCCACATGGACAATCATGAAGAAGGTGCCGAAGAAACGAACACTCACCGTATTCTGGGCCTCAATGTTTAATTTGGCATAGTTGATTCCACTCTGAGTTATGTAATAACTACACGCCGACCACATGCAACTGGCAGCCACGCCAGCAAGCATTGAAGCGGGGAGGAGAGAGTAGTATTGGGGAAGGAAGTTGGCCAACATATAAATGATCATGATCCCAAAGGCCGTGATTAAAGTAAGTTTGGAACCGAGACGATTGACAACAAAGTTGGGAACAAATAAGGATGAAATGGCCAGAGAGAGGTAGAGAATTCCAAGGGAATCCCCTCCCAACTGATCGTTGACTGAGGTCTGCAAATTCTGAAGGCCATGGAATCCGGTGAAGAGAAATAAAAAAGCGGCCGAGATGGTGAACAGGTTGAATAAGATCTTCCTCTTTTCTTTGGCCACATGGATTCCCTTAAGGCCTGAGAGGGCTCGTTGACGCTTTCGGATGGCCTTGGCCGCGTACGTATTACTGCAAAAAGTGTTGTATGTATGACAAAAGAGATGTTTTCAAATCGAATACCTTGATAAAATGGGAGCCATTTGATCGGTCTCTACATCTTCCACACTGGTTAGTCCACTCATATCAATCAGGTTTCTTTTCTTGATGATCTCCCTTCTCGATCCGTGAATGGGACAATAAGGATCATAAACGTACAATCTCTCCGGATCCATGGTTCCAACAATAGCCTCGGCCATATTATTGTCTTCACTATCGTGACTTTTGAATAAGTAAGAACTAAAATTATAATTTTACCTTGTTTTTTATACCTACCATTTCTCTTTTGCCCCATAATTGTTTATTTTTTTGGACAGGAGGTCAGTGGATGACAATATCTTTGGTATAATTTTGTGTTGCTGAGTGTAAAAGTATTCCTTTGGTTTATCGCAAAACAGATCCAAATCAAAGTAAGGCAGTTCTGGACGTCTTTGTAATGAGAGGAAAGGCTGCTTCTTCTTTCGGATCCCGACCTTCTCCAGGACCATTCGACTCACTTTCCTCAGGGATTCTACTGCTGGTGATCTGAATTTATAGTGCTTTCGGAATAATAAATCTTACTTGCTTCGTTGTCGACGTTCTTCTAATTTTTTCTCTTCTTCTTCGAGAATCTGAGAGATTTCTTGACTATCCAGCTGCAAGGAATAATGTTTTTATTTACACATTCTGATTCTCACCTCAGATTCCTCTTCCAGTGACGCTGTAGTTGTGATTCTGGAGTCGTGTTCATTATCTCCCACCAAATCCCAGGCATTTCCCGTATTTCCATCCATTTGCCAAGAAGATCTTTTCTAAATGGATTGATTCGAAAGGCCCAAGGAACATTTCGGAGCAGCTGTAAACTCTTTTATATTCGTCTTGCCCTCGGGTCATTTCCGAAATCTTTTTAACCGGAGGCAAAGAAGTGACCCGTTCTTCAATTGTATTATTAGCCATGATGACGTTTATTTATTCAAATTTTAGATTTTTTAAATGCCTGAATATAATTCTGAAGTTCTGCATTTTGAATTTGAGACATGTTGTAGACAGCAACAAAGTTGAGGGACTCGTCTACAGTATGATCTCTGCTGTAATTTAAGACTACTTTGGTCCCTTGGACGGCGGCTCTTCCCAATTGTGAGATCTCATTGGCCGTATCAAATGCTGCCTGGAGGGTTTCTTTAGGCGATTCAAATATGCGGCTGATCACTCCTAAAATGGGCTATATATTTTTAATCGTTCTTGCAGATAAATTTAATGTTTACAATAAGCTCACCAAATTGCAAAGCTTCGTTGGAATCAAAGTTTCTGCCAGTTAACGATATTTCTTTGAGCCAACTCATGTTGCCTACCATAAAAGGAAGGCGATTTAAAGCGCCGACATCAGCCGCTATGCCCAGTTGGACTTCCTTCAAGGAGAAGATGGTCTCTCGACTGGCGTAAATAATGTCACAGGCAGAGATGATCGACAATCCCCCACCAATACAAGCGCCATGAAGAGCTGCGATCACCGGTTTCTGACACTGAAGCAAAAATAAACTGCTTTATTAAAGGAGCGTATAACAGGCAGACAGCCTAGACTCAAGTATATAATGTCGCCAACCTTTTCAATGGCCGTGAATCCTTCCTGCAGCCATCTCAAGTCCCTGTAAATCTGTCTTCCCCTGTCTGCCGCATTTCCTTCTTTATCCATGAAGTTTTCTTTTTGTTTTTCTATTCATAATTAATATCCAACTTTGTTCTTTCCTCCTACCTTTGATATCCAAGCCCGCACAAAACAACTTTCCGCTGCCACTTAAAATGATTACGTTTGTATCTTCATCCTGATCCAAGTATTTGAAGACCTCTCCGATCTCTCTGATCAAATAATAAATCCAAATTTATTCCCTCACTTACTTCCATAACCCGTTGCTTAGCGCGTTCAACTGCTTTGGTCGGTTTAAAATAACTTGGGTCACATTATTCGGCGACTTGATCAATTTAATAAATTTTAGGTCCAAAGTCATCGCTAAATATGTTGCTGTTATCGTAAAATGAATGTTGATTTGCAAAGGGAGATAGATCTCTGCGACTATAAACTTTGTAGCTTTGTTGCTCTGATTTCGGGACTACACAACGATTTAATTACGTTAAGCGTTACAACTTAACGCCCTGCAAAGACAGTTCCAAAGCAATTTGTTTAGAAGCAAGCTTGAAAATTTGAAAAGTCTTATTCAGCCAGCGCAATACAGCATCAAACCTCGGATTTGATGTTTTCTTTTACGGGGAGCGACAAACTGACAAATATTATTTTTCTTGCATGTAAGTTTCGAACTCAGGATAATCGATGTCGTTGATTTCGAAAATCTGATTCATTTTTCCTGATTTGACAAGGAAAGTACTTTTATGGGGGCTCCTACTTTTTGACGGGACATATCTCAAAAAATCAGAAAAAATATGCTGATCAACGATATATAAATCTTAGCTGCCCATTTTAGGTTTTTATGGGTGAAAATGCCCAAAAACTGGCTTAATTTCCCTACAAAAGGCGCGCGCAGGCATTCGAAAAGATAAAAAGCGCAGTCGGTCTGTTCCTTCGGAAGAGAGCGGTGTGGCCGAGTGGTTAGTGCCGTAGTCTGGGAGCCCCCATAAAAGTACTTTCCTTGTGAAATCAGCGCCATTGAAAACTGCTAAATCAATTATTTGTGCAACAAAAAGTTACCACTTTACAGGACTAAAAGCAACGATCAGAAAACGTTCCAAATGAGCACCATTCCGAGTATTTGTGACAAAAATTCGAAAAATTTTTTTTTTTAAAAAATGAATATGATTTTTGAAATCAACGCCATCGATTATCCTGAGTTCAAAACTTACATACTAGTCGCGCCATAAAGTCTTGACACATTTTGTCGCGGGTGTCGCGCGAGAAAAGTGGCAAGCTCGCGCGAAAGTGCATGTCGCTAGTGCAAAAACGGGGAATTGCCGCGACGGGTCAGAAAGAAAAAGAAAAATGCACTGTGCAAATTTCTCAGGACTTTATGTCGCGACTAGTACAAGAAAATTATTTTTCAGTTTCCTCGATTGTCTTTTTCTCAAATTGACGGCGTTTCTGTCTTCGCTTGCCTTAAATACAGTACTGTGTTAACTAATACAGAAGTATTGAGTTGTAACTGTTTTTTAATGCAACAAATTACTCTTATGCAAACTTTCATAATAATGTTTGTGCCAGTTCTGCCACCGGAGATTTTTCATTACTAAAAGTCCAAGTCATCCGGCCACAATAATTTCAGAACTGAAATCATCCTTCTGAATTTGAGCTAGGATTTAATCAAATTGCCCAAATGGCGACAACATTAATTAATCTGCTACATATATTTATTTGATACGTTGATTCTTGATTTCTCAAGGTCTTTTAAAGTTCAAGAGTCCTTACGTGACACCGAAGATGTTCGTTTACATAACACACAACATCTTCTCCTTCCCTACTTACTCAGGGGCCTTTCCCCTTCTCCATAACGACCATGAATAACCACATCGATGTGTTTGACAGCTCCTTTTACTCGGCTCTCTGTATTACACTTCTCCTATTTGAAACAGAGTAAAGTCTACAAACATAGCTGCGTATTCACATTGGCTCGTTATATTACACCTTCAATCCCTTAGGCAAATTAGTGGGGGATCCACGTGAACCCACGGACGTCACGGTACGGTAGGCGAGGGAAGAAAAAAGCACTCTACAAAGGGACCTCTCCAGAAATGGCACGGCTTGGGAATGGGCTTCGGGGGTTTGGACAACACTTTCTGAAACTCTCTGGACTAAAATGAAATGAAGAAGACCTCCTTTAGCACTTCCTGCTGGCCTTGACAGCACACCGCTTGTCCAATTATCTGTTTTCTGACGACAAAGACGTTTCTTAAAATTCCTGATTGTTTCGAATAGATATCATCCCAAAAAGAGGTGTTTTCGAGGTGATGATTTATTATTTATTGCTTCTGAACCTGGCCAGTGCTTATACTTCTCGTGAATATTACGGATGGAAGCATGATTCAATTCATTTGCCAAAGAAAACGACTACAACCACTGCGCAGCCACGCCAAAGTAGCTTCCATATAGACGAGGACGACGCCTGTTCTACTGATTGGAATCACAGAAAAAGTGTTTTATCGGACATCCTCAGGGGCTATGATAAAACGGTGGTCCCTTCCAACCAGAGTGTAACTGTTAACGTTGAGCTTACTGTTCAGGTAAAAAAGATGACAATTGTGATTACGGTAATCTTTAGGACATTTCTTCAATCTCCGAGATCACAAGCTCCTTTATTGCGGATGTTTGGTTCAGCCAGATTTGGAGAGATCCGAGGCTAGAATACCATAAATATAGTTGTAAATCGAATCTATCATTGGACAGCTCTGTGGCCGATAAATTATGGACACCAAATGTAAGGTTCCTGTTACGTATTACAATCAAATTGAAGGTTTGCGTGGTCAACAGTAAACACACGGAAGTGCATCGTTCTCCCACCAACAATGTGCTCCTTATCGTCTTTCCGAATGGGACAATCTGGCTGAATTACAGAGTTAGAGTAAGCGGACCCTGCTCTTTTACTCTCAGTAAATTCCCATTGGACGAACAGGTAAGTAACCGTTCTAGAAAACAAAGCAAAATGAGCATTTCCTAATGCACGTAACACAAGAAATCTTTCCAGGAATGTGTCCTAGTCTTTGAAAGTTATTCTTATAACATCGCTGAAGTCAGATTGCAATGGCAGGAATGGAATCCGGTCACGATCGCGGATTCCGAGACCCTAAAGCTTCCAGATTTTCTGTTTACCAATGTCAGTTACGAGCACAATTTGAATGAGTATACAGCGGGGAGTTGGGATCAGTTGAGAGTCATCTTCAGGTAAACATAAGGTAGTATCTTGGCGATATCTTTAGTTTCAAACGTCTTTATGGCTACTATGTCCTCCAAATGTATCTTCCGACGTAAGCGAATATTCTTGATACCATTTGTTTAATTAAAATCCAGATATTTGTCTGTGTTTATCTCCTGGATCGCCTTCTGGATCGATTCCACCAGATCCGGCTCAATGCCAGCCAGAATTACTTTAGGCGTTAGCAGTCTGATGGCCTTAAGTTTTCAGATGGGAAATGTAGTCAAGAATCTCCCGAGGGTTTCTTTTGTAAAAGTAAGTATTAATCATGGTAAGTGACCTTCAGGCAATCGATCTCTGGTTCTTCGTTTGTATTTTATTCATATTCTTGTCGCTGGTTGAACTGGCAGTCGTCGAATTCGTTGATAAATTGGCTAAGAATCAATTTAAAAAGTACGAAAAATGGGCGAAAACCAGAAATTCCATCGGAAAAGTATCAAAGTGAGTTTAAATTTCGCGAAAAGGTCACTTTTTGGTCAGTTCTTGTAAGAAAAGTCCCTTTTGGTTCTGAGTTGGTCATTTAAACTTGTTTTTTTCTCACGGTGATATTTAATGCAATTTTTGACGACTCAAAAATGTTAATGGAATTACTCTGCAAGACTAATGAAAGCCTTTCTAGACTAACAATACCTCCACCTGAGACGCGAAAACTTAGCATTCAGACTCACGAGACGACCCTTCCTCGAGATTCACTCGGCGTTTGGGATGAGCAAGAACAAAGCCCGTTTCCGCGCAACGGGAAAAACATTCGGCCTTCCAGACCTTCGCTGATCGTCGAATCAAAGAGGTAACAGCCTCGGGGATAATAAAATGATCTCTCCTCATCTACAGATCGAGTTTACTCTCCTTTGAACCTGTGGTGCCTCTGAATCCCCGGAAGGCGCATTCTCTGAGTGCTCAAGTGGATGCCTTCTCAGCCAAGGCCTTTCCCGGCGCCTTTGCCTTGTTTAACGGTAGAGTCAACCTACTCTAAAGTCACATTTTCAGTCTTCTATTGGTGGTACTATCTGAGTCAGGAAAAGGTCCCCCAATAAATCGAAAGCATCAAGTCATATGAAACATCAACACGTACACTCAGTCATAACAATCACCTCAGGATTTATGCAGATTATGCAACTTAATGCTCATTTTTCGATAAAACTCTATGAGATCAGTTATGTTGGCAAATGACGATGTCGTGAAATGAAAACATATTAAGTGATCGAAATGAACACCTTGTTGGCGGGGTTTGAGTGGCGTAACAGAAGATTTTAGTCATCGTCCGTCTAAAATTACCCGTTTTTCTTACTGATTCAATAAAGCTGATCCAAACCCCTCTAATTGGCTGATTAGCCGCACTCCCGAGGAACGGTCTCGGTTGTGTGGCTGATTAGATCAACAAAATCACCTGTTCTCTTTTTTCTGAAAGGTTTTGCGCTTCCTTAAGCGCAGGTGAGGAGGGAATCGCCTCAGGCGTTCAAGCGATCATCCCGTTAGAAAAACGATTTTGAGGGATCTGGGGGGAAGGGAGGGCAGGGGGAGCGTGAAAACAAGACGTTTAAGGTGAGGACCTGTTTGTGTTGAGAGGGGCGGATGTGGGGGCAGGGTCGGGGCAAGGATCATCTGGCTAGCCGACCATGGAGCCCAAGAGTTTTGAGGATTCTGGTGGTCGGGGGCTGATCCCTTTGTTTCTTCCTCCCTCGAGCAAAAAGGAATAATTTTACTTTTTTGTTCGATTGAGTTACAGACTCTTCTATCTACAGGATCCTCGCTGTTCTCCGTAATTAGACTTCGAATCGGTCATACTTTGAGGGCTAAGGGCGAAGGGGGGAGATCGATAAATGTTCGGTTAGAACTTTTAGATGTTTGATTGATACCCCAGCCTTTTGTAGACTGGTTTCTGACGGCATCGTTGGGCGAGGAGGGCGGAATGTTTGCAAATTGGTTTAGTCAGTCAGATATTGTAACTTCGGGAGACCCTCCCTTGAATCTTCCCTTTTTCATTTGAATATTTGTTTCTTATCGAGTTATACAATTCTTGTATCCACATGGTCGGAAACTCTTTTGCCTTTACTTTCCCCCCGCGTTGAGATCACATTACTTTGATTTTCTTTTTAATCATTGCGTAAAATTATGTCACAGAGACCATTGTTATACATTATAATGTGGTAAACGGAGGTTGAAGGAGCCAGCTAAGAATGAATCTGGGTTTACAAGACAAACCCAAGCCCATGAATCCGGACACTTGGTTTGTGACCCATCTGAATCGAGGTGGGTCTACCCTGTTGGTGTTACAACTTTTGTTTGTAATAGAAAAAAAATTAAAATAAATTTGTAATTTTTACTTGACATCGGATTCCAGGCTTCCGGTTACTTGGTGGTTTGATCTCAAACAGTCCCATCTTCTGGCTGAGTATCTCAACTTTCGTTACATTAATCTGTTCTGCCAGTATTCTCTTCACTCCCCTTACCAATGACGTCAGCGATTTCACACCGATTGGGGCCAGGGCGAGGAAAGAACTACAGGTTCGCCGTTTAGTGGCTACTTCTTTTAAACAAGGTTTGAATATCAAAGTTCTGTTGTTTTAGGTGTACAAAGACTTCTTCTCGAATGCTGGTGATCCTGTAACTTTATTTATTTTCGTCACCGCCAAGAATGAAGGGAATATGTTGGGAGTTCATGAGTTGGAAGAGGCTGTAAAGGTAACAACCTTGCGTAATTTTATTTACGTTAATTTAAGGTGTTAAATGTAATCTCGGACAAGATTACTTTGAAAAATCCAATCACAAACAAAAACCTTACTTTTAATCAATTCTGCAACAATTTCTGCACGATCAACGAGCCAGTCAGACATTTCTATGCAAGTTAAATTACGACTATTTTCAATATGTTTTTTAGAACGGACTTTTGGTCGATACTCAGTTCGGAAATGAATCCGAGCATATTGATCTAAGTTACCCAGTTACCACTGTTTTGGGAAGGAAATTATACATGGATCCTAATTTTTTTGGAGTCAAAGTACGTACTTCCTTTCATTAGATTACCTTTTCCTCATCCTTACCAGTAATTATTCGTTGCGCAATTCCAGATCGCCACGAAAATCGGGAATCAAACAAAAATAATGTCCGTGAATGAACTCAGATCTGCGACGGGACGGTCTTTGATTGACAAAGAAAAAGTAACTCATAATGTGTTGTAAACTGAAGCCATATTATTATTTTAGATTCATGTCAAAAATAACATGAGAGAAATCAAGCTGGTCGGACTGCAGTTTCGAGCCGAATTCTCCAAAAATTACAGTATCAAAGCAGTGAGGAAGTGGGAAAATGACGTCATCAAATACGCAAGAAAGTAAGGAATCCAACTTTTTTTTAAAATTGAGAGTTAATTCTCCATCAAATGCGATTATTTCAGCTTCCAAAGTGATTACGTTGACGTTCTGGCGATGAGTGAGAGTTTCCTGACCGACGAAGTTGTCCGATCTGGCCTTTCCTTGGTCCCATTTTTGGCCATCGGCTTCTCTATCATGTCGGTTTTCTCCGTTATCACAATGAGTTCGGCTGCAATCTATATGAGGCAAATGAGTATTCAGAAAGTGAGAGACTGAAAAGATTACTGTTTTATCCATAAAAGCAAAACTAATTATTCCTCAGGTAATCTTGGCCGTGATGGGATGCGTTTGTCCGTTTATGGCCTGCGGCACAGCCCTCGGACTGATGTTCTGGACCGGCTTCAGATTCGGCTCCATACTCTGCGTGACTCCTTTTTTGGTGCTGGCCATCGGAGTTGATGATGCCTATTTGATGGTAAATTCTTGGCAAAGAATTAGGCATAGAATGAGGAAAGAGCACAATAAAGTGGACCTAAGAGAACTCCTTGTCCAAGTGATGGAGGATACCGGGGCCTCGATTACCATCACTACTCTAACCAATGTTCTCGCTTTCCTGATCGGTGCCATGACTCCAACTCCGGAGATCCAGTTGTTCTCGATCGGGAATGCTCTGGCCATCGTCATCGATTATATTTACCAGGTAAATTTCATATCAATTTTACAATCAGTTGAGTTTATTAATTTAATAGTAATTCCAACATTTTAGTGGACGATTTTTGGATCAGTGATGGTAATGACTGGTAGATTTGAGAACAACGACGAGAAAGCGCTGGCTCCAATTAATGAAAACGAATTCCAAGAGAAATTCCGGACAATGATCAAACAGCTCTTCAGCAAGTAAGTTCATGCCCTCCGGCTCTTAATCATTTCCCAGATTCCTCGATATTTACTGTAAAATCCTGACAAACACTGTCGCCGTATCCGCAGTGATAGCCATTCTCGCGGGCTACATGTACATCTCGTTGTATGGGGTCTTCCAAATCAAAGCCGAATTGAAGCCGGAGCAATTGTTCATCGCGGATTCGGATATCATCAAAGTAATGCCAAGAGCAATATTTTATTCTCCTTTTTTTTAGATTTTAGAGCTCCGTAACAAATATATATCTCCATTCTACACGATCTGCATCGTGTTTGTGAATAACCCCGGGAACTTCACGGATCCCAGTAATATCCAGCGATTGTCTCAAATGGTGGCGGACTTTGAGAATCTCCCTTCGTCCCTGGGGCCATTTTCCACAAAATTCTTCCTCAGGGATTACGAGGAATTCATAGAATCGTCGGAAGAGACTGTCAAGGACTTGTCCGAAGAATTGGCGGACCTGGAAGAGCTGGTCAAACAAAATTCGGGACAAGAAAATGAATTGAAACAGTTCCTGGAATGGCCGGAATTCCAATTTTGGAAGGGATTTGTGAGATTGGAGCAGATTACGGATAAGGATAATAAGTAAGGGCGTCAGAAACCAATCTTGAATCGATTATTTGTACTTTTATTTTAAATTTTTTACTTCGCGGGGAAATATTTTCTTTGTGGGACAAAATTAAACCTGCGAATTTTTCGATTTTCGATTTTTTTGACATTTTGCTTTCTGTAATTATGGTTTTTATCGTTTTAGCAAACGAACAAACTTGACGAGGTTTTTCTTCACCACAGCATCGCATGGAAACGAGCTCAGAGATTGGTCCAATAGGGCCAAATTACTGGAGGAATGGAGAAAAGTTGGAGATTCAGTAAGTTAAACTTTTTTACAATATATTTTTAGTATCCCGAATATGATCTAAGTATATACGAAGATGACGCCAAATTCTTGGACCTCATCCCCACCATGATTCCCCAGACACTACAATCTTCTTTATGCACCTTGATCTGTATGGTGTTAGTGTGTTTGCTGTTTATTCGACAGCCAACGGCAGTTCTCGTTGCCAATTTCTCTATCTTTAGTACTTGTGTTGGTGCGTTTGCTTGGATTTTTGACTTATTCAACCATTTATATATGGTGGTACATACGAGTGTTTTAGGTGTCTTCGGAATCCTCTCGTTGTGGGGCGTTGATCTCGATCCCATCGTGATGAGTGCAGCCATCATGTCGATTGGATTTTCGGTCGATATCCCTGCCCACATCTCCTATCATTACTACAAAACAGGTAATTTCGTGGTTTTATGGCGTTGTTTTATGATATTTTTGGGGACAATAGTCATGACCATTGAGTTGTTAATATTACTTGTGGAACTTGTCTGGAATAATGAACGAGATCCATTCATTACAAAGGAAAACACGAGAAATGAGGGGTGATTCATCTTGGAGGTCATTCAGCCTTTCGTAAATAAACAAAAAGAATCAAAAAAACTACTAAAAGTTGGTGCAAACTATGTACAATAAATTTTTACAGGAATCGATGGCAAAAAGACGAAAGTAGAAGACCGGCTAAAAGAATGTCTAAAACACATTGGATTCCCGGTCTTGGAAGCCGGGATCTCGACCATAATCTGTGTGATGAGTCTGACTTTGGTCGAGCTGCACATGGCCAGAGTTTTCGCCAAGACAATGGTCTTGGTGGTGGGAATTGGACTCGTCCATGGCTTGCTGGTGATTCCTTCCATGTTCTACCTCATCTCACTGATCCCATTCCCTCAGTCCAGACTGAATCCAGTGCAATCAGTCAAGCTCAACGAAGGCATTTCCATTTCCCAGCTATCTTAATATCAAGTCTAATATCTCAGGATTCCATTTTCCCATGGATCCATTTGGAAGGAGTCGGAGTCGTCTCTAAATTTTGTTTTGAGTCCGAAGCCGCTGATTCTGGGTGGATTCCACAAGGCAACGGTGCTGTTCCTCCGATCCCCGGAGGGCATTCGACGGAATGCGGGTCATTTTATTGTAATTATTGTAAAAAGTTGTAAGACTATTAAAAAGGGTAATTAAATACATTTATATTCTATCTTTTCTTCGAGAACTTTCTTCGGAATCTTGAATTTATTTTATTTCGATGATTCACGTCACCATTGTTGTGATACCTTGCATTTTCTCGAGTTTTCTCCATCCATTAATAAGCTCGAATCATATCAGATTCCCTTCGAAGCGCCTTGGATAATCCGCCAAATCACCGCTGATTCCTCCGTGATTGTTCGTAAACATTTTTTTGTTTATTGTAATTTCGAAAAGTCATCAAAATACGAGAGGCTTCCAGAAGGGGGGAGGTATATAAAGCACGAGAAGTGAGGTATTTATAAGCTTTCTGGTTTTCGATTACAATTCAAGGGCCGGTTTTTGTGCGCAAAACCTGAGGCTTTGGGTAGAGAGAGGGAGGGAGGTAGCGATGACGTCCCCATTCACTCGGTATCTGTACAAAAGTGAGGGCAGGGAGTGTCCATTGTAACCAAATCAATGCGTTTTATTTGACAATTCCCCGATTCTCACTTTGAACTATGACTTCCGCCCTTTGTAAGGGCTGAGGATTACTGTATTTACTCTACTTTTGTCATCTAAAATATAACTTTCAACTTCTTTCACTTGAAGACGTAATGCTTAATGGAAAAGAAAGTAATTGATGTAGATCATCTTCCCAAAAAAAGATGTTCCAGTCATATTTACGACTTGTCATCGTGACCTTCTTCGTGCTACCTTCGGAAGAGACAATCGGTGCTTCCGTCGGGAGTAACCCGCCTATCTTCGCTGTTCTTCATCCCTTTCCAGCCCCCAAATCCAGCGTTTCAGATGACCTATTTGAAGGTGGTCGGGTGTGAAAATATAAATCCGGATGACTGCCTGCCCGTTCTCCCAGTCCCCCTTGTATTTGACTGAGTCATTAGATCTTCAGTGAGGTGACTTTATCTTGTAAACAACATTTGGTCCTTTATAAACAGCTTCTTTTTTGCCTCCGACCCAGCTGAAGTTGCGTGCGAGTATTTCCGTGTAGAATTACCGTATCCCCGTTTCTTATTCGATCTCTTTCAGACTATGAAATACCTTATTCTCTTATCCTTTTGTGGCCTCGCCCTCTCTCAGCCCGTCAAGAGATTCGCTGGATTCGGAATCTCGACTGTCGGGGGAAATCTTGGATGTGTGGTTACTGTAAGTTTAGGATCAGTAATAAACAAGACTGTTATGATTTTAGGGCAACAGATTATTCGTGAACGGACTTGAAGGTCGTGAATTGACTGCCGACGAACAGAAAGAACTCACCGAGTACCAAGGAAAGCTGACAACTTTCCGTGAAGAGCTCCGGAATGTGATGGAGCAAAGAAAGGCCGAGTTGGAGGCCCGCAGGAGTGGAGCTGCTGTGTCCAGCGCCAAGCCCATCCAGACCCCAGAACCTCCAAAGAAACCATCTTTCTGCAGTGAACAGACCACCACTCAATACATCTTCGATGGATGTAAGGTCCAGAACAACATGGTCTACGTTGGTAGCACCTTTGCCCGCAAATTGACCGAGAGTGAGATCGAGGATCTCAAGCAATTCGACAAAGAGATGACCGCCTATCAGAAGTCGGTGTCCGCTTCCTTGGAGTCCCAGCTCGGCGAATTGTTCGGAGCTGCCTTTGCTGGCCAAACCCAGATCGCCCGTGCCACCCCCGAACCCGTGACAACCTCATCGACCCCCGTTGCCCCACCAAAAACTCCAAACTTCTGTACTTTAATTGTCTAAAGTAATATAAATATCACATAATAAATAAATCAGGTTAAACCAGTGGAATGAAATCAGTATTTACAATAGAAGAGGGTACCCGGAATGTGGGGCGATTATGTTTTTTTCAATTGACGGAGCTTGAGGTCACTTTTGTTTGGGCGGAAATGTTGGAGTTGGAAGGGTAGGGCTTGGCCAGGATGCCGTTGTCATTCATTTCTTTGTAGTACTTGTACTCCCGGGCTGACCTAGGCAGTTTTCCATCAGACTCAATCACCTGAAATCAACGACATTGTTCATGGAAAGGTGTTGTACGACAATATTACACTTGAACTGGTCTACTAATACAAAATAAATAAAAAATTTCTACTAACTCAAAAACATAAACCCCTGAAATCAAGTTTTTAACCCTGAAACTTTGTAATGAAAAATGAACCGTAAAAACATGAGTCATCAAGGTTTAATTGATACAGAAATCGTGTGATCTCGGCTGTTTACGAGGACTTTTGGGAAGTCCGGGATCCACTATTCAGAGTATTTGGTCTCTTTCTGAGCCCATAAATCTCGCAAAAAGTGAAAACAATGCGTCACCAATACCCACCTCAAGATCGCACTCTGGACACTGGAGGGTCTTCTTGTTACAACAATTGCAACAAAACGCACAAGGGAAGCAAAAAACGGTGCCCAGGATTCCACTCCAAGTCCATTTCTCGACGGCCCGGACCTTACAAAAGGGGCAAAGCCCTTGCTTTGGCATTCCGAGAAAGCTGAAATCAGACGATACAAGCCGCTTCAGACGCTCATGATCATCCAAACAATCGGGGGAAACAAAAACATTGTGAGAAAGTTTATTCGAATACATAGCCCTTTCCTTTCCCACTAAAACGCCCAACGGAAGGGTTTGGACCAACAAAAAATTAAAATTCGAAGGGCCCGCGACCCGCACTATACTCCGCAACCACCTCCAACCCCCATTCTTCCAGTCGCTCAGGTGGAAGAAACGTTGCGCAATCACAGAAAAAGGAAAAAGGAAAACGCCAACCTTCTCGTATCAATTCATCAGACGGAATCAGCGGAAGAACAACAATTTTTATTCTACATTTACATAATCCACATAGTAAACCGTATAGTTGAAAGATTAATGCGGCGGCGATTGAGATTAAGTCATTTGTTTACCCATATACAAAAGCGGAAAGACGGTTAGACATTGTTGGCGTCGCCCTCGCCATCGGAATCATCAGATTCAACTTCCTCTGTGTCATCTTCCGAGTCGCTGGAATCATCATTGAAGCTCTCGGCATGGGCTTGGAGTTGACGCTGGATCAATTCATCAGTGGGGAGGTACTAAAAAAGATCTTATCAAAAGCAAAACCATATCATAACAAAAAGTTTACGATCGCAGTGCCTATGATAATATAGAGGGCTCATTTTCCTGTTTACCTCGGGAACGACAAGTTCTTTTGTTTCATCTAATGGCGAGAGAATGACGACCTTATCATCGTGGTATAATTCAACGTTCAATGGAGTCTCAAACTTCTGATCCCGGATGTATTGAGCCAATTGAGGATAGGATCGGCGGACCAAACGGAGATTGGAGAACAAAACGCCATATTTCTGGGTCAATTGGACTGAACGTCCAACTTTATTGATGATCATCCGCTCATATCCCCATCGACTTAATTGAGTCACGAAATTTGGCTCAATCTCAATCTCTCCGTCCACTGTAATGGGCATAAATTACAATAGAGTAGACCCACCTGAATAAACACATCCAACCGCTGCTTGACAAAGGTCTTCTTCCACTTTATTGGAGTCATCATAATAAATGGCAATTATTTTGGCTTCTTTGGGCAGCAAAGATCTCACTTCATTGATGTACCTTCCGACATTCGAATAGCTTCCAACGTAATATTTATAAAAGATCTCAACATTCTTTCCCAAGATCTCTGGCTTTTCAACAACGGAAATCTGAAAGAATAAGAAATAATATGGTTAAATAATAATAGTAAATAGCTTAAAAAAAACTTACATCTGCTGTTTCAAAATACCCGGCCTTGACCAACTTGAAGAAAAGGAAAAACAAAACCAGAGCAAGAAGGGCGAGCACTACGAGAAACATCCTAAAAATACAAGCCTCTTTCTAGCTAGCAGAGCGTAATGTCGTAGAATCTTGCGTCTTTCTGTTTATGTTCAAAGCAGAAAAGTGGAGGGAAATCAAAGACAAAGTAATACTCGCGTCTTCCACGACTATATGCGCGAAAAACGAGACAGCAGCTGATCAGAAAGTGCCTGGTCGGGAAAATAAGAGACCCCCCCCCCCTTTCCCCGTCCGTCTTTTTCTTCCCAAATGTAAACTCCGTAACGTTTTTTGGGAAAAGTTTATTGACAAGCGACCAGAGATGTCTATCATGTGCTTCAGAAGACGGCGTTGATTCCCTCGATCTTCCGTCCAAGCCTAAAAGTATGATAATGAAAACGATCGATAACAAATAAACAAACAATATTTTCATAACAATGCTATCGGAAAACGGGACGAAAAAAAATTGTGGAATTTCCGAGAAAATTTAAGCGAAAAAGAGCAACAATTGGCTTTAGGAATGACTAAACATTGGAAAGAAACTGGACACTCAAGCAAAAAACGCCTCGATTGATGGCAATTGCTTACAAGACTCGGAAAACTCACTCGGCCTCAATCTCGTATAAAGTGGTTAGTTTTTGACACTCCTTGACTTCCGACTCTTTCTGACCAGAGGTCCTGTTGTCATTCAGTTGGTTTATAACTAAAAATAATACAAAACAAACAAAACAATTTACCTTCATTGAATCGATGGAGAATTTTTTCATCTACTGTGATCTCTCTCCGACCCTTGTCTTCCCTTGACTCTTTTTGTATCAAACTCAACTCTGATGTCACATCATTGAAAACCCGCTCTATGTCCGACACCTTGCTTCCATTTTGAGTATTGCTCTCCAAAACCTAAACAGATAATATTTTAGCTTATACGAGCACTTACTGAGTTGATAAGGCCCAAAACTTCGGAGAAATCCATGGCCGGTGGCACAAAACACAGACCAAGTAAATATGTCACGTATGAGTGTTAACTTGGGGATATTTTGTGGATTTGCTTTACATAATTATCTTATATAATTTTGACTTTTTATTTTATTTTCGGACGCCAACTTCCCGCCACTTTCTGGGTCACGCCACGAAATCGAAAGTTTGGCTTTCTTTCGACGATATTCTTTATTTTGCGAATTTTTTCTTGTAAATTTATCGTCAAGAAAAAAATGAACAAATCTGAACACTAAACAGTAGTTTAATCCAGGTTATCCTAAAATACGCGGATTGGAAGCGTCACTGCATTGATTTTAGGCTCATTTTCTGTCGTTTTGTCTCTCCGTCTCCGTTTTTTCTGTTCTCTGCGGGCCAGACAGAGGGAGCGAGTGCGCTCCTTGACTAGACCCTGGAAGAACGTTTTTTTGCGTCTGTCTTTCGTTTTGTTTCGTTTTATAGCAAAAAAAAAACTCGGGTTCTCAATTACAATTCAATTACAATATATTGTAAATTGTTCAGATGCCTCGAGGCCGTCGCCGGGCCGCGCAGACCCCGGAAAATATGAATACACCTGGATCTTCACGGACTCGTATTCGACCTGCGAGGTTCACGCCAACCAGAAATGTTTCCAATCGGTCAACGCCGGTATCAACCAAAAGATCCAATAAAAAACAGCCGAGGAGTGTCAAAAAGTAAGCGATGTTGATTATTTTGTTATTTATCTCGTTCTTAGGCAATTAAAAGAAGAATGGATAAGTGATGATGATTACATAAAAAATGAAACGGCATCGGATTCTGAGTCGGAAGACGAGTATGCTCATAAATCTGAGGTGGAATCCGATAGTGAGCAATATGAACCTTTTGAGGATGTTGGATCAGTTGAAGGAACCTCTGAGGGTATGTGTTTTGATGTTTGTATGATGAATTGATTCTTTTTTTTCAGAACGACGGTTTTTTCCATGGTTGGATCTCCCGAAGGACAAGATCCCCCCGTTATTGCTACCAAATACCAGTACTGATCTCCTTGTTGAACCCCAGTTATTGTTTGCTGCAATGGAAGTAAGTCTTTCGAAAGAGTAAATGATGCAATCTTTAGGTGTATGAAGTCTGTTACAACTACTATCGGATACTTCAACTGTCACCATTTTTATTTGAAGATTTTTGTTGTGCCTTAAGATCTCCCGACCAGTCTCGGTTGTTAGCTGAAATTAATATCGCTTTTATCCGCTTGTTTTATCGAGATGATGAAGAGGCTCAGACAACATTTTCTGTGCAAGATACCAACAATTATTTCAATATCACGTTACAACTTCTTGATGGAATGACGTATGGAGAAGTGAGTTTTTAAGTCTATTATTGAATTTTAGGTTGTATGTCCCTAAACTTTTTGTTTTGTAGATTCTGCGCCAATTTGTTGAGAGCGATAAGCGCTTTGACCAGTCGATATTACCTATTCTGGAAAATAATTATCCATTCGTAGACAGTCAGCAGCGTCTGAAGGTTTTGAAATGGTTGTGTGGTAAATTCTTGGAATCAAACATTTTTCGCCAAGTGATTCGCAATGATGGAAAGACTGTGGTAAGAAACATGATGCTGTCTTATGATTATTTACTCTTTATAGTATGATGATGTTTGCCGTGAATGCGCTAAGCCAGGGAATGTTATCTTATGTGATGGATGCGATGCCTGTTATCATGTCGCGTGTATGGGTCAGGATACAATCCCAGAAGGGAGTTGGTTTTGTTCCGTTTGTGAGGCCCATGATGCTTCCGGCGCTACCAATCTGAGATCCTTGGGAGAGATGGCCAATCGAATGCCTCTTCGGCAGACAGCCCTGGGGCGTGATCGGCATGGCCGAACATACTGGTTTGTTGCCAGAAGAGTCTTTGTGTAAGTGCAATGTTATTTTTCTTTTATGCTTTAGGGAAAGTATTGATAATGATGAAGTATTCTATTATTCCACTCTACCACAACTTTACAATGTTGTGAAGAAACTGGATCCAGATTTTTTTGAAAGGGAATTATGTGAATCAATAAACGCGAATCTGGATAAGATTGTCTCTCAGATGAGATTAACGCTGAAGTTAACGAATCATCATCGAGATGAAATTGTGAAGAATCTTCCCACCAAAAAGAAAGTTATTCCACCCTCTTATCTGGAGCAGGATAATTGTAAGTTGTGGAAATAGCTTGCTTTTCTTTTACTAACTTTGCTTTTTAGCGTTCTTAATGTCCCAAATTATGTCCGATATCATGCAGAATGCAGCGGATGGTGTTAAAGTGGAAGGGAATTATCTGGTGCAGAACGTTTTATTGGAACTCGGCTTTAATGGAATCAATTTGGTCGATACATTTTGGTGTGGAGGAAGTCTCTCGGGTAAGTCACTTCAATTTTTCTCAAAGATATCTTGATTTTAGGTGACGATTTGATCGAAAAACACAATCAACTCGTCGAAGCATTAACTCAAGATGAAGAGGGTACTCTCCAGGAAATAGAAACAAATAATAATCGAGGATATAGATATTCGTTCACTGATGGTCATTATAGAGAATATATTAATGAGTACACGACGAATGAATTGGCCAAATCATCAAAGCAGAGGGCCAAAGAGAAGGATAAACGGAGATATATGAGTCTAAGATTCGCTCTTACCGATGAAAATGAATTTGTGGTGAGTATTATCTGTATTTTATCATTGGTTTAGTGGGCGTGCCCGAAGAATAAGGACATTTATATGAATGAGTATTATACTGGACGGAATATTCAACAAAGTCTTCTCAAATTTATGGATTCAATCCCTGATGAACTCTACCATCGTTTATGGAGAACAGAGAAGTCGGCCTTTTTGGAGGTTAGTTGTTTTTTGCGTGGGATTGTATGGATGTTTAGAGATTGAATCAAAATTATGGGCATCACCCGAAGGACGCAGATGAGTCAAAGGCAATGCTAGAGCAGCTTCGGTATTTTCTGTTGAAATTCGAATGCCTTCTGAGGAAACCAGTGTTCTCGAATGTCTGGTGGAATGCTCTCGGATTGACCAGATTAATCAGGGTAACATACGATGACAAGGATAGGAGAAGTAAACTGGATATCAGGAAAAAGAAAGAGGAGAAGGTTTGTTTTGCTATTTTTGGTTGGATTGCGGATTGATTTTTTTCTTACGTTGTTGTTTTTAGGCATTGTTATCTCAAGATCCAAACGACTGCCAACCGGATGTTAAATTTGTAAAGTACCTCAAGAAACAATCACAGTTATGGAAAACAAAAAATGAGAGCTTTAGAATGAGCTGGAAAGGAGGGATGGGAGGGTGGCTCTGGATTTCGTCAACCTTCAAGAGGAATCGAGTCGATGCTCCGGAGAAGTTTGATGGAAAGTTATTTCAGGTAGGAATTAGAGACCAATTCACTTATACATACTTTGCTTTTAGACGTCAAATTCAACAAATAAAAAGGCAAAGAGACTGGAGAGTTTGGTGCACAAACTAAAGTACCCGTCCTATACGGCACCGCTTTGTTGTTATTCATCTTCTTGTCGGGAATATTCGAAGATTCAGGGGATCAAATACAATTGTTACAGCCCTTCTTGCCCGATGAAATCTCAAGAAAAAGGTGGGGGTGGCAACCTTTTTCTTGCATTTGTTTTCTTTCTCAATTCCTAAAATGATATTTTCAGTGAAATACGCACTGACCTCAAAACCAGAACCGGTGTCATCAAAGACCAAGGGGGAAGATGCCCCGTTCCCCATCCCTGAGCCGTTTCAATTTTTATCCCGGGGCTCAGGAAAGCGGAGCTTACTTATTTTACCTCAACCCCACTTAAGAAAACTCGCCCGTCAAGGAGGTCTCAACCCGACAACTGTGATATTCGGCTTTAACAAGGTAGCTAAAAGCAATCTGAGTGTCTGGAATTACCCTTGCCCACGACCTCTCTTCGATCAATGCTGGAGGTACAACACTTTGCATGCGACGTCTCTTCATGCCATTGCACTCAATCTGAGGATAATGTATTCGTGTCTACGATGGGCTGATATGGAACCTCCAGAGGATACTAAAGTAAGAAATAATTTTCCGAAATTATATACCCAACGTAGGATCCTCGTGTTATTACTCATCTTCCGGATCACGATGAAGTGAGGCATATAATCGGGCATAAGGAGTACCCTCCAGATGGTTATTACGAGAGATATCAACTTAAAATATTACTATTGGCATTAGAAGAAGATCTAAATTATGGTGATGAAGAGGGAAAGGGGAAGAAATACAAGAAGAAACAGCCTAAGAAAGGATTGATTCCCAGTGCTCACATGTTGAGTATAAGAACCAGAGGTCAAACGGAGAGATGGGCTGATGGTGTTGACCTTAAATTGTATGAGATCAAGGCTTATTGGAGGAGAGTTTTGATGGACGATGAATATTTAAAGGAAGGACATAGCAAACCGGTGGCTAGTAGAGGTACGTTGTTTTCTTGGTGATGATTTTAGTTTATTTATTTTTTTTAATTGACCCGTTTTAGCCGAAACACTGCGATCCGCCCTTCCTCCACCTCGACCTCTCAACACCCCAACCCAAACAATGATGTCAACTCAGAAGGCACAAGGTTTAAAATCAGCCTTCAACGCCCCTGTTGTAGCCAGAATCAGTCACACACCCGTGGCCCCTTCTGTAACTCTCAACGGAACCCCTTATTCCCGGCAATATACTCCCTCATCTCTGGTTGTCCGTCAAAATGGAACCCCTGTTCACAGGTCTAATGGTACCCCTTCCACCATTTATGCCACACGAGAAACTCCCTCACATTCCCGAGATTACATTGAGAATCCTTCCCTTCGCTCTCCTCAGATCAGATATGTGAATCCTAGCCCTCTTCCAGTAAGCTCATCGAGGTTTTACACACCTGATACCATTGTAATCAACTCCCAAGGAGGGCAGGTGAATGGATATGGGAGTTCTGGAAGATATCCGACAATAATGCGAAGGGAGACCCCTCCAGTCAGACGATTAGTCCCCAACAGACAGGTTTACACCACTCTTTCCGTCAAACGATCTTATCCCGACTCTTCTCATAATGGCTATGATATCAACAAGGAGAATGGCCGAGTTGTTCTTGACCATCCCCATGATCCTGATGTCCACCCTCCTCCCAAACGAGTCCGCTTGGTCAGACCGGAGCCCCGTTAAGCGGTGCATTACTTTAACTTTTAAATTTTTTTGCATTATTTTATTCCGGGTCTTCATTGTTTTTAATTTATGACTGTTATTTGACTTGTTATAAAATACTATTGTTCTTTGCAATAAATAATTTCGTCTAATGCTTGCGAAACTCGAATTGTATAGTTCATGGTCAAGCAGGTACTTCCATATATAATACTTTTTTGGTGAATACTTTTATTAAACCTTTTTGTCAAAACTCAATATTTTTAAAGATGCTGAAAATACGAAGCGAGCCCTCCGAAAGCTGGAATCCCTTTGCAATGGAGCTACAGCGACAAAGCAAGCTTAACAGCATTCCCAGGGTGATCGATAAAGCCGATGATCGCTTCTCAAGTCATGCCAGATTTCCACAAACGCGGCTGGAAAGGTTGACGGCACAGGAAATAAATCGACTTAACAGTCTTCCTTCTAATTTGAGGAGAACTGGAAACGAAACGCAGGATGAAAGAGATATCAAGAATGTAAGTATAAAGAGTAAATAGCAATCTGGTTCAGGTATTGAGTTCGATCGTTCAAGAAGTTGTACAAAAAGATAACGAAAATGGATGGCATAAAAGTATTCTGAACAAGTTGCACGCAACCAAATACTCTTACATGTAAGTAATCAATTAGAAAGTAGCTGATCTTTTTAGAACCACAACGAATCGTGTTATCCCATCAGAACCAGTAATGCAATCGCCTTATTACTCACAATCTCCACCGTAGGTCACTCGCTTCAATAACTGATGATAATTTAGACAAACTGTCCGAAGATATTTTACAATGAGGCAGATCGAAGAGGAGGTCCAACCTCATGTAGAACGACTCAAGTTGGAGATTAACAAGAGGAGGTACAGATTTGAGATTGAGTGCGCTAATCAGCTTGGACTGGCCACACCATGGAAAAGGACAAGATACCGCCGGCCGGGTAAGATGATTCGCTTTTGCCATAAGAGATCGTGCTGATATCGTACTTTTCATTAGACTTGGGGTACTCAAGCTGTAATACATCGAAATGTCAATTCAATTTTTTTTCAAAATTTAATTGGTTGAGAATGGCGAAAAATCTAAAGTTTGGGAAAATCTTTGGGGTCTCGGCGGAGAAATTCAAAGAAAGAGGAAGTAAGGTTTGAGTGGCCCACCCTGTAATTGATTTCTACAGTATCTTTTGTTCCTGTTGAAATAATGAAGAAGTGTCTTTCCTGTCTTTGTATAGTTCGCGCTGTTGTGAAATATGCGTAAAGTGACTTCGGGGGTGAGATCCCACATGCTTTTATTCATATCCATCTATTTCGAAACCTCGAAGAGAGACTTTCTGTTTTCTTCGGGCGAATCCCCGTGTTCTTTGCTGTTTGGAGTGAGGGCGGTGGTCATTCCGTTCTCTGGTCTGGTCACTCGGTCTCGCTAACCTCCTTTTCGCCAGCCATTTCGAAAGAGTGCACGTGTCTTTCTGGAAATATCGCGCGCTCTCGAAAACAGCCGCGAACGGGGCGGAATGTCGTATGCGTTTCGTATAAAAGGCATCAGCGCTCCGAGCAAAGGACTATTCAAAACAAGAGAGATGGTGGTTCATTACCCTGTTTCGTCGTTGATCGGAACAATTCCGGACGACTGTTTTGTGTTAGACGAAGGCGAGGACAACACGGTCCTCAGTCTTCCCGCATTCCCTACTGCCGATGACGACTTCCGTCATTTTGGCTACCTTCTTGATGCAATTCCGACATCTAATTGTGAAGAATTCGCTCCTTCTACACCCTCGATAACTCGCACCAATTCGGCTTCGAGCGAAGCGTCTGGTGCCTCGAGTATGAATGCTTTATACCCTCGCACCAAGACGGTGTCTTTGAGTTCTTGTGATATCCCGATGACCAACCTTTGCATCGATTCGGGCTGTTCTTCTCCTTGTTCTGGCTATTCGTCTGATTGTGGTAGACTCTCGTTGATGGAAGTCTCCGATGACGAGGAAGAAGCCTACCAAGACTCCGACTTCAGGAGCAAGGCCAAACCTAAGTTACCGGTCGATAATGACGAACCCATCGCCAAACGAACTAGACTCCACGAGAGGCAAAGTGAGCTCCCTTTTTCTCATTTTTCGAGACATATTAGGACAATTGATGTTTGTTGGTGATATGATATGATTGATAGAAGCATGGTTTCTTTTGGTATGTTTGAGCTATTGCCAAACTATCGCGCCATTAACTAACTAAAATTGTATTTTTTCAGTGCTCATGGAAGAAGAATATCAGCGAGAGAAAGTCATGGTGAATCCATTGGAAATTTCCCTTCATCCAGATGGTCCTCCCATGTCTAATGTTAAATCAGAAATGATTGACGAGAAGGCTGAATACGACGGAGAAGAAGTTCGGCAATCAATGTCTCCCGGAAGGTCCATGTTTGATCAGTCATCTTTATCATTGTTCGACGTTTCTAAGGGCGACGAAGGTGAGAAGAAGGAGTTGACCAAGAAGTTGGTCAAGGTCGAACACAAAAATCCTCGAGGTCGACCACGGAAGAAGGAGAATGTAAGTACATATCAGAAATAAGCTTACTTTTTTATTATTATTGTATAACATCATTTTTTTAGTCGACGGAAACCGCCGAGGTCAAGAAACCCAAGAAAATCAAGAAGGAGCTGATCAACTTGACTTCTGGTGAAAGGAAGCGAAAACTTTTATGCTCAAAGTGTGTAAAGGTCTGTGATGAACGCAGATATTATGCACAATGCCCAGCTTGTGATCAGAGAGTACATGGAAAATGCATTGGGCTGACTGAGAAGAGGGTCAGGAAGATGGGAGGATGGATGTGCGAGGAATGCGATGCTCCTCCAAAGGAAGTTGTCTATTGTCTTTGCAAAAAACCCTACGATGAGAGTCTATTCTACGTTGGCTGTGATGGTTGTGAAGATTGGTTCCATCCAGAATGTGTTGGTACCACACAAAAGTAAGAATTTAGTTATTCTTGTTTCTGGTTATGGCTAGACTTGGCGCTAGGCCGCGGTTTTCGTCTCGACCCGTTTTCAATTTTTTTTCGGTCCGACCTTGTGGAAGGTAGGCTCGCTAGTAATTGGTAGAAACTCACAAAAATCTTCTATAATTTTTAAGACTAAAAAAGAAGCTGCTAAATTATCACAGATTTAATTTGATCGTCATTGGGTACATTTACAAAAATTTTTCCCTGTTATTCCTTTTTGGCACTAAAAATTTTTCATTCTGTTAGTACGTTGGGTACGAAGGTCCGCTTGTCAAAAAGTCCCGCTAAGCGATGTCTACTTAAGGCAATGTGATATTTTGTTATGCAATTTTCAGAGAAGTAGAGAGCACCAACGCTGGTTACTTGTGTCCAACTTGTTCCGCCGACAACCAAGTCGTTCAAACTGTCAGAAATCAAAAAGCCGCTGCTTCTGAAGCCAGCATGGAACAGAGAATGGCGTCGAGGAAGGAATTCCCATTACTCTGGCGCCTCCTCGATGTCCTGGTTGATAATCAACACAGTTGGCCATTCCGGAATGCCGTCGATCGAGAGAAACTTCCTCGCTATTATGAGATCATTCAGAAACCCATGGATTTGGATACAATGAGAAGAAAACTGGAGAGCAATGAATATCAGAATCTGAAGAGCTTTGTGGCCGATGCTTGTCTCATTTTTGATAACACCAGGCAATTTTATGTGAAGCAGAATGAGATCTATCAATGTGCCGACCAATTGGAGAAAGTGTTCCGATCAGAGATTGTGAGAGTCAGTAAAGATGTAGATGGCCACAGGTCGAGAGTACCCAGTGTGTTGGACATCGAGACCGATCAACTACTCGGCTTCGGCTCCGATTGCAATATGGATCCCTCCCAATTCCTGGAAGGGGTCTTGTAAATAGCATAATACTTGTATGTAAATATCACGGTTATGGTACCTCCTCATATGGGTTGTTTTTCTTTATTTTGACGTTTGGAATCGACCTTTTTTCAGGACCCGTTTTTGACGTCCAAAGTCGACATCAAATGTCGTAATCATTTTCCAAACTTTTAAAAATTATGCAGAATATATCCTCATTCCAAACGCAAGAAATATATTGTACAAAGCTTTAGTACTGCCAAATACAGTGAATTTTGACGATAAATAAATGATAATCTAATTGATATTCGATTTATTTCGTCCTGAATAACATAATGGATATAAAAAACACTTGTATTCTGTGTTCAAACACGTTCGGACTACATTCCTTGCCTCAAATTTTGTTGCAGACGTCTCACTAGATAATTGAAAAAAATGAAACAAATTTGACTTACTGATGTAATCCTGGCTCAAAATCGGGGCATGAATAGGTAATCGAATAAGATGACGTCGCCTTTCCATGATTTCGCAACCGTTTCCCTTGCACTTACCAAGACTCTGCAGCTGTTTCGATCTCGCAGAAAACCTTGGCGAGTACAAAGAAAAGGTTTTAAGTATCGGTTTACGGTCTTCTAGGGTCTATGCACAGTAATATCATCATTTTTGAAACTGTTTGAAAATAAATATCAAGTGTAATATTAGCACCAGAGGTGCAAAGAAGATGGTCCCAGACAGATTGAAAGGGCTTATCACCTGGAATAAACGTTGTAGTGCGCTGAGGAAATGATGAACTGCAGGTAAAAACTCACTGAAATCGAGAGGAGGCGGTCCGAAAACCATTTTTTCAGCTGATTCACCGCCTTTTTCTCTATGACTCACCCCGATTTCATTATGTTTCGGCGGAAAGAAAGCACTAAACAAGTTATAAGTCATCATTGAGGTATTTGTTCTACACATGGATGCGCATTACGCACTTAGTCACTTTCTGCGGATAGGCCCGGGGTTACTGTAACGACCAATTTTATTTGATCTTCAAATAAAAGGCTAAAAATGTGACAGTAGGCACAAAACATCAAGGATAATATGTATATGATTTAGAACTTTGAAAACTCAAAATTAAGTATCCGGTCCCCCTCTATGTAGTACTTCTTGCAAATCAGCGAGAACAAAGCTCCTGATTGTTACAGTAATCAACCCGAACCGCCTCTCTCCCCTGCGGCAATTAACAACTCGAGCAGTGAATGAGATAAATCTCCCCATCCTCCTAATCGCCTCCGAATCCTTGACGTCAAATGTCCAAATCCATGGCCCCCACTTCCCCTCGGGCCATATCTCAGTTAATAAAACACGTGGACGTATTAATAGGCGTGATAAACGGCCACTTTCGCCTTTTACATCGTCCCTGGGATTAGTGGGTTATGTCGGAAAATTAGAAGATTTCTCGAAAAAATTTAATTTCTCCAAATTGCCTGGGGCATGAACATTGTAAGGGTAACAGCCAACATATTGTAGATGATAATGATAAATCCCTTTGTCTGCGGGCATCTCCTCCGACCCTCAAGAAATTTTTCAAATCAATGGGTTACTGTAATCCGATCTCGGAGACAACGAATGTTGTAATCGTACCATTGACCGGCTTCTGAACTTGACGAAATCACAACAGAATTCAGCGAATGCGAGTTTATTTATCGTTTTCCTTCGCTTCGAATACATTTTCGTTCACTCCCGAGGCTATCGTCGCGTAATTCTCTTCGTTTGTGGCTTCAGCGAAGACATCTTCCGGCTTCAGGAACTTGTCGTCACAAGTTTGGGCTAAAATATAAGCTGGTTGAGGTTAAACTAGGCCCAAACCATATAAAAAACTTTTTAGTTCGTTGAGTTTGTATGTTCACTTACACAATCTATTGGTGGCTTCATCGTCGTTGATATGAAGTTTGAATGTTTTCCGATTCCCATTCACTGTGTCCATATTAAATCCAAATTTGGTTGCCATTAACCGTAACAGTGCCTCAGGGATTGTTTGCATTGCTATCTTTTTCTCCAATACTTTGACCTACAATTCTGATGGTAACAGAGTTCAATGAACTCTAATATGACCTTCTTTTGTAACCTGTTACACTACTCTTACCATTTCCGTAAAACTCTGAATTTTTGTATGAATCTTGGTCTTGACATTTATTATGGACAGTATTAAGATAATAAAAGTAAGGATGGATATGAAGGTAGAGGCAGAAACAGTCAACCAGATCAGCAGCATTTCAGAGATGAGAATAAATTCTTGTGTTTTTATCGACTCGTCTTCTGGGCTTGGGCTACTGCAATTTGGATGGAATGAAACCATTCCTCGGCGTTGTTCTGATTATTGGCCTGAAAGAGGATTAAAGGGTTACTGTAACTTCTACAAGATTACTATAGTTTATAAAATATTACTGCAATTTGCATCAACTACAAATTATAAAATTATGACGTCACAAAGAGGATTATTTTATAAAAATGTACGTAAATTAGAGGATGACGTCAACGGACCCACCTTTAATACGAAGGAGTGGTCATCTTGGGTTCGGACTTCGAACGCCCGAGGCAAACTTTTCCTCGTCTTCTTCCCACGATTCAGAGATCGGACGGATTTGATTTTGCACAGATCAATGGATGGAGATGCATAGGGTAGACGGTTCTAAAAATGAATTAAAATATCAGAAGTGAAGGCTACGGTAGCCAAGACCGAAAGCCACAGTTGCATAAAACGTAAAAGCTTTAATAATCCAAACTTTCGAAAAAAAAACTCAAAGAAAATTCAGTAATCCGCTGACATCCTTACTTGGTTTTCAGTTGAGATAATTAACGCAGCGCTGGAGAGAGTAAAGTATTTAGTGTGCCATCGATGGAATAGTCGCCATTTCCCCTTCTTCTCCTTCAATTGACCCTCAAGAATTGGAATTCTCGGGTCTCTCGTCTTCAAGAGACTTCTGAAATCCAAAAATTGAAAATCGAGAAGACAAGTACTAACAAAAAGCATAGACTTACTTTGTTCTGTCGGGATGGGCACAACTGAAGCAAGCCCATTTATTTTCACCTGCGATGTAAACAAAGGAATCGAAGAAGTGCGAATCCTGCAGTTCTTTGAGCATCTGAGATTGTTCTTTAACTCCGGGAAAGGCGGATGTAACCAGAGTCACAAAAGCCCTCGAATTGGTTACATTTTTGGATAGACAATCCCAACAATTCTGGAGAGTTTTGAATTCAGGGGAATCTTGATCTAACACTTGATTTGTATGGAAAATGTGGGAAACTTGGACTTGGAGGAACATCAAGTGAAGCCAGATCTCCGGGAACTTGGTCTTGAATACAAACAGATGATCGAAGTTGTCAAATAGACAATGAGGGCCCATCAATTGACAGGAGAAGTGGACCTTCATCCTTGTTTTGGATCCCTTCACCCCTTCTACCGTACACTTGACAGGTATTGGATATTGACAGGTCAATTCGTTGACATATCTCTTAATCTTGGAACGCCGATGCTCCACAAACTTCTTGACCACATCTCCTCTCTCTTCTCGACTCAAAGTATTGCTGTTTTCTTGCCTTTTACCCTCATTTGATTGTGCCCGATGTCCCCTTTGATGTTCATCGATCATTCGGATAGAAGAGCCGCTCAGATGACCTGAAGGATTACATTTTCATATGTTTGGGTGTCTCTTACCCCGGTTTTTGTCCAAAACAGGAAATGTTGTCGTAGACTTAGGATCGGTTATTTGTCCTCGGGGTTTAAAATAATATGAGATAGGCCGGACTCGGCCATCTTCGCGGATTCTGATGCCATCGTAAATGTGCGAAGGTATTCGCGGTAACAGGGAAGGCGGTAATGTTGCAGATTTTGACATTACATCATAATCTTTGAGACCATCCTCGGGATAGTGGGATCTAAAAAAGGATAATGTTATTTCCATTGCTGAAGTTATAATATTGCTATGTAATTTTCTGATAATCCCCTGGTTCATAAAAGTAGTGCTCTTTCCGTAGACGTCATCTTCTACCCGGCTCCCAATTATCAGCGAAAAATAATTATTATAAAAAGAACGCAAGAGGAAGGGACGGCAGGAGACCAAAGGGGAGAGAAAAGAGTGCGCTTTTCTCGCTGTCTCGCTGCTTTCTCTCCCCATTTCGTCTCCGATTTTTTCTTTTCCAGCCGAATAAAAGGAGTGTTGTTTTCCATTCTATCCATTCAACTTTTCAACGCACCCCAGCTGCTTCGTAGACTGTTCAGTAATACGGTAGCCGTTCTTACGTGCGGAAAGAAGTCTCCGGGCGTGTAACAGTGGGATTCGGTTCATGTACCCTGCGAGTAAGGGCTCGAAGGAACATTTTTCACTTTTCGTATCGAAAAACTATTTACTTCCAGTCCCTGTTATAGACTGAAGTGAATAACTCAGTAACAATTAATTTCAAAATTTTGTTAACAACGCCTCCGCCAGAATTACGCCGAATTCTGAAAAAATTTTTCTCAGCCTAAAGCCGCCCGTCATTCTATTTCACCTGAAAGAGGAATCTTCTACAGCGGAGGACCTGATCCAGTGGCAAAAAACGTACTATTTTGCATCCGGGAAGGATCAAAAATGTGCCAAATGCATCCCTCTCCAAGTGAAAAAAAACTTCATTTTGAAGGCCGCGCCATTTCCCTCACAAAAAGAGCGGGCGCCCTTTTGAAATCGGAGTTTTTTCACTTGGAGAGGGAAGCATTTTGCCAGATTTTTGATGCTTCCCGGATGCAAAATGGGACGTTTTTTGCCACTGGATCAGGTCCCCCCACTGTAGATATCTTGATTGAGTGCAAAGAAATTGATCAAACTTTCCGGGGATTTTTCAGAACACCCTGTATTTGGTCCGGAAAGTCGCTGGAATGATTTCTGCGACATGCATTGTGAGAAAACAAGTGCAGTTAGCATTAATTTGTCGCAAAATTCCAAAGTTTCTTACCCAGTCATACTGTTCTGCGATTTCCTCAGCGAAGTCCCACTTGATCTCTGTCGATATATTTCAGCCAGATTCTGGGTATTTCTATCCAAATTTTGAACGTTCTCATCTCTCAGTGTAACCAAAGAAAGACGATCATTCAGAGGAGCTGGATCGTTGGGTAAAATTAGAGATGGAGGTGTTAGATGTCGATGAGAAGACGACATACTCCGGCTATCATCGTCTTTCAGACAGTTTCTACAAATATTTGAATGACGTGTGGACAACTTACGCAGTAGAAGTCTGGATTCGACTGTAAACACTCAAAAGGGAGGGATTAGAGTTGACGAAATCTCTCATCTGATGAGTTGACGAGAAGACAGCAGATGGATACACGTTGGAGATTTCTGTAATAAGGTTTCACCTTGGGAACCATGATTTCCATACCTTCCAACTCTTTGAAAACAGCAGGAAGATTGTTGGCGGTCAATTTGGGCATCACTGCCAGAATATCTTGGGTAGCCACCGTAGCCATTTGTTGATTGGATCGGGCAATGACTGAGAGAATTTTGACAATTGTGAGGAGATTATGTTGAGAGACGCCTTGTTGTTGGACAGCCCGTCTTAACGGGACCAATTGGCCAGTTAGACAGCCAACTCGGCCACAACTAATCAAGGAGGCAAAGATTACCAAAGTTGAGGAACAAGTGTGGGGATTGAGAAGAAAGTCGTCAAATTCACTTAGATGAGGCACAATCAGCTGAAATGCGAGTAGATTTAGTTACTTTAGATCACTCACATCAGGTTTAAAGCCAGCGATCATAGAGATAAGTTGAAGGATTGAGAGTTTTTCCGACTGGTCGGTTCTGGGGTCATATAATAAAGCCAAAAGTTGAGATAAATGGGCGTGAAAGGGCTCTTTATTCTCCGGATATATCTGAGGGAGTACACGGACCAAAGGTAAATTGCCTAAACTATCGTTTAATATGCTTAAGTAACGATTATTACACCAATATTTACAATGACTCACCTTTGAGGACTTTTGTAATTAACTGGACGGCATATTGAGCTAATATACGCCCATTGTGAACAGCTCCAAGGGACAGATAACTGGTCGCATTCCTCACCAACTCCACGTTCTTACTGTCCAAGGCTTCAATTGTGCTGGGAATGGTAACTGTCATCACGGATTGCTTGCTATGATACTGTAAATGGATTGAAATCAAGGGCTTCGGAAGACTTACCAAGAACAAAGTGCTCATTAGCTCCCCGGCCAACTTCTCATGAGCATTTTGGTTTCTTTTTTGGCCTTTGGCTTTGGCCAAACAAGTCTCGAACAGGTCAATCAGAGCCGGAGCATAAGTCTCGATACAATTGGTCTCTCTGTAAAAGGTGATATAAGTACTGTACTGTAATTTTTATAGGAGAAAAGCTCATTTTTTGAATGGACAGATTTTGAATGCAAAAGCCATTGGAAAAATTAATTTTTTCGGATCAAAATGCAAAAAAATATTTATTTTTCTCTATCTTTCCTCTTCACTTTTCATAATGTTTCGCGCAAAAAATGAATTCAATCTTCCTGCAACGTTCGAGATGAAATTCGATCTGTGTCTCTTTTACAATAAGCCACCGTCATGACATATGTAATTGAAATAAAACTGTATTTACCGTATTGCTGCTGTAATCCTCGACAGAACCAATTCAACCACGCTCTGATCTTGGAGCGATTGACTGTACTCGTCCTGACTCACGATTTGTTTAATTTTAGAGAGTGCAGGATGCTAAACAGAATTTTTTTTGCAATTTATTTTATTATATTACCAGCTCCGTAATGATGTCATAATCGGAGACGGCGAACAGCTGATCAGTTCGATGGTGCTGTTTGTAGGTGAGCATGCGGCCGAGGATGGAGTCGTTCACATCCGAGAAGTCGGGGCGGATCGGGTTCAACTCCGGGTCCGAGGGGGCCAAGGAATGCATTTTGTTGCGCAATCAATCGGCCAGAGGCATGACATAACCTGCAATTAAGAGGGACAGATGAGTCAGCGGGACTCTCGGAAAAGATAAAAAATTTGTGCGAAGCCAGTTATGGAAATCGACTGCCATGAGCGCTCCCTTCCCCCTTCGGAAAAGACGGTCCATCGCCTCCTTCATCTTGCTGCCAACCGATTTTCTCCCCCCGACGACCTTTAGGGCGTTGTTTTGGAGGGGAAAGGGAAAAAGTCCACCTTATCGCCCCCTGAAACACAAATTTGTTTTGTATTTATGTACCCGGCTATAAGCATGCTTTCCCTTTCTTTTCCGATCGTTTTTTATTTCTCGAGACCAATTAAAACGTGCCCTGTAACTGTTAGCCAGTAATGTTAAGCAAACTGCCGTCATGCTTTTTTACAAATCTTTCCCACCGAAAAAAGAGCCGCATGCTTATTCAACCGATCCTGCAGAGCAATCGCTTTTTTTTTATCGTAATATGATTGCGCAACCATTGATGACGTATCTTTACGACGTTCTCCGCGCAATTTCGACGTGAAAAAAGGATGATGAAAGCTAATGAACCTCAAGATTCCATTGTTCTAAGGTCACATTCCCGTTCCCAGCCATAAAGATTTTAATTGCATCAAAATTCCCCCGGTCTAAAGTCAATTTACAGACCCACGAAATCGACTTTACTTTACATTTGGAGACCCTAAAACCGAGAGCGCCCAAATTTGAATACGCTCTTCGTTTAACCTATTTGATCTCGGTCTCCGCGCGGGTTTAATCCCCTTCCTCTCTTACTGTCCGTCTCGCCATAGTAACGGCGACCTTAGGTTCTCCCGTTTGGCTACTGCACCTGGCGATCGGACAAACAACAAGCGGTGAAGAAGAGGAACGTTTACTTTACGTGTGATGAGTAATACCGGGATATCCCTGCCGACTGTTTGCAATTGGAGGCGCAGCAATCCATTAGTCATACTGATGACAAGCTTGTGACAATCCAAAATCGGATCAGTATACAAATTTCAAGAAAATTTAAAAACATGAATATTCAAATTAAAATATTATAAATAAGCATTTATTCCACCGTGATATGTGAGAAGACAGCAAATACCCGCTAACATTAGATGTTACAATATGAATACTAGGTACAAACCAAAGATTAGTACTTATTTACAGTTTTGGCATCTATTATGAAATAGCACAAAATAGAACGCCTTTGTTATAAAATAAAGCATCGACTAGAACGACTCCATTTGCCTGAGCCGTTGCTCGTTTTTCTTTTGGCGAAGACATCGAGGACATTCTTTGCCTTCCATACAGGTTTTGTGATACACAGAGAAGCACTTTTTACACTAAAAAGTAACATTATAATTGACCTTATACTTACTCTGAAAGTGGTCTCCGTTTGGAATGAATAAATTACTTTCCTCGAGTTACAGATCTCACAAATAAATCCCTTCTGGATGCATAACACACAAGAAGCAACATGTTCGACAGCAAAGTTGATGACAGTATTCAATCGCCTTTCCAATACTCCTGTCGGGATATTCTCGAGATCCTAAAAAAACAAAAACCATTAAGCATCACTTACTTTTATCGAATACAAATGAATATCCGTGTGTAAGTAATCATTCGGCCACAATCTTCGTTTCAAATCTTCAGCGACTGACTGTTTGCATGACAACAAATACATGGAAACCAGACTCAACTTCTCCCTTAATCTCCGGATTTTATCCAAATCCTCTGCTTGCGTATATAACAAGCGATTGATCTCGTTGACTTGGAATAAAGGCTTTTCATAAACCCCTTGAAGAGTCTCAAAGGCCGTCCTCGTGATCGCTCTTGGCCGATGATCCCAATTGAACATTATTCTTGCCGGGATTGGACATTCCACAAATCTTTTGAAACAATGTTCACAGTAATGTAATCCATCAAAATTACATAATCTATAGGTCCCAAAAGAAGCTCCAATAGATCGTCTACAGTTGGGGCATCTGAATCCCTGTGAATCGAGCCCTTTTTCTATAGGAATCGTAATTAAAGTATGGTACAGCTCCTTTTCTCGGCTTAACTCGTTAGTTTCCGCCAAGTCAGGCAATTCTCCGGCTTCTATTATAACTGGTTCTTCTTTCTGGAAAAACAAAATTCAGTTCCGCTCTTATTTAAACTCACTTCGAACATCTCAGAAGATCTCTCGTCCAAATCGCTCTTCGATTCGATCTAAAATAATATATTTTCGAAAATAAACAAAAGTAATGACTAATAAATTTAAAAAAATAAAGGACCTACTGATTCTTGATGGTGCATTACTTCTCTCATCGCCTCGCCAAAGGGAATCAAATGTTCAGAACCGTTTAATGAAGAGGCGGCGCTGGACATTGAAGATTCAGAGATCTGCCAACCTTTTCCGACAAGAGAATTACCGCAATTGACAGGCACATACACTTCATTGGGCGAGGTCTCTTCATTGGCCTCCAACTTCAATGATTTCTCATCAACCGAGTCATCATAGGGACTTGGATCATCCCCAAAATTGGTTTCAATCAGCTCTTGAGATTTCTTTAATTGAACTTCAGGTTCCAAGTCATTGATAAACTCCTTCATCGAGGAAGCGGCTATGTCAAATGAGAGCGAAGGATGCTCTTGAGATTGTTGAACAGCCATGCCATCACCTATCGTCGCCCTGTCATCATCTTCTTTCAAAGTGGGAACCTGTAACGAAAATTAAAGCAATAAAAAATAATACTTACAAACTTCCCAGAAGTTGTTGCTTCCAATTGTTTGACATCATGCTGTTTGTCAACGGCGCCCAGTTGCAAAGAATCCCCGTCTTTTGAGTCTATTTTTGATTGTACATAAACAGCCGGCATAACTGTTTCTTTTTCTTCCTGTTCATCAGTTAATTTTTGCATGGATGATGAATTTGAAAGAGAGTAGAGAGACTGCCCTTCACTGCTACTGTGACTCATATATCTCCGTCGTCCCTTTGATCGTTGTACAATTACCTAAAATTAACAATAGAAATGAACATTAAAGGAAAACAACATAATCCATAACCATAGGGATGTTATTGTCTCCAACCCGGGTTATGTCCCCGAGCCGGTCATAGTCGGGGGCACATGGTATAATTCAGAGTTTTTTATTGTACAAAATCCAAAGTAACTGAGGTACTATTAGCACTTGATACTACTTAGCACGAGGTGAAAATTATGCCATAAGGTGTTGGTCTCTCATACTGTTTAAAAAACACATTTTTAACCCTTGGTACTATACAGCACAAACTTATTTTTTGCCAGAAATGAATCTTTTGATCAGTGCCAGGCACCAAAACAACAGCATTAATGCCTTCTGGCCTAATTTTTACCTCGTACTATATGTATCACGAGCTAATAGTACCTAAATAACTTTGCAGTTTGCACCATAAGAAACTCCGATTGATTCCCAATGTGCGCTGCCACAACCGGAATGGGGATAGAACCGGTCTGTGGGCAAAAATAGGCCTCTAGAAGTGGGGACTAAAAAGGACAAAAACGGACACAATCTCCTCCATAACACGGTTAAATCCAAAGCGAACACAATCAGCAAAAACATACTTCGGTGGAAACTTCGGACGTTGTGGGAGTGTCAAGCTCATTGTCGACGATAGATGGATGAGAATAAACTGAAGAACGCTCGTCGTCTTCTAAAAAATAATTAAATTATCGACGAATCTCTTACCTTTACTTTGCAGCGAACTTCTTGACCCTTTCAAGGAAAGCGTTTTAGGTGACAGAAGATTTAAAACCGGATTGCCGGCTTCCACATCCTTTTTGGGCGACATTAAGTTAGACACTAAAATCAGAAAATATATAAATATAAGAATATACTTGCCTTTAACTGACTTCTCCTGAACTAGTCCCGCTAAAACTAAGGGTGTCGGTGTCCAAGTATTGAGGAATGTGGAGTTGGTTGGGGCATTCAAAGAAACCTTGGCCAAAGCTTTCAGATATCCAATCAAGGTTTCAACCTTATCTCCATCCCTCAGGAAAGCTGAGTCGTTATAAAACTGTCTAAAGAAAGACCGTTCAAATTCCAAGTTAAACATACTGTAATTGCTGAGTATCCTTGGTAATCATAGATACATAATGTTCGAGAGCACCGTCGTTTAACACAATCCGAATCCATGTTCGTCCCTTTCCAATTTCATTTTTAATCTGATTCTGCGAGCTGATCTGTGACTGAATACTTCGATGGGTAAATTTGGAAACAAATGGCCAAAAGTTCTAAAAGAAAAGATAATAATTAGATTCAAAAGAATTTTTACCGGCTCCGGATATTTTGAATATCGTGATCCTTTCAAGAAGAACGCATCTTTCAATCCGTGAATGAATATTGCTTCAATTGCATTGCAAACCGCCTGATTCACTTCTCTAAACAATTGATAACAACTAAACATACAATTCTTACCTTGATATTTTACCAGCAGCATCTTCTGTCACAACAGCCTTTACTGTGGCCTCCAATTCTTTCCTTATTCTATTCTTTGCTCTTTGTAGCACATCACTCATGACTAGTGAATACAAAAAAATCTTTCGCATATTTTTCCGAAAAATAATTTTTTGCGAAGTCAATTGTGACATTTCGTCTTCGCAATTATTGACAAAAAATAAAAAAAAAAGATTTTGTAAAAACTTTTGTAAAAAAATTGACAGAAGGAGTAATTCAATGTTTGAATGGAAATTAACGTTGTGGAGATAATTGCTAAGCAATGTGTTAATGCGGAAGATGGCTGTGTTGAAGTGAATCGGGATAAAACGAAGATTCTGGTGGAGATTGTCACTCTAAAAGCGAAAAAACTGCATGAAACAGTTCTTGCTACCTCCTTGTAAGTCTTTACTTTCTTTGAGTTTTCCTTTTTAGGTATGATCAAAATGCGGGCCCAATTGCCGCCAAAGACGACCATTTGTTGGCTAATGACGTGGAAGTTTTCAAAAGGATCGCCGAATTTTTTGGGATCAGTTGGGTAAAAGTTTCCCCGGATCTTCAAACCGATGTAACCTATCGTAAAAATGGATTTCTGAGCCACATCAGACCTGCGATATGCTTCTTGGAGCTGTGGAAAAGTATTCGATTGGTGTTTAATGGTGATTATCATAATGAAAGTCTACATTCTTATGCTTTACATTCCTTTCAAACTATCAAAACTGATTCCCCGGTAAGTAGCAACTACCTCTTGATTTTTTTAGGGTTTTAACTTGTTAATCCATCAACTGTTGAACATTTATGACGTGCTCTCATCCAGATCCGTTTATCCAATATTCTCAACTCATATCATCGATTCTGATCCCAATTTATGGTTAATGGTATCTTTAGAAAAACTTCTAAAGGAACAAAACTTCTCAGCGGTTGAAAGAAAAAATGATATTATAAAAAAGAAATCTTCGGAAGTGGATTACAGTAGATTATGGGAGATTTCACGGGCTTGGACGAACTGGGAGATTTCTAATTATGATTATATTATGATTCTGAATCAGTTCTCTGGTATGTTGATTCAGTTTTATTTTATGTTTAGGTCGAATTCACGGTGATCCTCATAAACATCCGATATTCCCTTGGGTGGTAGACTTCACGTCTCCAGATGGCGGATTCAGAGATTTGACCAAGAGTAAATATCGAATTCAAAAAGGAGATACCCAATTGATCGAACAATATAAAAGACAACCAGCACATCACATTCCGGAATTACTCTCCGAACTCAGTTATACAATGTACAGGGCGAGAATGGAGTCCAAGGAAAATTTACTGAGATTTGTGAGAAAGCAGGTAATGATTATGCAATTTATGACGTAATATTACGTAACACTGACCTAAAATTGTTTAATTCTAGTGGCTCCCGGAAGCTTATCCTGCAAATATGGCTAGGTTATTTGAAACAACCCCTGATGAATGTGTCCCCGAGTTTTTCGACGATCCCACCATCTTCAAATCGATCCATAATGATCTTCCAGATCTCCAGTTACCTGAATGGACAAAAACTCCGGAGGAATTTATTAAATGGCATAGGGAAATGCTTGAATCTGAAGAAGTCTCAGCCCATCTCCATCATTGGATAGATCTTGTGTTTGGCTATTTAGTAAGCTCCCCTTTTTTGTTATATTGTTTTAGTTATCTGGGCCTGAGGCAGTGGAAGCCTTGAATGTGCATTTGTGTTTCGTCCGAATCTTAGCAGAAAATCGGACGATGGGCGCAGTTCAATTATTTACAAATCCTCATTCAAAACGAAAAGTTAAATCAGAATTGAAGAATAGTCAGGAGTTATTACCCATGACATACCCAGAAGAATACTTTCCCATTGATCGATGTGATCTGATAAAACCAGGAGAGTCCTTTAATCTGAGTGAATTACTGGTTCGATTCTATCAGCAAAATGTAAGCAGTGCTCCTTTTGGTTGACTAAATTATATTGTTTTAGAGTGGAACAAAAGAATATGTAAAAGAAAGTGCGATTAGTATTGGGGTTACAATTGTTGAGCTCTGTTTGCCTGAATTCTGCCGAGACCTCGCTCCAAATGCCAGTTTTGATGACCGTTACATTAGGGCTCAAGGATTGGTGACCAATAGACCGAGCAGAATCCCCAGACATCTTCGGAAAGCCCTCAGGATATTGTTGAATGTAACCGAGGAAGACAATGACTTAAATGTAAATGAAGGGAAGATTGAATATGTTGTTTTAGAAATACTCGTTATCGGGTAACTTTTACAACTTGTTCTTCTTACCGTACCAGGTGTTCCCAGTCCACGCCCATTTATCTGTTTATCATGCTTTGGATGTTGAATTTGCTAATGCAATCTACAATGAGGATGGTAATCAAGCGCTAAGGTGATTAAAAATTAGATCTTAGATATGAAAATCGAAGAATTATACATGGAAAGAGTAGATATCCTCAAGGATTGTGTGGAATTCTCGGACTATGGATCTCTTTGGATGGACCATTTCATAGATCTGATTCAAGATCTTCGATTTGCTGTTAATGTTTGTAAAAAGTTATTCTACAGGATATCTGAGTTTGCTGGAGTGGATGAAGTCAAGATTTTGGTGGCTCCAATATCCAGACTTTTCGAATATAATATCCCAAATCTGGCTAAGGTAGGGTAACCTACACGCTGCAATTGGTTTAGTTATTCGACAGAAGATTCTTGATCCAATTATCCATCAGGTTTGGGACCAAAGAATTTTTGAATAGTTTTCTGCCACGAGTAATCGAAGCTTTACTCTCAGCTAATAGTAGTCTCAGTGAGGTGTCCAAGGACAGCATTTTATGGTTATCCAAGAGGTATGGTCCTATCCTGACTGGAAAGCATATTACTCCAAACATTCTGAAACTGCTTGCTCTTTGTTTTTCTGATCAGAGGAGATCCAAAGTTAGTGCCACAGAAGTAAGTCTTGTTGATAGCTTCGTATGTTAGCACAATATAATGCATGGTTGGTATTGGTTTTAGATGAGTCTAGACCTAGAGACGGAAGGAGATAAGTCCAGTCGTGTAGTGGTGGGATGTTTAATAGATCTTGCTGTCATTTATGGCCCAGCCATGATTACTTTACATTACTTGCCTTACTGTGCGGATATTATCGATCAAGGTCTGCGAAGGATGAACCTGGTTTCGGAGTCTGCTCTAATCTCATCCATGGAGCTGATTCAATCGTGTTGTGATTGTTTGAGTGACAAACAGTTAATGGACGATCTAAACGAGCTAATTGTTGACCGAATATTCGTCCCAATCGCCAGGTTATTATCGTCTCCCAATGTTTCCTTCTCCTCTGATGACTCCAGAAGATTGTTGGCCTGTAAAGCGATCAGATCATTCCATCTTCTGTCATGTAGATTAGGTGGAGAGAATGTTCAGAGATATATGAAAGTGGTCCTTCAGAAGTTATTCTCCGCTTTCAGTATGTTATACGATATAGAAAGGGAAGATTCGAAGGAGGTAATAAGAGTTGGAAAATGCTCTCCTCATCAATTGGTCGCTACTTTTTGTCCAGAATTTGCTTTGCTGCTTCTGAAAGCCTTTTCTCGGATTTGCGGGCGGAAATATCTGATAGATTTGATACCTGACCCAGTCTTGGTGACTCATTTGGCAATGAAGTCCTCGGATGATCTACAAGATGGTAAAGTGATCCCAATTCAATCAAAGAATCCGTTTGAATCACTATCTTCAATTTTGAAGCTATCTCATGTTGTGGAAACACCCCCACCGTCATCGATCGTCGCTTCTTTTGGCAGTGGAAATCGATTATTCCTTCAAGAAGATATGAGTGATGAGCATATCAAAGAAGTGATGCCCTCAAACTTTGATCCTGGCTCTAACAACTCGTTGCAGTAAGTTTTGACAATCTGTTCTTTATATTATCGCACTTCTGTAATATTATTTTTAGTTCAAAGATGGGCTCAGATGTTTCACCCCACTTGTCCGAAAATTGGGTTCAGCGATTCAGGTCGGCTTTGTCAGCTACCACGGATAACCTCACTTTCGACCAAATAAATCTTGTCACCTACTCTGGCCACACCGGCACTGTCAAGAAGATCCGGGTCTTGGATAATGAGAACTCTTTTATCAGTGCATCTTCTGATAAAACCGTAAAAGTTTGGTCGATTAAAACGTCAGAAGAGGCCTCTCAATGTCAATGGACCTATCGAAATCACACTAAACCCATCCAAGATGTCCTCTTTATGCCCGTTTCTTCGATGATTGTCTCTGCTGACAGCTCGGTTCATGTTTGGGATCCGTTTAGAGGCTCGGTGATCCATCAAGCTAATTGGCCAACGGGATCTTCGGATCAATCGATCGTTTCTTTACAAAAAATTAATAATTATGCGGTTGTCGCGGGTTCCAATTCGGATCAAGTTATACGGTAAGTTACGAGTTACTGTGCGATCATTGTTATTTTAGAGTAATGGATCTTCGAATGGGATCCTGGAGTTGTCATTTCCTTGCCGGAATACCTCAAAGTAATATAAGTGGGCTGAAATGCCTTGCTGCTTCACCCTCAGGGCATAAACTGGCGGTGGCCTTAAGCAATGGGAGCATTTCATTAATAGATTCGAGAACGGGGAAACTGATGGCCTTATCTTTTCAACAAAACACGGATATTTTCAATGTAAGCAGCATGTGTGGTACAAATTCTAATTTAATTGTTGTTTTAGATAGAATGGTTGGACGAAACTCACTTTGTGTCCCTTTATGTCGATCACTCGGTAACTGTTTGGCGGATTGACAGTGGTTTGAAGACTGAATATAAACTCCCAGAAGTTGCTCAATTCCTGTGTCGCTGTTCTGATGATCAATTCCTGACCCTCAATGCCAATCGAATGCGGCTTTATTGTCGAGACAAGTGCCACAGCGAGATCAAGTTGAGATCCGAATTCATTCAAGGTCAGATTTCTGTGATAACACCCCTGGATTTGAACAATATGTTCTTGGTCGGGTCTTCGAGCGGCATGATCAGATTGTCTTGCTAACAAGGAAGGTGCTCCAAGTGAGCCACTCAGATTTTGATGAAACTTGGCACAGATCTTTATGAATTCTTTCTAACTGGTCATGTGCTAAAAAAAAGTTTCTATATAAAAGGTAAAAAAATTTCTTCGGCACGAAACCGGCAAAGATGTGGCCGAAAGTCTTACTCTCTGACCGCTCTCCGCGTACTCTCCTCGGTAAGGTAGTTTAACATCTAACATCAGATACGCCTGCAAAGCGCGAGGGAAACTTTCATTTATGGGGCATATTCCTGTGTGCAAAGTTTAAAGAAAATCTGGGCGTCGCACTTGGAAGCCTTCCATTGTAAGTTTATTACTAAAATGTAATATAAATAAAGTATTTATACTTTATTTTGAACATATTTGAGACCCTTAATGACATCAGTAGTACTCGTTTTACAACATAAATGCAGATATAAGATTCCTTCCAGTGCCGTGTATAATATTACAGCTAAAACACTGTCCGGGAGACATGTCTTTGTCAGAATTCCATCCGATTAGGATTGGTCAGAGATTAAAAAAGTGTAAGATACAGAAAAGGTGAGAAGATGAAAGATTGGAAGAGAGATAAAGTTACACTAGGGGAGGCTGATCTCGGGTTTCTTTTCGTGCTCTTTCAGTTCCTGGAGCTCGTTCTCGGGATCTGAATCCGAATCCGTGCCCGATGAGGATTCAGAATGGACCACGGACTGTTTCCTTCTGTCCCGAATACCCCTCACAATCTCGTGGGTTTCCTTTCCCAACGTCTCCGGGAGGTAGAGATAGATGACGACCAAACAAATAATTGAAGGCACGATGAACAACGGGATCATGGTGTAAGCTCCGATTAACTAGACGAAGATTAGACCTCATTATTTACACTTACGTCATAGAGTGGAACGGTGGCGAAGTTGGTGATTGCAATCAGAACATTGTTGATACCGTAGCATAAACAAAAGACCGTCGACCGATGACGCTGCGAAACGAGTTCAGGCGCGACAAACCATGAGATCGGGCCCAAAACCATTCTGAAAAAGAGATTTAATCGAAACAATCAAAGGATTCGGGGGTTCACGAACATTATTCTTCATAGATTTTATATACGTTCAATTATTTTTTTCAGTGTCTTGTCATAAACAAGTGAGTGGTGACAGAAGTGACGACATCTTTGAGATAAGATTCCGTCATTGACTCAAAAATTCATAAAAATTGCCAAAGGCATACAAAAATCCATGGATAATATTTTAAACCAACTTACCCAAACGTAATGGCGTATCCAAATACCGCACCCAAAGCACCATATTTTAGCCACCATCCATGAGATCGCATAACTGAGAACACAACAAACAAAGTCAAGAAGACCGTGGCCAAAGATCCAGAGCCCATGACGAGGAACCGCCGAGGCCACCGATCAATGAAGAAGGAGCCAATAACACAGGCAATAGTGAAGGCGATCATCAACAAGGTCGAGGAGAGCTCAGCCATTTCTGCTTTAATTCCAATATGTCGGAAAAATAGAGTGGAAGATTGGAGGAAAGGGTAAAAAGAAACCGTTAAGATCAGCACCGTGCAGGCCAGGATAACTGCGAAGCGGAGATGCCATGTTTTGAGGACTTCCTGAAAACAGAAAACAGGTAATTATACTAAAGAGAACATTGTAAAGCATTATTAGTTTAAATTTTAAAGTAATACTTCCCCGAGATTACTGTAGTTTGACGAAACTTAAAACTATTTAATGGAGAGGTTACTGTAGGTAAATCGAAAATAGGAATGTCTGTTATTGTAAAATAGCACATGACCAGTTTCTCAAACAGCCCCAGGCATTCCCAGCGATGATCTCCGCTTGACGTCAACTCTTTCCATCTTACCTTGATCGATGACCTTTTTTTGCTATTATCATGAGTGGCCTCTTGAAGAAAGGCGTCTAATAACTGTTCGTTCTCCTTCTTCTCACCTTGGAAGAACTGTAGCGATTCGAGAGCTCCTTTTCTGTCATGTCTAAAGCATAATCCATTATTTTTAAAGGCATCTCTCGACTTACTTTACAATCATCAGATACTTTGGGGTCTCTGGAATCAGAAAAAGGAAAAGCAGCGAAACCAGGCCTGGGATTATCGAATATCCAAGCATCTTGGGCAGAGAACTTCCCAGCACCGCCCTCATCCCCAGCACCATCCCGAGAACACACATCAGACAATATCCGATCTCTCCGAGAAAACTGAAGGTGCCCCGATATTGGATGGGCGAGCACTCCTAAAGCAATATCAGAATGATGGATAGCGACCGAAAACAGCTAGAATCAGAAGATGGAGGACTTACTTGCAAGTAAAGGATCAACGCGGCATCAGACAGTGGAGAACAAAGTGCGGCCGTAAAACGGCCCAACATCAGAAGCTCGGGCAAAGAGGTCAAGGTGGCGATGAATTGAAGCCCTGAGGCGGCAGTCATCACAGCAGTTGAGAACAGATAAGCGACTGAAAATAGGCCAGTAAGAAGGGAAATGGCATTTATTTACACATGAATATTTTATTAGACTTGGAGATTTATGTCATCGCTTAAATCCTAACATCCATAAAATAACTTAAAGCTTCCAAAATTATTTTTTATATACCCAACAAAAAATATTACCAGCAAAACATACATTTCCTCCCGTATTTGTCAGTGATATAAGGTGAAATGAATGACCCGGCCACTTGTGCAATAAACCAACAATTTAAAATGGCACTCCGCACAATAGACTGCGCTCCCTCTGTCATATTCCATCCTCGAGAACTGTAGGATTGGTTGATGAAATGCTTCAATTCATCGACGGCCGTGTTCACCGACGAATTCGTAAAGCCTGAGGGGAAATTGGTGATGCAAGTGAGGACCCCGCAAATTATAAATAACTTGCAGACATGGTACCTTGATATCATGACACCTGCAAAACGATGTCATTAGTCGGTTCGAGAGGGCGCGCGCGCAAAAAAAGCATCGACGAAAACTAAATTTTATCGTCGCCAGAGGGCGTTCCCGCCGATGCACTCAAATCGCCCTTTCAATCTGATTTTGAAGATTCAAGTATAATTTATGGCCAGCCTGAAAAGCACGGGAACCCTCCACCGACTCTGACAGACGATCAACGACGCCATCTTCGCATTACAACGCGAGAATTCCCGTCCAAAAAAGTAATTAAAAAAGGTTTTCGACAGAATTGATGGGATCCTTTTGTAATTCACAAGTACCCGAAAAAAAAGTATCGAATTACCACTACATTTATCTGGAATTATTGAAAAAACAAACAAAGAGTGAGAGTAATATCTGTTCGGCCGCGAGACCCCTTCTCTCGGCATTCGGCAGCTTGTCCAAAGAACACGAGACGTGGAAAGAAAAGTTGTGTCTGTGTGTTCGTCTCCTCCCCGAGAACAGATTGGCATCACAATCCACATCTACAAAGGGTTCAGCAGGCGGAAAAACACGAGTTTTGGGTATTTCCCATCCTAACCATGAGAAAAAGAGCAAATTATCCATAAAAAAGGGGAAAACTATCTAAGGGACACGTCCAAAAATAATTATTCTAATAAAAAAGGACTTTGCATGCCGAGGATTGCATTTACCAAGTAAAACTCGAAGTGAAATTGACAAAAAACATTATTTTAGGCAAAAACATCTCCAATTAATACCCAAAATAAAATAAAAATTACCGTAGATGAATGGATTCTCATGGAGATGGCCTTTACAATAACTACACAAATTTCTGTGTAACAAAAATCAAGTCTTCCATGACGTCAGAGATAGAAAAAGATTTGTATCCGACCTCGAAATGAGAGATTACAATCGCCTTTTGATTGCTTATACTCTTAACCCAAACTTCTTTCTTCCCAAACAAAACTTCCGGATGGTAAAACTTGAAAGTTGTGATAAGCTAAACAGACTCCTTATAAGGTGTAATATTTTTGGGATGGAAAATAACGCGTTCGATCACATCTGTCACAAGGATCGTCATTTTTTGTCATAACGTAGGCGACATTCGTTTGGGGAATACCTCGAATTTCCCGAAGAAAGTTCTCTGATCAACGATAATAAAGTGGTGATAAGAGATCCCGCCCCTTTTACTATGCGGTAAATTTATTTATTTGAGGCCTCAATTGAGGACAACGAGATTCCATTGGACGTAGAAAACGACATTACGATTCCTCATTATAGTTAACGTGGATCACGTCTAAATCATCGTGTGAACCCGCAGAATCCAACGTGTTTTAGACGATATTTTGATCAATTATGTCACGTTTGCCTTAATGAGGTTTAGAACCCAGCAAAAGACCAATGAAAGATCAAAAATCTAAATACGCGCGTACAGTTTGAGTCCCGCCACGAAAACTTTAAAATTATGAAAAGCGTTGAGAATTGAGAAGTAAAGGAAATAAATAGAAGCAATCGAATGGACTTATCCTTTTCGAATCGTCAATAATTTTTCTTTTTCTTTTAAGAATACTCCAGAAATTCCGGGTACACCTAAAAATTACCCCTTTTCGAAAAAAATTATATTTCGGTTACATCAGCCTGAGGGTGTAAAGTTCAAAACGCTTCCAATCACGACGTTTCAGGGTGACGACGCATCAATATTAGTGTATAGTAAACTTGAACTTAAGAAATTTAATTTGATGATGAAAGGCCCCAGACTCGGATTTGCGACCTTTCCCATCCGAACCGGCTGAAAAAATGAACCGAAGACATCAAACCATCATTTTAATCTTCAACTTTGGACTCTCGAAGCGACTTCTTTGCTTTAAAAATTTTACACTTGGATGACGTTACCGGTAATATTCGAATTCTTTTTACAAATTCCTTTCATTTCGGTGTCTGTGACCCTAAAACAACAACAATTATTGTAATATTTGGTTGATTCAATAAACATCCATTTCAAAATACCCTCAGTGCCTAATGACGCCACATAAAATATAATATAATTCACAGAAAAAAAATGTGGTTTGGCTACAGAAAATATTTTACGTTTCAAATTTTATCGATTTTCTGTGTTTTGTTACAGTAATTTTTGTGTCGGAAATAAAAAAGAGAGCTCTCGAAAACTCAAGAATCAGCAGTAAACAAGGACTGCAATGGTGATGGTATGGGTTTCGAAAATTTATTTTTACTTTTGATTTTGAAAAGCGTTAGATAGGGCTTCTAGGTAAGTTTTACGCGTAAAAAGGGCGTCTTATGGTAAACTTTATTGTTACAATTACTATGGTCGAGAGTTGTTGAGCAGCTTTTCTTTAAATTTGGTACTTGTATTTTAACTAGGCCGCTTCTAAATTTCCAAAACTTTTCGTTTTTTTGGGTGGGTAATGACTGTCGATAATGAGAAGATTCGGCCAAAGAAAACTACGTTTTCTTCAGGAATCCAATGACCTGTATCGGATACCTTGAAGAAATGAATTCATTTTTTGTAGATTTTTTATTTTCGGATTCATAAATGGGTCTAAATTGTGATTTTTTAATATAAATTTCTGTGTGATTTCTGCAAAGCACGGGCTAAAAATCCCAGATATATCAAATTGTCGGGAAAATAACAGCGGGTCGCGCCTTGGAATCGCCCATCATCGCATTGCGATAGGCAGCAGCGGCTGGGGATTTGGTGTGCTGCACCGGTTCTTCGGCGAGGCGAATCAATTTGTTGCGACGACCCGCCACTATATTTCCCCGACACACCGATATTTCGAGCCAAGTTTTATCGAAATCTATCCGTTAAGAGTTTTGTGATTTTCTGTTATTCAATCAAAGAATCTTATAGTAGATCAAATCGATTAGTCATTATATTTTGTTGTTTCCGCAGCCTTCAAACGACGTTTATTTTGTCTTCACCATGACCAAATTAATATCTACTTGAACCCCCAGGCATCTTTTCTCTCTCCTTTTAATCATTCTGATGACCCCAAATTAAAATCTTCAAGGTTATCTAATTGAATAACCACTCGGAACACAACTCGGAAGTGTTTTTCGTTTCCGTTCCTCACCTGGTCATCTTCACGTCGAAGAAACTGGAGTTTTCCTCCTTCCTTTCTCAGACGTTGCGCGTTTCGGTCGCCCAAATAAAGAACTTTTTATAGCAATGAACGGGTTTTTATTGGTTTCCTTGGGTTTCTTGCTGATCGAATCGACCCAAAGTGCCAAGGAAGGAGAGCACAAGTGTGAAGACAAGGTCCACAATTTGATCAAAGCAAGATCCGACTTTAAAAGTAAGTCCTCGATTGATTAAACAGTTTATTTTGGGTGTCAATAGTACTTTATATTATCAGGGGTCTTCCCCATTAAGATGTCAGATCATATGAAATATGATCGTCTTTTGAATGCAGACGTGAGAATGTTACACTTTTACAAAGATTGGAGTGTAAGAATTGGAAGGGATGCTCCGTTTTTACAAGAACTTTAGAGTTACGACAGTTTATCTAGAAATTAATTTTTTGTACCCACTGGTAATATAAAAAAAAGGACTAATTGAATCTAAAATATTACAATTTAGAGCCAAAACCAGCCTTTATCAAATCGTTCAGTGGGACTATCTACAACCATGACCTCACTCCGTCGTGTGCTTACGGTAAACCTACAGTACCTATGCCCGGATGGGTAACATTATTGGAAGGAGAGATGCATCTCCCCAGGAAATATGAGCTTTTGAAGACCGGGATCATGCGGATAACAGTCAGAGGAAATGGATTTGACGATGCGCTCTGTTTGAATGGGGAAAGTCAATATCTGGCATTACCCAGCAATTTCTGGTAAGGGATACTGTAATGGGAGGAAATTGGTGGGAGAACGGCGGTTAGATTTTGTTGGCGTAGATTTGAGAGAAAAAATTTCATTTATCCGATTTGCCAGGATAAATGGGAAATTTTTTCCTTATTAATTTTACGTAATGCTATGCATAATATAATCATATTTATTTTATTTTAGCAAGCTCAAACTCTGTGATTTCATAGGAGAAGATATCTGCAAAGTTTTCGAAGAGCCTGGCGTCCATACGATAAAAGAATTAGAGGAGAAAATCGGATTCAATTCGACATTAGAGTTGCCCGAACCTCCAAGTTTACTCGGAATCTCCCTTTTGGATGTATTTTCTGTAAGTTCAACCCGAAATCGACTATTCAAACGGTGAAACGGAACGTTCAAAAAGTGAAAGAAACGTTAAAGGTTGCTAATTTTACGTCATAAAAAATAGAAATTCTAATTTATATAATAGTATCCTTACTTTAGGGTGAATTTTCGTTCGGATTCCAAATAGAATCAGAAGGAGAGGTCGTTTTGGATGTGAGTATACCCACAAATAACAAGTGGCTCCAAGTTGGAGTCTCGGAAAGCACCAAAGAAGAAGAAGATGACTGAATCTCATAAATATAATTCTTTTATTAAATAAAAATATCCAAAAGATCAAAGGAGTTTAACATAATTTGAAGGGAATAGGCCCACTTGGCCGTTGGGGGCACGCCCTCTCCACCAGCCATCGTACAACTGCTCGATGTCCGTCAGAATCCAGTTAGGATCAAAACTAATCTCGGTGTTGTCATCTGAAAAAATAAAATGCTAAGAATGTTGTCATCATGTAAACTATGGTGCAAAAACGAAAATGCCTTTTTGAAAAAAATCGTGCTGCGAAAGAATCGACTTTTTTCGATCAAATTCGAAAAATTCTAACAATAATAATATTTTTTTCTCTGACTCCTCTCTTTTTTCCACAGTCTCTTTCCAGAAATTTTTTCGCTCCTTAGAACAGCATAAGATAACTTTCCTTTTATAAAAAAATACGCAAAAAATACATGTCCAGAGGACTTTCCCGATAGATTCTAATCATGAATTCACTTACCGGCCTGATAGTCCCAAAGGGTCAATGCCCTGAGGACGGAATTCTGCTCCGAGATCTTCGGAGGTTCATCGATTTTCTGAACCTCTTTCTCTTCAATTTTCTCTACAACTTCTTCCACTTTTTGTTCTGGCGGTTGAGGAACAACCTTGGCCACAGGTTTAGATGGATCTTCGAAAACCAAGGGAATAAAAGTGTCATCAATATTGGCTGACGAATTGACTGGAGGTGGAGGATTCTTGGGCTGGAGGGCAACTTCGAATTTGAACTGCTTGTTTTTACTGAGGACTTTGGGAGTTGTTCGGACCTTAAAATTTACGGTAGTCATAATTGTACTAGTTGCGCTATAAAGTCCCACATTTCCACAGTGCGTTTTTCCACCCGCCGCGGCAATTCCCCGTTTTTTCACAAACGACATGCACTTTCGCGCAAGCTCTTGTTTCAGGACTTTATGGCGCGACTAGTATAGTCATCATTTTTCTAAAAATTAAAATTTAAGCTAATAATGTTCTTACCAATTCGGCCACTTTTTCATCAAACATCTGAGCTCGGCCTGAGACCAGAGAATGTTTTTTCACCGGTTTTGGGGCCGGAGGTGGAGCTGGCTGATCTTTGGCCGCTTCTTGGGCCGCTCTGGCAGCAGCGCTGATATGGATCTGATGCAGTTCTTTCTCCCAGAGCTTCCTTTCCAACTCGTACTGTTTTCTCTGTTCTTCTTGCTTCAGGAGCTCTTCCTTTCGCCGTTCTTCTTCTTCTGCTCGCAGCTGTAATACGTGTGTTTTGTTTTCCATTGCAAAAATATTCCCTTTATCTAATTAACACCTCAGTAAAGGTCGTTTAGCTATTTCTAAATCCTCCTTACCTCATTCCAAAACTTTTCCCGTTCTCCCAACTCAATTTCTTTTTCCGGTCTGACTTGTTTAACTTTATCAATAGACGCGGCCTGAGGCACAAATGGCTGCGGTTTGGCTGGAAGTTGAGGTGGTGGGGCCATGGCCAATTTCTGAAGTTGATTGCAGACCGAAGTAATCTCTAGATCCTCCTGATTCCGAGCGTAAATGACCAGATTGACCTTCTTGATGAGTCGTTTGATCTCCTCCAAATGGGAAGCGATCTGTGCCAATCGGATGGCCGGGACTCCCTCTCCTTGCTGAATGATTGAGTATTAAGCAAATTGTTTGCTTTCTCACCCAGTGAATCAAAATCACCTTCCTTTGACCTCCGACACTGACTGGTACTAGGCCGTATTGTATTATAGAGGTGTCAAATTCGGCGAGGATCTGTTTTAGACCACTATCTAAAATTAATTTGATTGTTTTCGGGTAGAAAATAAAATAAAAGAATGGGAATATAAGACAAAAATTTGGAACGCCTCAGGCATTTAGAAAGAGAGCTTCTGAATCATGAACAAGCTTGCTCACCTCCTCGTCCCCCCACTTTCAGAATATTGGAGCCTCCATCGTACTCGAAGATGGACCTAAAAAAGTGTTAATCAAACAAAGAAGAGCCGCTTCCTGTTCTCTCAAGTACCCTTAATTAATATACCCGAACATACCACGAACTGTCCGAATTACAAGCGGATTCGATGGCCTCTAATAGGGAGGCCTCGTTGTTCAAGAGGTTGACTGTCATCCCGCCCGAGGGGTCTTCGAAATGACCGGAGGGGATCTGCTTCGAGATCTTTTTCCGATCTTCCCCATGCTTCTTTTTTCCCGTTTTTTTACAATTTGACAGCTGATAACTCGACTGACTCAGAGCGAAGAGGCCCGAGATTTTTGGGCCGAGATCATTTGGCCGGATGAGTCACGACCTCTTGGCCCTCATAAATTAAGGATTTGTTTTGATCCGGAGGGATCAATTGCGCAAAAATTTATGCAATTAAAACAAATGAGGCCGATAGCGATGCAGCAAAAAAATGGGTGAATTTGCAAAATATTCAAATTTGATCAGAATTGGGTACGAAAACGGATTTGATCATTTTCGAAAAACTTTGAATTATGAGTCGGCCAGGAGAGAGCGAGGAATCCGAATGTCAGGAAAGCTCCGAATCCCAGGAATCCCTCTCGGATTCTTCGACTGAAACCCTCCCTCATCCCGTATTTTACAAGAACGAAATCATTTGCAACAAGTACCGAGTGCTAAATGAGCTGGGAAAAGGAGGATGTGGAGTTGTTTTGAGTGTTGTGGACATTGATACTGAAGGTAGTTCACGGCCGATTTATGCTGCAATGAAAGCTGAGACCATCGATCCGAAGGGTCGGGCCAGTCAGACCATCAAAGTTGAGGTAAGGGGCAAAAGGATGACTAACAAAAGTACCGTATCTGCTCTCAGTTGCTAGTTTTGTGTTATTTAGGCTCATGTTTTGCGCCGTCTTCAGAATTGTGACAACTTTTGTCGCCTGTTCTTATGCTGTCGGTTGGACACCTCGATTAACATCATGGTGATGAGTTTGGTGGGAAAATCCCTTTCCTGGCTTCGGCGACATACCGAACAGCAAAGGTTCAGCATCTCCACCTCCGTTAGAATAAGCCTCAAATGTTTGGAAGCAAGTTTTTATCCAATATTCATCTTTTTATGCAATCTCTTTATTTGGTAATCGTTCAGTTATCTTATTAATTTTAAGGTGATCAAAGAGTTACACCGTCGTGGCTTCCTCCATCGAGACATCAAAGCATCCAACTTTGCCATCGGCGCTTTTCCCCATGATTTCAGGAAGATTTATCTATTGGACTTTGGCTTTGCTCGGTCGTATGTAGGTGATATCAATAAGTAAAATAATTTTTCAGCTGATGACTGAAAACAACCAACTGAAGATCCGGCCACCTCGCAAAAGAGCGCCTTACTTGGGAACTGATCGTTATTGCTCCGTGAATGTCCATCTCCGGGGAGAACATGGTCGAGTCGATGATCTCTGGTCATTCCTCTTCATGCTGGTCGAATTTATTCTCGGAAAACTGCCTTGGAAGAATATTGAGAATAAGAAATTGGCAAAAGCAAAGGTAAAACATATTTTAACTTCGTTTAATTTAGCACAATTTAGACCCACTACATTGAAACCTTTCTCAAGAATTGTCCCATGGAGTTATGGAAATTTATGAGACATCTCCAGAAACTGAAATACGACTCCCGCCCTGATTATAATCTTCTGCAGAACTGTTTGGAAGAGATCTGTCATCGAAAAACATTCAAAACAAATGACCCTTTTGATTGGGAGGATGGTGGATCTCAAGTGAACATTATAAATAAGGCTATTGAAGAGGACAAAAACAAATCTCTGGACGAGATGCCTTCCCATCTTACGACTTCTGAATCTGAGATCGAAGTCGATTCTTGATCATATAACCAAGGTGATTTATAGCTGGTGGCAAGCCCAGGAGGCCATTTTTTGCAACTAATTATCGTCAATTTCGTGCACGGTTTCGATTAGAGGTGGCAATTGGGCATGCCCGGGGCTTTTTCAAATTTGCTCAGGTCCGGCCCGGCAAAAGCTCGGGGGACGGCCCGTTCCTGTTTGACCCCCTGATACAAAAAAGCTGGATAAAGGTCTTTGCACTTTTCACTGAAAGCTTTTATGCTTTCCAGAAGTTTTTTTACGTGTATATGTATGTATGAAATTAAAACGTCTGGTGGGACGTCTAGAATAGCCGTAGAGGTAACTAAACCCACAATTAGCGGGTTTTCGTCCACCGGATTTCGATTAAAAATGTGGAAAACCATCGATTTTTATGTAGGTGCCAAAAAATGGCCTCCTAAACTTGCCGCCAGATATAAATCACCCTGATTAAATATTATTTATTATAAAATAAATATTTTTCACTCAAAATATATAATACAATCTATATTCGTTTTCAAATGGAATAATACAGTAAACCATGTAAATATCGTAAGTATTCAATCCTGTAAAGGTAACAAAACTAGAACTTTATATCCAAAAAAGGAAAGTGTTTTCGAAAAGCAGGATACCCGGTGATCCAAAGACTCACAATATAGGTCACAGCGCCTGACTTAGGGTCAACAAAATGAGATTTACAATTCGGATCCCTCCCTCATGAATGCGAGGACATCTTTTTTGGTTATAATTCCGAGTAATCGACCATCCCGGGTGACTAGAACTTGACGAAGGCCCAGTTTTCTGAACATATCAATCACTGTTTCCATGGGAGTTTGTTCTGTGACAGTTAACGGGGCCATGTCCATAACTTTGCGTAATCTCAGAGAAATAGGTCCGGCACTGGAGCCGGGGATATCATCGTCAGTTGAGTGCGGAGTGAAATAAACTTTGGATTGGGTGGTCACATTCGTGTGATTCTTTCGAGCTGCCCTCAGGGCGGATTCGAGATCTCTTCTTGTACAAAATCCAATAACCAGATCATCCTTTTCGACCACTGGGAATCCGCTAAAGGATGATTCTCGAAGTAATCCCTCCAGGTCTCCTACTGTCATCTTCCCATTACTGATCACTTTCAGGGGAGCTTGATCGGTACCTGCTCTCATAACTTCGAATGCGGTGGTCGAGAAGGGATATTCTCCTTTGTTATCAAGAAAAGGATATCCATTCATTTCTATGTGAGCATCATAAATACCCTAAAACAGTAATTAGTCAACCGTAAAAGTCCCACCTCTTTACAAATAGCATCGCCAACCCATTTAGCAAACATCACACCTGCCATTGTGGGTACAATAAATTCGAGACTTCCAGTCAATTCGAACATAATGACCACTAAACTGACCGTCATTCTAGTTACTCCACCTAGGACAGCCGCAGCTCCGACCATGGCATACAGACCAGGCATCACACAGTCCTTCCCAATCTGACAATTCCATCCGGAACTTCCAGTGCTCTGCAGAGTGCTCACAAAAGATTCAACTTGGATTCCAAGAAGTCTTCCAGCAATGGCACCCATGGCCAAGCTCGGAATGAAGAGCCCTGAGGGAACTTTGACACCAAAAGTGGCAACTGTAAGGAACAACTTGACAAACAAGGCCATAATCAGTTGCCAAAATGCAGTCTGAAATTACCAATGATATTATTCTAGAAAATAGGTTACCTGAACCCCGAATCCCATATGGCCGGTGTGATAATTCTCATCGATTTTGTCAGCTGTGAACGTTTTATTCTTGTAATCACAAAGATCTTCCATGTAATCCTCTGGTCCGCATCTGTCAAATAACTAATCAGGGAATATTATTTACTTAAAAAGCAGATTACCTGTTTAATCAAAGCACTGGAGCTCTTTCTTGTGTATGGATTCATATATTGGATAGCTCCAGTAATCGCAGCGACTACAAGGACCTCACGGATGGGGTTCTGACCCAAGAACTTGCTTGATTTGCGGAACAAGCACCATTTAACATTGGCCCTATAAAATTATATTAATTTAGAGAAGCAGATCCCACCAGATGAAAAAGGAGCCTATCATTCCACCAAAAGTTCCGATAACAGCAAATGGAACCAACTCGAAGAATGACCATTTCATATTGTAATCTACATGGAACAGGGACGTCTGAATAAAGGATTGAATATATCAGAACATATCACTTACCTGATCCGATCCGAATGGATTCACCATCCTCAAAATAACGCCGGCAACAAGTGCGCAAAAGAAAGAGCGCCACATCGTCTTCAAAGGGAAGTAATAACTCGCTTCTTCCAAACTAAAATTATATAAATTAATAAATATAGATAAGTACTAAATACTACTTGCCTGAACATTACACCCCCAATTGGAGCGCCAAAAGCCACAGAGACACCAGCAGCAGCTGAAGCCGACAGTATTTCCCTTTTCTTGGCTTCATTTTGCCCGTATTTTGGGAAGAGATATGATAGTATATTACCAATGCAACACGCAAGATGCACCATTGGACCTTCCTTTCCCAGATTCAATCCTAAGGATAAGACAGCCGCAAAAACAGACATACCTGAGGCAGATGACAATATAAGACCCACAGACTTTATGATAAACGTCCATTTTCCCAGGTATCCGCGGATCACAAATCCTGATAAGATACATTTGATCTCAGGGATACCGGAGCCACAAGCATATGGAGCAAAGGTTCGGACCAAGCAAGCTGCAGTGCCTGCCATCAATACTAAAAGGACGATTAAAATAATATTTTTTGTAACTTACCTCCCCATACAACATAGAAGAAAAACTCCAGAGAATAATAGAAAAAGTTCTTGTCGTAGTAATGTAACATCTCCGGCCACGTTGTCCACGCACTACAGTCGTTATCTTTATATGCGCTGTCATTGGCAGACCAACAACAATGTTCACGATCCAACCAAAAGCGATCAGCGCATATACCACTCTAAAAAATAGTAAAAATAATATATTTCACTTACCTTTAGATCACTCATCCATCTTGCACTGATATCAATGACACCAGCCACTGTTCCGGCAGCCAATCCCACAAGTAGTACACAGATCCAACCAGAACCAGCATCCCAGATGCCATAAAACATTCCCAACATGGAGTCTTGTCTAACACCTTTAATAAATTTGTGCCGCATCCTATCACGGGCCAGATCTCGCGGCCAATCAATCGTGTGGAAGTCATCGTACTTTCTAAAATTATTTACATTTCACTTGTGCGTCTAAACTTCAATAACTTCCAGAAATAACTTACGTTTTAATTTCGTTCCAATTCAGGGTTTGTTTGGCCTCATCAGTGGTTTCTTCTTGAGCTATTGACAGTTCTTCGAACCCAAAGGACATCTTAAGTTAACTAGATAAAGAAGGGAGGTGAACACTGGTCTATAAATGAGAAACACCGATAGACAGCAACGAAAAATGCCCATCCCACCGTTTTAAACATGATATATTCAACAATAAGCAAAATACTCAAATTAGTTGACGCTAGCTATCTTGTGACTTGCAATTTCAAGTGATTCAGCTGCTATTTTACAAGGTCTGCTCCAAAGAGAAAAATAAAATCTCCAAAATTTATTTTTTGGAATATTTAGTTTGTTTTCGTTGTAGGACGCAAACATAATAATGTTGACTTGCGAAATTTAAATTTTTAGAAATAAAATTTACATATTTTTTATGTACAGTGCACGAACTTTTAAAAATTGGAAATTTGAAGATGAATTTACCCTTCTCCATTATTCAAATTTTACGTGGTCGTACGGCATTTCTCACTTTCATTTGACGAAGGTTTACTGACCGGGTGCGGTGACTGATACTGAGCTCCCTGCTTCGAAGACTACCATGTTGAGCCTCCTGCTTACTGCTCTATACATCTCATTGGTCTTGTTTGTGACCCTTCAATGTGGAAAAGCGGTACGGAATACTAAATTTTGTTATGTTATAGCGGTAACCTTTGGCGTTACCTTGGTGTTTTTAAGAAGAAAGCTCCTCCTCCAAAACCGGCTCCGGCCCCACCTCCGCCAGCTGCACCAAAGAAAGAAGAATCCAAGAAGGAAAAGTCTAAGAAGGACAAATCCAAGAAGGAGAAATCCAAGAAGGACAAGTCCAAGAAAGAAGGATCAAAGAAATCCGTGAAGGACAAGAAGGGAGAAGAGAAGCCTGAAAAAGAAAAGAACGAAGAAAAGAAAGAGGAGGAGAAGAAAGAGGATAAGGAAGAGAAAAAGGAGGTGGAAAAGAAAGAAGAGAAGAAAGAAGAAGAAAAGAAAGAGGAGGAGAAGAAAGATGAAGAAAAGAAAGAGGAAGAAAAGAAGGAAGATGAGAAGAAGGAGGACGAGAAAAAGGTAAGGTCAGATAAAGTAAAGTTACTTGTGTAGGACGAGGAGAAGAAGGATGGCAGCAAGAAGGATGCATCCAAAAAAGATGGTTCCAAGAAAGACGCCAAAGGAGATGAAAAGAAGGAAGAATCCAAACAAGATGGCTCCAAAAAAGAGGGTTCCAAGAAAGAGGGTTCCAAGAAAGAGGGTTCGAAGAAAGGTGGCTCGAAGAAAGACGAAGAAAAGAAGGATGGAGAGGAAAAGAAGGATGGAGATGAAAAGAAGAACGATGAAGACAAGAAGGATGATAACAACAATGAAAAGAAGGAAGAGGGCGACAAGAAGGGTGATGAGAAAAAGGCTGATGAGAAAAAGGCTGATGAGAAGAAGGCTGATGAGAAGAAAGGGGATGAGAAGAAGGGAGGTGGTAAGTTTTCAAAATTTTATATTTGACGCATTTTTAGTTTCTCTTGGTGAGCCGGAGCTCAAATTCGATAAGGAGGGAGGCAGTAAGAAGTTCAAAATCATCAATGGCGATGGTGAGAGAAAGGCCATCAAGATCAAGTGCTCGGACAACAACCTGTATCGTGTGAATCCGGTGTTTGCTTTCTGCCCGCCCAATGGAGAGCTGGAGGTAGAAGTTGTGCGTCAGAAGGGCAATGAAAAGCCTGATAAGTTGGTCATTCTCAGCACCAAAGTAAGGAGCATTTCAGATATATTAGAGCAGTTAAAACAAGTTAGAATTTATACTGGTTTATGTTAATTTGACTTTTTATTTTTCTTTTTTCAGGCCGGCGATGATGACAAAGACCCTGCTCCTCTGTTCAAGAAGGGCGGAACCTTCCCTCAACTTATCATGCCCTTGGGAATTTGAGTTGAATAAACAGTACTACTCGAATTCGGTTTACTTTTCTTTGACTATTTGATCTTTTCACTTTTTTCCGAAACTTCGCTTATGAAGAAAGAGCAATCGGAATGGAAGTGACACCATTAATGTTGTTGCTATTGCGTAAAGAAACGAAAGGATCTGACCGGCTCTCAACTCCGCACCGATTAAGTTGGCGAGTCGATGATCATCCCTGTTCCGTGTTCTGAAATGGCATTTAATTAAGTGTGAGGCTCGTCTACAGTAATTTTATTGGCTTCTCGAGTCCACTCCTCCATCTCGTCCGATTGTAAAAGAGCTGGTTTTTTCTCCGAATGTCGCAAGATTTACTCGTCCGTTTTGTTGAAGTCCATCAGCCAACCGACCGGAGATTTACTACCTTTTTTGGAGTGATGGGGTGGCGGACAATTTTATTGTTATGCTACGCGGTAACGCTGACATTTGCCAATCATACGGTAAGTTTAATGGGCCGTGGCCAAAAAGATGATGTATCATGAATTTGCAATATCTTGCGTGATACAACTGGTACATTGTATATATATGATGTTAAGGAGATCTACAGTTCCCCGCCAAGTCATTTACCGACCAAAAAAATATTTATTCATGGAAGGCCGGTCTTTGTCAGGCAAATGTTCGTATCTCCATTGAGAAGGACCAAGTCCACAGGTAAATTAACGCGAATGATCAGAGGTTAATTTTCTAGAAGTTCGTCTAAACACAAGACGGAAGAGATGTCCTGGTCTCTTCGGTGGAGGAGGCGCTGCCGCAGCCCGTGAGTTTACGTCATCATTTGTTACAGTACCTTTTAGCGGCAGCCCCCGCTTATGCCCCGGCGTATGCTCCTTCCTATAGTTATCAATATGCGCCGGCTCCGGCTCCAGCACCTCAGCAGATCATTGTTCAACAACCTGTTCAAGTTGTAGGTTATTTCCTATTCATACATTATCTGTTTTTATCACGATCGTATATTACTTTAGGTGCCGGCTCAACCTCAATTTGTTGCCCCTCCACCTCCGCCGCCCCCGCCTCCTCCCCCGCCACCCCCACCTTCTCCTGCTCCTCCCGTCCCTGCAACTCTTCCTCCACCTCCAGAAGATTTAGGAGAATACAAAGAAAGGCCGAACTATCCATTACCAGAGTGTTATACTGATGACAGTAACTTCATGTGTTGTAATAACAAGCTGGAAGACTATATGAAAGAGGCGTTTCAAGAGTTGAAGGAGACCAGAGAGGACTGGACTTCTTGTAACATCCATCAAATTGCCCATAGAGTCCAACAAAGAGCCGAGAAGGAGTTCAATACCAACTTTGAGGTCATCTCTGGAGTCGGGGATTATGCCTCAAAATCACACTTCTACAGTAATCTGATCTGCAAGATCGAGAGAGAAGGAAAGTAAGTGAGCCTTGAACCTGTTTCATTGCTTAAAATTAGGTTCATCTTGGCTTATGCTACACCCAGGCCAGAAGAAGAAGGGGATGAAGAAGGAGCTGGAGCTGGGGATGGATTTGGAAATGGAAATGGGAATGGGAATGGACTGGGCAATGGATTAGGTGGGAATGGAGACGGACATGGAGGCGGACAAGGAGGTGGAGTGCAAAGTGGAGGATACGGAGACAACTCTCAGACTGGTGGCTATGGCGGAGGGAATCCGGCACCCAGCTACGGAGGAAACGAACGATCTTATCCATAAGGAACCTCGTTTATAAAATAAATAAATTATAACAATAACAACCCATTACGTTCATTACCCGTTGATCAGCTTTTTCACGAATTCCTCGCCCGATTCACACGAGCGAGACCAGTGTTCATCGAGGTTTGGTATTCGATATTGAGGTCGGGGATCCAGATGGAGCAATCGGCAAAGCTGACAAATGCCCCAGGGCCTCTCGAGAACATCGTGGTGGGCGCCGTCCAAGAAAATTATCGCGTAGTTTTCCCGCCATTTGAAGTATTCCCTAAAGTTTTATTGCAACATTGGTAATGACAGTTAATTCATCCTTATATTACTGATACAGCCGTTTTTTTACTTACAAATATTTTTCCTTATCATCCATCAACTCCTTCAAATGTCTGGCCATTTCTTCCACTGATTTGTAGTCATCAAATGCGATCACCGACTTTGGAGGGACAAATTCCTCAACTATTGATCTCTTTAGAACAATTGGAATGGCATTTCCTTGAAAGCCGGTCTTCCAGAGCTTCTCTGTGATGTACTCTTTACATAAACTGTTCTCTAACGCCATATAAAAGTGATATCTGAAAGATATGGTTTGGTAAAAATAATGAAAAAAGTATTTTTTATGTGACAGGTAATTAGTATATTTTGCCACTTACTCCGAGCTGTCCTCGCATTTCCCGCCTTTCTCACAGGGTTTCCCGCACGACCCGAGGATATCCACATTTATATATTTCTGAAAAATGCATCTTACAGTTAAAAATTTGAAATCTCACGTAACTTCTTACCTGTAATTCCGCTACCAAGAGTTCCCTTTTGCTGTCCGTGCTGCAATGACTGACCAGCCAATATCCCCCCTTCTTCTTTTTCTTTATGATCTCCATATCAACCACCTCCTTTAAATCTTTTTTCTCAGCCAATTCTACAGCATAACCGTACGGAGAGGAAGCCGGGGAGTCATGGCGGTAGCCAATGCTCATGTTATACTCCAATTCCTTGAAGATATCCGAATTTGGAGGGCTTTCCTTCAAAAAATACGTCATGTTGCGAAAAAATTATGTGATATAAATTACGTAATTATGTATTTTTAGTCATACCTGTGTTGAAAACAAATAATACCCGGTAAAATTGTCGATGGCCCTCTCATTAAAGTTGATTAATGCATCGTATTTCTAAAATTGCGTAAAACCTTACTGTAATCACTTACAATGCCTTGTTTAAAAGTCAGGGTTACTTCACAATTAAAATCAGGGCATCCTCCAAGGTTTTCTGCCTGGAAAGCGGACATAGAGAGGATAAATTTCTTCGGGGACCCTGCAATTTACTCCATTTTAGCCAAGGGAAGTAGAGTCATAGACATCTTGAAGATGTGTAATTGGAGAAACAAATAAATTACCGGCAACTGGAGGGGTTAGACGCTCCTGAAGAGATGGCATCGACCTGTCTGTTAGCAACCTTTTTATCTTTAAATCCTTCCCTTGGTACTTTAATGTATACGTAAAGTCAGGCGATGATGATCCATTGGCAGGGTGAGTCGCGTTTCTTGGATTTAGATGATCTAACAGCTCTTCTACAAGATTAAAACTCTATTTTTAATCTCAATCCTACTATCAACGTTTGAAATAAGTAAGCAAAAAATGTTTTAATCGCCAAAACAAAATAAAATTTCTGAAAAGAATTGTTTGGCTAGAACTCACTCGGATCAACCTCTTTTCTCGAGGGCAACAGCCAAAAAGGAACCACGAAAAACGCGTAGACAAAGCCCCAGGCCAGGAAGAAAGTGCGCCATCGGAAGTTGATCCCTCTCATCTCCACATACCACCAATTTGCTAAAATTATTCAAATTAAACAAAAAAAATATTTTTTTATTTATATTCTAAATGTACTCCGGAGCTTATCAGGAAAGGAAACGGCCCGGGTCTTGGGGGAAAGGAGTGATGATTCTGAAATGCAAATAATCGGAGACAAAGCCCTCCGGGTCTCAAAAAGGGAAACCGCAAAACACCTCAATTCCGGGTGTGATCAAGAGTGAGGAGAGCCTCGGCTAATACCTCGGATTTCATTTTCAATCTAGTAGATCAGTAGGTTAGAGTAAAGTGAAAGTACTCGTACTTTCACTACAGCTCTAGACTTATATTGGATTTATTTTAACTATGTTTTATGAGGAATACAATATAATCAACGCCAAAACAATGGTTACCATTTAAAGAGCTCCCTTGCAACGCATTTCCATCGATTTGAACGTGGCTTGCAAATTAGGGCCGACAAATTGAAGCCGATGTCATGGGGGCCTCTTTTCCATGGAGATCCCTCCAGTTTCCCACTGTTTTTCCGGAGGGAAAAACGTTTTCAAAAGACTTGGACGTGTTCAACAGGTGCTTGGTATTATTCCCGGAATAGGACATTTGCATATCCTTATTTATATGCAGCGTTATTAAACATTTATTACACTGATCACAGCATGTATTATGTCACCTTTTTTTAACAAAAACTTGAATACAGGTCGAGCGGATGTGTCAGATTATGATTAAACTGTTTGCGGCGGGAGTTTAGCGTGATTCAGATGTACGAAATCACATAATTCAAACGGGAATGGCTGTCCTTTACATAATAGTTCGCAATACGAGTTGAAGTTGTGGGTAAATTTTTTTAAATATTTTTTTTGCGGTTTTTTTAGATTAATCATTCCCAAACTTTGCAAAGTTGAAGATTACTTCCAAAAAAGAGCTTTTCAGAAGAGTTGTTAGATCGGAAAAAATCGACTAGCCCTGCTAATGGATCATCATCATCTGGCTTTACACTTATACACTCACGTACCAAGCGAAGGATTTAAAGATAAAAAGGTTGCTAACAAACAGATCGATGCCATTCTTTCAGAGAGCAAATTCTTACCTCTCCAATTGCCGGAAGTTTATTTGCGTTTTTAATTTTAAGATTTTACGCATTCTCTCACAATGGTTGCAGAATTTATTGCCGGTATCTATAGTACCACATACAAGCACTGTTTTTGCGATACAATAATATAATAAGGATGAAAGTTAAATTCATTGTCATCTAAATATTTACAAACAGTTCCCCGTGAATTTAAAAAATTTCATTACAAAAGTAACCTCAAGGTTTATCGAACGAGTTTAGAGAAGATACCAAAATTGTTGAACAGACCGTTATTTCCACAAGACGAGATAAATAAAACAGCCCATTTCTCCGGCTGATGAATACCCGTTTGGCTCAGGGATTTGGCACATTTTGTCCTAATAAGGTTGTAGACCCTTCAAAGTCGGGTGGTTTGAATCGTATCTTCCTCAATGACATCTACCTTCTGGTTGAATCTGGTGATCTTTTTGTCGTCCGGCATCGCTGGCAGAGGTTTTGGGGAACTAGATCCTACTGTAATCGCACTCTCTCTTCGTCTTTCGATGACCAAAACATTTGTGGCAAATCGAGTTTTCTTGCTGTCTTTTCGTTGGACATAACCATCTCCGTAGTCAAGTTCATCTTCTGTGTCATGTCTTTTTCTTTTCTGGTTTTGTGAGGCCAACTTTATTCCCCACATTTTTTCTGGGAGTTTTCCTGCAAAAAATTGAGAGTTTTGGAACAAAATAATGAAAAGTCCTTAGGTTTTGATAAAACTTTCTCCGGTTGCTATTGGTAAATATGAGTAAAAAATTACTTAGATGTAAGTAAATCCGAGTTCCCTGTGCATAAAATTTTTTGAAAATCGAAAGCTAAAAATTAAAAAATTTAGGCGCTATGACATTTCGGGTCAACGACATTTCGGGTCAACGATATCGTTTAATATTTTATTTTTTGGAGAATTTGAACAAAATTTTGAAATGTTTTCGCGTTGGGACTTGGAAAAAGGATTTTTTGGAGAATTGAGGTTTATTTTTTTTATTTTTTTAGGAAAATAGTGTATAAGCGACGAACACATAAGAAAATCGTATCAGTAAAAAAATTAAAAAAATAAACCTCAATTCTCCAAGAAATCCTTTTTCCAAGTCGCAACGCGAAAACATTTCAAAATTTTGTTCAAATTCTCCAAAAAATTCTTTTTTCTCAGTCCCGAAGCGAAAACATTTTAAAAATTTTTCAAATTCCCCAAAAAATTCTTTTTTCCCAGTCCCGAAGCGAAAATATTAAACGGTATCGTTGACCCGAAATGTCGTTGACCCGAGGTGTCGTTTACCCGAGTTGTCCCTGACCCGAAATGTCGGGACGCGAAAATTTATATTCACCCAATTTCTGTCATTTTTGAAGATTTCCATCCCAATCTGAGCTCGCACCTCAAGCATTCTCCTGTTGATTAAAATACTTACCTCGAGTTTCTTTCGGTCCACAAAAACAGACGCAAAACAAAACGCAGCCAAGTGCAACTGGGATCATAAATATGGACATTGGAATGAGGATCAACTCCAATTGGAATCTGTGGCCATCACAGGGCTTCTTCTCCACAGTAGACGCTCTTTTATGTCTGCTGTTGGTATCTTGGTCGATCAACTGAATACTAAAATAATTACCATCAAGCAAAGTAAAATGTTTATAAAAACTAACTTACAGCGTCTCGTTGTCATCGCTCATCCCCATTTCAGTCTCATTTACTGAGTAATTACTAGTAAGATTGTTGCTTATTGTATAACTGCTACTGCAATTCCCTCGGCAACCTCTGCAACCAGTTGGCGCTGCGTATAATCCAAGTTCGAAGACCAAGTTGGTCATGATTACCAAGCCCAGGACACAAGGAAGTGCCGATCCCATGTTTTTTGAGCTGACTGAAAGCGGAATTCAACCAAGTTAAGTGAATGTAAAGTAAGGTCAAGAAGATCCTCCCCTTTACAAAAGGATCGGAAGTCGAATAATGGCAAAACAAGAGTGGCTAATTAAATGAAAAGTATGCGCGGAATGTCATCCACAATGTAATTTATCTGCTGCAGCGAATTCATCGATGGAAATCGCGGCTGAGGTGACGAAAACAGGAAAATTCAATGAAAAAGGACCCAAGAAGAGGATCAAAATGGATTTCTTTTATTCTCACGCAACAATGGGGTTCCACATCATGAAAAAGTTCAATTCATAATCGTTTTTAGGTATTGTAAGCAGAATTGTGACACAAATTGTAATTAGTGACCGTAACAAATCAACTCATCGGTCAAGAAAAGAGACGTCTGATTCAAGCAATTTGGATCTGCAGCAAAAAAAAGAGACTTTTTGGATGGTTGATTTGAAATTTAGCGGAAAATTTTAGATTTTTCTATATTAAACCAACTACAATATAAATTATTCAATTCTTTTTATTTTTAGAAATTTATAAAATAAGTATTAATCTCCACAAAAAGTTGGCAATCGGTATGCTTAAAAAATTTTTTTTGGATTCAACTGCTATACACTGCACAATAAGTAACGTTCCATAATTCAGATACAAGCCGCTGTAAACTAGTAGTTTCTTACAACTTTGGGAACGTTTTAAACCCGAACGCTGCAATCGTAACGGAGAATACGGTCATCAATTTATTTATAATCTCTTTTTAACAAATCAATCTCCAAAAACAACAGCCCCAGGCAAATCTGGAGAATAGCTGGAGCCATCGGAAGAAGTGGAAAGTTGCATACTGATTTCCGTGTCAGTTCGGCGCAAATGGAGAAAGAGAGAAAAGGAAGATGCACCGGCGTTGATGAAAAAGAGAAGCCCAATTTGATGTGGTCGATGAAATGGTTCCAGACCGGAAGACGCTTTTTCGTTTATTGCGGGGGCTTCTCCGTCGCTGGAGGACGGGTCGACGAACATCGAGGGACCTTCTGCTTATTTATGACGATCCGACCAAGTCACGAAGGAAGCGGTTAATCGCACTCATCGGGACTCAAAAAATAAATAAACGCTGCTCATTTCGAGAACTCTAAGAATAAAGTTAGAGACGGAGAAGATATATTTAATAGTCTGCTCAAAACTTTTGGTTCGATTTGGGAGGTCGATTTGAGATCCAAGATTCTGAGTAGGCGATTGCAATTTTAAATATTTTCAAAATACGTTTTTCTATTCTATAATAAACACGCACTGATCTTTTAAAAAAGCTTGAAGTATTATAATTTTAAAAGTCATCATTTTTTGTGACTGCATTTTTTGAAAAAATGTCAAACGAATTTGCTAATTTTTATCATCCTGTAAGTGTCAAAAAATTTTTTGTTGGTTTTTAATTGTTCTTAAACCCGAACCGCATCTCCGGAATGACCTTTAGAAACGCTTACAAATTGTTGCAAAATTTAAATGAAGGATACAGAAGGGGGATAGAAGCCCCCTCCTCTCCTTCTGTAGACGTTGAGGGTTTGTTTTGGTTTCATTACTCGTAAAAAGTTCCGTCTCTGTAAGTATGGTCACCTTGACTTAGCCGACGCCGGATGACCTTGCCGCTCTCTTTTTTGAACGACGCTCTCTCCAGCCCCTTTCATTAATTCCGTCGCATCCCAGCTCGGCACATGAATAAGTTCAGATTCACTGATTAGCGGCTTCCGTTCGGGTTTTTACCTGAGATTCCAAGATGTTTTAGGCTTTAGAAGAATCGAAGCCACTTATTTTATATTTATTTCCGTTTAATTGGCATCGAAATGTTTATTTAGCGCTCCAAATAAATACTTCTAAAAATGTCCTTTTTATGGCCACATTTGATGGATTTAGTGGCCTGAGATTGGATTTCGCGCCATTTTTTGGTTGCGCAATTGATTGCGGATTTGAATGTCCTAGGTTAAATTTCTTGGGGGTTTTTTTTGGACAACTGCACAATGGGTTGCACAGTTTTCTTAATTCATGGCTAATAAATTTGTTCATGGACAAAAGTTGAGACAATTTAGTGTCTTTATCCTTGTAAATTAAATTTTTTACTTAATCTATCATGTTTTGAATAAAGCTCAATCTTCCAAGCCGGGATTTGTGGATTGGAGATGCCCGAGGCCTACCACCGATATCACATTTGCATTTAAATTGCGTCGGACAAGAGCGAAAACGGTTCTTGAGCTTTAAATTAAGTGGTTTCCATCCATCGCCCATCTTCCGAATCTTCTGTCATTTTCGATTCCGCACAAAACCGTTTCTTATTTCGGTCGAAACGTCATATATCGCGCACCTTTTTCGTAATAATAAATATTGGATCTGGTGGAAAGAAGGGAGAGCAGAGGCGACACCATCGGTTTGGAATTCTCTCTTTTATTAAGTTGAATTAACTCTTTCTCTCATTAGTATATGCTTGCTGACGAGTTATTGGGTCGTTCTTTCTGACCCACTCAGCCTCGTTTAGTTACCTCTAAATACCTGGAAATGATGACTCCATCCGTTCCCATTACCTCCCCCACTTAATCGCCCATTTTTCGCCTGAGAACCCCCAGTTAATAACATATTATTGCGGCTCTTAACCCCATCTTAATATTCAAATTTCTTTATCCTTCGCTGAGCCACTAGAGATGGCGATAAGTCAAGAGTGCGGGGAATATGCCCGGGCTCTCTAATTGGAGGTAAGAGGGGCGAGAGTAAACTCTTGACTCCCCTGATCTCTGAGTGTTTTGAACCCCCAGATCTCCCTCCTTTTACTGACTTCCCCTGGGCTTCTTCTTCCGTGATGGACTGGACTGGTGGTTCCTGACGGATCGCTTGGGACCTGAGGGCTTTTAATTTTTGCTCCTCGTTTCCACCGTTTAAGAGCGAGCATTTGTTTTGTCTTGAGAGGCTCTATACGTTTCGTTGTTTTTTGTGGTCAGCCTTGCCTCTCATCAGTCGATTCTCTTGAGATTAAAAGCGAGGCGCGAAGCCCACTCTGCAGCCGCTGTAACAGATTGTTGCGCTTGTTTTGGGGATGGCCTAGAGGGACACGCGGAGGGACAGAGTGACAACTGATCCCTCCGTTTATACGGAACTTTCGGCTTCAGCCGTTTTTGGTGACTCAAAAAGAGCAAAAGCCTTGATTCCTGCTAATTTAGGGGCAGTGATCTGTCCATTGTGTTGTCGGAATACCTTTTTGCTGAGAGACCGTTGCGTAAAAGGTTCGCGCGCAATACATTCGTTACAAGTCTTTTCAGCCATTTAATGTACATTACTATTAACCTATTCTATAGGTTTCGCGCTGGTGTCATTTACGTGAAACCTCACTTTTATTAGTCCGCTTGCATGTAATATTGCATAGTTTCGCATAATTTACCACAAGATTGACGATTTTTTTTTCAGATGACCCTCCGGGTTTGATGCGTAAACGAATACGAAAGGGGCTCTTAGCCCTCGTCCTAATATCCTTTATATTTAAATTGGATGCTCAGTCCGATCTTCCTCACGTTGTTCAACCGTCCCTTAACGGCTCCTCCAGTCCATTACCACACTCATTTTCCCGTGAATTTCTTAAATTTTTCCGTCTGGAAAAAAGCCCGGCCGACCCAGCCCGGTCCCTGGAAATCTACTTTCCCTCCGAATACAGCCAGTTCAAGGAATTCATAGCACGGGTGACAGACACCAGCGAAGCTAAGTAAGGGGCTTTTTCAACTGATTTACGATTACGAGAAATGGCGCAATCGCTAATTCGTTTTTCCAACTTTTAAATGAAAAAAATACCAAAGACAACGGTATTTCAGGGACGAATCTCTTCTCGATGCCAACCGAACATTTCGAATCACACCCCAAGATCCATCTTTCATCAGAATCGACCGGTTATATCCGGGTCATCACTATTATGTGGCGATATTGGGAAGAGTGGAGGATAAGTCGATATCCATCAAAGAAGAGACTGTGGTCATGGACCCAGTTCCCATTGAATTCAATTCTCCAGAGGCTGTAATTGTGGGGCATACGAATATTACATTTAGAGGTTTCAAAGCGGAGAAAGCATTGCAAGATAAATTTACTGTAAAGTATTTCCAATTGGATCCTTTGAAGAGATATCCGACATTACAAGTGGACGATATTCAGGATCAGAAGTTTGTGGAATTATATTTGAGTAATCTGAATCCGGGAAGAGATTATGATGTGACAGTTTCTGCTATAAAGGATCCATTTACAAGTTCCCCATGGAGAAAGACAATAACAACAAGTAAAGGGAGATCTGGTCGATCCTAATCATGATTTTAGAACCATTAGCCCCAGCGAACTTAACAATAAGTGATGTGAATGCAACATGTATTCGAGTGAGCTGGCTACTTCCATCTGAATCCGGAGCAGATCAGTTCAACTTGTCATATCACAAGTTACAAAGACCAACTGAAATTAAAAGAGTAAGCAATTTAGTTTTTTAAAACACCCCCAATCCTTCAAATTTAATTTGGAATAGATCAAAATATGCCAAATTTCATATCTAGTCAGGCACTCTTAAGATATGTTTTGATTGTAGGTAAACGTGACATTCGGATCAGCTCAGAAAGTGGATCTATGCGATTCGATAGTGGCTGGAGAGAATTATGTGTTTACAATCACGGCTTTGAAGTCAAACCAACGTTCAGAATCGAGTACAATTACTCATACTGTCCGCCCAATGCCTCCAACTTCCATTTCCCTTGTACCCGACTTCAAGATGGGCAAGTTCAAGATGGTGGTTCATCTAAATGATTCGTCACAAACAAAGACAGACCAGTGTCAGATCAGGATCATCGATGATTCTCGACGAATTGAGCAAGTTCTACCGATTACTCAGAATGCAAATGGGTCAATGTAGGTTTAATTACACATGCCATTCAATTTTTAATGCTTGCTTAATTATAATTTAATTTTAGGTGTGTGACATATTTAGATCTTGAGCCTGGCAAGAGATATGATTTATCTGCCGCTGCTTTGAGCGAGAACACCATCAGCAAGAAGATCTTAAAAAACACAGCCTTAGAGCCAAGTTTTAGCAAGGATTCCTTTGGCCTTTCCATCCAAGTGAGTGCTTGTTGATCTTGTTGTTGGCCATTGACCAAGACTCTAAATCAACATCGTCTGATCTGTCTGCCGTTTGATTAACGACTTCCTGGTGTTTTTAATTTTTCCCTTCTGTCTTGATTTCTCCCAAAACTTTTTAAAAATACCCCGAATGCTTTTCTTTTATCCTGCAGGAACAAAAGGGAACACTTGTTTTCACCTGGCCCGGCGATCTCAAAAACATCAGCGAGCTGTGGACAAAGACTGTGGGAAAGTCATCAAAACTGCATATTCGTGTGGATCCGCTGTCAGAGAACAACAAGAAAGATGGGTCGAGACAATTTGACACATCGCCCTTTGACGGCACCAACGAAGTTCATATTGATCATCTGAGAAGAGGCACTTGTTATAAAGTACACATGTATACAGTTACTAATTCGGGAATCGTATCGCTCAACAAATTTGAAGAATTCATTAGATTATCTCCACCATCAGTCGATGTGAAGGTGGATAAAGTGGATAAGAGAGAGGTTGCCATCAGAATTAGTGTGACTTCATTCATGATCGACCCGTTGCATCCAGTTATTGGAGATCTGAGTGATTGTTTACTTCATTTACAAGTTGTTGACGAGAAAAATACGGTGATCTTGGAGAGATCTATTAATTTTGTTGATCTGAATGCTCCAATCGTCAAGTTAAATGGACTGTTACCGTATCATAATTACAACGTTAACAGCATGGTAAGGTTTTCTTCAGATAAATTAAATTTCCAACACAACTACTACTCATTTGGTTGTAGGTTATTTGTGGAACCCAGTTCAGTGGAAAAAGCCCCAGTCCATGTCCATCCCGCAATCTGACAATCCCAGTCCAGTCATTCCAAACTCATCAGGATATCCCCAACGTTGTGGAAAACTTTACAACTCAAGTGCTGAATCCTTATTCGGTTCAATTAAAATGGCAACCCCCTGCTGTTTCCAACGGTCCCTTAACTCATTATAATATCCATGTGATCCCAGTCCAACAGCCAGATCAGAATTGGACTTTGTCTTTGAATGCAAATGGAAGTCACATTCAGAATGAACCGAGTGTCATGAGTACTGTCGTTGTGGATAATCTGGTTGGCGGATTGGAATACAAATTCGACGTACAAGCGGTTAATGAAGCAGGTGTCAGTTCGAGTTTGACAGAAGATCTACAGCCGGTAGTAAAGATGCCGATTCTTGGTATGTTTGGTGTTGTTCTATGCAAATACTGTGACTTTTTTCAGCCCCTCCACGTCCAGCCGTCAGAATTGAAATTCTGAAAGATTCTGTGAGAAGTACGGACTTGGCTATTAAATTCAGCAGTGACAACTTCAGCCAGAAACATGGCCTTCTCAAGATGGTAGCCGTGATCGTTGCCCAAGTCGGATCTGACGGAAGGCCGAATGAGGTGGGACCCGAAGACACATGGGCGTTGGAACATGTTCGGAACAGCTCAATGACATGGGGAAGTGCGCAGAACTTCGAGTTCTGGCCTCCATACGTCGCCCTCAGCATCGGCCTGACCACGGACACGCACCTCAAACCTCAGGTCTTTGTTCAGGTGGGTCTTTCGGGTATTCCATTCAACATTCCCGGGCTGATCCTTCCACGAATTGATTCTTTCTTTGAGTTGCGGGCTGCAGCGTGACTCTATGTTCTTCCACATTCTGTTTACCTTCCAGAATTATGTTTACATTTACTCTTTTTAGGAGATTGGAATAGACTCCCAATGCATCGAACAACCGGCGGATATAATTTGCAACGGGCCGTTGAAGCCGGGCACCAATTACCGCATGAAACTTCGCCTCTTCACCGCCCCTAATCTGTGGACCGACTCGATGTACTCTGATATCGTAATTACCGGTGAGTGAGTGTAAATATAGGCCGGATTAGGGTTAAACGCGACCCCGACTCCGCCCACTTCCGGCCCGTTTTTTGGGGGGACTTCCGTGCGGAGAGTGCGAACTAGTTAAGGGAAGACAAGGAGACGAAAACCGAGGAGAAGAGGCCCTAAAAAACCCCTTCAGATCCCCCTGAAGCGAACGCTTCTTGCTCACGCCCACACACCTACCAGTAGTGGTATGTTTCTCTATTTCTCTTGGGCTTGTTTTTATTTTTGGACTCTCGCATTCATCCCCCCTCGCCCGCCTCTTTAAGAGGACCGGAGGGACGGGCGGGGGATGAATACTCTTCCATAAAAATCATTGAATTAAGGAAAAAATGGAAAGTCAACAAAACCCCATAATTCTGGCAGGGGGAGGCATTGGCTAAAGCCAACACTCTCCGAAACAAGGTGAATCCCCTCGGAAATGTAGTGTCGGAGTTTGGATGTTCCCATTAAGATTAGGCCTGTAATCAGCAAATCCATGTATAGGCAGACTACCGTATCCCCGCGTATAAAAGGTCTTATTTTTGTGGAAAACAAAACTGTCGGGGATGACACTCGGGGGTGAGTGGGCCCCATCGAACGTGAAACCCCACGGCTTAAAAGCTACTCAATTCCGTTCAATTTATTTTTTTTTCTCGTTTTAGAGCCCCTTCGCTCGAGTTCGGCCTTCCGAAACGTGTTCGTTGTATTGGCCGTGTTCATTGCGGGTGTTGGCCTGATATTCGTGCTTCTCACTTATTACACGCGACGTCATCGAAGTTCTGTGTCGGGAAAAGGGTAAGCGAAGGAATATGTGGCTTCGCAAGTTATTAAATTGCCTGTTTTATCATGCATGGGTGTCCTGTTTGTAGGGTGTTTGGACCTTATCGTACTCTGCCGTGTGCAGTGGGAGAACGTCGTCATGATTTTTTTTGTTTTTTCCCCCGAAACTCTTTATGAAAGCCGTGAAAAACGTCGATTCAATTTTGGGTGTTCTGCTTTTTGTCGGCCATGAGAGGGAGGCCGAAAGGAGGGGGGCTGGGGGTGGGGGAGACCTTCCTCTTGTCCGTAAAGAGAAGATGAACTTCTTGGCAATGGTCTCCTAGAGGCTTTTCTTCCACTTTTTCTCATAATCTTGATTTTCCGAGATTAATTGTGTACGGTAGTTTTGGTATTTTATGCGTCCCCATTTTTTACAAATATTGTACTTTCTGCTATTTCCGATTTGTAATTTGGATTCGAAATTACACCGTGTCCTTTCGTCTCGGCCTCCCACTACCAGTCCCCTACTAATTACTTCCCCTATGGCAACACGTTAAACTATTCGGCTTCGAATCCCTCTCACTAATCCATAAAACCGATTTAAGGAATCATTACGGGGAGTTGTCCCGTTACATTCCCATTACTCTTTTTATTACTTTTTTCGGATTTTTCTTCGTACGTCAGTCCGATGACTCCAAGGATTTCCCTTTACGTAAACGCGATGCAGTTGAAGGCTTTAAACCGCATGGTTGGTGTCATAATCATCATGCAACCACGATTATCTTATCTGGACACTAACCCGGTCCCATTTTCATTGCGTATATTACTCGTTACGTTGTAATTGGCCCCTTTCTGCATACGTTTCTTACAACTGATTGCCTTATTGATAATTAATATCTCCGTTTGCAGGGCCAACCTTTACGGCGCCGAGAGTTTTGGGTCCGCAGGGCAGGCATACTCATCCAAGGAGAGCCAGTGGACCGCTCTCAAGATGATCATGGCCGAAAGGGCGGCCGATTGTCTCGCGAAATTGGGACTTGACACCAATTCGTCGTCACCTCCATCCAACAATTGTGTGAATAACAACTCCAATGTCCTGTTCTCTACAATGTCGCCGAGGACAGGGGTGACCGAAACGAATGCCGTCCGAATAATGCCTTCAGCCCAAGCCAACCCTCTCACAAAGACAGATTCGAGCAGCACTCTCACAACTCCCAACACCTTCAATGCTCACCATCGACGATCACGGAGCCTTCGAGAGAGAACTGGAGTTGACCAAAAACTGGAACGGCTCCCAAGCGGACCCCCTCCCGGCTCCAAACCCAACTCGGTCCTGTGGACTGTTATGAAGGGAGCAGACACTACAAAGTCCCGACCAATCAGGATACAGGACTTCCCCGATCACGTGAAACTCCTATCAGCGGACAGTGATTATCTCTACAGTGTTGAATACGAGGAACTGCGGTTCGTGGGAACGGGACAGTCATGCATCGCGGCTGATCTCGGTCAAAACAGGGCGAAGAATCGCTTTACAAACATTCTACCGTACGATCATTCCCGAGTAAAGATAATATCTTGTGATGAGGAAGATGGAGCGGATTATGTGAATGCGTCATATATTCCCGGATTCAACTCTCGACGTGAGTTTATCGCTGCTCAAGGGCCTTTACCGAGCACTCGGGATCATTTCTGGAAGATTGTTTGGGAGCAGAATTGCCCTGCGATTGTTGCACTTACGAAATGCGTGGAAAAAGGAAGGGATAAATGTCATCAATATTGGCCGGACGTGAACCAGAGATCTGTCATTTATGCGGATGTAGAAGTTACGTTAGTCAACGAATCGGTGGAATACGACGAATATATAATTAGGGAACTTAGAATGACACACCTCTCTGAGTTTGGACATCCCAGTCGAACGTTGTTTCATCTCCATTACATGGCTTGGCCGGACTTCGGAGCCCCTGAAAATCCGGCTGGTATTATAAATTTCCTAAGACAATTCAGGAACAAAGTCCCTCCCAGCAGTCATAACCGGCCGTCAGTCATCCATTGCAGGTATGTTTTTTATTTTTTCTATTACTAAATTCTATTGAATAAGAATAAAGTTTGTGATTTCAGTGCTGGTGTCGGTAGAAGTGGGACATTCGTTGCATTGGACAGACTGATTCAGAATATCGAGGTCGGAAAACCCTTGGATGTATTCGGAACGGTGTTCGAAATGAGGATGCAGAGATGTCACATGGTTCAGAATGAGGTAAGACCATTTCCTTTTATAGTTACCATAAGAGGTCTTATCTTGACGACCTTCTCTTTCAGCAACAATACATCTTCATCCACCAAGCCCTCTTGTACGTCCTTCAAACTTTCTACCCTCATCTTTTGAATCAGTCTTCCACTTGGACCTCTGAAGCCGTATCTACACCTTCTTTCTGGACCCCTCCAATCATCACTCATCCCTCGACCAGATGGGGAGGCGATCATCAGAATAGTGCTTTCATGGAGGACGACGAAGGCATCGCGGAGTCAGGGCTCTAGTTTCATCACCTATTTTGTCATAGTTTTTCCAAAGTTCTATTGTGTTCATAAGCGGGCTCTTTTCGGTTACTTTCTAACTTTTACATAACAACATGTTCTTCATTCATTTTGTAGCAAATCTTCTCGTAGTTTGAATACCATTATTATCGAGTACAAAATCCGTACCACAAATAGTTTCTTGGTTAAAATCTGCTAGAATTTGTAGGTGTGAAACGAGAAGATTCTAGGCATGTCGTTGTTACCCTTTTCCGGTGTTCCACACATTCGATTGTAAATAATACTGTCACGAATCCAAAGCCGAATCCATTCCAAATGTATTGTGGTTATATTGTAATTTATTTGTGTTCCCTCATTCCTTGGACTTTTATGATGCGCCATTTCAACATCTCGGGTTGTTTTGTATAATTGTAAAAAGAGTAAATAAACGATGAACGAGTCAATTCGATGTGTCCATCCGAGCGGAACCCCAATATTCATGACAGATAATGGCGCAAAACTGAGTGGAATGATTGCTCTGTTGTTGACGGGTCGATTCACCACTTTCGTTGGATGTTATGTCATCTGGATGGTGTAACAGATACTTTATTTACTTCTTGTGGGTATTCTTTGAAAGATCATGTGGACTCCAAGAGATCTCGGCCAAACATTTGATCCCATTAAATCAATATGTAAACCAGTGGCCGGGGTTCTTACATGATCATATTGCGACTACATGGACTTACAGTTCTCATCCAAACACTTTGAACTCTTATTATCAGCTATCAGTGTTGGGACTTGTGTTGAAATCAGTGGCTGCCAAAGAGTGTAATTGTTCGGTAGAAGTAAACCAGATGGTCGACGAATTCATGGGAATTGGAGGAGGACCTGGAAGACCGGGATTACTCGGTAAATATTAGTTTGTCCCATAAATAATGTCCCTCTTCGAGAGGGGTCAAGTCAAAGGTCTATAAAAAACGTAAGCAACAATCAAATTTCGTAATATTTTACCATTTTGTAGCCATGATGTCAAGCTTTCGTTTAATATGTCATCTGCCATATTTCGATGAAATTAGAGTAATTTAGCCCCACTTAAAAATTTCGGAAAAAGGGACGATTTGTGCCATCAACTTGTGTGAGCAAAAACAGGGTACAAAGGTTTTAGAAGTTACACCAAATGTCAACGTCATGTTCGGCCAGTGTGCTGTGAGTCCGGCCACGGTGAAGCGAGCGTTTAAAAAAATCCGACCTAGCCACAGGAACCCCGAAGGGAAAACACGTCATGCCAGCTTTGCGAATTTACCCTGAGGTCATTGGTCGACGGAAGTCATGGAATCCACGTCCGACGCCTTTCAGGCATTGTGGTGGTATCAAAATTATCGGTGGATAACAGTGCAATGTCGATAAATTCACGAAAAAGCTTGACAAATTCTTCGCATATTATTGGACCAAGGCCCAGAATGAAGGCTTCGGTTTTTTGCTTTACCGAGCCTAAGATCCTGCTTTTCTGGATCGTATCATAGCTTGTGACAAAATGTGAATCAACTACAACACCTAGGCAAGATTTTCTCAAAGGTGGTCATCCGGGGTACCATCACAGCACGTCCCAAAGTCTGAGTTCCTCTAGAAGACGGTGACGGTCAATTTTTGATGGCGCAACGTGGGATTCGTGCATTACTGATCCCTGGAACCGGGCCAAACTGTAAATACGACCTCCTACTGTACCTGCATAGACAGCTTGTTGCACAATCGGCCTTCCACGGTACGCCACAGAAGTTCGCACATTTTTAACGGAAACGCGCAACCTCACCTTCTAAAAATTACCCTCCAGAAGCCGAATTAACCGAGATACGAAACTCTTCTTCGTCTGGTATATTCGTTAGAGATAGCCTATGCAGACTACCACCTGTCCAAGGATCTACCACGTTTCATCCGTGGTAGAAAATTAATCAATTCAGACGCCCTTGAAAAGGCCTCCAAAAGTTTCATCGGCTCCAGAAGCCGAGACTTTTAAACTACTGGAATAAAAAAATTCTTGGCACGTTGTAGTCAACGTGCTAAAGCATATGGTAAATATTTTGATTAATTAGATTGCTGTTATTACGGTAAATTTTGTCGCAGAAGTAAATTTTTCAAAGAGGGACATTATTTGTGGGACAACCTAATACAATGATGATTACTCAGAATTTATCATAGGGAAATTGAACCATAAACTCCAACGAGCCGACCAATCAAATAAATTTGAAAGCTATTTGAGAACTGGAGAACAATTTTACTGTGTTAAAACAATGGGCGCATGTGGAGCTACGGTACCTTTAAGAGAAGTCGAGAACGAAGTTGAGTATGGTACGAATGGAAAAGGAAAAATTTACAGTACTATTTAAGACACGATCTACAACACTAACTTCTCCCAGCCAATGGAGCTTGGCGTGATGGATAAAGGGATTCTTTGCTATATATGGCCAAAAGAATATCACAATATAAACACAAAAAGACATGGAAAAATGGATCATCAACAAACAAGAGAGGAGATCAACATGACACCTATACCCAACATGAATGATCAAGGTATGCCGTATGCACGTCAATTAGCCTTCTAGAATGCACATTGCCACCCGTTGATAACGGAGAATGGTTGATCAATGGCCTCAAGGCCTTACCAGGGACTTCGGCGTCACTGTTTTGCATCCCCGGCTTCACTCCAAGCAATATCTCCACTGTTATTGTGTGTCAAGAGACGTCACAATGGGAACCTTTTCCGGCAGTTTGTAGCAGAAGGAATTGTTCAAGGTTTGATGAAGAACAACTAAAAGGAAAAATACGATATAATGTCCCCATCGTTGCGTTAACACCATTGGATGAGGATCAATATCCAATAGGCAAGGAAAACATAAATTATAGCTTAAATTTTTTGCATACTTTTAGGCACTAAAGCGACACTTCAGTGCAAATCCGAGACCCAAAGCGTTGACGGAGTCGATACAGTAATCTGCGGTGATCAAGGATGGATACCAAATAGATTAGGAGTTTGCGCCAAAGGTGGGTACGAACAAAAGTAAAAATATTCTAGTGTGCCCTCCGTTTGTTCTTAACCATGGTCGTGTAAGATACACAGACATCCGAGGCTATGAAAGAAAGGCCTACTCGAATGGAACTGTCGCTACTGCCATTTGTGATTCTGGCACCCGACTTCAGGGAGTTGGAGCAGCCAGTTGTGAGAACGGGGAATGGTCAAACGGCCATCTTGGATCTTGTGAACCAATACGTAAGAAGAAGATGCATAATAAAAACTGTTTAGAATGTCTTCGAATGGATAACATCAGAAAAGGAACTGTGCAATATAGTAAAACAAAGAAGAATCTAAAAGAATTTTCGGAGGGAGATGTGGCCAAGTTGATCTGTAATAATGGAACTCAACTGAAAGGAGCCAGTGAAAGTGTCTGCGAACCTGATGGAGTTTGGAAACCGAAATTGGGAACGTGTGAATGACACGCTGTTTATAACATCATTGTAGAAAAACGTAATAGACTATAAGTACACTCCGTTTCAAAAACATAGCTCCAGATTTTTTTTTAAAAGTGACCGCAGGTGTAGCTAAGGGGAAGGGGGGACAAGGTAAATTTTCGTAAACAATTTTCAAAGAATTTTTTTTTTGCACCGTATCACCTGTGGCCTGTGAAAATAATTTTTTCTCTGTCAACAAAAATAATTCGGTGTGCCTGTGGCGAAAAAACCAACCTGAAAAAAGTAAAAAATTCAAAAAACTTGATCCGAAAACCGTTTCAAAAATGCCCTCCGATCTTTGATCCTGCACGAGAGTTGAAAACAATGACTGGTTAGTATGATGACCTTAGAAATCGAAATTGACGTTCTAATAGTTTTCACCCAGTTAGTTTCCAAGTTATGCTTGTTATATTATTTCGTACTAATTAGGTCTGTTTTCATTTATCGTTGCAGGGAAGAATTTGAAACGGAGTGTACAAACTCATAATTATGTTAGGTACGTCATTACAATAAAAAGAATAAAAGACGATGAATACCAATTAGAAACGAGAAAATTATGGGTACGATACGCTTTTTGACATTATGTGGCAATTGCGTAACGATTCAATCGATCAATATCCGCCGGTATTCTAAAAATTCGAAAATCGCAAAACCTAAACTCGAGGGCGCAGCTCGGAGAATCTATTTGGCTCGTTTATATTTTTTGAACTTTTTTTGCATGCAAATTCGCATTTCGAACGCAAAATCAAAAAAAATTTTTGGCAAGATGGAGGAGAACAACGAGATTGGACCTCTTACAAAGCTCAGAGATATCTCCGTCAATTATATGACTCCCGGCACTGTCAAGGGATTCCGCCGGCGATGCGCTCCGGTCCGTTGTTCAGGTCGGTAAATTTATTCTGTTTTATCTGAAAAATTTAGACCCATTTGAAGAATGTTTCCTTGGCGATGAGATCATAAAGAAGATATTTGACGATCTGAGTCTTCGAGATCTTGCCAATTTGATGTTGGTCTGCAAGAGGTTCTACCGAATTGTGTAAGCCTTACAATTTCTTTTTTTTATCCGCTTTTTAGATCGAGTCTTGAATCATGGGAAGTATTGCTTATCCGAAGAGCTATTATGGATGTTGATTCTTTCCACAAATTGCTTTCTCGAGGCGTTAGGAAGATCGAAATGCATTCTCCATGCGCGGTAATTATTGATTAATGGGAATGGATAAGAAAACAATTTCAGATTTACTCAGACTTGACAATCAACCCTCGGAACCACTACGATCATCTTGTTCATCTTGATTTGGCCAATGTTTCATATGAAAGTCCTTGTTTGCTTTCAGTTCTTGAAAGAACTTCTAATTTACAGGTGATCGTAATGTAATCTGATATATTTTTTTTAGATTCTAAACATTGCAGATTACCCATATTTGGATTCAGAACACTGCACGGCTATTGCAAAAAATGAGGATCTATTTGTTCTAAACATTGAACAGTGTAAAGGAATTACCTTGGATGGGCTTTCGTCTCTCTGTAAATGTGAAAAGTAAGTGAAGCTTAATTTGTGTTATCTATCCTTTAGTTTACGAGAATTGAATGCAGCTTGGGCCCAGTTTCCTTCAGGTGGAGCTGCCGTTATTTGTAAGGTGATTCCTGTTGGAATCGAAAGATTGAGCATTGCTGGAAGGGATTACAACGAGTTGCCGGATCTCTGTAAGTGTAGTACAGCATTTTAATATGTTTTTCAGTGGTTGAATTGTTGTTAAATCGTTGTGGGAACCTGGTTGAATTGGATGTGTCCGATTGCCCGAATCTTACTCATGGTTTAATCGATCATTTCAATCTTCATCCATCTTTGAAGATCTTGTCCATTTGCAGATGTTACAGTATTAATCCTGAGGCCTTACTGTAAGTCAATTGAAAAGTTTAAACATTTTTAAAGGAATTTGGATGGAATGAGCGTATTGAATATATATGGATGTGTCACTGATGAAGGCGTACCTGTTGTAAAACGTAGGTTAAGAGACACCATCGTAAACCTGAGTCCCTTGATTAATATTGCTCAGCCATCCATCCAGATCGAGGAGGAATAATTACTTCTTTATATTATTTTGCTACGTTTTCCATGCGTTATAACCTGTATTCTGAGGTCTAATCGGCTGACGCGTTTGCGAGCCGCAAGAATTTTGCGCCGCTCGTTTTTTTTGTTCGGAGGGATTTTGCGCCGCTCGAAAAAAGGTCCGCAGAATTTGACGCCGCTCTAAAATCGCGAAAAAAAGACGCGAAACGCGCGAATAAAGCGAAAGACGTAACTGATAAATCAAATTTCGGTTTAGGTTGGCTAAAGTTTCTTAAATTTTTTACGATTTCTTCTTTATGCCAAAACTGTTTCGAGATTGACAAACAATACCTGATATATCCATGATTAGTAACTGTCACATAGCCCTTACAATACCAATTCTGAACGATGACTTCAGCAGGCATATCAAAGGAGTTAGGCTTAAAAGATTTTTTGGATGTTCAAATATATTAAAGTTTCTGCCCTGAAGGCAGTGCGTCAGATCATGGGACTGATGTATGTTACACTCGTCAATGCTAAAGCTGTGAAACTGTCGGGGAAGTGGATCCTATTTGAAATGTTTGGCAACTGTTTACTAACATCTTTGTGTCGCATGGCTTGACGCGTCGTCCCGGTATCCCAAATGGCGGTTTTCGTTTTGCCCGCTGCCGGCTGCTGGCCAAAGTATGCACTATTTAGTTGGGCTATAGAATCGACGGGTTTCAGACCTCTTTAAGAGCTGTATAAGATGCCACCTCAAAATATGACCTTTTCAACATGCCGTTATGCTATGTGGCACAGAGAAAAATTTTAAAAAACTTTTTAGCCAACGTATAAACTTTATCGCGCCTTTTGTTTCGCGTCTTTTTCTTTTCGCGATTTTAGAGCGGCGTCAAATTCTGCGGACCTTTTTTCGAGCGGCGCAAAATCCCTCCGAACAAAAAAAACGGGCGGCGCAAAATTCTTGCGGCTCGCAAACGCGTCAGCCGTCTAATCTCGAATTAGTGTACATATTAATTTTTTGACATTTGGTAATTTTCCAATAAATTGTGACATTTCGCTTATTTACATAAATTGTTGAAAAAGGTTGATCTAGTTTGAATGTCTAATATTCTCTTTGTACATAATAAAATGAGATTGTGAATTAAAATTTTGAATAAGCTATCACGGGAAGAATGTCCTTGAAAGGACTGCTCAAACGAATTGTTGTTCTTGGTGCTCAGGTAAGAGATTGTTGCTTTGTTCCTTGATTGTTGCTCATAGATTTCGTTCGCGTTCAGAAATGGACGACTACCGGTAAAACAATTTCAAACAGCCATAAAACTTGCCGAGCGACGGGTATTCCCAGGAATTCTCTACCGGAATCGGGCGCTTCGATTCGTAAGTCAAGGTCTTCCATGTTTCCCAAATAATTTTTCCGTTACTTAGGTCTTGATTTAATGGTTATTCACCAAATTCGTTAATTATACGTTTAGATTCAAAGAACATTTGTATCCAGGAATCTAGCTCGTCCATTTTCGACTTTCCACTATCGAAATGTGCATTATTTATATAACAGGCGAGAGTTCCGGCTTTGGAAGCTGAATCCATCCTTTTCCCCTTTGGAAAGAATCAGAGTAAGTTTATCAAAGAGAAGTATAATTTTTAGAACATTTTTATATCCAATCCACGTTATAATGAGAGCATAATCGAGGAAAGGTTTCCAGAAAGTCTCGATGGGTATGAAATAGGTAGGTACCTTGGTTTGATAATTATCTTTTTTAGGTGATTATATTGCTCATGGATGCAATGCTGCTGTCTATGGATTGCGCGTGGACGGTGGTAGACCATCTGACGAAGAGGTAAGCATAATTTTGGCATGTATAATATAATTGATCTTTCAGAAGTTTCCACTAGCCTTGAAGATCATGTTTAATTATGATTATTCGTTACCGGAGAGGTATATCTGGGAAGGAATGGGGACTGAATTGGTGCCTTTAAAATCATTGCCGAAGAGTGCCTTGGTTGGACAAATGGGAGGGTGAGAATTAACAATGCAATGTTGTTTTACTGTTTAGATTCAAACCTTTTAAACGTCAGCATCCTAATATAATAAAAATGCACACTGCATTTGTCGATCTCATGCCCCATTTAAGAGAAGCAGCAGAATTGTTTGAAGAAGCAGCTCCCAGTCTGGATAACTTTGGTCTAATTCATGATCCCAAGACATTGTTTGTCGTCATGAAAAGGTTGGTTTGTCTGTTATTTATTATTATTCTTTTTTATTTTTAGGTATCGGACAACTCTTCGCGAATACAGTTTGAGGATGGAGATCCCGAAAAGATCAGGGCAAGTCTTATTTGGTCAACTCTTGGAAGCCTTAGTTTACCTAAGTGATCAAGGGATTTGTCATCGAGATATGAAGAGTGACAACATCCTTCTTGATTATGATTATGATGGTGAGATATTCGAGGAAAGACGTTTATTTTTTAGATGAGATTCCTCATCTTGTTTTAAGCGATTTTGGATCGGCCTTGGTCTCAGGATTCAAACAAACTTATATCGATGAATTCACAGATCTTGGGGGGAATATCGCCCTCAGGGCACCGGAGATTAGCCGGGCTAATTTATCGCCAGGAAAGGTGTTGGATTACAGTAAGGCCGACCTGTGGTCAGCTGGAGCGATTGGATACGAGATGTTCGGACAGTGAGTAGTTTAATTGTAACGTAAAGTCTTGTTTTAGACAAAATCCGTTCTACTCGCGGTATTCAAGCAGAACTTACCAGGAGAAGGAACTCCCCACTTTACCTTCGATTACTCCGAATGTAATTAGCAAACTCATAGGACAATTACTAAAAATACATCCATCTGAACGGCCAGATGTAAAGTTAGCGGCGAATGTAGTGGCATTTTCATTGTTCAGTTTATGGAATGACATCAAGATTGGCATGAAATCATTGATGAAAGAACTATTGGAAAGCGATAACAAGGTGAACATTTAAGAACTACTTATTGTTTTTGTCATTTCAATACTAATTCCGCCATTTCTAGCACGAGGTTGTGAATAAGGTCTTAACTTTATTTGCGGCGGAGACCTTCACCGCCCGATCTTCTTACGAATTCTTCAGCTCGGAACTCCAACTCCGGGCCACCTTCTTTTCCCGAGTCGCCTTCCAGCCAATATATCAGAGTCTTCTTTATTTCGATAATAAAGAAGGCGCCTGACTGATAAGATTCTTGTCCTGCTGTTAGAAAATAAACGCTATCATCTGAGCTGGGTTGTTTTGTGAAATGGGTTGAGTTCAAATCTCGCCTGGGATATCAAATTTATGAATTTCTCGGGCATTAATGCCATTCTCCAGGTTCAATCGGCGGCGGAAAGACTACGATCCCATCGAAGGCCTGACTTTATTTGAATGGATTGGAGAAGTAGGTACTTTACTAGTAACTCATATATATTTTTGCGCGTTTTAAATAATATTGGAGGGTTTCGCAAAGAGCAATCTGTTCTGGAAAGAGTATAGATTATAATTCAGTTAGGGATTTGCATATTGATGGGCTCGTTTTATGTTCGTATATACCAGGAAAACTCCATTTTCTGTAATTTTGAATTATGATTCAAGATAAACTCTCTGAAGATGGCAAGACGAAGGTCCGTTTATTCTGTTGACAACTCTCCCTGTTTCAGATGCCCTTTCACAGAAATCATGATGATATCAATTCGGCTGCACCGCTTTTCGACAGCTCAGAACGGTAAGTCATTGATAATATTATACAATGTAATTCGGATTTTAGGATTCTTTTCGATTTCAATACTGCCCTGGATGAACTCTCCCCCCAACAAAAGGCCTATGGAGAGCGTCTTAGACGTCATTTGCAATTCTTCTTTCTAGACCCTGTCAATAAATTCAAATTGAGAAGACAATTCCCTTTCAAATTGGCCTTACAAATTCTTAAAGTGGTATTTGTGTCCATCCAGGTGAGTCTTGTTTGCTTTAGTTTATGGGTTTAGTTGTTACTATTCGCGGATCTTCGGATAAATCATGTGGACTTTCTGGATGATACTGTAACAGTGATGAGGCACAAATTTCTGAAGGATTGGGACCATGAAAGAGATGCTGTTACTTATCCACCTGAAGCCGGAAGGTATTCTGTATTTACTAGTGACGAGATTGTCGAACACATCAGCCACATTGTCTCATCGGTGAGTCTGGAATAAATTTTATATTTTACTTGACATTTCTGATGGCTAAGATATATGAATTTTAGTATTATTCTTTACAAAACGAGTCGTTTGCCAGTTTTTCCTATGATACGATAAGATCATTTCCTCAACGCACCGAGGAACCATTTTCTATCAAGAGCACCGAATTCGATCACATTCCCACGATGAGATTCTGCGTAAAGAAACTGGCCGATGTAAGGGTTGAGAATCACACTTACGTATTCGATATCTCGATGAAAACAGGTGCGTAACATGATTATTTATGTGATCGCTGTTTAGATTGTTCGAAGCTTAACTTCACTCAACAAGATATCGACGAGATCCAGAAAGATCCCCACAATATCCGGCACTTCTTCAAGCGGATGAATGTCACATTCCGGTCAGAAGACGCCCTTATCATCCAAGAATCTTCGTTGGCCTTCAACTTAAGAACCATCCATTTTTCCCCAGGAAACATGGATCAAAAACCGGAATGCTACTTAATTGAGATTGTAATTACCTTTGACAACTCGCGGCATACAGGCCAAGTGTTTATTCGTCTGGATGCTGTCATAAAATATGTGAATTTGTGTAATGGAAGGGTCCTCCAAGTCAATGGATTCTCCAAAGACTCGATTATTGTCGGGGCCATTGATATCCTCGTGTTACTTATGTGTCTTTTATCCCTTCTGTTATGTTGCAGGGCATTGTTTCGCGCTCACCGACTTAAAAATGTAAGTTTTAGCTGTTATAATGCAATATAGTATGAGGGATATTAATGAAGCGCTTCAGATGACCAATTATTTCTTCGAAAACGTTTTTCATGTAAAAATTAGTCTAAAAGACGACTTATCCTTCTTAAACATGTGGTATGTGATGATTGTGATCAACGATGTGTGTATTGTGATCGGAACTGTGTGCAAGATCGCCATCGAATTCAGAGATTTTGACAATAGTATGTTTACATTAACAGGAGTTTTGTTGGGTATTGGATGTCTTTTGGTTTACATTGGATTATTCCGATATCTCGGATTCTTCAGTCAATACAGTGTAAGTGAAGTCTAACGTTACTTATATTATTATTGGCTTAGGTCTTAATCCTCACTTTGAAACGTGCCTTGCCTTCGATTTGTCGATTCTTGGTGTGCACTGTCATCTTATATGTGGGTTTTTTGATCGCCGGATGGGTAATCATTGGACCGTACAGTATTAAAGTAAGTCGTTTATGTTTTCAAGAGTTTGTTGAAAAATGATTGCCTGGATTTATTAATATTTTCAGTTTCGGACGTTATCAGAGTCGTCGGAGGCTTTGTTCTCATTAATGAATGGCGACGATATGTTTGCGACGTTTTATACGATCAACGATTCCAATGCCACTATCAAATTCATCGGAACTATGTATATTTACATATTTGTTTGCATGTTCATCTACGTGGTTTTGTCCCTTTTTATCGCCATTATCATGGATGCCTACGAAGTGGTTAGAGTAAGTTGCTGACATTGATTACTGTACTTGACGTAATATGTTTTGCATTGGTCATATTACATTGACGATTTATTTTAGGAGAGTGTGAAAAGAGGAGTTGTGGTGGAACGATCTTCCCTCCAAGAATTTTTAGCCAGTGTGGAATTGCCTCAGGACCTCGGGAGTGGCGAAACTCGAGAAATGTTCGCTCCGGATCGGCTAGTCAGACTAGGTTGGTAATGATAGTGGTGTTGTCATGCTCACGGCCAAAGAACTCATCCACATTAACTTAAAGATTTCGAATTTCTCAGGAAATAAAAGTTTTGATCCTCTCACTCTTCTGTTCGCCTTCCTTCGGACATCGGGGTACTGTAGTTTGTCCGGAAGTGTATGTTGTTCCATGTGTTTAATACAGGTGTTGGTGGCTTTTTATTTTTTGGAGTTTATTTCCTTGTTTTTAACAACATCATCTAACATTCTGCACGTACTAATCGAGTCGATGTTTTTGATTTTTATGCGTACCTAATAATGAGTCATCTCTCTTTCAGATGACGTCATTTCGGAGTATTGGTCACGCTTCGCACAACAAATAAATGTATGGCTCGGCCGCTCGGAGCCGGCATTCGATCAATTCGAGAACCCGGCCCACGATCAGCCTGTTTTTCTGCATAATATGACAGCTCAGCATTAAATAATCATCCGCCGCCAATCTCAAATTACGGTAGTGTTTGTTTATACGGGCAATAAACAGAAGCTGGCCTTGTTTATATGGGAATGTCTACCTGACACCTCGGGGCCTTTGTGGATGAGTTGAAACGGGTTTTGAAGCGCGTTAATTCTCGGTCGGCGTCTCAGTGGAGACAATCCCGCGCTTAATATATTAACGCAATCGACTTACTCATGTGTTTCTCCCTGCGCTTTGCAAACTCGTCTCAGCTGGTTTCGCCCGGTACAAGACTTTAGAAGAGCTGCCGCGATCAACCACGACCTTGAAATCGCCTTACATCTATTCATTAGCCAAAAGGTTAAGGTTTTCGGGTAACCGCCGCAGTTAATTTTTGAAGAAGTCTTTCAAAAGTGACAATTTGCGGTAATTATGGCGGTTTAAAGTGGAGTTTAGGAGTTTAGTGACCTAAGGGGTTCCTGGGCTGTTTTTATGCTAAGGTAATATTCCATTCCCGCCTGTAGAACCTTATATGACCTTAGGCTCAACGTTACTGTAATCACAATACGATCTTTGCAAGTTGCATATAACTTTGTAATTAATCATGAGCCAGCTCCATCAAGAGTCCATTGCTCACGGTCAGATGACAGGTTCCTGAGCTCTAGTGTAACGGACGCTGAGCCCAAGCCACGACGGGGAAGTCATCTAATGTCTGACCACCAGAAAGCACTTCACCTTGTACTTTCCCCCAAAGCCCTGTACTTGCTGATCAGAGTGATGTATAACATAATACTTTCACCGAGTCAGGTGTTCGGATCCTCCACAAGCCGACCCCACCCCTCTAGTCACGAGTTATGGAAGAAGAAGAAAAGGAGAAGATGATTTTGATTGGAAATCGCTTCAGAAGACAAAAGAAGTCGCGCGGCGAGGGGGGAGGGGGAGGAGTGAGAAACGTAGGTGGGGATGGATAGGTGGCATTGTTGAGTCCCGTTTTGGCTCTTAGAGCAGCGTTTTTTGTTTGGGGAAAAATGGATGCCCTGAAGGCAGGAAGAAAGAAAACTGTATTCAAAGGTGGTGAGACGAACGAGGAGGGGGAGCAGCGCGGGGATTGGGGAAAAGCATTCGACTGCGCACCCGACCGACCACAGGACCGGTTCTTCACTCGCCCTCCATGAACTGGATTTTAGTAGCGCGGCCGATTTCCCACCATCTCCGATTTGTTTTTGAGTGACTTAATTCGGACTTTTTCGAATTTCGGTCTGAGGGGCGCGCACCTGAGCGCTGCGCGTAGCGTCAAGTTCCGGGAGTTTACCACTTTTGAGACTACGATTTTTCTAACATTTTTTTTTGAAAAACAGTGTCCATAACTGGAACAGACGGAAATGATCCAATTATGTGGACTTCCTTATTATTTGTCTCGTCCCCTCTTCAAGACCCTTTCTTTCTGGTCGATCTTCTGCCATTTTTGGCGTTTCTCATCAGAAAAGCATGGAGCCGCAGCCCAGTCCCATTTTTTATTTGTTTTTGCGCACTCTCTTCCTTTCTGCTCCTTTTGTCCCCAAAGGAATGACGTCGGATCCGTTCTTTTTTTGGGTAATCAGCCAGCGACAATTCTTGTGAGGGGATTTCTCTCCTCTGAGAGTCCACTCGATCGGTCGCCCCTCATTACCACACGAAGAACGAGATGAAAAAGACGTTTGTGTTGTCTTTTTCCCCTCTTCCCATCTGATTTAGGAGGTTGTAATTGTTTTTCGAGGGTCAACACCTTAATTTCACTTTTTTTCTAACCTCACTCATCTTCCCTCGAGGCTGAGGACCTGATTTATGGGTGTTTTTTTGAGTATCAGGGAAAATAAATTGAAATAAGTGTGCTCATAGAAGCTTTTTTACCCATTTTACCTTTCCATGTTTAAAAGGTTGAATTCTCTTTTAGATTTAATTTCAGTAGAAGTTAATCGGAATTTACGCTGTTTTGAACACGTCTAGCCGTCCGATTTTACAGTGAAGTGGTCACACAATAACCGATCAATCTCTGAATAAGCGCTTTCGTAAGGAGAAAAGTATTTTTTCATACATTTACCGAAGAGATCACCCAGTTACATGGGTGGTTTCGAATAATTCGAAAGGAAAGAGAGCGAGAGAAAAAATATGGGAGTGAAACTGGGTAACAAGATGAAAACGCAGGAAGAAAGGTTGACTCATCGGCCATTTCCCTTACGGGCCATTCCCTCAATGTTATCCATGCTCGAATTTTAGGTCCCGGATCTGCCCGTAATTAAGTTTTATAGCGGTTAATTAACTGGATGGCTTTGTCTTGCGCAGCCGATCTCGCGCTCTACTAGTTTCTCCATTTCTGCCGTTTGTTTCGTGGTTTAACGTCGTTTTCGTATGTTACTTTAGTATTTGCAGGTGAAAATGGTGGCTCAGCAGAAAATAAAGGATAGTTCTGTTGAAGCCACTGATGGATCGGTAAAGCCTGGATCTCCTAAATCTCGGTTGGCAATGCTAAAAAGATCCAACAAACAAAAAAGTAAGTCTTATGTTGCTTTATGTCTTCGGAATTTATTCAAAAAAAATTGTTTTTAATCTTCTTTTCTCTTAATCCGTGTTTTGTTAACTAGAAGGGAGGTTTGTCCATTTTTAGTAAGGACAATCAATAATGCGAATGTTTATCGTTATTTTAGTGGTAATTAGGCCATTTAATTGTTCCCAATGGAAGGTCCGCCGATGAAATGCGTCTCAAATGTCATGTTTCAGATGCCGCTAACAACGATCCATTCCGATTTCAAGGGAACGGCGTTGACTTCAAAGGAAAATTGATTGGCGAACGGGATGTCGCCGAAGCCAGAGGAGACGCGATGTGCGCTGAGGCCATGAGGGCGGCTAAACTGGCGGTGAAACAAGCCGGTTCGCACAAACAAAGGATTATCCTGAACATTTCCATCGATGGCCTCAAGATTAAGGACGAGAAGAGTGGAGTGAGTTCATCATTGTTTGATTATTTTATTGTTTAGGCCATCTTGTACAACTTCCCCGTGTCCAAGATCTCGTTCATTGCTCGAGACACCACCGATGCTCGAGCTTTTGGGTTTATCTTTGGTAATGCCGAAGGAAAGTACAAGTTCTACGGGATCAAGACCGCTCAGACGGCGGACAATGCCGTTCTCTCAATCCGCGATATGTTTCAAGTGGTATTCGAAATGAAAAAGAAACAGATCCAGGAAATGAAACAGAAAAAGGAAGAAGAAGCAGCCGAGGTAGGTTCGGAATCCATGGATTTGTAGGAAAGAATGCATAACATTTAGAGCATGACATTTATGAATTGTTTTTATAGAATATGAAGAAAGAAACCAACTACCGTATCGAAGATGGCGTACCCTGTGCCGATCTCCTCGACTTGGAAAGCGAACTTCAAGTAATCGAACAGGGTTGTAACCAACTCCAGAACATTCCGTCAATGCCCGAGGACTCGGTAGATCCCTTTGGCGATTCCTTTGCCCCTCAACCCCCAAGTCAACCCCTATTCAATGCAAGTCAGCCTTTCAACGGAGATGCCTTCTGGGGTTCTCCAAACGCTTTCAATCCTGCACCTCAGACATATCAACAGCCTCCACTTCAGCAGCAGCCTTTCCACGTCTTCCCTGTAAGTTGATCATCCTTTTTTTGACAGTCGATGTTTAGGAAAGAGGATTCAAATCTCTATATAAACCTTATTTCAGGGCACTAATCCATTTGCCAACAATGCAGCACCATCTCTCAATGCCCCAGATCCATTTGACACTCAGAGTGCACAGCGGGTAATTAGTGCCATCAATACTACCCAATCTTATGGTCTACCACAGCCTCCGCAACGTCAACCTCCAGCTCTGGATGTGAGTAATCATGCATTCTCGTCGAGGGCGAGCTCGACAAACGAGTCTAATGGTCAGACCTCGCCTGAGATCAACTGGGGCATCTCCACTTCATCTGCATCATCGTTCAAAGAAAACAGTGCACCGTCGTTCGAGGACAAAGGATTCGACGATTTGGCGAAGTGAGTGAACGTTTGATTTATTGGGTCTTGAAATAGCTAATCCCGTTTTTTTATTTTGTATTAATTTTTTAGGCGATCGATTGACAACGGTCGCGTTACCACCTTGGAAGAGGCCTTTTCGAAACTAGTGGATATGGAAAAACTTGTGCCGACCCAAAATCCGCCGCCAGAAACGAAGAAAAACCCCTTCGAACACATAATCAACCCTCCAAAACTTTCGCTCAATTCTCTGAGTGGCCCAGCCCCCGCCTTCTCGGCTGTCCCCAACCAACCACAATTAGTCCAATCAACTGGTGGTCGGGATCCCTTCAATGACGACTTCTTCAACTGAGTTCTTGTCCTTGTTCCCTGTCACTTGAGAGGTTTGGAGCAGCCCTACTTCCTATATCTACGTCAATGTGAATGCTTGTGTTATTTTGTACTTGTACCATTTCTCATTTTCCTATTTTCCTAACCTTGTATTCGACGTCTCCGCGGCGCATAATTGATAATTAGAATGATCAACCCTTTGATTGGTTGAGACGAGTAAATAAATGTTCATAAATAGTATTAGTAACATCATCTGACCGGACATTACAATCCCATTTCTCACTCCTTAATGGCCTCGCTTCTCAGACTGCAAAATATGGAGCAATTATTACTACGAGTCGACTGCTCTCGCCGGAAAAGTAATGTCATCGACGTTCTGTGGGCACTTTCGAAAGACGAAGCGATCCCGATTATTCTGGGCTCATTGCGTTGGAGCATATGACTACTATAATCGATCTGAGAAAGGCGTTAATAATAGTAATCTGAGGAATGTAATGACGGGGAATGATTGCATCAGCAGCCATTTTTGATTGGCTGATCCAACAAAGTCTTTGTTATCAGAAGACAAAAAACGATGACTATTAAAGAACAAAACAATGATAATCAGAATGTTGTCGGTTTGGTTGCTCTCTCTCTCTTCCGTCGATGAATCATTGAATTCTCAGCTCCCTCTCATCGAGGGAAAACACTTGAATAATTGTGGGGAACTCGACCTCGGAGCGATGCGGAAGAGTATTATGAAGATAGATAGAGAGGGCAGTGGCGGCGCGTCTCTCTCTTGTCGCGCATGAATCGCTTCTCTCTTCCTTCTGGATTCACGGTTCCGATCGATCGCTGCCATGCTTAAGGTGTTGTTGTGGATGTATTTGAGTGGAGTTGGTGAGTCAGGCACTCCTTTAATGACCATCATTTAGTACTAGGTTCGTGGGACGGGCCTGTGGTTACCATCGAGAAAGAGGAGAAGATCCCCACCATCGAGGGTAAGGAATTTATTAGTTGGCATTAGGTGCGAAGGTGCCGTCATCTAGTAATTTCCCATTAAATAATTTAATGGCTACTTGTATCGACTTTGGGAACTTGTTTTGTACTTTTTTCCTTTCAATTACTGTACAGTTACAAGCTACTTTTACAGAGAATCACGATGATTTGGAGCAGATCCATCAGAATCGGATCGATTCCCCCGAAACCCGAGGTAAGACTCCCCCGGAGAACTTTAATACCATTCCAGAAGCCGCAGGGGATCAAATGAACGGTGGAATCAGGAGTCGTCTTGTGCTGGGAACAGCAATGATAATACCGGTTCTGTTTATGTATATATAATGAATGTATATATTAAAATAAAAATATTATGAGCAAAACGAAGGGAAGAGATCTGAGCGCGAACGTTATTTTATTAGAATTGGCACTTGATTTGGAGCAGCCATTTAGATACATGTAGCAGGGAAGTCGACGTTGACCTTCTAAAGTCGGAAATGTAGTATTTTTTAAACATTAACATTAAAAAGTTTTAGTATTAACAAATGTACATATCTTATCGGGTTTAGATTGAAAAAGATTTCATCTATCATTTCCACAGAATACGGTATAAGATCACCTGATGACACAGCTTCTGGCAGTCACGCTTAATCCCTTTACGACGCCCTAAGGCGATCTCCCGCATCGACTTACTTTCGTGTGGGGTGTCATCTACCAAGCCCTTCACTGATACCCATTCGGTCTCCATAGCGATGTTGGTCACTAGATAAGCCCGTACTTTCACGAAGTAGTCCACATGAGATCGAAGCACACCATTACAGTACTGTAATCATACCAGTCGATTTTTATAAAACTTACAGTTTCATTTAACTTCCGCCGATCACAATCTTCCTCACCGATAACAAACGAGGCCACTCGAGAAGAGCCATGACGTCTGAAGGGATTGTAGTTGGAGTGAGAGGTACGGTAGGCCGGCCAAACGTCTTCGTCCTTTATGTCATAGTAAGATCTGAGCTCGTAATTATCTCCGCCGAGCTGGAAAGAACACGATTTGAGATGCAAAACGACTCATTTACACAATGTTAGTAAATTACCTCCGGATCCTGTGTAACAATGACAGCAAAGTTGTCAACAACACCATTTGTATCAGCAAATAGCCTGGGGTCATTTTCAAAAGTCAGCAACATTTCCCGACTCCCTTGACGTTTCAGAGTTGGGAATGATGTGGCTAAAGCAATACAAAATTCCCATTATTTTAACTTACGTCTTGATTTGAATCCAACGGTAATCATTTCTGACTCGGATTCTGCCACAGCTTCCCCTTTTCCCATTAAAACAGTAATTGTAAATGTGTAATATGTATCGAATTGTAATCCCGTGAACCTGTACATATTTACGTCTTGAAGTTTAACCTTCTGTGACTTCTGAATCCCACTGTTGGAGGTCGAAGCATATCTGAAGATGATGTGATTACTGCAACAGATGCATGACTTACTCCAATCTGAATTGACAGTCATTGTTTGCGACGTTCTCTACTTCCCAAGCCAGAGTTGCGTAACCGGGCCCCACCATCGCATAAAACTTACGGACTTTCAGGGGATCTGAGAAATTAATAAAATTTTTGAACGTAGAAAAAGTTCTAATAAATTTGATTAACTTACATGTTGTGATGTCTTGCACTACCGGACGACTCCTCACATTTTTATAAACTGTGTATAAAATAAAAGTGTAAGTCTTCCCGGGTATCAATTTGTTGAAAGTGAATGTCTTTGGATCTTTTTTTGACAACTTCTTGGTGATATTCTTTGTATTCCCAATGAAAACAAGTTCGTATCCTTCAAAAAGATGCTCCGAAGCAGTTTCATCGTAATTTACATTGATCGCATAAGACGAGATTTGGCCCGGATATAAAGTCGACGTGATTATTGGGGCTGAAATATAAGGTAATAATTTAGGTAAAAAAATTATTTCAAGAACTAATGAGTATTATCCTCGTATCATGTAATATTACCGGTTATTTGTCTTATCCCGATCGGAGCACTCTCAACTTGCGTATCTCTCGAGACATTCCTCACGGAGAATGTATACAGTCGGGCCGGCTCCAAACTACTGATGTTGAAGATGTATTGACCGGTAAATATCATCTTGTTTGTGCTGATTACTTTCTAAAGGGTCGATATTTAAGTAATTTTAATATTGGCTTGCCTTTCCCAATCCCCAAGATATGACGATGTCATATTTATCAGCTAGTTGAGAGGGTTCCTCGATCTCTAATATCACCGAGGCTACATAAAACTCGTCGGTGGCTACATCTCGAACATGGAGACCTTTCACTGGATCTGGCCCTAAAATTACAAAGTAATCAAGTTCAAAACTGTGCCCTCTTCTCCAAACTCACTTCTAAAATCGACGTATCTTTGAGCGGCCCAAACATTTGAGATCGAATTCTCCAGCATACAAGACACCTTGACCAGCACAACATGGCCATTATACATTTTTATGTAACTATTTGTATTTGGAGATACAACTGTAAAACTTTTGGGATTCTTCAATGTAATTACTGTAGTGTTAATCAAGTAATTATCGCAGAAGACAGTCTCCGGTATACTCCAATCCAATCGGATCTTTTGATGCTCCCGCGTTACAGTAATCTTATCATCTTCTGCTTCCGTCAAATCTTTTTTTTCATCGTCATCGACCTTGAGCTTGGGCTCCTTCTGGTTTTTCTGATCTTCCGATGTTTCAACATCTCCATTTACAACAACCAACTCGTCTTTGTCCTTCTCTTTTTCACTGATCTTCTTCTTTGGATCCGAATATCCCAAATCTTCTGGATCATCCACAATTAATACTGGTCTCTCGGTCGGCGATACTTCTGTTGGTGTTGTATACTCAACAAATTCATTTGCTTCAGCAACTTTGTCCATTGTAACTTCAGGGTTATCGATTGCATTCGTTTCCGTTGGAGTTATTCCTTGAGTCGTGGATTCTGTAAACATTTCCGATATCATTGGAGTTGTTGTCTCTACGGTTGGATTTTCAATTGGAACTGTGGTGTTTGTTGTTTCAACAAACGCTGTTGCGTAAACGGGAAATATTACGTTGTCATTACTATTAGCGTTACTTATGACATCGTTATTATTGGTGTTCATTGCCGGAGGCGGAAGAGAAACTGGAACTTCTGGCATCGAGACTGCGAGATCTGGCCAACGATTAGGAAAAGTAGGAATTACATTGAACACCGGCTTGTCTTGACTTCCATCTTGAATACTCCCATATATTGCTGACGGTTTTTGAATATCCCGATTCCCATTATCAGACTTCTTGGGAGCGGGAATCAAAATCCCAGAATTTTCGATAGGAGGATTCTCATACCCTCCTCCATTCGCAGATGGTAAAACAAATGATTCTGGAGGGCTTGGTGATTGTTGCGTAACAGGATGATAATCAATAGATAGAGGGGTTGTTGTCATGTTCATGTAATAATAAGATGGCGTATTCTGAGCAAGCTGATTTACACTTTGATATCTATTCAATGGCGTTGGCTGAGGGTATTGTGATTGAGCGAGTTGAGGGAGATAAGGGGGAAGGCTGATTTGCGGCGAATACTCTGGATACGGCACATAAGGCGATTGCGTGACCTATAATAATCCCTATCCCTATTTTTTCATTTGTTAATAAATTTTCTGGCACTTCGAACTCCTATTTTCGTCTTTAAAGCAGCTCATTTTTTAATACTCTAACCAAACGGAAGATGATTTCATTCTCATTACTTTAGTCTGCCGAGAAAATAATGTGGATTCGTTGCTTCTTGAAATCACTCATCATCGCTTTGTGGCAGAAGATTTCTTGCGCGACTGCGACAGCTTTTCTGCGACAAATCCACATTATTTTCCCGACGGACTGAAGATACTATCTGTTACTTACAGTGCTTTGTGGCTGTGTGTATTGAAATGGTTTTACAGGCCGGCGGTGTTTGTTTTCATTAGAGCGAGACGGGAGTTCTGTAAAGAACAGAGTTAATTCGCTCCTCACAAAGTCAAACACCTTTATTTACCTTTGGTTTTAAAATCGACCGTCAGCGATTCGGTCGATGGAGTTCCTCGGAAAATGGAATAAACCCGGAGTTGGTAGTTCGAATTGGGGGACAGTCCTCTTATCCTGAGGGCAGTTTGCTTCGTCTCCACATAGCTGGCTTGCTCCAAATCCCCGGCCTCGTTGTATTCCACATAATAAGAGATATCCGCCTTTCTCGGCGATAAAATGGCAAAAGTAACGCCGTCCGAATCCGGCTTCAGGTACTCCAACACCGGTCTTGGAGGCGCTATGAAATGATGTTTGGTAAAGCAAAATAACTCACTTGATATATACAAATTACTGAGCAACAACGACTTGTATCCAGGCTCTATCAGAGCAGTTACATTAACGTAATATTCAGCGGCTGGTAACGTCTTTTGAATGGTAACATTTAATACTTGGTTGGAGAATAAAGAATGAGATGGAGGAGATCCTACTGGGGGATAATAATCTAATTGAAAATGGCGACAAACAACTGCCCGGGGGATCAAGTTATGCCAATCGACCAAAACATGGGAGTCTGATGCATCGAGCTGAAAAAATGCCAAAAATATATTCTCCTTGAAAAGGGAACCCAATTTAATTACAACCTTTAATTGACTTTTCAATTCAGAAATAACTTGAAATCAGATTAGGCAGGGCTACCGTACTCACTTTTCCGTATACTGTAACAGAACACAAGTAGAGTAAGAGTACAAAGATGCGCATTTGATCAAAGTTGGAGCATCCTGGTGGTGGTCAGAGGGGGAGGACGAGCAGACAGCTGTGATCTCACTCCTCGCCTCCGGCCACAACCAGTCCCGCTGTCCTCGCGCGAGTCCACCCGATCAAGGTCTCTGTAACGCTCTCTCTCAGCGATTGCGTAATATGTAAATACATCGACGGAATCGGGTCATCGGAAGTGTTCTTCACATTTTTTATCTAATTTATATTACACGTAAGGTTCGAATCAATTTTCAAGTTTTATTAAAAGAAAAACAAACTCATTACTAAACAAACAAAGGAAGGAGTAATCTGAGATTACAAGACATGATACAAGGCCTCAGAAATCCCTCAAATTGAACCATTGGGGCGGGGGAGATCTCCCCTCAAGCACTTCTTTCCACAATCTGCCCTCAGGGCTGTTATTCTTGACAAAGAGAATCTTTCCTAAAGTCTTTTCCTTCTGATTTCTGTCGATTTCAATCAACGCAATCTCTAGGTCACATCTAAAAATATAATTTTTTTTTCTCCTTTGCAAGCGCTACAGTAATCCATTTAATTAAAGTGCAAAAAGTTGAAAAGTCTTACTTCAGGATGCTATTGTGGTCGATGGAGAACATCAGAGCCTCATTCCATATATTATTCTTGTCTGCAATCTTCTTTACGCCCGTTTTCTTCTTCTTGAGGACCTTGTCGTTCATAATTAATGTCGCTTTGAAGTAAACGGAGGTCCCTGTAATCCCCCAATTAATTAAAACACTCAAAATAAGAGTTTAGAGATCGTGTTACAGTAAGTGAGAGTGACTTTGTAAGGTCGACTGCATGTCCGGAAGACAATCTTTGAATGCCACATACCTGATGGCCTATTTGACAAGGGATTTGAGATAAAAAATATTAGTTTAAACAGAAAATTCTACTTTTTACGCCACTCGAATTAATTTTTGATTAATTACCTGGAGCTGATTTGATGTTTTGATTACTTTGTTGAATGTTTACTGTAAATCGTTGAGCAGAAGTCAGGTATTGAAGCCATAATTGCAACTCCCCCACATTAATGGGAGCCTCAACTGGATCCAATTCAATCAAAACCAACATCTCATCTGATGGATTCAATTTGGATAACAAAGTGGAGGCCTTCCCGACAAGCCGAAGACACTTGGAGGAGGTGTCAAATAACTGGACTGTCAATGTCTTGTCCATGAGTTCTTGATAGGACAGGGGTACCTTGAAGGTCTGGACGGGGATCGAGGAGCCGGGTATTATTTTAGCTGATTCCCTTCGATTATTTGATCCCAAAGAGAAAATGAGTTGACATTCTTCCAAATTTATCAAAATCGAAGCTATAAACAGTCTTAGTAGTAGTCCTTTATTGTAATTGTTTTTCTTCGAATTCGAAAAAATAAACTTGTTCCGTCTAGCTCTTGTGTGTCCACGTCAATTACTTACTTTCCAAGAGAACAATCACAAAATCAGACCTCGAGAATGTATAACTCAACTGTAACTGGACACTTCCCACACAAATATTATCCTTTGAAGATGAGATTTTCACTAATGATCCTCGTTTTCGATACAAATCCGGCTGAATATTGCCAATAACTGAAAAGAAGTGGCTTGAAAACGGCTTGAAACGGCTTAAAAAGTGGTCCGAAAACACTTGAATCAAGGTTTGACTGGCAAATGAGAATCATTAAGGCTCACCTCCATTGGATCCACTGCTCTGACGCCGTTCCAAGAAGTGCAACGCGCTGTCGATCTCTTGTTGGGAGGCCCGCCGTTCGCTCTCTACCATTATATCGGGATGGAAGTCGAGGCGATGCTGAAAAAACATGGCCAAGATATGCGGAAACGTACATGTCCCACCACTTCGGGGATACAACTCAACCTTCGCATCGTCGAGAGCCTTCAATTGGGGCCCAAAAAAGTTGGCTGAACCTTCACGGGGAAGACGGAAAGGGGGAAAGTCGAGGTTCTGATGACGGCATAAACCGTCAAATGCCTCTAAAAATAAAAACAAAAATGAACACGGATATTCCCGGGGATTCCCCGAACTGGAGGGGAAACACGCATCGACGACTTTAATCTCATAAGGCTCAAGAAGGGCCTCCAAATGAAAGATTAAACGAGTTAACGAACTTGACTTAAACTCTAGGTGTGCTTAAGGCCCTTTGGAATGACGTTGACGACTCCCTTGGAACCACAGGAATTGGTTCAACACTTACAGTTATTCGCGCTCCATTTCCTCACTCTAATCTGACCTCAGAAACAGAAATAACGTTTATAAAAATACCTTTATTCAGACGGATTGGCCGTACCTCTAGTACAACCAGAGGCAACTTTTACAAATTATAGTAAGACTCACACGACCGTGAGCGGCTTTCAGGATCACAGAACTCCCACATTTTAATTTCATTTGACTAGTAATGGACATTAAAAAGTAGTGGTACGCCGAGCAGACATACGAGGTAAAATTACTACGTAAGGAGTCATGTCAACACGAGCTATTGCCCAACCACATTTACAACTGGTATTTACATAAACACGGAGGAAATGTCAGAGCTCATCGTGTATTTAAATACCGCTTTCGTATGCAAACCGACGAATAAAAGTTTCAAAATATCGTTTATAAAGGATATCCCCAGCACGGCCGACATTCCCCCGCAGGGCATATTACTGGCTTTATGAGAAGCGGAAATCAACCGATTCCACGGAACAACGATTAATGGAAAGGCCTCCGTTTATTCGAACAAAACCCAAAACTTTTGCAGATTCGGAGAGCGCGTGACTGAATTCCTTAAGATTCTGGTTCACTCCGTGTCCTCAATGGCCTGAAAACAATCTTCCGTGGACTGCAAATGACATAACATAAACACAAATTAAATGACTGACCCTTTCTACGAAAGCCGGCAGAACAAAAGCGGCCGAATGCACCTTGGAAGAGTAGAATCTGAGCTGATTATGAGGGGCAATGCGTTTGGGGACACTCAAGTCATTATCCTAAACCAAATACATGACTTATCTGACGTTTAGAGAGACACGGAACCAAAGATATAAATAGAAAACGACAGTGAGTACTCGGGAATAGTAAATTACCTCAGGCCCTTTGGATGCCAGAAGATATCCTATCACTCCGGAAGGATATGTGGAAACCACCGAACTTGCATATCTAACGTTCTTGAAGATGCGGCGATTGAAGTTAACCATATGAACGATCAGGTCCAGATGGAGCCAGAAACTTTCACCTAAAATAATTTACAAATTATGTGGTTAATTCACTCCATTGATTGTAAAAAGACTTTTGGAATGGGCCAGGTCCGAACATTATTCTGAAGATATATGTAGAAGGTGAAGTTGGGATACATTTCATTGCATGTCATAAGCACGCAACTTACATTGCGAAGCCAGAACTCCATTCGGTTTGAGAGCCTTGTTAATCAACTCATAAAAAGTTTGCCCAAATAAACTTTCCGCCGGGCCAATTGGATCAGAAGAATCGGTAATCACAACATCGTATTCATTTTCGTGATTCTTCAAAAATTGGAAACCATCGTCAATGAACAACGTAAACTTGGGATGCTCGAATTGAGATGACATTTGAGGAAGATACTTCTTGGCAACCTATACATTTATTATCTGATGACAAGTGGCAATAGAACACTTACATCAATAACCATCTTGTCGATCTCGCACATGTGAACTTCCTCAACGTGTTTATGTTTCAAGACCTCTCGTAGAATCCCACCATCTCCTCCTCCGATGATCAGAACCTTTTTTGGATTAGGGTGAGCAAACATTGGCAAGTGGGTTAACATCTCTTGGTAGGAGAACTCATCTCTCTCGGTACATTGGATCACATTGTCCAACACAAGAACATTCCCATGGGCCTTGCTACAACAAAAGACGGTTATCTCAACATATTAAGTCACCTTTTAAACACAATAACATCTTGGAAGTCAGACCTCCCCTGGAATAAGATCTCTTCTACCCTCAAGGAGTAAGCTTGGCCTGGCCAAGGGCTTCCCATTTCAACTCCATCCGACTTAAGCTGCTTGTCTTCAGTATTCTGACCTTTAATTTCCGCCAAGTCGTCGGGCGACAACTCGCTAAACCAGCCTTTCTTCAGCGCGTCCATTTCTAATATAACACTTTGGCATGTTCCTTCCCTTTTCTTTAACGAGCTGATAAGATAAAACTGAATAAACTTTGTCGGTTTTGTACCTTGATCTGATAAGCCAACACTTCGCCTAATTGGGTTTTGTAATTTTTTCATATATCAGATTTTCGCCCAGCCAGAATGCCAGAATTTTGTCCCGACGCGAAAACATTTTTGAAAAAGAATTTCTATAATTTTCGTTCTCGAATATAACGCTCGAGACTGGGGGCATCAGGGGCTGGCTTCTGATGCAGCTCGATGCATTGAATATGCAGAACGATGAGGAGCTCGAGTTCAGTGAGGATGAGATTGACGTGCGGATATTGGTATTGGGGGATCGTGAGTTGAGCAATAACTTTGATTATTTCTTTTTAAGATAACTCTGGAAAGACATCGCTGATTTTTACTTTGCTGGAAGATAGATTTATAGAGAATGTCCCCACAAATGTTGAGACAGTTATTATACCGCCTGATATATCTCCAGATGGGGTTGTTACTGCCATCATCGATTATTCGAGTAAGAGACTTAAAGAAAAAGCGTTAATTACACTTTTTTAGCACGGGTTCATAGTGACGAAGCTTTGAAGCAAATGATAAATGAGGCATCTGTTATTTGTGTCGTCTTTTCGGTTGAAAGACCCGAGAATCTCGACAGAGTAAGCTAATGTTTTACTTTGTTATGCATATTTTAGGTAAAAGACCATTGGATGAAACTTATACATGAAGTTGTTGGGCCTGAAGAAAGGAAGCCTGTGCTTGTTGTCGCAAACAAATCGGATAAGCCGGACCAATCCGAGAATATTGATAAAATGGTTCCCATCATGAATGAATTCAGCGAGATCGAAACTGTTGTCGAATGCTCGGCTTTCGCAAAGAAGAATGTGTCCGAAGTCTTTTATTATGCACAAAGAGCTGTTGTTTATCCATTAGCGCCGTTGTATGATGTGAACAGAAGAGAACTCACCCCGAAGTGCAAGAAGGCACTGGTTAGGATATTTAAAGTAGGTATAAAAATGAAATTATTTATTACTTTTCCGTTTTTAGTTATCTGACGAGGATAATGACGGTCTTTTATCTGATAATGAGCTAAGGACATTTCAAATGAGAGCCTTCGGAATGCCATTAGTCGATGATGCGCTTGAAGAAGTTAAAAATGTTGTGATGAGTTACGAACCTACTGGAGTTATCGATGGTGGGATCACGTTACGTGGATTCCTATTCCTTCATGAAGCATTTATGCAACGAGGAAGACAAGAGACCGCTTGGACTGGCCTCAAGGCATTTGGTTATGATAAATCGCTGCAATTAAGACATAATTACCTTTACCCAACGTAAGTATTGTAGTGTTATATGATTAGTGTCTGTTTAGGATAAATATTCCTTTTGGTTCATCCACAGAATTATCAGCTGAGGGCCTCAGATTCATCCGATTTTTATTCAGAAAATATGATGAGGTAATTTTCTGTTTTGTTTTTTAACTAAGCTTGCTGGTTTTAGGATAGGGACGGTAAATTATCTCCCTCCGAGCTGAAAGCCATGCTGAGTGTGTGCCCAGGAACACCATGGCCTCTGGAATTTCTTCATGCGACGTCCCTAGATCTGCAAGGATGGCTGGATGAGCAAGGTTTCATTAATCTCTGGACACTCAACACTTCCATGAATCTCTCACAAACATTCGAACAGCTAGCTTACTTAGGTTTTAATGTTGCTCACAAGTCTCAGTTGGATGCAGTGATTGTGACAAGGGATCGAAGGATAGATGTTCTTGAAAAGACGACTGATCGGACTGTTTTCCAATGTCATGTTATTGGTCCAAAGAATGCGGGAAAGACTGTCTTTTGTCGATCCTTTTTAGGAGAAACTCTCAATGTAAGTGTTTTTAATGTTCTAGCATGTTTTCTTTTACATTATTTATTTTTTAGCAAATTATTCAAATGAGGCCGAACCATCAACCCTCATATATCATAAATACAGTGGAAGTGAAGGGGCAAACGAAATACATGATAGTGAGCTAACCCCTGAATTTTTATTTATGCGGATTCTAGATGCATGAAGTGGATGTCTACTCGCCAGAAGATCAGCTCTCGACTTATGAGAAGAATGCAGATGTGATTTGTTTGTTGTATGACGGGACGGATCCAAATTCTTTCGCTTATTGTGCAAAATTGTATCTTGTAAGTAGGATTAGTTGATATTTATTTTGTTTTAGCGTTATTTCTACCGAACCAAAGTGCCATGTCTGTTTGTCGCGTCCAAGACGGGGAAATATGACTTTGAACAGACCTATGAATTCCAGCCCTCCGACTTCTGCCTGACTCATCAATTGCCCAAACCTCTCAAGTTCGTCGAAGTCGGGAATCCCCATGCCCAAGTGTTTGCTCAATTGGCTACAATGGCCGCTTATCCACATCTGAAGCGCGTGTATTTCCTCCACGACTCTTCTATCCTATCCAAAATAACGTTTGGCGCTGCAGTCGCAGCGTTGGCAGGGTTTCTGATCTATAAGAATATGTAAGGGGACCTTGAACTAGGTCAGTATTTCTTTTTGTATCGAGATTACGGGTCTTTCACGGCTTTCTCATCCTTTTCTTGTCACATGTTGTGATGACATATAAAATATGTCATGATGACTTTTTTATAATTCCACTAAGTTTGTCCAATATCCATCCAATAAGTAGTCCGCTTTTTGTTGCATTTAATGCTTATTAAGTTTCCTTAAAATTAATTTTCTTTTAACCAGCAAAATATTTTTTTTTTTATTTGAAACTCCGTTTGTAAATAAATTCCTGGAGGCTGTCAACGTCGCTTTAATTCATCGATCCCAATTCAAAGTCGGTTAAATAAATGAAAGGAGAAGAAGGGATTTCTTATCGACAATGTGATTCTGTTCTATAAAAACAAATGATTGCCTTCGTATTCCCTCTCTTTTTACTGCTACTGCAAGGCTCTTGCTATGTGCAAAAAATCTCTAATGGAATAATTAATTCCCGCCCGACCTTTGATTGTTTTGCCGAGTCCATAAAAGTTCATATCAGGACCGAGAATCCGTTTTTTGGTCGAATCTTTGTCAAAGGACACTCTCGAGATGGAGATTGTTCCCTGAGGGGGAATGGAACCAGTTCTGAATTCGATTTGCCCCTTTTATTCCATAAGTGCGGGTTATTGCGCAAACGTACTGCTGATGGAATAACCGTTACAACGACAGTTATCGTCAGCTTCCACCCCTACTTCTTGACGGAATCTGATGGTGCCTTCCGACTCCAGTGTTTATATCGTAATCAAAACCAAGTCGTATCCAAGGCTTTGGAGAGTCTGGCAGATCGCTTATTGGATCGAGAGGAAAAGAGTGCCATGCCGACCTGTCGATACGACGTGAGTTTTCAACTTTTCATTTCAATGTAAATTCATAGTATTTCAATTTACTGGTTTTTAGATTCTAGAAGATGGCCCATTTGGGCGACAAATCCCCTTCGCTTCCGTTGGCACTACTGTCTATCATAAATGGACTTGCACTTCTCGAACTCCCGACGAACATTGTATGATTGTCCATTCTTGCGTAGCGGAGGATGATGGGGGAGACACGGTGAACATCCTGGATGAACATGGATGTGCTCTAGACCCAGTATTACTCGATAATCTCGAATATACTGAAGATCTTATTGCCGGACAAAAGGCTCAAGTCTACAAGTTTGCCGACAAAGAATCGATCTACTTCCAATGCCAAATCATGATATTCAAAAAGCCCCCAGGACAGAAATGTTCTCGTCCTCAATGCCAGAAGATTTCAGCAACGGGAGAATTCCGCTCGCTGAACCAAACAAGGAATTTGGGAGTTACATTCGATCGACGACTGGCTCGACTCCGCTCTCGATCCATCAATTATGATGTCAGCTCAGAAATGATGGTCACCGTGGATGATATCCCCGTAAGGATTAAAGAATTTCAAGAATCAGATGATTACGTAAAGAATTGCTTACCGGTGGAAAACATGGTTGGATTATGTCTATTGATATCGATTATAAGCTGTTTATTCAGTTTCATTTCTTTTTATTTATTTTGTTGGAAGGTTTGAGCATAGATTGCATACTAGACAATAAATATGTATTTAATCCTTATCCAGACTTCTTTTCAAATGTCATATTGAGGATTGGATAGGCTTCGGTAGGATTATAATCGATGACGATCTCAAGATCGTGTCTTCCCGAGTCCATAAATTCTCTCATCACGTCTTCCACGATTTTCTTGGCCAATTCGTGTTCCTTTATTCCCCTATGCTTCTCAGGGCTGGATGGGATAAGTTCAAAGGGAGGATCTTGATGAGTCTTACGAAGGGATCGACAGAACTTGACGTCATCTATGATCTCTACATTCGGGATCTCATCTTTGGTCTGGACCTTGACTTCTTCTCCAAAAGTTGGACCTGGATCCTTTTGCTCGACCTAAAACAGTATAAATAAAAACACTGAGAATGATTACACAAGTCTCTCACCGGTTTTTGTTTCTTCAAAGTCTCCAGAAAAACGCCATTTAATTCCTTAAAGGAGTCATAAGATACAGTACCCGAGCTCTGAGAAATGGTGCCCACAATGTTGACGGGGAACTCGACGACTTCATTCCTCCCGGTTAGTACAACTGCACTTGGTCTCGATCTTTTTGAAGGAGGATTTTGCTTTCTTTGATTGGGCTTTTCTGATGTCCTGAGGTTTTCTGGTTTCTTTGGAGGGATCACAACATTGTCAAACTTCTCTGGTGTTTTCTCGGCTCTCATTAAATCTAATTAACCATTGACAATTTAAAACTCCAAAATCATAAAAAACAAAATTCAAATTCTTACTGGTAATATTGGCAGTCGGTTTAAGCGGAATCACATTCTCCATTTCGACTTCTTTTTTCTTTTTCCCCATTTTGATTACTTTGATCACCAATGGACAGCCGGACTCAGAGAATTCAATTCGTAAAAATGGAATAAAATTTATCGACTTTTGTAATGAAAAACCAAAATTAAAAGTGCAAACAATACAATGAAGGATACTGTAAGTACAAACAAAACATGCCGCATGTCCATGGAGTATAAGGAGAATCCGGAGAAGAGAAACGCCTCGGCTCCAGTGGTCTTCAGACATTGGGTGACGGTGTAAATTGGGATCTGAAAAAAAGCAAATTGGAAGTTCATATAATTATATTGTAGTAGGCGTTAGGAAAGAAATTCATACCTGTTTTAACTTTGTTGCCAAAACTTTCTTTTTATGACAATCCACAAGTAACTGGGAATTGTTTCTGGCCATAGGGACATCAAGAACCCAGCTTATCATTTTACTTGTATTCGATTTCCCGAGGAATGACAATCTCAACAAATCCGCGCCCAACAATCTTACAGGGTTGTAAAACTGAACAATCGCCATAAATTGGTCCTCTGGATGGATTACAAATCCAGAAAAAGTTACCGCCATCATAAACAAAAAGACTGAAAACACTTAGAAATTGGTTTACAAACTTACAATTAGCCAGCAGACCGAAGATAATATTTCTTGTGGTAAATAATGATACCCACGCCAAATATCTAAAGAATAAAATATTGATCAAAATGAGGATAGAGAAGCTGATTAAAGATGAGAGATCCGAATCCGTGGCTGGATTCTGAGAAGTCAAAGTATACATGGGCATAGAGTAGGCGATGGAAGAAACGATGACAAAAGGAAGATCGAAGGATATCATGGCTGCTAAGTAGTTATGTCTACTGTATTTACGCGCCATCATATCTCTCTGGACATTATCCATGTCGCGAATCACTGAAAAGGCAATGAGAAGTATTTTAAAAGCAGAAATCACACCCTTAAAGTGATAAAACTACATATAATAATATATACTTACGGCACCGGGTCCCCAATAAACTTAGAGGAAATTGAACGATAAGCAGGACAGAGCAAATAAATCCCTGCCGATCATTGATCCCAGCCCTCCGATCCAAAGGTAACTGGAAGAACAACCAGCCGAGGAAAAGGGATAAGATCAGATTTATAATCGTCTCCCAACAAACCGAGATCGGATTATTGAACGCCTTTAGCCAGAGGCATCTAAAAATAACCTTAATGTACGATAGTCATAAAATAATTACTATAAAACAGAAGACTTGCTTGTATAAAATAAAAGTTTTGTTAATCGCATCAGCATGCTGCATTTTTGGAGAGATTATATTGTTCTTGGGGGAGTTTAGTGGCTTCATTTTATGGGACCAAACCTCAGTTAAAGTTCGTATTCGGATCATCGATTCCTTTGCTGACTCGTTGTTTAGAACGTCATGAGTGACCAAATCAACTAAAAATGATGACTAAATGTAACGTGACCTTACCGTAATAATCACAAGGATTCTTAAAGGGAGGAGATGTATATCCGATACTCTCAAAGTAATCACACATTTCACTGCTCTCTCCCATATAAACAAAGCGCCCGCAGGTCATCAGAGAGACTGAATTTACATCTTCCGATTGCTATTAAAACATTACCTTTTCCAAACATTTGTAAAATCTCCAAAGTTGGTGGATTTAAGGCGATTATGGCGATTTTCTTCTTTTTTTGAGCCCAATCTCGAATAAAATCGATAATAAAAGCCATGTCATATAAATCCATGTCTCTCAGAATATTTTCACAAACAAGAATATCTGAAAAAAATTAAAAAATATATATGGCTCCATTCTCACCAGTATCAAGTAACATAGCTGATGCGATCTTGAGTCGATTAATCTCATTTCTCCCCAGATTTTGGACTAATTGGCCTTTAAATGGAGTTAAAGCCAGTCCTTGTATCAACTGGATGATCTAAATTAACATCGTTTCATATTTCGATCAACAGATTACTTGCCATTTCATGCCTCTTAAAACTGCTCGTAGCCGGTTTTACCAATGTCGAATATGAATTCAGATATTCGATCAATGTCATCGTTGTTTTAACATCACTAGCTGTTACGTGGGCTACTCTTTCCCCAAACTGAGATGGTTTTAATTTGTGTCCATTCAATTCGAAGATACCATGGGTTTGGCCAGGAGGGGGATCGGAGCGGGATAAAACACGAATAAAAGTCTCCATTTCGGATTCTAAATCAATATTGATAGCAATAAAATAATTATTTGAAGATTACCTGAGGTATATAGGAAACATAACATATCACCGGCAAACAATTCAAGTGTAATGTGAGACAGGACCCTCCTCAATTCGGCGGATCGCAACATTACCTTGTCAAAAGTGGATCTGGGATCGAGATCAAAACATAAGTTCATTATTCGTAGATGTGGACTTCTAAAATAGCCTCAATTTTTAAAAAAATACGTAAGTAAAAAATGATGACATTACGGTCTTTCAAGACTTACGAAGTTGGTGTTGTAGGAATTTCCCCCGCTTTTGCGTATTTTAGATAATTAAAATCGAGATCTTCTTGTTGAAAAAGATCGATGTTGGAGAAGTAATGGCTCTGATGTCTGAGCGATGTAAAGAGGCCTTCTTCTCGCTGGGATTCGATCACATCTTCCGAAGGATGAATTTCTGTCTCCGCATAATGCATGTTGAGATCGGGCAGATAATCCAATTCGCTCAAATCACTGCTGTAGACTGAATTCACACGCTCTGAGGTTGGTCTGAAATTATGAAGATCTTATACATGAGAAACGAAGTCAAAGGGAGCATAACGGCTTCAAACTCGAACTCACTTTTTATGAGCCTCGAGTTCAGGCGATGAGAGATGGGTCTGTTCGCTGAGCACATAGCCGGAGGAAGAGAGATCTTCCTCGTGGAAGACTGTTCGTTGCAAACCGCGAATCCTCGTCTCGAATCCGCTTTGTTGATCCATTGAGATGGAGCTCTGAAATCTCAATAATTTCACTTGTCGGCTTTTCGGCATCCAAAGGCGCGAACAAAAGACTGACCAGTTCCGTGAAGACCTCCTCCCTCCCGATCCAGTCCATCCTCCTTCTCGATTATAACGCCCCAGCGGTTGATAGTCGATTAACTCCACCGTTCTTCCTGAATCCAGTTGGAAGCCCCAACTATTACTACTACTTTTACTCGAAGGATCTCCCTCAAGGTCGTTTACTGAGCTGAGGTCGACGCGAGTATTATTACTCCATTCATTTGAGAACTCGTCCTTCGGAGCGCCGCTTCTGAACTTCTCAATGCGGAATATCGAGCGAGTGGGGTCGGAGTTCGAATGTCATGACCTTTCGTTCATCAGGAGTTTCTCTAAAGGATCATGGTCAGTTTTCTTAACAAATCTTATGCAGTGCAAGATCAACGTCCTCAAAACTTGTCCAGGTTCTCAAACATGTACATGTTGCCAGTCACAGCACGATTCCTCACTGATGTTTCTTTGAAAGTAAATTTTGGGGAAATCCACGGAATAATCGGCGCTTCTGGATCCGGAAAGTCAACTTTATTACAAGTTATTTCCCATAGAGTTGATGGGAAGGTAACTGGAGATATAAAGTTGAATGGAGAGTTGCTTACAGGTTTGCAAAACTTCCTTCTAAAAATTTGTTTAGAAAGCAATTTTACGAAGCTCTGCAAATTTGTCAACTTTAATATTGACTTGTTACCGTATCTTTCGGTGGAACAAACTATCAAATATCACGCTCAGATATGTTTGAGCTGCACTGTGGCTGTTTTGGGTCAGAGAGTAAGCGATAAAAACTTAGTTGATTAGTTTTAATTACTTGCAGATTTCTATGTTAATGCAAAAGTTTGATCTCCTCTCTTATGTCCACAGAAGAGTGGATCAATTGACCCCGAGTGCCAGATATCGACTAATAATGGTATTGAATTTACTTGGAGATCCTTTGTTAGTCTTGTTGGATGATCCTCTAACCAAATTGGATGCTTTGAGTAACTACCAATTAATGTCGTCACTACGAGAATATGTAAAAGAGAACTCGCGAATGGCCCTGGTGACGATGAGATATCCCCGATCAGACATTTACCAGCTGATTGATGGTCTTACTTTACTGTTTTACGGAGAAATTGTCTATTCAGGTAAGCTCTGTGAGATATTTTTAAATTGCGCTTATTATTACTATAGGTCCCACCAAGTTCATGCCCCATTACTTCAGTCAAATTGGATACAAATGTCCAATTACTGAGAATCCGGCGGTCTATTATTGTAAGTATCCCAAGTAATTGACAAAGTTATTATTTTTAGTATCCTTAGCCACTGTGGATCGAGAAAATCCCGAAAGCTATGCGGAAACTCAAGAAAAAGCGACGGAATTGGTCGAAACATTCAAGGTCGGTGATTAAATACTCCTAAAGCAAAAAAAAAAATGCCATTTTAGAAGCGCCGGGACAACTTTGATTTCTCTTCATACCAGCCGAAAACTCCAAGCGATAGTCCGATCCTCTCAAATTATTATGGCCAACCTTCCTTCTTCAAACATCTTTACTTATTGTCCCTGTATGTTCGTTTTGAACAAAACATCTGGCAACTTTTTACTTTTCTAGAAGAAATATCAACTTAATGTTACGCTCCTGGCCTTTTATGATGACGCAAACATTATACTTTGCGATATTTTTATTCGTCGCCATATTCGGTGGCCATTTTTATACAACGACCAAACACACTCCTTTATCTGCCTCAGGCACGTTATTCTCTTTGGTCTACTTTACAGCTGTAGTTACCGTCTTCGCTACTGTTATAAATTGTAAGTTCAAGTTCGGTCCTGTTATAAATTGTAAGCTAATTCAATTACAATTTTTCAGTTAAAAGTAGTCGATCTTTTATGTTTTGGGAAGTGAGCAATGCTCTTTACAATGCAGCCCTAATCCCAATAACCACTCTATTGTCCACGCTACCTATTGATCTCTTTGTTCTTACTGTATCTTCAACCACTTTCATGTGGATTGTAAACCCGGCCTTTTATTCTCGACATCTACTCACGTTAATAGTTGGATTATCATGCGTCACATTTAGTTACAAGCTTATTGTATTGGTTTTATTTTCATTTACAAAACACGATCATACTGTAATTGTAACATCAACTATGGTAGCTGGAATCTCCAGCATTTTGTCATCGGGTTTTCTGAAGTAAGAGGCCGTCAAATCGATGTAATTTTCAAGTTTTAGATCTTACCAATCCTTCAACTCAATCAACGAGGGACTACTGTATTTATCGAGCCTATGCCCCGAACGCTTTGCTAATTTCCTTTTGGATTATGAATTTGTAAATTCGACCAAATCGATAACTTGTCATCGAAATGAGCAGATCCCTTTCCCGAACGAAACCGATTTTTGTCGATGGAAGACGGGCAACGATTATTTAACGGAGATGTTAGCAGAGCCAATGGGACCCCCAGAGCAATGGCAAGGACTGCTTATAGTCGGCATCGCGTTACTTTTTTCATTGGCCACTTATTTTGTTGTCACTCCCAAAAAAGCAATTAGTTTTGCTGTACAATAAAATAAAAGTTTCACTATGACGTAAATATGTATCATACTGACATTTGTGATTTTTTCAAAAGAATTTTTTTCAACTAAAAAATGAAGTTTGCCTTAATTCTGCAACTCTTCTGTTTGTCATGACGCGGTTGTGGCTCTTCTTCCTTTTATCTATTCAATATGCCTTTCCAATTGAAGTCGTATACACGAAGAAAGGTAATCTCAATCTTACGATCTATTTGTTTTTCTAGGGAGCTCTGGATTTACCAAACTGGACAGAAGAGATAACATTGCTCTTCAAATGTCTTGTGGATACAACAAAAACATTGAGAAATGGAGACTGGCAATTGAAGGGGGAGATCTGGTGAACCGAGGAGACGTTCCCTATGCCGTTGCAATTACTCGAGAGACTAGGCAGTGAGTGGTAAACCAACAAGTACCATTCCTTTGATGCCAAACTTGTGATAAGTGCCCAATTTCAGTCCCGCAGCCCGTTGTGGGGCTGTGGTAATCAGTAAACGACATATTCTGACCGCTACCCATTGCTTCTTCAATTATTTTGAGAATAAAATCCCTTGCGAGTAGGTTGTGACATTTGTCATCATCCTTACCAATATCATCATATCTTTTTCAGAAAACGTCCAACTCTACTCAAAGACGTTGATAGACTTGTAATTGCTTTTGGTGGTGTATGTCTGCGATCTGACAGGAACTGTGATTCCCGGGATATGCGACTGGTGGCCATAAAGAACGTGGCGTATATGCCTCAATTCCATAATCAAAACTGCACAAAAGGAGGGGACATTGCTGTTGTGGAAGTGGAAGAGGACTTCGAGGCATGTGGAGAAGGTCTACATTAGTTTTTGTTTCAGTTTGGTGCTTTCCTTCAGCCAGCATGTCTGTTTACCGAAAAGAAAAATAATCTGGAAAAGAGGCTGAACAAAATGAAGAATGTCTTCAGCTGTGGATGGGGAAATGATCGTAAGTTCCCTAAGGCAAGCGCTTATTTCTCCAATTCTTTCAGATGGCCATTCCTCTGCCCGTCTACAATATATTCACTCCAAATATGGCACAATGAAATACGGTTCCGATGACGTCATCTACTTTGTACCAAAGGATACGAAAAATGATCGGATTTGCAGTGTAAGTTAACTCAAAAGCATTGTGGATGTTTATGTGACTGGCTGCGGTGTTTCTGATTTAATTTTACTTTTTTCAGGGCGACAGCGGTTCCGGCATCTTTGGCTACGATGGCGGAATTGGCCGTGATGTTTTGCTCGGGGTCCATTCCCATGGACAAGGGTGCGATGATCCTATCAACCCCGCAGAAAATTACTATTACGTAACTTCGATCATCCCCCATGTGAAAGCAATCTGCAAACTGACCGGAGTTTGCCCTCCGGGCGTTATCCCGTAACCTTGACCGCGAATTCCATTCCTTGAAAATAAAAATTGTTAACTTTGAAAGCGGTGTTTTTTGCAAGCGATCATGATTAGCAACAAGTGGTGTCTCTCTCTCTTCGTCTCGGTTGTCTGCGTCTGGGCTGCTCCCAAATCCAGATTCGAATCCGAGCTTCAGAAAGTGTAGGTGTAATTGAATAAGGTGTGTTTACTCTTAGATTTAAAAATGCGAAACAATGTTTTCACAAGAAACTATTGGCAGAGGCTTCGTCGAGGATTGGGAAGAAATTGAGTGGCGATGACAATTCGACCGTCTATCTGAACGATATCAGTGTGGCCGAAGGGTGGGGGCGCTTAGTTTTAACAATTTTTTTAAATAATTAGGTCAAATATTCTTCTGGATTGTCTGCCAAAAAGTCAGAAATCGATCGTTCTGATCAATAACCTAAGGCAATATTCTTACGGTCCTCCAAGTGACTGTGCCAAGAAGTTTGGGCAATCTTATCATCACAAAAGTGATGATAGAAATCAAACTACGCCAACGAAAAGTGATGTAAAAGATGCCTTCTTCAACGGTCAACTCGATGTTTGCAGGTAATTGAGGTTGCATATCTGACAGTAGAGTTAACTTTCATCTACGCGAAGAAAGATAAACCTTCTCTTTAACGATTCGATTTCAGTTTATTGATCGATGTGATGAACCCATTCTACTGTAACTTTAAGAAGGCATGCCCTAGGGACATTCAGGACTTTCAAGTCACTTATGCCGCGCTTTATTCGATGCAACAGCTGTTATTGAACACAGAAAAACCCTTGGTGTAAGTTCAACTGCCTACAATAATGTCTAAAATTCTAGATGTATGCAAGATCGCAGTTCCAACGAACCTCTTGGTACTGTAATCAACCCTGCCGCATATGAAAAGTCGTTTAACGTGACTTCTGATCCCTTGATCGTGGGTGATTTCTGCAATGATTCATCGGCGGAAGGAAGTGGAATTGATGGGGAAGAAGGGTCAGGAATCGGGTCATTCCAATCCGATAGTCTACATGAAGAATCCTCGGCTCACGTCGAAAATGGGTTTGGTGAGCAATTCTGGGAAGATCTGAGGATCGAACAAGTTCTGAACAGGGCCTTCAATTAATATTATATTACTTCATTTATTGTATAAATTATGAATTAGAATGCGTTAGTCTACTGGTTACCCGAATTACCAGCTAAACAGAACTCGTCGCCGTTATATATACTATAAATACTTCTTAAAGAGCGGTAGAGATTACTGATGATAATCCATAAACCAGCAATGACGGGGGCAAATCATCGGTGACCAATCGTAACTGATTGATGTATTTATCTGTCTGATCTTGGGACGAGGATGGACTGGGCGGGAGGGGGAGGTTCAGGAAACAGACAGCCGATTCTGTACTATTTCGTCGGATCATCTCGTTGACTGCTTGAACATACGATGGTTCAAAATCGGTGATATTTGTGCTGAAAGAGCAAGATTATTAAAATAACTACAACACGATTACAAGTATAAAAGTATCGCTTACATTGGTTGTTGAGAGCTCCTGTCGATCTGAGAGACCACATGATCCCACGGCACCATCACAGATTTTGCATTGATTCGAAGATTCTCCAGAAGGGATCTCAATTGTTGTTCTTGAATATGCATGTCCTGTAGACTACTGACACAAATGAATACTCTCAGTTTGGCCGATTTCCATTTGCTGGACATACTCAATATACAAGCCAATTGGAGGACAAACAAAGAGCTGTTATCCCATTGGAGGCCATTGTCCTCTGGTTTGAAGAGATGAGACGGCCAGACGTCAATGTAACGCCGGTTTTCATGTCTAAAAATACTCAAATAAGCTAAAAAAACTACTCAAAATTAATATTGTACTAGCAAACCTACTTCAAGAACAATTCTCTGTCGAATTTTGTGAAATGCCGTGCTACAACCAAATTTTTGTTCATACTCATCGCATCGTGAAGAATCTGAACGTATTGTTGATTAGTAAGTCGAGAATTTGATGCTTGTAATCCTCGAGGTACATCTGTTGCTGTAAAGTATTCCACGACCTCAGCTCTCCCAATCTTCGAGAATTTTAGGTCCTTCAAAAGATGGGTTTCCGAAAGACTGGATTCAGAAGGCTGTTTCTCATGGAATCCCACAACTACAGTATTTGGTTTCATCGCACCCAATCCACTCAGACGGATCAACTAAAAAATTAATTACAGTAATCAGCCAATGACTTCAGCCTTACCTGTTGAATACCAGTTCTGATATTGTCGGTCAAAGTAAGTTCCACAAACGCCTTGACTTTCAAATAATCGACCAGAGACAACCAGTAAGGAAGTACCGGTTGAATTGGATCAACCAAAGCATCGGTGTTGTCATTTTGTTGTTGGACATGACCAATCACATACAATCCACTCTTCTTAAGATCGTTTACAAAGTCGATTAATGGACAGCAAGAAGCAGGACGACTGACCAACAACAGAATCTGCGGTCTCCAGAATTTAACGTGTTCTTTTCGAACATCCAAAAGAAGAAGGTATTTTCTGACTTGATGGTAGATAAGAGCTTGAGAAATAGATCCCCAAGATCCAATTGGAGCCTAAAATTAAAATCTAAACCCAGATAAACATACCTGATAATGGAGGACCATAATAAGGAACATCAATATCACAACAGCAACAGCACTCATCGACGCATCGATTACCAACATCATTACAGCCGTAGCAATTGCCCCCAGGGCGCATGTGTGCCAGCTAAAGTATTTGAAAGTGGGTCGAAAGTTGGGAGCTGAGGTCAATTCCAAGGCCAGACAAGCGATGTTCACTCCCATGTAAGATAACAAGAAGAAGATCGAGGTGATCTTTGCAATTCTATTCATTGCACCAACAGTAAATACCATCTAAATTAAGATAAAAATAAAAGTAAGTATACTCACCATAACACAAATCCAGGAGATAATAACCGAGACCACTGGATTCCCTGAGGCAACTTCCATTGTCGCTGGTTTCAACAACATTCCAAACAATTTATCGTGAGCTAATCTATTCAAAACTCTCGAAGCTCCAAGTAAATTACTCATTGAGGAGAAGAAAGTGGCTGCAAAGATACCAAACAAAATAATCATGGAGCTGATATTGACGTCCACAAATATCAGGTAATCATTCTGCAAAAGATGCCTCGAACAAGTGGAAGACAAGAGAAGATTGGTCAACATGTAAGTGAAGAAGGTGGTGAATACTGCTTGTAATGTGCCACGAGGGATCGAAATATTAGGCTTGGCCAACTCTCCAGACATATTGGCACCGGCCATCAGACCTGTGACCCCACTGAAGATGATGGAGAACATAAAAGCAAAGTCCGTTGATCTCCCGGTCGTGTAATCATTTGTGTAGTTCGCAAAGAAATTCTCTTTGAATGTGTCCCAACTAAAAATAAGATCAACAAAATGGAAACAGGATACCTGAACGATGTATATAACGCGGTCAGAGTCTGATTGAAATCCTCAGCCTTCTCTCCGTCTGGATCCGAGAGATTCTTTGGGACCAGATAAGCATACGAATTACTCTTTGGAATTGGTATCTCGGTTTCACTTTTGACTATCGTAGTCAGGAGAAATGACGCGTATCCTCCAGCGATTACCAAAAGCGCGATGACAGCCGTCTTGGCAAACATTCCAGATCCAAGGAGGCAGAGACATAAGATGACGATGCTGACAAGGATACAGTGGAAGAACTTGCCTCCATAACCATCACCGAGACCTGCAACATTCAATAATCATATTTTAAAAAAAGCTGTTACCATAACGGCTATTGTTATTACTCACCGACTAAATTAGAGAACGCTTCAGTGAACCCAGTGATGTATAAGGCGCATGAGCACACGTTGGCGACAAAGAAAAGGACTCCAATACTTCCACCAAACTCCGGCCCAAGAGTTCGACTAATCATGTCTAAAACAAACATAATTTTGAAGATTAATAGTTATCTTACAATAAACACCTCCGCCTTCGACAGCGCCATTCGAAGATACCGCGCAAAGAGAAAGCACAGTCAGAAGAATGATAGAATACGCAAGCATCAACTCGACTGTCGTCATCATGAACCCAAGTTGTCCTACAGCAAAACCTAAAAATCGAGATTTATAATAAATAATATGAACTTACCCATCCGCAAGAATAAAAGAGCTGAGAACATGGAGATTGTGACCGGCGCAAAGACTCCAGAGGCCGTTGACAGGCCTGTAGGCCGTGAAACAGCATGATCGAGCTCTGAAATTATCAATAAAACGTTTATTACCCAAAATAATCGTCTAATTTTGCTCCACAAAAAAAGATTTTTTATTTCTAGAAAAATGTCAGTCTGACGCATTTTTTGAAGATATTTGCATACCCATGATTCGATCAAACTTCAAGACACCGAGAGGAGCAGAGATCGGTCAAGAGGACATAAGACGGAGGAAACTCCCGACTCGGCCTTTTTCGAGCAGCTCGCGGCCACAAAAAGGCGGCTTCGTTTGAATACAAGGGTAGTGCGGGCCAAGAACTGGCAGAGACCGCCATCATAAGCCATCTTTTAAACGATTATCTTGTGAAAACCCTTTTTGAGGCTTTTAAATTACATTATACATAAACTCTTGCTGTCCAGACCAAAAAAAGGTGGATTACTTTTATACAATGCTAAAGACGTTGTTCAACTTGACACGTCAGTCACGTTTATCATTTTCGTCATGTCAAATTGTTCTGTCATTTTGATTGTCAAATTGAACATTTTTGGAAAATTTTTGTAGGTTTTTGCTAAAAAATCATGAATTCAAAATTTTTAGGAACTAAATTGCTCCTTCTAGTCGAAACGACCGATGAAATAAGCAGTAAAACTAGTTACGACTAATATTAACCGTATTCATCAAGTCTCGCGTGTGAGAGCTTCGTATAGACGTCAATTTGATCAATTTGACGCCATTTTGAAAAATTCTGTCAAATTAACAACCCGACTAACAATAAATAAAATATTCACCTGAGACTTGGAAAGGTTGACAAGCTCCATTTCCATTGGGGAGTTGTCTTCCCGGAGAATAAGCGGAAGTTCCACCACTGATCGTAGGGAGTTGTCTCCTATGATTGGGCTGGTTGTTGACCTGATTTGGATTACTTTCCAGATCTAGAATACCATAAGATGGTATATTTATGTCCGCTATCCGTGTGAGGTCATCTTCCATGGTCTAAAGGCCTCATATTACATTGGTATGCAAATTTTCAAAATATATTATTCATGAGTATGCACGTACTATACGCGAGTTTTTCTTTAATTATGACGCAGTTTGGGTCTGTTTGTGATCGCTCTTTTGTATATACGTCACGAATTCGACGCGTTGCTCGCATTTTGCGTAAATTACATTGACAAACACGGCTGAAACAGCATCGAAAAGCATTAAATGAGGGACCGAAGTGGTCTCGGAAACCGAGATCGGGACTCCATAGTAACACTTGCCGCAAATCCTCGTTTCCCGTCAAAAAACCTTATATTAAACCTCGTCTACAAGTGCGCGTCGTGGAAGAATAAAATCGGTCAAATCGCGGTTTGTGTGGCGCCCTCCTCGATCCGCGTGATCTCTGCCCTCTCTCTGATTGCCCTTTCCGCGACAAAAAAGGAATCGAAAGGAAAGGAAGTAAAGGTAAGTTCCCTTTTCAATTACACGGGCATCGAGAGTGACCAAAGGGGATTACGCCAGTAAAATAAAATTATAGTAACAGTTGGGCGTATTTTAATCAAAAAGTCATCAAAATAAAAATAAAAACATTTTATAAACACCAAAAGTTATGTTTCGATCAATCGACTTTCCGTCTGATCGCGGATTATCATTTCAATGATCGAAATTGATCTCTCATGTTATAGTAGTAGTGTTAACAATTTATAAAAACTTTCCAAATCCAAAAAAGGAGAGTCGCATAAACCGATGTAAACAATTCCATCTGAATGTTTAATCAAGTGCAATTGGAAGGACCAACTGAAATGGCAAAGTTCAATACTTAATATTCAAAAAAATCTTGAGAACAAACGTCATCACATATATCAGTTTAGAATTTGGATCATGCTGAAAAATGAGTCATGCCCTTAGGCGGTTTCTGATTACTCATTGAGGGCTGCTGTTTTATTTCCTTTCAAGTTTTGTAGGCTACGTCCTTAAGGTATGTAAGAAATTGTTTTTTTTTAAGATCTTAGAAGTAGTCCTCATGTATAATATAAAATTTTCTCTGCTCCTTTCACTTTTTACGGCCTGTTGGTTGTCTCCTGCACCACTAATTCAAACACATTTAAATCGGCCATAAGGTGAGCAAATAAAATAAAAAATGAATCATAAAAATAATATCGCCTGAGGGCTTTTCCCTAAACTCGATCCTGTAAAGTAAAAGTGTCCGCCATTATCTGCCAGTATTCTTTTTTTTTGACTTTCCCTCGCCATTTCAGAGCGCCAATGACCGGCTACTCGACCTGGAAGTCACCTGTGTCATCTATAATATATATTCCCTATACCTCCAAGAATGTATTTAGCTGGGAGAAATACATCTGGAATCCGGAATCGGCTCATGTATTCTTTCACAATTGCTGGCATTACTCTATTTACATCACGATCTTCTACATTATCAGCATTTTCGTCCTGCAGAGATATATGAAAAACAAGAAACCCTACAAACCAAGGTCTTATCTCATCAGCTGGAATGTTGGATTGGCTGTTTTCAGTATGATGGGCACGATCAGGATGGCATCTGAATTCTTTTTTGTGCTTTCGACCAGAGATTTCAAGGATTCAGTGTGTTTGGCGATAAATCCCACTGATATCTCGGCCCTCTGGGCTTGTTTATTTGTCGTTTCCAAAGTATTCGAATTGGTTGACACTCTATTTTTGATCTTGAAGAAGAAGCCGGTCATCTTTCTGCACTGGTATCACCATGCGATCGTTTTGGTGTACTGTTGGCATTCAGGTAAATCAATGTGAAATAATTTAATTGTTTTTAGCAATCATGTTAACGGCCGCTTCTCGATGGTTCATCATGATGAATTACGCAGTTCATTCTGTCATGTACACTTACTACGGTCTCACTGCTTATGGTCTTCGTTTCCCAAAACTCATTTCAATGTCGATTACAACTCTCCAAACGGTCCAAATGATTGTCGGCGTATATATTTCATGTTATGTAGCGCTAGTCAAGTGGTATTACCACGATGTCTGTCATCAGTCCGATAGTAATTTATTATTTTGCTTCGGTATTTATCTCTCATTCGCGGTGTTGTTCATGAATTTCTTTATCAAAAGCTATTTATCAAAGGGAGCTCTGAAGAAGAAGGACACATAAATTATTGAACCCTACTTCTAGGATTTGAGCTAACAAGGGAAGTACCCCAAGTGCGACGCTCAGATTTTCTTTAAATTTTGAACACACGTCGGGTATGGACTAAATATCAATTCCTGAAAGTTTTAGCTCGCGCTTTGCAGACGGCGCCGAGATATCGGACGATTTATGCCGCCGAGAGAGCACGCTAAACGTGGAGAGCGGTCAGAGAGAAAAACGCTTTTTGGCCATAACTTTGGCAGTTTCGTGCGGAAAAATCTGATTTTTTGTAGAAACATTATCCTTTACGGTAGAAATAGGCATGAAACTTTTCGTGCCGAAATTCGGCAAAAAGTCCTAAATTTTCGCCGACTTTCGATCTAAAAATCTCGGTTGTTTCTGCAAAGCGCGAGCTAGGATTCTCGCATATATCTTAGAAAAAATTATTCTAAATTTGTGACAAGTTTCATCAAAATCTGAGCGTCGCACTTGGGGTACTTCCCCTGTAAAATCCCGTGTTTTATAATGCTATTGTTTTTTGATTTTGAAGAATTGCAACAATTCGGGCTGGTCCCGACGCGAAAACATAAATAAAAAGTTGTGGCATTCTGCATTAACCAGAGAAAAAGATTTTTAGAATGTGAACGATCGCACCTTCGAATGAAGTAACGGTAGTTCTTTTGTGTAAATAGCAATTCCCGGTCAAGATTAAATTAATGGGCGACAATCTGGATTCGGAAACCTTGGGCGATGAATCTGATCAGGCAGCTCAGAGGACCTGTAAGATATGTTATGGCATAGAAGAAGAGAAAATTGATATCTGGATGGCACCATGCAAGTGTTCGGGGAGTATCAAGTGGGTCCACAAAGATTGCATGACCAAATGGATAGATACGGCACCTTTTGTTCAGCAAAATCAATGTAATACATGCAGGTGTGTTGAGTTTTATCTTCGTTTCTCGTTGAATTTTAGAGTTAGGCTTCCTTCGGGGGTTCGATTTAGGTTCTCTCGGCGCTGCCTATTTACCCGTTGCGCTCCAGAATTTGGAGTTGCCCTTATCTTGTGATAACTCCTCATACAGTGTTATCAAAAAGACAGTTGCCGGTAGAAAAAATGTGTCGTAAAGATTATTTGTGCTTTGTTGAGAACCCACGTGACTTGCGGTATACTTTCTGTAATCTTAGTACTTTCTATAACTGAAAAACATTATGTTTGATATAAAATATGTTATACCTATTTATTAGATTACAGTAAAAATTTTAAAAAATTAGGTCTGTCGTTTGGCGTAGCTGTAGATGCTCCAGTTCAAAGGCTTTCTATTTTTTTACAGTTTTTAATTTTTGTGGGGGGTTATGGGCATTAGAAAAATATAATTTATTGGCCTAATTTTAGTCATAACTTTCTAAACTTTCGACTTTCCTTTATCTTTTTGGCAAATTTCACCATTATTTTATAAAAATTTTGATTTCAGGTTCCCTTACAAAAAATGCTGGAGTTTGAAGCCCGTGATGAAATGGGGCTGGCCCCGACTAAACCTGGGGTGCTGGGATGTGATTGAGATCTTCCTAGATATGTATTCAACCTTCAAACTGATACGAAATACAATTTACACAATCCAAGGGAAGAAGGGAATCATCGGACATATGGCATATTTCATATTCTGGAAGACATTCATCTTCAGCACGGCTCGAATCGAGTATTACAAGGCCATGGCTAAGAAGGTGGCGCTTGCTGTATTTGAGGCCAATATCCAGGATGTTGACTAAGTCTATTTACGCTTAAACTTATACAGTTTCTGTATCTTTGGAAACGAAGCACGTGTATATATAAAATATTGTTTATTCGAGAGGTCAATAAATGAATACGTCGGTTTTCTTGTTGCTCAGATTCTGTTGATCCGGAGTGCGCATTACTTTTGGACGGGATCCGAAGGCCGCCGTGTATTCGTTTACACTGAAATATAGTGATATTATAATTACGGTCCGTTTTTATTGTTTTTGGGATGTTTCTCTTACTTTGCATCATCAGGAATCCTAGTTTGTAAGGGTCCAGTTATCGGAGCAGCTTCAATTTTGCTGAGAACTGAAGCCGAGACGGCCTTGGAGACTTCTTCGGTGTTCTTCTCGGAGTCTTGATTATCCAGCGATGCTTCACTCTTGTGTTTCTTTACCTTATCCTCATTAACTCCATTCACTTTGTGGTTCTTCTTTTCTCCTGGTTCATTCGGATTCACACTATATACTCATATAACCCTATTTCTTATGCGTTACCTTTTAGATCTTTTACTTGGCTGTTGGAATGTGGTATTTTTGGTATGATTCATTTGGCTGACAACTGAAAACGTTCGTTTGACCCTACTTTCTGTCCAACCTACCATGTCTAAGACCGCAATTAACCAAGAGTGGTTTCCTCTTATCATTCTCGAGAACATACGTGGCCTGTGACATCATGGTGAGGACGCGGTCTTCGTTTACGGGTGATGTGGGATCATTTGTGGAGGTCACAATGCCCCTGATGCCGTTCTTCTTGCCCAGTTTTTTGCCTTTATTTATCGGCGGTTTGGCGCCCTTGTTATTATGCGGTACAGTACCCGGGACTGTTGCCAGGTCCGTGTTCTCTGATACGGCTGCTGTTGTAGTGTGAATGGTTCCCATGTATCTCTTCTGCAAGAGATTCTCTCCAAAGATCTCGGTCATATTGGGGATCAGAGAGTCACTGCTTTCGATCTCGGCTTCCAGATAATCTACTTCTTCATCCTCCTCTTCGGAGGCTTTCTTCGGACGCTCAGATTCTTGTTCTATAAACCATTAAGACTTATTTTATTATTCCATTTCAAATCGACACCCTAATTACCATAACATTTGTAATTACATTTAGAAATAAGTGTCTGTATCTCTGACCATACCTGCTTTTACATTCTCTGATTACAAACCTCCCTTCAATCCGAGTCTCCGAAGATTCTGGGCCCCGAGATTACAAGCTGTGATCCGTAAATCGAGATTTACATTCATTGTAATCTGTCACAGTTATAGTCTCAGGGAACAGAAATCGGAATCAAAGCGCGAGAAGCAAGAGGAAAAGAATCTAGTGCAATATATTTAGGAGAGAGTAATTCGGGAAGAGATCTAGATTCACCTCGTTATTTACACAATTTTTTTCATTTTTTTCTTCTTGCGTAACAGAATCGCACCATTATAGGGGAGACGGCTGACCAAGTGGCGGAAATCGGGAATACCGAGACTCAATTACTCTAATATGTTACAGTATTCATAGGGGATTTTGAGAGAAATATTGTGGCAGGGCAAAGAGAAGAAAGCGAAAGTAAAAGTGGCGGAGAACAGAGGTTTGTGGCACCGGTGTTCGTCCCGTTATATTGTGTAATCCTACAATTTCTCGGTGACCGTCTCCGCCTGTCACCGCCGGCGGGATTCACTTAACTTTCCAATTAGGATTCGTTTTATCTCCGCAGTTTCCACTCTTAAGGTCCTGAAATAGTCATTCATCCGAATTTAGTTCTATGCCTCAATTATTACTAGTTAGTACTTAATTCTACCACAACAATGTTTTGGTGGTAGTAAATAAAGAAGTGAGTCGGGACAACAAACCCGGTATCATTTAGTGTACCTACAGTCTCCAAGGCCTTACCCCATCCCCGCCTTTAATAAGATCTGAGCCCGGAGGGCATCAGACTGCACTGAAATTCGAAACGCCGAAACAAAACGCAGTAAAGACCCCGCAAAGAAAAAACGTTGAAACACGGACGAGATGGAAAAAAGCAGAAAAACGTCTCTTGCACCTTGTCGCGAAGGAAGGGAGACACAACCCCTGGCTGCCTCCTCCCCCAGCCGCACTCTTTGGTCTTGAGGCTGTGCGTTCCGGCGGTCAAGCCCGGCGGCATGTTTCAAAAAAGATCTGGGGACACACCTCACTCACTCTTTCCCTCACCCATAAGTCCTAAACGCCTCGAGGCAATGAAAGGACTGGAAAAGGGGCGGAGACCTCAAAGAAACCCAAAAAATAACATGCAGATTACAATAACCTCAGGCAGTCTTCATTACAACCGCCATCCCCGATGAATCCCATTTTTTAAGACAGTGAGGGAATACGACGATAATAACCAGAGAAAACATGAAAATTGTTGACCAATTCCCGAAGTCCGAATTGAGGGAAGAAACCCAAAAAATCTCGGAGATTTTCTGAAAAACAGGGAGAAGACAGCCTCGGCGAGAGAAGCAGGCAGACTTTTTTGTCTCCTCCAACTTCGACGGACTCTCTTTTTGTCGCAGAAGCACGCCCGAGCGTTTTTTTTCTCGTCTATTCTCCGTTGTTTTTTCGGAGAGTGCGCCTCTAGGGCTGTGTCTCATGGAAAGAATGATGCATGTCGCCACACTTGCTGCGCCGTTCGCCCCGGTCCCTTGAACACCCCGGGGCCTTCGCCACCTCCCGAACGCCCCTCCTCTTCTTCTTCGAAACAGCGGCTCTCGCCCCGCGGAACGGGGCAGAAGGCTCCACGGAACACGTATCCCCAATGACATTACGCATAATGTTATGAGTTATGGATGGAGATTACTGCGGTTGCGACGAACTTGAAATGACGTGACAAGAGAACAATGGAAATCAGATTAGAATGACATTTATCGCGCTTAGACTCGAGATCCTTGGAGAGGATTGTAATCATGTTGATGAAAAAGCTAATCCTAAGAGTATTATGACAACCATTTGCATTAATACATCATACTCTATTTCAAGATTGCTTCTCAGAAAGCACACCCACCTCCTTTCAGAACTTTGATGACAATAGGAAGTTGCAGTTCGTTATCTTTCCCTTCGCACTTATTCAACTTATTGGTCAAGATCTGTTCAAATGCCATTTCCTTGGCCGTGGATCTTATTTTAGCGAATCCAAATATGCAGTATAGAGTTCCATTGATATAAGAAGCAATCTACGAGAAGTATACATGATAAAAATCATTATCCTTACTTGAATATTCGGATGTTTGAGGAGTTTCAACATGAGGGCCAACAGCTGATCCTTGAGGCGTAAAACAGTGGATTGGCTGACTGCATTGAGGCAAAGGTTTGTTAATAACGCAGTACCAAACTCTAGAGCAAAGTTTCCTGGCTGTTGATCGAGAAAAGAGACCAGCCATTCGATCATCCCACTCATTATTAACTCTTTTTGGACTACGGACCTGAAATGATGACATTATAAATGAACTTTTTCCGTGTAAGACTTTACGTACCTTATACTGAGTTTCTGAAGACAAGCTAGCGCATGATCTGCGGCATTGCCAATTAATTTCTTTGTCCTCAACGCCAGCGCCATCTGGAATAATAACTCTTTGCCCTGAGCAATGGATAAGAGGTAGTTCCGGCCATTTCTGAAGGAGGCCAGCGCATTCAGAAGTCTCCCCAACTCTTCCTTGGTCTCAATACTGGACTCTGACTGGGAACAAATTGTGGCGACAATACTCTGAACAAGCACTTTTAAAAGCTTTATTATTACTTACGTTTTTTCTGTTCCTGAGGCTGAGAAAATCTTTACCAGAAAATAATAATAAAACAACATTGGAGTCAGCGAGAGATGGAGCTCTTGTTATCTGTTGCCTCAGGGCTTGCAGGAGTAAGGCACTGCCACGGGAATTCGGATTTTTGATCAACTGATTGGCAATCCTGGTGAATTGGAGTTCAGCGATTGGGATGCGAGGATATACATTGTGGGGTTGAGAGGAATTAGAGGGATCTGCGGGATGCAGATTCTGAAGGGACTCGGATTTCTTGGCCAAATTCTCGGCCGATCCGGTCAATTTCTTTTTGAGACCATCGGATCTAGGAATTGTCATCATTAATGTCAAGTGTAACGTACCGCGTGTTCAGAGACTTGTTCCTCCTCAGTGGATGAGTATGTGTAATCTTTTTGGCAGCCATGGCGCACTTTTGCATGCGTTTTTCGGCCTCTTGTGTGTAATCGATCAGTCGCGTTGAGATATCTTTTATATGGGTTTCAGATACCTAAACCAATACAAATTAATCTGGAACTTTCTTACCGTTTGCCCTAAGGTTGTTTTGTCTAAAACATCAATGAGTTCACTAGCGATCTCAATGACCTTATAAAAGTCGTCTTGAAGTGCTCGGTAGTCTTTAATATTTTCTCGACTGGTCGGTTGAGGATCTTCTTGACGTTCGTAGGCTTTCTGAAAAAGTACAGTAATGATATTGCTATTCGCCTAGTGATTCAAAAAATATACTTACCAACCAAGTGACGATTTTTGGCTCCTCTTCGGCTTCTATTTCGGCGAGTCTACCGTAATTATTTAGAATCCTGGCCAGATCTTCGTAGAGATTTTTTGCCCAAGTCTTCTAAAAAATAGGATTAGAATTATTGCGCAATTCCTCGCAATTTTATCTTAAATTTTGTGTCCCTTACTTGTAGAAGCTCTTTGAACACTGGATGTTGTTTGGGGTCGTTGGCGTAAGGCAAGGCAAAGTATTGTACCAACTCAGCGTTTCCACTCAGTTGCGTTCCTTTCCCTAGCTCCAAATACTCTTTCAACTCCTGGATTCGCTCTTTGTAATCGTTCTTATCGGGCGGATTCCTTCGCAATGGATAGGTGGCAAAATAAACGTGAAGTCGGAATTCCAAAACTCGGATTTCTTCGGTTATCTGGGCTCCTGGAGGATGAAGTTCGGACCAATCTTTGAAGAATTTGTACGACTCTCCGCGCTCGAACGCCAGATGTAATTGTTTCTACAACCAGATGATAATGAATGTGGTTTTTATAACGCAAGTGACCACACGGATTTTTTATAAAAAATAGATGTAGATACTTGGCAACGAGACATCCAAAAATAGAAAATAAAAAGACGCACTAATCAGATGTATAATATAACTCTAATGACCATAGTAAAAAGTGTTATGTTCTGTTTCTTTTCGTGTTTTAACTCAGATTCAGAAGATGCCAGGAGAAGTTCTTTATCTTACCTTGACTTCGTCCACGTCGTTTCCCCTGAGAACATGACGCGGGGGTATTTTCAGTTGTATTCTTTTCTTTTCGCACTCATTAACCAGTTCTCGGGCCGCCGAATGTAATCCGGCTCGGACAAAATACTAAAGAAATGGAAGTAACTCGATTAGAAGTTAATTATCAACCCAACTCATTTTGAAATACTTCTTGCCGACAAGTATTGCTTACGAGGAAATTGGAAAGAGGTATGTGTAACTGGATAAAATACACACTTCAATGAAATAAAACGTGTAAAAAGTAATCTGTTATGCCTCATGTGACCAGTGAAACCCCAAAAGACACAAGAGGAAGTCATAAAATAAAATCTCGGCCATGAAATTTAGCCTCGAAATTACGGAATCGGTCACCTGGTCGGCAAGTGCTGGTCTCCAGGATGTGTGGCGCTCGTTCCGCCGACCTTTGTCCGGCCCTTTTTGAGACCCTTCGAGCTCTCTCTTTACCTATTTTACTCCATATCTTTACCTGGTAGACTGCGCGAGCGACTTCGGCCAGTTGTGCGGACGGGGTCAAGGTGCTGGTCTTCTTGGCCCGGGCCTCCATCTCATCCAGGAAGGAGACGCATTCATCCGCGATCGTCAATCTCGCATTCCGATGGTTCTCCGCCGATTGCTGAAGAAAACTTCGGACCGAGGTTACGTTAATTTCTTTGGGTTTAGTGTCCAAGTCTTCAGAATTGCCGTCAGGACTATGGGAATCTCTGTAAAATTGTTTTCTTAAAGATTCTTTAAGAAGTCCAATAAGTCAGACGGTTTATAATTGATGATTACAAAATCAGAAAACTTGCGAAAAACAGCTGTCCCGGCTACAGTAGCCGAGTCGAAATGTCAAATCCCCAGTAACCTCCAACGTATTTTTTCTGTTCCGGGTCACGTTTTCGAAATTTCCGTACGAGTTCTTGTCACTAGGGCAACCTGGCCGAAGCCTTTCATTCTCCTAAGATTACTTACTTGGCATTCTCCGCAGCCTCAGGGGTCAAATCACTCATTGTTTCGGGGCCACAAATCTTCTAAAAGGACGGCCTGAACGAGATATCCCCCAGATTTTGTGGCCCGGAAGACAGGTTTACTTCCTCTCGCAAATACTCATCTTCGCAACCGGAGATCCGTCTTCCGGTTATGTGTAGTATGCATACCTGTACCCGCACCCGATCTTTTTTTCAAAAAACTTACAGGGGAAGTACTCCAAGTGCGATGCTCAGATTTTGATGAAACTTGGCGCAAGTTTAGAATAATTTTTTCTAAGATATATGCGAGACTCCTAGCTCGCGCTTTGCAGAAACAACCGAGATTTTTAGATCGAAAGTCGGCAAAAATTTAGGACTTTTTACCGAATTTCGGCACGAAAAGTTTCATGTCTATTTCTACCGTAAAGGATAATGTTTCTAAAAAAAATCAAATTTTTCCGCACGAAACTGCCAAAGTTATGGCCAAAAAGCGCTTTTCTCTCTGACCGCTCTCCACGTTTAGCGTACTCTCTCGGCGGCAAAAATCGTTCGATATCTCGGCCGCGCCCGCAAAGCGCGAGCTAAAACTTTCAGGAATTGATATCGAGTCCATACCCGACGTGTGTGCAAAATTTAAAGAAAATCTGAGCGTCGCACTTGGAGTACTTCCCCTGTTAGCCCAAAAAATATTATAATAAAATTAGGTTTATATTTAAGAGACACGGGATCAGAAGGGAAACACAAAGGATTATTCACAATCATTCCTCCATATCTTCTTCCTCCAATTTGCTCTTTGCCCATCTTTCGGCCTCGACTACAGTGTCCTCGGGAACCGCCTGAAAACGACTTCGTTAAGACACAAAACAAACAAAATAAACATCTGAAGCTAAAATAATGTACCTGATGCTTTCCATTGGTGTGTTTTCCCACCCATCCCATTTCAATCCTTAGGTTCTTGTCTTTGGACTCATCTCGAACGGTTAGCAAGATTCTCACGGCTTCTTTAACCAGATCCTTAACACTCAATTCTTCCAATTTGAGCTTCTCAATCTCGGTCTTGGCAGCCTGCCGATGTTTACCAACCGCCCAAGCTTTATACTCATATACCAGACCAGATGGCTCAATCAGATAGATTTGAGAGCCTCCAAGTTTCTCATCATACGCGGTGAGGAAGACCGAGCCTCCAAATGGACGATGGATACCCAAGGTGAAGATGTGAACGTACTCAGCGAGCTAAAAAATAAACTCATCAACAAAATCATTAACCAGGGGTGCAAATTTAGGTACAAAGGTAAAAGACCAAAATAAATTCCGTATCAAACATACCAGATTGGCCAACTTCTTGACGGGAATTGGCTCCCTGTATTCCTTCAAATATTTTAGAGCTTCTTCCTGAACATAATCCAAAAGACTTCTGCAATCGGGATAGACTCCCGCAGCTGTGCACCCAATATAATCGTTGACATTAGACACTCTCGGATTTGAGTTCTAAACACATAATAAAAACCCGATGAAGCAAGTTACTACCTGGATCTCCAACTTTGAATGCACAACCTTGTCCACAGCAGTAACAACGCCATCCTTTCCACGGATAGCCAGGACTGTACCGTAGTTGTCTACGGCCTTCTGGGCATACTCTACTTGGAAGATACGGCCATCAGGAGAAAAGGTGGAGGCGGCCAAATCATAGCCAGTACCAATGGAACTCATTTGTGCAAGGAGTTGTCAAGTTTTACAGGAGGTAACACCAACCAATTTTAGAAAATCATCAAAAAATATGCAATTTCCATCTCCAAAATTGATTTCTTCAACGAAATGGAACAGAATTCCATTTATAATATTGATCTTCGACGAAGTGTACACGCGCCAAAAATTATTTCCGTAAAATTTCCAAGAGCGACGAATCCAGAGAATTTGCATTTTTTGTGCAGTTATGCCTTTCAAGGAAGATTGTATTGAATGTTTTGGGCATACGGATTTTTACAAGATATTTGGAATTGAGAAAACTTCGACAGACGTCGAGAGTAAGTATCTTACAAGCTTATTACAATATTTTGATTATTTAGTCAAGAAGGCATACCGTAAACTCGCCTTCTTATGGCACCCTGACCGTTTCACTGCGAAGGACCCCTCTACTGCCAAGAAGAGTATGGTTTTCTAATGAGATTTACCTATGATTTCGAGTTTATACGTAATTATATTTTCAGCAGGTGAAGGAGAAATTTTGTCAGATGAGCATATCAAAACGGTTACTAAGAAGTTCCAGGTGATCAGCCGTGTTTATCAAATCTTAAGTACTAAAGACTCTAGAGACGAATATGACACATCCGGTAAATAATGATATTGTTTTAGATTGTCTGGTTTCTTTTTAGGTACATTTGGCGAGGACGACGCTGGTGATATGGATTGGAAGGAATATTGGAGAAATATGTTCCCTGAGATCACTGAAGACCAGATTAATTCGTATATGAATGAATATTTGGGTAAGATTACTGACAAGATTGCAATTTTTAAATTTAGGATCAGCACAAGAGATCACAGATGTAAAAAATGCATATGAAACATGCAAGGGTGATTTTAATAAGATGTATGAATACATTATTGGATTGAACCCTGATACTGAGGAAAGAATAAAACAGATTGTATGGCATTTGATCTCAAAGGAAGAAGTTAAAGTGTTCCCAAAGTTCTTGAAAGATGATGGAGCTGCTATTGAAAAAAGGCGCAGGAAATTTGAGAGGGAAGCTGCGGAAGCAGAAAAGATTGTGGAGAAAAGAAGGCAAAAACGTAAGTTTATTAACCTTATCTATGTTGGTTTTTAGCTAATGCCGATGAAGATCTTGTCAACGCCATACTGAAGAATAACAAGAAGAGGGAAGCAGCCATGGATGAATTTATGAAGAAGTATATCGAACCGAAGAAGAAAAGCCGTCGAAACGGTAGAGCTCCAGAGTGACTGATTTTTTGTATTATACTAATTTTATCACATATTTTGAATTAATTACAACCTTTTAATCGTTGTCATCGGGTACTATGAAATAAAAACGCATATATATGTCAGTTTGAATGGTTATACCGAATCTAGTTCGACGGGTGGCAAACTATGATTACGAAGAACAATTTGTTCGTTTGTTGCGTATAATCTGTCTCCTCGCTTTGCGTTTCTGTAGGACGCAGTGTGCGAATAAAAATTTTTTGTTTTTTCTTGCAAACCCTTGCCGAAAGAAGTTTTTATTTGGAGTTGACCATGTTGAAGGTTCTGCAAAGGTAAACTATCATTTATAGAGTCATGTCTAGTTTCAGAGCAACGAACCTTCAATGGTCCCTTCGGCCAATGTCTATGACGTCTCGTCTTATGGGCGAAGATGTCTCAGTTCCTGACCCGGATAAGAATGGAGAAGCTCCGAAAACGTTCAACGTTCTCTTTGAATTTTTGGACAAGAAGGAAACATTTGGATCTGAAGAATTGCGACCAAAAGAAAGACCTGGCCGATCTTGGTCATTAGATGAGCTGAGATTAAAGAGTAATCAAGATTTGCACAAATTATGGTATGCAACAAAAGTAATTTACAATTACTTTTGCTTAGTTTAGGTATGTTCTCTTAAAAGAGCGGAATGTATTGCTGACAATGAGAGCAGCACATGAAAAGAGAGGACTTTATTATCAGAATCCAGAAAGATTGGATAGAATTAAAGAGGTAAGTTAAAGATTATTTGTAATTTTGTTCTTTCTTTTAGAGCATGGAAAATCTCGAAGAAATTGTACACGAACGAAATGATGCTGTATTGAGGCTGGAGACAGGAGATTCCGCCTCTCCAAGGCTTCGAAGAGTAACCTCGCCAGTTGGTTTCACCTATGAGTAAGCGATATTTTTTTCGACCGATTTGAATTGGTTGTAACTTTTCATTTTTTCTGTTAAGTGACAATGACAAGATTCTTTTTTTACTTGAATCCTCAGAGGGGGTTTGCTATGGGTATCTTCGACCGTTTCGAGATACGACCGATTTTCGAGATTTTTTTTGTATTCGTTATGAAAATGACGGAATTTCGGGGTTTTTATAACATATTTGGTATCAAAAAAAAAATGGCAGATCCTGAGGATTCATGTAAAAAAGGAATCTTGTTTGTTTGGCCGAAAAATTAAAACGTTACGGCGAATAAAAAAATCACCGCAGCCTGTACATTAATTTCTAGGAAGCCTGTGGAAGAACATCTAGAGCCATTTGAAGTTTCGAATTCGAAGGAATATGAGATTCCTGACTTATCTCACGAACAAAGATTAACACAGAAACTTTGGCATGAGAAACAGGAGATGAAGAGGCGGATAAAGGAGTATGATGAGTACTGGAAACAAGAGTGGGACGATGACAAAGAGAAATTTAGACGAGGACTCCGTGTTCATTACAAACATGTTGATCATTTACCTGAGAATGTGGCCAGAAAGAGGGCGGAAGAGAGAGAACAGACAATTGAGAGATACTTTTAGGTTTTTTTGTTATCAATAATAAATTGTTTTCCGTTTATTTGGTGAAGAGTGTTTTGTGGTTCCATTCCCATTTCTATCTAACAGCCCTTAAACGGAAGTGTTGCTTATATTGTTGATTTATACTTTGATAATTTCGTCTCTACAGCATGAACCTTCAACCGCAACAACAAGGGCAACCCAACTCTGAAAGCTATGATTTCTTCAGAGAAAGTTCGAGTATTACTTTAACACAGAGGCTACAACAATTAGATGAAGTTGATCGAAAGGTGGGAGAAATAATGGATTTCACAAGGGAATTAATCAACAACCTTGACAAGGACAAGCAGATCTCCAGGTCAAAAATGGATGAAAATGCGAAAAGGTACTCGAAGATCCTAGAAGAAGATATTATGAAGGTGATCACAGATCAGCTGACCTATATGGAACAGTTGTGTGTGGGCGCGGAACATCAAGACAGCATGTTCCGAGTTCAGAATAAGAAGAGAACAACCAATCAGATCCTCCAACGGATGCGATACGAATTGGGAGTTTTCCAACAGATGGATAAAGAGAGCGAAGCCGTGACACCAGCAAGTGATGGGACTGACGATGACTTTGTTCGAGTCGAGGGTCCAGATCCAGAGGATGTTCAAGTTCTCAGCACTGAAAGCGATGACTGATCTCAGTTTTTTTTTGTTCTGTACATTAATAAATTAACCTTTATTTCCTCTGTTATGTTGTTTGAGGTTAACTACCTTGGAATATCAATACCATTGCCTTCCTTTGCTGATGTATATTGTAGATGTCCGCTGTCACCCGAGCAGTAACATCCTACTTTGCCAGATATTCCCGCAAAGAATGGACCGATTACTTTCTCTCCACCCACTTCTGGGGGCCTGTCGCAAACTGGGGATTACCTCTGGCAGCGATGTCCGATCTCCAAAAGAACCCTGACATGATATCTGGAAACATGACAGTGGCATTGTGCATCTACTCTTCAGTTTTTATGCGATTCGCCTGGAAGGTACAGCCTCGAAATCTTCTTCTCTTCGCTTGTCATTGCACCAACTTCTCTGCTCAATTGGCTCAACTCAGCCGTTGGTCCAACCACCATTACCTCCATATTGTAGAAGATCCATATGCCAAGAAACCAAAGGCGCTCACTCAATAAATGTTTAGGAACTTCATGATCAATGTACATGACCGTAAAAAGTTATTAGTGCCTACTTTGCCATGACTGTTATTTGTTAATCAATTCCGGTGAATAAATTTTATTTACAAATTGATGGATTTGGTTCTCGGTAATTGGTACGAGAATAGGTTTTCTAGCATAATAAGGGTAAAAGTCAGTTTAACGAGAAGTCCCCACCTCCGCCAAATGAACGGTCTCGCATAAAACGTTTGTTTGATCTCTGAGTATCGATAATCCCCCCGAAAGCAATGATTTAAGTGAGAAATACGAACAGCCAAAGAAAATGGGAGAAGATGACCTGATGTGTGTGACCAATGGAAGGTGAGAACAGAGAAGTCGATTGGGAAAGCAATGGCCTCAGGCAACGAAATCGACAAAAATTGGCGAAATGGATGGGCTTTTTGGAAGAGAGAAGCCATACTCGGACTGTATTGTACTTGCTGAAGACAGGGGTCCCGATCTGTAATTGGTTGATAGATTATGATTGGAAGGAGTCATTCTTCGCGGATATGAGTGCTGGTCTCACTTTGGCCGTCTTCATGGTGCCTACGGGCATTGCGCATGCTGGGATCTGTGGAGTGGAGCCTGTTTATGGACTCTATACTTCCATTTTCCCAACTTTTTTGTATATGATCTTTGGGAATAGCAAGTACAATGCATTGGGTAAGACAGTTCTCTATCTTGGAATTATCCATCAATGGTATTTCAGGTCCATTTGCTATTTTGTCTGTGCTGACCCACTCGATAATCGAAAAGGTGCAAATTGGGGAACTGGAAAAGCAAATCATGTTCAATACGACCAGTTATAACATGACGGAGATGGTTGAAACGGGGAAGAATATTACGCTTACAGCGACGATAGACGATTTTGTTCCATTGAGACCGATCCATGTGGCAACTACGGTCATGTTTTTATCTGGGATTTTTCATGTGAGTGCGATTACAAACAATTAATATTACAAAAAAGTCATCACATTGCATGAGTTTGTAACCTTCTTTTTTAGATTTTTCTTGGAGTTGTGAGGGCTGATTTCCTGTCCTGTTACCTATCAGAACAAGTCATGTCCGGCTTTGTTGTCGGTGGATTTGTTCATGTATTTTTCTCGCAAATTGGGGAGGTTTTGGGGATCAAACTACCAACGAGAGATGGTCCTGGATCGTTGTTTTATGTAAGGAAACTAATCGAATCGCCAAATTAATATACGATTACATAATCTTTAGAGAGTTCAAGATTTGTTTGTGAGACTCCCCGAGACCCAACTGCCCACATTCCTGATCAGCCTGGCTTCGATTTCTTTTCTAACATTCTCCAGGAATGTCATGGATCCATGGTTGAGCAGTGTATTCGAGTTTCCGGTACCTTACGAACTGTTGCTGGTAAGTAAGCCTAAATGATTCAATGTGGTTTTTATAGGTAATTGTTGGAATTACTGCTACAAATTATGCGGATCTAAGCAATCGTCACGCCGTTGCAGTTGTTGGAAATATTCCCACAGAGTTAGTTTGGCTTTACTAAAAATACATGAGTCTATGACTTTATTTTAGTTTCCCCCCTCCGGCGTTGCCTCGATTCGAGTTGATTCCCTCAATCTTTGTAACAACTTTGGGGATTACAATAGTCACCGTAGCAATTCATCTGACAGTAGTTAAGATTGTGGAGAACAAGCATCACGAACCCATCAATTCCTGTCATGAGTTATATTCGCTGGGCATTGTGGGCGTGCTTTCTTCGGCGTTCCCCGTCTTTCCGGTCACGTCCATCTTCGCTCGGACTTTGGTTGGAAGTCCGGACAAGAACACCACCCAGGTAGGGCCTTAATTTGCATAATTGGATTTCGCTAATCTTTTTGGAAGTTGTTTGGAGTCCCTAATTGGGCGCAAATGTCATCCATTACACCCGTTCTCTTCAGCTGACCGTGTTTTTCTCGTCGATTGCACTGCTGGCCGTTGTTCTCTACATCGGGCCGGCTTTGGAATACCTGCCGAAAGTATGTTGAAGGTCTTAATTCAAGGCCGAACCCACAAATTAATTACTCTTTCCATTCAGTGCATCCTCGCCTCCATCGTTCTGGTTTCATTAACGGCGGCATTCGACAAAATTAAGGAATTAAGGACCCTCTGGCCATTGTTCAAGACCGACTTCTTCATCTTTGTAATCACCCTGCTCTTAACGGTGTGCTACGAATTGGCCAAGGGTCTAATCTTGTCGGTGGCCATAGCCGTGCTGAGTACCGTAATCCGAAATCAATTCTCATCATGGCATTTCTTGCATCAGAGTGAGGATTCCGAGGAATTTAGAGAGATCTCCAAGAGTCAGCTGAGCGAGATCGAGAGCGCCGCATGTGTCTTTCGATTCGATGGACCATTGATATTCACATCGGTACAAAAGTTTACAAAGTCCGTGAGAAAAGCGATGAAAAGATGGGAGAAGAGAGAAGAGATCCAAACAGATGACTCCGGGTGCAAATGGAGGACCAGGAGAGATGCCAAGAAAGGAGGACGTCTGGTCATCGACTGCTCGGGCTTCCCTTATGTTGATTATATGGGATTAATTACATTGAAGAGGGTGAGTCCAAAGAACAAAAAGATACATGCAAAGGACACAGTTGCATATACGAAGGAAAGCGTATTAAAAAATGTTGTGATATTAAAGTCAAGACATGACAAGGACTCGAAAAATCCACAGGAAAAGAAAATACCAGGGGAAAAGACCTTTTCGAACAGCACGTTCAAATTTTTGCAGGATTTCGGATGTTGTACTTGAGATTTGAACTTGCTGAAGAAAAAACAAAGGAATGCCATAAAGAGAGCAGGAGTAATTTTGGACCTGAATTTTCTAAATACAACACAATAATTTAAATTTCGTTTTTTACAAAAACCGGATAAAATGCCATCTGAAATTTGCGCGAATTTGAATGTCTTTTGCGGTTTGTAATTTTTAATTGGTCAGGAGATGATTGGAACTACAGGTCATACTTCGAAGTATAATATAATAAGAAAACTATTCCTCTAAAATGAATACGGATTTCCCAAGCAGGATCCAAGCCTTTCTCAGATTCCTTTTGCAAAACTAGAGTGTTTTTTGACGCCTTCAAAATTACGTACCAAATTTTGAAGCTTATCTTCTGACGTGTCATGACGTCTAATCGCGACGTTCACTTTCAGACGTACAAAGAGCTACGAATGAACAACATCCACGTTCGTCTGGCCGCCCCCAAAGGTACAGTCCCTCCCGATATTTAGTTAATTGTTTCCAATCTTAAGCCAATTTGAGACGAATGATCGAGAATACGGACTTTTTGGAGACGGTGCCGGCCGAGCACGTGTTCCCGACCATCAAGAAGGCCTACCAGCATCTCCAGGATGTCTACAATTAAGTGGATTACTGCTAAATATACCCCTTTTTACGACCGTTTTAATTATTCGTCCGTTTCCGGTTAAATTATATACATTGATTACTTTTGCGCGGTATTAATTATTTTTAATACAGGGTTACTGTAATTTGCAATAAAAGTTTCTATTTTTGGGGTTTCAAAATAATACGAAAGTAATGAACAGGAAGCTGTACAAAATGGTTAACATTTACAGAGTAATCCCCGATCTACCACAAAGAATTAAGGTTAATTCCATACAAATATCAATCGAGTATTTGAAAATATCAGACTCGACAGTTAGTCGAATAATGTGATGGGAATGCGCTAAGTCCCGAGGCATTTTAATCCTTCTTTTTGATGACTTTAATAAAAATATGTATATTGTAGTAACAAAATATCCGTCTTTATTAAAGATTTGTACAAACAACAAACAAAAAAGAGTTAACAACGACAGCTATAATAAATCTACATCATTGACTAGAGTTTGGGCACCTGAGCTTTGGATTGCACCATTTTTTTGAAATATTATGGCCTTTAGGTTACTGTCGGCGATACCGTAATCGGATTGGGCGTGGCAATTTCCCCTTTACGTACTCCGCAATCTTCGTGAAGGCGGCGATCATCTCCTTGCCTGTGGGCTCGATTATCTTCGGGTCGACCGAGAACCCATTGGATTGGTCGATGTCTTCTGGCCGGAGTTCGATCCCGTAGATAAAGGGCACTCCCTTATCTTGCATATAGTCGATGGAAGTGCCTGAGGCTGGATCTGTAAAAACCAATTTAGTAAACTCGGAGGTCATTCTGACTGTGGATAACTTTCGAAAAAACGACGTTTTAACAATAAAAGTTTTGAATATTTACTTACACATGACCTCAGCTATCGATCCGAAAGTATAATTGGTCCCGGTGGTCTTCCGAATCTCTTCTATCGCATACATTGCAGCTGCCGCTTGATCCTTGTAATTCCCTGGTTTCTGACTTGTATAGCCCCAGGGCGAGAGGAACACTTGACCATAAGAATGGAGACTTCCGTAGACTTTTAGATTCTTGATGTTTTTGTCGATAAACTCTTTCATTCCAACCACTTCAGGCTCGCTGAATGGCTTTGCTCCAGCATAAATATTGGAGCAAGGGGATCGGTTGGCACCGGCTTCTAAAACAACATACTTACTTTGTATATTATAAAATAATGAAGTCATGGATAAGACGACCCACCTCCCCACCGATATCCCCAATTTCTGTTGGCATCCGCACCAACGCACCATTTGTTGACTTCCGAGTTCCTGGAACGTGTTTTCCTCCATAATCGGTCCTAAAAAAGTTAAAACTAGCATTGCTTTTAAGAAGGCGGTCAAGGATCCCAATCTATAAACACCTACTTTCTGAATACTGTACTCATATCCGTCCGGATTAGCGACCGGGATAATATACCAATCAAATTCCTCGATCAGCCATTTCGTATTCTCCTTTCCGCTGACCAGAGTGTCCATTAAATGCAACGCCACGGCCGGCGCTATCCATTCTCGGGCATGGATTCCAGCATCGATAAAAATACTGGGCTTGGATTTGGAGGAGGAAGAATATAACTGAAGATAGTAAGGATAAATTACTGAGAATGGCTTAGAATTGTAATTAAAAGTGAAAAGGAGGGTTTAAAATAAAAAAATATTTAGTGAAGAGGTAGTGTAAAGGTTGTGAACTCACTTTTACACCGACCAGATCTCGCCCTTCAAATGTTTTTGAGATATTTAGAAACTGGACCTTCTCCGGGAATCTCTCACTCAGCCCCTTCATATAATTCACAATCTGCAATCTCAAATCAGCCAATCCTAAGTCGATCTTACTTTAGGGTATCTGTGGAAGTCATTCAAATTCAAAAAGTAATCGTTTTGCCGTATATTTCTTCGTCTTCTCCTTTGTTTTCGCCGATTTCTGATCAATTCATTTCTCTCAGAGGTTATCTGTCTGTAAATTAATTATTATTATGAGAAGTGCAATAACATTTCTACCTCTGAATGTCTGAGTCGACTACTTTAATATCCGTCACGGAAAATCTCTTGGCCAGATCTTCGAATTCACCGGAAATTTCGGGAGAAACAATAACTAAGACATGCTCTCCTTCTTCCTTGAGGATATCGATTAAAGGCATCCGTTCTCCATCCAGCTGAAATTAAAAGGTTATCAAAAAACCTTGTTTGAGGATTATTTTCGTTTTCAGAGGAACCCCTGTGGGCATAAGGTGGATTGTGAGGCGAAATTCGGAATGATGACCCGAGTAAGTAGTGAAATTGGGAACAAATAAAAATTTTGTCAATACTGTACAATAATTGCCCCAACTTACGCTTATTCTATGGCCATCTTCCTCGAATTCTTTTTTAATCGCCTCGAGGAAGTAATTCTCGCTTTTAAACCGATACAACCTGTAGTTATCGTACCGCAGATGGGCACAGATTACTGCCGAAATACAAAAGAGAAGCCACTTTATGCAACCCATGCTTCTGGCAAAATAAATATGAATGAAGATGGGAATTAATCCTCAAAAAGAGTTAACGGATTCACGGAAAGATTAAATAAATTTAGGGCGGAGCCTCGATAATTACTGGTAAATAAATCAATTACAGAAAATAAATGCCAGAGGCTGACCATAATAATACGGGGGACACGCAAATTGCGGGTTGAGAATTGCCTGGAAAGTAAAACTGGGCGTTTTAAGTGTGGGATATCAGCAGATGTAATGAATGTCGGTTTAAAACGACAAGTGTAATATGAGGGTGTACTCGGAATGAATCGGGACAAGTGTGGCAGTACAAAATCATTACAGTGGTTGTTTTTGAAAGTCTGGCAGCAGTCATATGGATAAACAAAAAATGTTTTTTTGTGATATTAAATCACCAAGATTAATTGAAGGCGTGAAAGGCAGATTTCTCCTATGGGCTGTCTACTACAGAAATTAATTGTTGAAAATTTTAGCAAACGACCCGGATATTGACCAAAAGAGAGACAATAGAAAATGCGGAGAGACGGTCACTGTAAACTCTTCTTTCAGTCGTGTTTTCCACAAAGAAAAAGTGCACGTCCTTAGGCAATAATAACTTAGAATTTCCTGCGTGTTCAGAATCTGTACAGCAAGATGATATCACGCATCCAAAATAAAATCCACAACGAACGGACAATAAAAGACATGTAGAATCCGTATAGTATCTTTCCTTGTCGTCAAAATGTCATCTTTCAGCAGAATGGAATCTTTTTTTAAATTACATGCAGTATTACGAAACAAGTCCACCCTCAGGGCATTAGCGATTTCATGAAATCTTCTTTTTAAACCCGAATTGAATCTGCAAAAAGAAGGTCGATTGTCTGCGGATTACTTGGCAAATTCAAGAAATAAGTAATCTGGAAATGCGGGGGTAGTCGGGGAGAACGGCCCCTAAGGCAATTAAATCCAATGAAGGAAAAAAGACTCGATCGATGTTCGGAAATGATTGATTCCTTATCAGTACCGGTCTCCTTAAATATACATCCAAAGTTATAATTCAATCCCTTCTTATAAAGTATCTCAGCGATCATTTCCTTGCCCAGTCCCCGCCATATGGCCACAAGAAAGTCAAATAGACCCTGAGGTCATAAAAATTAGACTATACGAACTTTATCGCGACACCTCTTAACTGATGCACTCAAGATTTTTTCAATCTGGCCTCAGGGGATCTATTGTTTGTCGCGCATCCGATCTGACGTGAGAAATGAATACAAATACCCTCAGGGCTGGAATACGGAAAGAGTGTAAGGCTATTACTGAAAACTTATTTTTCCAAGTTTTTAAGAGGCAATTACTTAGGTTTTTATTTTTTTTTAATTCCCTCGCAAACTTCCTCTTTTGGCCGCGCGCAAAACCGGTCGCCCCCCCCCTTCCGACAATTTACCGCACTGTAAAAATTCGCGTCTAAATTTTTGAAACTAAAAAAAAGTCTAGCCCAAGGTCATCCGGTTCTAATCGGCATTTCGGGGATTAATTAATTAACCCGCTCTTATTTGGCTGAGCCTGGATTACCGCGCCTGTTTACAGACGTGATTGTAACAGCGATTAGGACCATCGTACTTGGCTTATTTTTGGGAAGTAACATAACAAGGCCTAAACAATTCATTCTGACGTCGAATATCCGGGTCTCAATGTTTACATCCCAAGGTGTAAATCCCCGGGATTACGAGGATTCCGGATGAAATGACGGAGAAAGGAATGCCTTGTTGTGCATATCACAACAAACACGAGGTAGACGGCAGTGGAGCACTGTATTTAAAACAAATTTTATATTCTCCCTAGACTAATTAGCTATGGTAATTAAAACTAATTTCAGAAGCTAAGATATGAACAAAATGACATAACTTTTAGAACAAATATAGAACTAGTGTCATCCCAAGGCACAAGAAAACTTGAAGCCTTTGTCGCCATTCTTCCAGATTAACGAGATTACAGTAATATTTATTGCGTACCAACCGGTAAATCTATACAGTATTAATGTGCCCGTTCCATGTGTCTTTGGACGTCTTTTCGGCGACTGAAAGTCCTGGTACAATATTCACAGGAAAATCCCCCGAGGCCATGAGTTGCTTCGTGGACCTTCAAGTCGTTCTGACGGACAAATCCCCGCTTACAGATGCTGCATACATATCTGAAACACGGAATCATAATAAATAAACAGGATTTTGATTGCTACGGATGAATAATATAACTGTTTTCGTATCTTAAACCTCAACTGCATGCATACATACGTCACCTACATGATCGTAATAAAAGCCATCAACTTACGGTTGTTCTTTCGTATGGACTGAGCGAATGTGCGCCGCCAAAGCCTTGGAACACTTATATCCGGGATGATTACAGTCCTCGTATGGGCAATTGTAAGTGTAATTTTCATGTACCATCATCACATGTCTTCTCAATCCTCCTTTTCGACCAAACTTGGCACCACATTTCTCACAATCAAACGGTTTTTCATTCCTAAAATATCAATTACACAGGGAGGGCCACATGAAGCTGAAAACTTCTTTCTTACGACTTCTCCGCGGAGACTCCGCCGATTTTATTAAAATTTAGATTTTTCTGAAGCTGAGACCTGCCATTTTCAATGGATTGAAATCAAAAAAAATATATTTTGAATTGACCTTTCCATGTCTTCACAAAGTTTTGAAAAATTATTTTCGACCCGAAACCGCTAATTTGGAATGATTTTGAAAACTTGGTCACCTTTTGAGTTTTGGTTAAAACCTTCCTTGTTTTACTAGTCGCGGCAAAAAGTCCTTAGAATTTTTCGCGGCCCCCAAATCTCATCGCACCCCGAAATGTTGATTTGTCGCGGGAATCGCGCGCGACAATAAGGCAAAAACAAGAAAATTGCACTGTGCAAAAGCACTTTTCGGGTTCATGCACAGTGCGGAGTCGCAGAAAATTCTAAGGACTTTTTGCCGCGACTAGTACCTCAAATAATTTTAAAATACTGTTGTAAAAAAGGCGCTACGACATTTCGGGTCAGGGACAACTCGGGTCGCGACAGGTCGGGTCAACGACATTTCGGGTCGACGACACCGTTTAATATTTTCGCTTCGGGACTTGGGAAAAAGGAATTTTGGAGAATTTGAACAAAATTTTGAAACGTCTTCGCGTCGGGACTGGGAAAAAGGATTTTTTGGAGAACGAGGTCTATTTTTTCATTTTTGTTTAGAAAAATAGTGTTTATAAGCCACGAGCAAATAAGAAAATCGTATCCATTGTTCATGTTTTTAACTGGAAGCACGGAATTTAAACATAGACAGTGCCAGAGAGTGGAGTAAGAACATAGTCGTAATGATTGTATGCAAATAACAAGTAAATCGCTAGAATTCCTTTTCCCAAGTCCCGAAGCGAAAACATTTCAAAAATTTGTTCAAATTCACCAAAAAATTCTTTTTTCCCAGTCCCGAAGCGAAAATATTAAACGGTATCGTTGACCCGAAGTGTCGCGACCCGAGCTGTCCCTGACCCGAAATGTCGGGACGCGGTAAAAAACAATTTTATTTAACAATCTGATTATTAATATTTCAATCTGAGCGGGTCTCAGCCCCAGAAAAATCTAAATTTTAGGAAAAAAGGCAGTCTCCGCGAAGAAATCGAATGAAAGAAGTTGTCAGCTTCGGGGGGCCCACCCTGTATTATACAGGAAAATTAATGTTGGACTAAAACGGATGGTTTACAAAGCAACGTACAAATGTTTGGTCGTAATGTGTTCCCTGAGCAGACTTCCAGTCGGATAAACCTTTCCACAATGCGGGCAATCGTTGATTTTTTTCATCGAAGTTTCGCCTTTGTGCACACAGATGTAATGTTTCTTCGCCAACGGCAGTTTTTTGAATGTCTCAAATAAAATTTCAGACAGTAATAATAAGAATATAAATCACTCACGGCATCACAAATCGTGCATTGGAATCTTTTACAGCCTTTTCGGATCTTATGATTGCCCAGGTGGTAAGCGAAAATATGAGTTTGGACATTTTGCTTCAACGTAAAAGCATTCTCACAGATATCACCTCAAAATGTATTAAGTGTACGCCGAAATTACACTTACAAATGTACTTTTTCATTCGGAATCTCTGATTTTTCTTCCGATTTCTAAGATCCTTCACTTTGATCTGGGGAGCCGCACTCTTCTTTGCAACGTAGAACACCTGAGAGAATCAGAGATAGGGTTACATTCTTACCCTTATGGCATTGTGGAAGGCAGTAACGTCCTTCTTTTCTTTACTACTGATCTCCTTTTTGATCACATTTTCCGGGATCTTCTCTTGTTTCTCCAGATCGCAATTACTCTCGGTCAAATGCTCCTCTACGACCTCCTTGGTCATAGTTCTTGTAACTCTCTTCAATTCTCCATCAACTTCCGACGATTTATATTGGAAAAGGGATCGATGAGCGATCTGAGAAGGTCTGGCCAAAACATCGCAAGTCTCTTCCTCCAAATACAGTTGTCTGGTTGGATGGACTGGACAAGTAGCGTCTGAAAAACCGCAACCTTTCAACTGGAGCTCTTCATTCGAGGGCAGATTGCATTTGGGGCAGATCGGGAATCGTATTTATAGCCAATATTCAAAATTGTTTGACTAGCTAATCAAAGTTGGCATGAGAGCCAACAAAAAATCCGTTTGGCTATATTGGCTAGCCAACGTTTCAGAATGTCTATGAAGCCTTGAAAAAAGCTAGCCAACAGGTTTATTGGCATCAAAGAGTAGGAGTGGTAACCGAAGCCCATAAATGAATGACCAAAAAGTTCGATTGGACAGCCAAACTTTTAAAATGTATTCACAGGTAATAGTAACGAGCAAGAACTCCTTTGACAGCCATTCTGACATATTGGCTAGCCAAATGAAAAGTTTTCTTTTGTCATGCTGACCTTGGCTAGTTAGTTAACAAAATTTGCAATGTTGGCTATAAATATTGGGCCGATACCCGATTTGCCCCACATGAAAAGCCCCAAATGAAATCTGCCCCAAATAAAGGGCAGGCTGAAAGACGGTTACGGCGGAAAGACCGTATTCCGAGAGTCCAATGTTATGTAATACATACATTCAGCACAGAAATAACAAAGAACTGAATACCGCTCGAAATAAAACAATTGAGCGATGATACTATCCATAGCGAGTAGTACTGACAAAATGACCCCTTTCACACATTTCGTCAAGTTGCCAACACTTCAAATTTACATAATTCCACCATTTCGAGCTTATTATTTGCATGCAGTCTTGTTTCCGCGTCGAATGGGAAGTATTTTTCCAAGTTACAGAAATTTTATTTGTTTTCATGCAGACAAAAGGAAATCCTGATTTTAAAAAATCATAATATATATTATAATAAATAGAATATTGAATATTCAATTTTGACGTCGAAGCTCCCAAAATCCCGCCGGCGGCTTTGGCGAACTTCAAAAAACCAGGGCGCGAGCTGCCACGTTGGAAGAGCTTTTCTTTTCTTTGACGAAAAAAATTTGCTCCACTAAATGGATATTTCTCACATGGCTTTAGCTATTGATATAGATTATGATCCTTTTGCCGCGGTTTATCGATTTATTTGGGTTTCTTTATTTCTTTTGACCAATATTTTTTAGATTTAAATTTATTGGACCGTGTAAAGTAAGATAATTTATTGGTGGTCGATTTATTGGAAGAAATGGACGAATGCCGGAGATTGGCCCAGGAGGGAGAAGAAGAAATAAAGAGAGGCAACACCCAAGAAGGTAATATTGTTTTTTCAGTTTTACAGATTTTAGGTATTCAACTCCTCCAAAATGCTCTTGCCCATGGAACTCAGGACACTCTTTTGTTGTCAGCCATTTATTCTCAGCTTGGAAATGGCTATTATGCTATTCGGGACTTTGATTCTGCTTGTAAATATCATGCTAATGATCTCTTGTTATCTCAGTAAGATTTTATTTTATTTACCATTTTGTTTTCGATTTAAGATTTATTGATTGTAATTTTAGTGTACATAACGACCCGGTTATGGAAATTAAGACATTATGCAATATGGCCCATTCCTTGGCCATGAATGGGAAGGTGGATGAGGCCATCGAAAATGCCAAAACTGTGATTGAGACCTCGGAGAACATCCCTGACATGGTAAGTAATGTTGTATTCTTTATTTTTTCTTTTAATTTTAGGCTGTGTACGAATGTCGAGGCTATTATGCCCTTGGATTCTCTTGCTTCCAAAAGTTTTTGATTGATTCAGCAAGACTTGGATTTAACGATGAAGGAGTGATCAACACCATCAAAGGAGCCATCGACGCCTATGAACAATGTCTCAAAAAGAGTGCCGATGGCAATGGGAAGATTTTGTCTGGATGTTCCGTGGTCAGAAGCCTTACTTTAGGGAATTTAGGTATTAGTTATTACCATTTGGGGCAATTCACAAAAGCGAAACAATTTTATGAAATGGTAAGTTTTATGCTTATGTTTTCGTCAGTTCCTATTGATGTTATTTGGTTTGTTTTAGAGACTAGAAACTGCCAAAAGTGTTGGTGATCGGTCAGCGCAGCTCCGAACCTACACGAATTTGGGTAACACTTGCGTCCAACTGGGAGAATACGAAGGTGCCGTTATCTATTACAGGTACAGTCATCACATTTCAGAAGCCGGTTTTCTTAACCAACTAATTACGAACTGTTTCTTTTTAGCCGAGCCTTGACAATTGCCAATCGAGACAAGAAAAGAGATCATGCCGCCCAATTGTATTTCAACCTTGGGTCAACAGCAGCCCTTCAAGGCAGTTTCAAAGAAGGTGAGTATTGCATTTATAGTAGCCGAAGGGTTCGACTTGTCTTTGCTAATTGCAAAACTCTTGTGTTTTGTGATATTTTTCTCATGATTTATGTGGATAGGTACAAATTTTCTTGAGAATGCCCTTTTGTATGCAAGTTGTTGTGTGCATCCTTTTTGTCACTGCTAATTATTTGGGATCCCAGTTTTATGGGTCCAGTTGACGATATTACGTTTAATGTTTGGTAGTGATTCGACCCCGAGACTCGTTGTTCTTAATGGCCATACCTTCGGTGGAGGGTTGGACATCACGGGAGGGGGACATCACCTTCCGCGAAGAGCAATTAGGATCTATTTATGGCCGTTAATTACCGGCCCTTTGAAATAAGATTGGCCAAACTTTGGGAATGCCGGATTCCATTCTTCGAATCCCGTTTTTTGGAGAGGTTATAGTAAAGTAGTTGTGCAATTTGTTTCTTTTTGTACGTGAAGGCACGGTTGGGTGTGTGTAGAATACAAAACTGCACTCAATGGTCAGGCGATTATCTGAGCATATGTTATTCGTCTAGATAGAGCATATAAAAATAAAAGCCTGAGGGATTTTGAGGGCCGTGTTTGCTCTCCGGGTAGATAGGTTAACATTTATTTTTATGAGAACACTTTGGAAGGCCGGGAACGCCCGCCAAAAACCGAAGTCTAAACCTTTTATTATAAAGTCTGAGAGTCCCGGCCTGTTTGGAATATCGTTTTCATTGGATATTCATTCATTCCTGTTGTATATTTTGTCTCACGGTTGACGTCAATGAGAGCTTGGCTGGGAATGACAAGTGTTGGAAATTGACTGATGCGGTTCCCTTTCTCCGTTGGGTTGTGGATATTGGTGATGTTCGTATTTGGGCATATCCCATGTTTATTTACCCGTTTTTTCACTTAAAAATTGTTTTCCAAATCCTCGGTCGAACTCTTTTTTGGACGTCTTATTTTGCGAGATGTTCTGATGCGCTGTTTTCAGCCTTTTCATATCATTTGTCACACTTGGAGTTGGCCAAGGCCCTAAGAGATGTGGCTGGAGAGTGCCGTGCCTATCTAAATCTAGCCAATTGTTTGGAGAACTTGGACCAACTCAAGAAATCCCTTTACTTTCTCGCGTTCTACTGGAATCTTGCGTACAAGGTGGGTGATTTGTGAATTTTACAAGGAAAGTACTTCTGTGGGGTATGGAGTTACAGGTCGAGTCGTATATCAAAAAAATCGCAAAATTTTTCTGATTCAGAATATGTAAAAATTAGCTGCCTAATTTTCGTTTGTAAGGGTGAAAAAACCCTCGGAACTTTTCTCGAAACACCACGCAAATGTCTTTTTGACCAAGTTTTTACCAAATCAAAAGCTTGTTTTTGAGTTAGAGTAAACTCTGGTATCTTTACACGCCGCAAAATATCAAATTTAATTTATACTACACTTTAATTAGTAGTTCTAATGTGAAAAAGGCGCATTTTCATGGTGTTGCGAGAAAAGTTCTGAGGATTTTTTCACCCTTACAAACCAAAATTAGGCAGCTAATTTTTACATATTCTGAATCAGAAAAATTTCGCGAATTTTTTGATGTATGACTCGACCTGTAACTCCATACCCCATAGAAGTACTTTCCTCGTTAGAAGTGGCGATGGGTTATTGGGAAATGAATAAAAAAAGTTATTTGGATTACTTGGAACAAGGTCTCAAGAAGTCAGAGGGCCCATACTCCCCGATTTTCTTGAAATCTGAAAGAAATTTGTTTCCGTGATTAAACAATCATCGTTAATAGAATCCCCCATCTCCCTGGAATCCGAGTAATCTAATTTGGCATGTTTTCCGTTTTTGTTTCTCCCAGGCGCCCCGGAATTAAAGTTTATTTTTAAAGAGTAGGATTCCTTAAACAGGAAGATTGCAAGCCCTAGATTGCACTTGGTTGGGGACTAATTGGCGGTGGGGAAGACGATAGAGACGTCATCCTCTCGCCATCGCCCTCCTTACCCCCGGTTTACCTACTCATTTACCTCAACTCGTGACGTCGAATGAAGTAATCCCCAGCGGGATATTAACGTTAGTCTCAATCTGTTTGAGGTCAGTGTTTAGAAGGACGTCACTACCATTGACTGCAATAATATATAGTGAAAGACTGGCTTGTAGTGCTTTGTGTACTTGTTGGTACGAAAACAATACAATCGGGATGGGCGATACTAAGCTTGCCATGGCTATAAGTGAAAATTTTTTGATGTTTTTGTTCGACTTTCTTTTTATACTTTTTAGTCCCGAATTCTCCAATACTCGGCGGGTTTTGTTCGTTGTGGACACAAAAAGTGTTTAAATAATCTGATTTATTCCAGCTAAACGAACAGCCTTTAATCGAGAAGGCACGCGACGCTGCAGAACAGATGGTACAGCGCCATCCTCAAGAATTAGTGGACAAAGACGACTTCGTGCAAGTTGAGGACTGTTCTGATCTGTTCGCCGTGAAGGACGCCATGGAAGGAAGCTCGAAGAGCTCGCATTGTTTCAAATTATCCAACCTTTCCGAGTCGTTGGAAAGTTTTATCGTCGATTGTTCCAAAAAAAGAAGGAATTCGACGCCAAAAAGAAGTCGAATCTATGAAGTTGGAGAGCCCTCGAATCCAGAACTGGCAGATTGTGGAATCCAAAGGAATCCTGTGGTTGTTCGAAGCACAAAGAGCTCGCCTGCTGATGATAATGTAAGTCGGAATAAAAAGAATTCGGGGATCTTTGGGACAGTCTTTATTGTCGAGATAACTTTTTTTCTTTCTTGGAGTTATAATTTGATTTCAGGACGAAGCCTTTTTTGATCGGATTTCGAGGTTCCAATCCAAACAATATGATGATCAGAGATGTGATATTGACATTTTGAAGGATCGAACCAACGAAGGAAGACAGGGAGATACCATGAACAAGATGGGTATGTTTGAAGTTTCTTTTGGCCATTGAATTCTTTGTTGTGCCCTTTATGTATTCCTTTAACGTTTTTCTTCTTTAACTTTTTGTACATTGTGTTGTAATTGCTTGTGTTATGTTATTGTAGACACCCTGGAAACGTCGGCAAGGAAATCGTTTTCTGGGAAATTTAAGACGATAGCTAGGAAATTCAAGAACTCCAATTCAAAGATTTCCAAATCGTTTTCTCGACCTAACAATTTCAAGAAGTCGGGCAGTCTGAGCAGAGATGCGGATACAAATTCTCTGTTTGGCACAGCTTCAGTTGGCCCGAGATGTGATGACAGGTCCTCCAGACACAGCGCCATCGACTTTACGAGTGTTGGGAGTGGAGATTTATCGCTGGAGTATCATGCAAATGAAGATCCAACGATACCATTGGGATCAACTGGGAAAATGGAATCAGTCTCGGAACGTACAACCGAGAGTCTGCAGGAAAATGTCTTCGGGAATGAAGACAGCGCCCTAGAAGACCGTTTTCGTTTCTTGCGCAGTAATATTTTCTTCTGTGTTTTGTTGTTCTTCTTTTACTTGTTGTTATTCTGTGTTTTAAAATGGTAATTTATTGTGTGTATTTTCAGAAAATCCGGAGGATATCCTCGATCTGATAATGAATATGCAAGGCCGACGAATGGACGAACAAAGAGCGGATCCGATTCTTCCAGGACTCTCGGGACGGGACGAATATCTGAAGTCTCTGTAAGTTTGAATTGGTCATTAAGTCTGGCCTGAATATAGTCTACAACGTTAATTGAGGTCATATGTTGGCAAACTGTTTCCCAATTTTGAATAGAAGGGATTTCGGTCACCACTTTTTTTAAATGTCACAGTATACTTTTACGCAATGATTTCAAAAGAATTGCTTCTAAAATTAGACATGGATTTGGAGATGATTTGTGTGCGAATACAGCATAGAAATTAGTAGTAATTATAGTGATAGAGAGGAGAAAGAATAGCAAAAGGTATTAAATATTTATGTGTATGAGGAAGTGATGTGGGTCTAGTATTACCGGGTCTATTCTAATAACCGCGGACAACCCCGCGCGAAAGAGGACGACATCACCATCGACACCATGAGTGATGGAATCATTGAGGTCATTCCGGGTGCATTCCTTGCAACAAACGCCATCCCCGGATGATATCACTGCAGACATGTCCATGTCTTCTCTTCTTCCTTTCACCGGTAACCATCTCACCTGGGGCGGGACTTTGGATAATCCGGGTAATTGCACGGGTACTTAATCAGAACGGACCGAGGCCGGGGGACAGTGTAGGAGTGTTTACTGGGCCGCTAAATACCTTCCTTAATATCGGTGGTCACAATTCGGATCTGTACTTAATTCCGTTTTTTTCAAGATTACCTAACTCTTAATTACTGGTACCACTATTACCTATAACTCATTAAGTCAATTATGTCTATCTGCACGGGCAGTTGGAAGCAGAATCCTTCTTTCAGTTCGGAGCAAAACGATGGAGCTATGTCGGAGCGATTGTACGAGATCATTATGGAGCGGCAGTCCCATCGACTGGATGATCAACGTTCTGAGTTGGGAGGTCGACCGAAATCCTGCTCCGATCTCCCCGAACTTCCCCATGACATGTCCGAATTGGTGATCACCATGTCGTCGAGACGATTGGAGGATCAAAGAGCAAGTCTCAATCCCCTGAAACTATCTGATTCCAATCTGAATTCCACTGGCGACAATCCCCCTGTCCGATGCGCTTCTGCTTCGGCCACCATCAACTAATATATCTCCTTTTATGTACAACTTTTTAAATACATGTAAATCTAAGTGTAGATGTCTCCAGGAATGCGTCCTCGACTCTTTCGTCGGAAACTGTCAAGTGCAAAGTATTGTTACAATCACTTCTCCTTATCTCATCCATTTATACATACGGTTTATAAATTGCAATTCAATTCCATTTCCCGTAATCCCCATTGTTGCGTCATTTTTGGGCCTAAATTTTTTATATCTGGAATAAAAATACTTTTGTGGTAATCGGATAGGCTCATCCGTTCGTCAAAGAATGTAGTTTATAAGCGAGCGCAAACATGAAATCACCGGCCAACCTGTTAAATATTATTTTATGCATCAAAACTCGATGAGAGAAAGAAAAGAACATTCATGTTGCTATTTGCATTGGGAATAACAAAGAGAACTGTTTAGGGCTTCCTTTTATTGTTAACATGGCGTATTTATAGTGTGGTTGTTATAGCGACAGCCCGAGTAGATGATTATTATCTCGTCTTTTGGGGTATAAGGACGTCTTGTTGAGATGAATAAGGACACTACTCCGGCTCACCTAGCATAACAATCTGCGTCGAAATTTACGGAATTCTGTAGCGCCGACATCTGTAAATGGCCCCCATTAATGTCTGGATTCGGCGGCCGACCACTTATCTAATTGCTTTGTGGAAAAGGCATTAGCAGCTTAATTTATTATTTTCTTTTGAAGACCGTTCCTGCGGATGTTCCGACGGCAAAACACGGGTCCGCCTTTAATCCTCGCTTCTCGCCTTGAGAAGTGGGAATTGCATTTTGGGCGAAGACGTGTAGTTCGATGACGACGGTCCGGTCATTGCGTTCGGATATCCTCCAAAAAGAGTTGTTAATCCTTTTAAAAAGAGCCTGAAATAGTTTTGTCATTAAATTCGGATCTCTTGGAGGATCCAAGGTCATCAGAAATGACCTTAAAGATCATCGTATACGGTTTCTTATGGCCTTGGGAATCCAACATGACATCAGCCCCAGGTCAGATCAGCGGTCACATGCCTCCCCGACCTAACCCAATTACCGACCTGACCCGGCCAAACACAATTACCCGACCTGTTCTGATATCCTCACTTGGTTCGGAGCGGAAATTGAGTTTGGTGGGCATTTGTCGCTGTCTTCAGAATCTTTTCGGCCGCTTTGAAGGGTCGTCATAATAGGAGGGGCCTTGCCTTCTCGATTGGCTCGGCCTTTTTGATTTCTTCTATATTTTTCGTATCTTCTTATTTCCATTAGGCCTTGGAGGGAGGGGAACAGACAGCACGTGTTTCGGATCACTTTGATGACCTGAGGGCGATAAGGGGTGGTCGTTGAGGCGGGTCGGTCGTTATATGGGAATCATCATGGCAGGCTTGTAATTACTTCTGACATCTTTTTAAGGGGTCTCCTTGTGTTCTTCACACCTTTTTGTATTTTCTGTAACTTTTTGTATTCTCGTTGCTATCGGAAGTGAATTTGTTTATCCAGATTTCTTTGTTTGAACACCCCCAATGTCGTTTATGTCCCTTCCCATTACTATTTTCAATTTGGAAGCATTTGTTGCCTGATTTTCCTCCAGGTATGATATCCTTTATCCCCTTTCTCTTCGTGTGAGCCATTCGTAAAGTGGACAATGGCCATTTGGGCCTTTCGGCTCTACGGGATGACGTCTTTTCGGCCACGAACGGCTCCCATTTCCACAGATTTATGAGGAAAGGAGTTGCTCGCCGCGTTTTTACGGCATTCTGATCATACGTAGAGGGGCAGTTACTTGGTCTTTGTGTGCCCATTCCCCCCTCGCATAACAGCACATTCGAAGGGAATTAGTTTTATGGGGCTTCGGTCGACGTTCGCCGCGAGTATTTTGTGGTATTTTAACATCAAATCCTCCTTCCCAAATCCCTTCCGTTCTTTGCCTTTTTATGTATTTTTGTTCATGTTTTAGGGATGGGGAACGATTCCTCTAAACAGCAATTACATCCCAATCCACGAGGAGTTCATCGACGGCTATCGACGGACTCGGCTCGTCGATATAAGACCGGTCTTCCGCCTCCTGTAGTCCAAGTATCAGCCTCTTGTTCCGATGGATTTCTGAGTCCCACAATCTCCAACGATTTCTCTGCTTCTACAACATCAAGGACCTCAGTTGAAGGGCATCCGGAAATCTCGAGGTCACGATCTGGCTCGGCTTGTTCGGAGAGATCTAACAGTATCAAAAAGAAACATCCTATCGTATTAAGAAATCGACAATTAATCCAGGTGAGGGAGATAAACAGATAAAAGTCAGGTGTGGGTGGAGGGGAAAATCTGGCTTAGCCTGGGAATTGTAGGTTCACTAAACCATTTCAGCAGAGGCCCTCGCAATTATAATGCAAGGAAACAGGCCTTTCAGTTACGGATTAAGGAATGCACTTTAGTGCTGATCTTCCCCGTGACTTCGGTGATGGCCATTAAATTTTATTTCGTTCTACTTAATCAGTTCGTCTTGACTTTAAATCACCTTTTCAGAGTTGTTTTCAAAATCCCCATGAGATCATTGGCAAGAAAATAATTAAGAGAACGGCCGAAAAGCGCTCCGACTTTGGCGGGTTTTACGTCAGCCTAACGGCGGAGCAGAAAGAGGATCTGGAGAATGGGATCAAGTTGTTGCTCAAGAAAGCCGTCGCCAATATTGACTTCCCCGACGAGGTAGGAAATCTTTATACGATTATACGAAATCAAATATATTATTGTTGACTGCTCGACAACAACAATATAATTTGGTCGTCTTAAAGTGACAGCTGCTTAAGTTTTTGCAGGTGGAGCGGCTCTCCGAGGAGTTTGGGTTGAGGCTGGTGACATTCCGGTCAGCGGGTTTCAAGGCCGATTACTTTGCGGCCATCGCGGATTCAACGATTACAGAATGCTCTTTCCTCGATAATGCTGTTCATCCAGCTCATCAAACATTACAAGCATTCTCGCAATTTGTTGGAATTGTAAGTAATTTTAGTAATTATTTAAAAGGGAAATGCTACGAGGCACTAGATATTCAGATTTTCTTGAAACCCGATTTAGGTCATTAATTATTGGCATTGTTAGTCAGCACTTTTTTACGACTGAGAATTAGTTTTAAAACGAGAGCGTGCGGCAAATAAGGAGTGACGGGTGGAGAAAAATCATTTCATTGGCGATTTTCCTTATAAATTTTGGTCGAATTTCTTCAGAAATCCTGGCGATGACTCTGAATATACTGCCGGTTTTACAAATTTGCAATCGATCTTTGCGGCTGAGAGAGTACGACAAACGCGGAGAGCAACCGCAGAAAAAATATTATGAATTTGTGCCAAGTTTTATCAAATTGAGAGCATTGCGCTTGAGGTCTTTTCCCTGTTAGACGGACTTTCCGGGTCCTTAACTTCCTAAAATCCGGTTTTCGGGCATTTGCATTTTCGTTTGACCTTTCACGTCGATTTTGTTTACACTCAAAATATTTTAAAAATATTTTCGTCGGCCTTGGTCCACATGTAAAGTAACCAGGAAACGAATTGTAGGTATTTACGTCTGTGCGGAATGGCTTCTACAACGAGATGAGACGACAACGACGGGCCTCGCATTCCTTCTCCTCGGGTCAATCAATCGCCATGGATCGAAGGCCCAAACTCTCCATCTCGGGCCCTAGCACGAGTCCCACTACAAGGACCAAATTATTAACAGAGTTCTGGTCGCCACAAGTACTGGTAAATGGAAGCGACCAGTTCCTAAGTACACCTCAAGATGCCTTCTACTGATCATCATTCCTCCTGTATTAAGTGTATATTTAAATGTTGTTGTTCGTACAACCAAATCGTAATAATAAGAAACCACATTGACAAAAACGGGATTACTGTACTCTATGCTACAATTTGGTCATCAATTTTGCAAACTACAAACCGTGAATAAACTAGAATCTAATTAACTGTTAATAACCAGAGTGCGGCCTCCGTCAACTTAATGTTACGCAATTATAGCGCCGGAGGCAGGTGCTGTTTCTGTTTGCCTTGAGGGTTTCTCATTTCCTTAAGCAACCATCAGATGCCGAGCTACGAAAACATTAATTTAAATTCGGGGTAAGACAAAAGCGGAATTTAGTCCGTTCAAAGTTATTGGCCCATTCCCGCGCGCTGCTAATTTGGCTTCTTTTGTTGCTCGTTTAGAGGTCGCAAGATGGAGTCCTTACCTCTTAACTATTGCCCTTTGGCGGATAATAAGATCGGATTCTTGCGTGTGCTGATGACCCGGACAATGTTGATGTACCATGCCATTGGAAAGAGTACCCGACTTCTGAGTGTCCTTCGAATGGTCAGAGTCGCCTTCTTAATGGGGATTGGTTAGTCGATTCGTTGCGTAATCACATCTGTTCCAGTATTCTATCAACTTTTGTACACCCTCTATTTTATGGCAGCGTATCGAGGAAGACGTCTGGACAGGTCATTGGTCTATTTTTGCTGGTTATTCCAGTCATTCATCTCCATGGTAATTAACATCACACCTGTCACCTAGATCAGACTAAACAAAAAAGAACGAGCAAAACATGTTTTTGCTTTCTCTTTTTCTTTGCAAAAGACACACGTGTTGGACCGAATTTTGAAAGATCAAGATCAACAAACAAAATTAGATTTGTTGCTAAAAATATATAATAGATCATCGTATCCAATATACATATATCTATATACATCTTTCTCAATTATCGTCATTTCAGTGTTTCATCGTTTATTGGCAGAAGAAAGGCCAATTAAAGTCCTTAGTGGAGATAATCCCCTGGAGGAATGCGCTGATACACTCGGCTCCGTGCAAGGTTCGCAGGATCTGCAAGACTTTCATCGTCTTCTATTGTCTGCTAATTCTGATTGTCACAATCAATGTCATCAACACCGTTAAGGGCTTTATTGACCCAGCTTTGACACATTACGACCCCGGCCTTTTGCAAGTAAGTTGTTTCACATTCACAGTGTTGTTTTGAATTACCTCCCATGACCCACTTAAGTGGAGTATAAACACATTTGTTCATCTGTTTTTAGGGCTATGGTAAGAACTTGTGGTTCTTGTCCAACATTGTTTCATTGTACGCATTCTTTGTTTGGAACACAGTCATCACTTTTTATGTAATTACGTCCATTTACGTACACCAAGAAATAAAAACTTTTAACGAAACATTGACCATCTTGGGAAGGGATGACGAAAGAGATGAGGTGGCGGCAGCACTCCTAGAGAAGTACATTAAACATGTAGAGATCGGGAAGATGATACGAACAACTGACAAGACTTTTGAGGTCTATACATTCTTAATGTTGGGTACGAACATTCCAACTACCATCTTTACCTTGTTATCACTCTTCCATAATGCGAATTCTGGCTGGCTTGAGATTGCCATGGGACTTCCAGATCTGATATTCTGCATAATAGAGATATTGAGCTTGACTTTGCATCCAGCTCGGATCTTCTCGGCTGTAAGTTGTCGACATTTCTATTGCCCTCTTCTTTGTTGATCTTTGAGCTCTTGTAGATTTTCCCAGGTGACTCGCAGGGAACTGGGACGATTGGGGAAAAAGACGATTGGGGAAAGGGACGATTGGGGAAAAAGACGATTGGGGAAAAGTACGATTGGGGAAACCGAAAAGTATCATTTTTCTTCCATGCAAATGTCGAAGTTAGGATAATCGAGGGTGCTCATTTCGAATATCGGGTTTATTTTTTCTGAACATTACTAGTTTTCCTTAAGTAGTACTGTTAAGTACTAATTTTTTAAAAATTTTCGAAAAATACTGGATTTAGGGGATTTCGAAGGTGCTGGTTTCGAAAATCATGTTCATTTTTCCTCTAGTACTATATAGTACTATTCTGATACTATATAGTACGAGGTCAAAATATGGCTTTTGACGTTAATGGTGTTGTTTTGATGCTTAGTACTCTTCAAAAACACGTTTTAAAGACTTGGTGCTATATAGTACTACCTGATACTATTTAGTACGAGGTGTAAAGTTGGCCTTTAGGCGTTCGTGGTGTTGTTCTGGTGCTTAGTACGCCTATTTTTACTTTGTACTACATAGTATCAGACAGTACTATATAGCACCAAGTCTTTAAAACGTGTTTTTGAAGAGTACTAAGCATCAAAACAACACCATTAACGTCAAAAGCCATATTTTCACTTCGTACTATATAGTATCAGAATAGTACTATGTAGTACTAGAGGAAAAATTTACATGATTTTCGAAATCAGCACCCTCGAAAACCCCTAAATCGAGTATTTTTTGAAAAATTTCAAAAAATTACTTTTTAACACTACTGCTTAAGGAAAACTAGTAAGTTTCAGAAAAAATGAACATCATTTTCGAAATGAGCATCCTCGATTATCCTAACTTCGACATTTGGATGGAAGAAAAATAATACTTTTCGGTTTCCCCAATCGTACTTTTCCCCAATCGTCTTTTTCCCCAATCGTCCCTTTCCCCAATCGTCTTTTTCCCCAATCGTCCAACTCCGGACTCGCAGCAAGGTTGTATTAACAGCAAATCCAAAAATGATCAGTAAAAGAGCTGAACGGGAAAAAAATCTTATGACTTAACGTTTGACTGCCTTGGATATACCTCCAACTTTAGTAATTTAAATTTGTGGGCCAGTTGAACTCTTTGTCAGTCATTTAAATTTGCCCACTAACCCAAACCCTTGGCTAGTCATTTGGGAGATTACAAGGCGAAACCTCGATCTGCCGGAAGTGGCAGATCAGTGCTGCAGCAGATTCCTCTACCAACAATTAAACTTCTAATTTCAGATCCGATATACAGAAGCAATTGTCTTCGCCAACACGGCCATCTGGGTTCCATTTAATGCGAAAGTGTATCAAGTGGCCCAAATGTTTGTCAATCATTGTAATCAAAACACCCTGGGAATCTCTTTATGGGGCTTCGCCGTTGTTACAAAGCCCTTAATTCTCACCACCACGTCTTTGACATTAACCTACCTTACTCTTCTTTTGGAGATGAATGCTCCAGCAAAATTACTTGGAACTTACCCAAGCCCAGGAAATTCGACCTTCACTGGATTATTCTAATTGATTACTATCGCTCAATTAGAGTAACTATGTGCAAATTCAGACTTCAGTAGCGTTCACAGCATAAACAATGACAATTATTTTTATTACAAGGTATTTGACACCGTTTCCAGTAATTACGCGGTAATTTAATGAGTTTTTTGTACAAATAAAGCATTATTCAGGAGGTCCGAAGTCGATCAAGTCCTGAAATATGCAAAAATAGCTTGTAATCGTCAGCCTACTGCTTCATTAGCGGGCACGGCGGAAGTCCCAGCGCGTTCTTCCTGGGCTAACCTTCTGGCCAGTTCCTCATCTTCCTTGGCCTGATTCTCCCGGGCCAATCGTTCTTCTTCCTCCAATTCTCGTTGCAATTGCATTGCAAATTCAGCGTCCTTCCGTTCAGTCTCACTCAGACTTTGAAGATATTCATCCAGGATCTTCTGATGTTCCTCTTTACTTAATTTATGATCTTGAGACGATACTCTCCTGGCGTTTCGGTTACTATCATAAAATTCTTTATACTCTTCTTCTTGCAATTGATTGGCCAAGTTGAAATCTCCGGCTTCGGTGAACCTTGCTTTGACTAAAGAGTTGATTTGAATAAAATAAATCTAAATACTTACGACTTGAGACAGATTCTTGTTTTCCATCCTCCTGTTTTCGCGACATTCTAAAATGTCATCCGATAAATGTGAATATAATTGTGCAACCGTAAGAATCGAACAACAAAAAAAATAATCCAAACGGAGAAGTAGACAGATATTTTATTCAAAAACCTTCATGTTATCAGCTTTGTGAGAATAAATATTGTGTTAGCGAAGCTGTTTACAGCTCTTATGCAGAAGCGTGATTGTTATTTTGGAAGCACCCATCACCAATAACTTCTACTGTAATGTTCCGATTCGACAGCTATACAAATACATAATCTGACCAAAACAGGTTTGGAACTACCGTAATCATCGAGTTAAACTTTTATTTATTGGCTTTGTGTACCCATAATTATCAGGTAAATAATATATTATGTAAGAAATAACAATAACAACTTAAGTGTAGAGACGAGAAAGTTCACGTAGTTCGTTGCTGATCTCAGTCGTTCGCGTTGACGCCATCAGTTTTCCTTTGAATGCTTGGAGTTGGGCTGAAGTTGCTGAGAGACCCGAGTCCTTCGGTAGATTAACTATGGTCATATCCACCCAATGATCGACTTGTTGATGACATACTTGGAGTAAAAGTTTTATGAGAGCGGCTACTTCATATTGGATATGAGCAGATAGATGAAAGATGGCCCCATGGATGCAATGCCAGATTATTTTATCTCCATATTTTAGAATGAGACTTCTTGCGGTGTCTACTGTTGGTTGAAAGGGAGGCGGAACTTTTTGAGAAGAGGCCAGATTCATAACCTCGGTCAGAAATAAAAGGACGGACTTGTTTGCATCCTGATGTTCTGTCTCGATGAGATAAGTCGCTCCTTGAACAAGTTGTTCTGTCACTTCTTCTCGGAACAAGGCTGCTGGAAGTCGATGACAATAACGGACAGCGAGGCGGTATAGGTCATCTATTGTTTCGGGATGTTGCCGAGGGCCATCTCCCGAGTTAAGGACTAAGAAAGCTTTGGGAGCCAGATACTAAAACACTATCTTTTAAACCGAGTTTCATCTCACCTTCAACAAGTTGATCAGTCCATCATGCAGATTTTCATTTGCCCCATTCTCGTCAACGATGACACTGCTCAGGTACAGGATACATGAATGAGGATATTCATTGTAGATGGCCACCAGCTAAAAGATAAGTCATAGACCCTTTCCTCAACAAAATCATAGCAAAATCGGATCTTTACTTACCTGTTGTGCCAGGTCCGGGATGAAATTGATCGACTGCCATCCCATAGATCTCACCACAAATCTGACCGATCTGCAACAATGTTCCATAACACGAACATCATCTTTGAAGGTGTTGAACACCGTCGACAACTGTCGGGCCACCCCTACACTGTGTTCATACCAAGCCACCGGGATCTGTTCCTCCTGTTGATTCAATCTCCTTGACTTGAAATCATCTTGTTCCGTCCATGGCTTCAGAACTCGGTAAACACATGTGATGCGGTCGAGCCATGCGAGGGGATCGAGGAGAAGATCTTCTTTGGTGTGAACTCTTTTCTCCGTGACTCGGAGATGGGGATGAGCACAGATCTACAAACAGGGAGAGTTAATGGACGCGATTATAGCCTCCGAGCAAACAATTCGTTTCGAATAAATATCGGAAGAGAGAATAAACCGTGGAGGCAATAAAAACTGGTAGGAATCCCCCTTCCGCACACCTAGGATAACATAATTTTCTTGTAAAAAACAGATCAACCCACATTTGAGAGATGTAAGAGGGGCTGGGTGAGGAGAGTCGCCAATCCTTGAGCTATTTCGGAGCTGGGCCTATCATTTAGGAGGTTGGTGGCGGCTGAAAAAAGAACAGCTGATACCCAACATTTCGGTTATAACGCATTCCAACAAAATTACTTTTAAATCCGTCCTTATCCCGTGATCCAGGTTAATATTAAGAAATCTCACCTTTCGTGATCTCCTGGGCAGCGTCATCGATCTCTCGGATGGGACCATCCCAAGTTTGGACATGCTCCAAAGCCGTGTAAATCTTGTCGAAGAACTCGAAAAGATGGTTATTTCCACAAGATGTGACCAGTTGAAGACTGCCGGCCCAAGTTTTCAATAGCTGTTTTATGGAATGTTCCTGAAGGGAAAGCATCCATTGGACACATTGAACTGAAAATAATAATAGTCATCATATGGGGAACATGAAGTACCTATCTCCATATGCCTATCACCCAGCCATTCATTAAGCTCGCCGATTAATTCGAGCGTCGTTTTTAGGACAATTGGGTTGGCTTCGAGTGGGACTTGAAGTAGGAGGTTGACAATCCGAGGAGTTACAAGTTCATCTCCCCTAAAAAATAAAATTAAATGTAAACATAAAAAAGAACTTACTTTACAATAGAACTGGCCGCAGATTTGATGATAAAAAGTCCGGCTTCCATTTCAGTCCACTTTGCTTGGCGAGCAATACTGTTTAACACATCATCCAATACCTAAAACGCATTTTTAAATCCAATGCATTTATCCATCATACTAAAATTACATTAAGATGCTTACACTTTCAATCAGATCCAGTGTTCCCAAAATAAAAACAACATCTTTTACACTATCTTGGGCTTGATATCGGAAGTCAATAAAGTCATCGGTATCCGGGGGAATCCTATCTGTATCGTATTCAAATCGACATGTCTTTGTTAAATTTTTAATAAACCTAGAATACAGTGATCAGTTATCATCCATCTTACTTTTCAACATAAGGTCGAAAGAAATCCCGTTTTTCCCTAAATTCTTGATCATTCAAATAATATAATGCCTCTGATAATCGATACCAAACATCGAACACTGACTGAACAATCGTGTAATCATTGTATTCAGTGACTTTGTTGACTAGATCTAGCGATTTTAGGTTTCCAAAACCTTCATTCGGGGTGTTAACAATCGGTTCCAGAAGCATTGTGCATAATTCGGAGTAGAGACGACCATATGATGACAACCTAAACTAATAAAAGATCAAAATAATAGGCCTACTTGTCCATATCCTCCTCTTTATAGGCTACGTCAAACGCCGTCTCAGTTTTGAATATTTTTTCCATAATGGAATGCGCCAACCCTTGATTTCTCTCCAAATCCTCGCAAAATGTCATCGCCTGGGTTACTGTAGATGCAGCAGCAAAATGAACGTCATGAGGGCATTCAGGATTAGCCTAGGTTTTTATATAAAACTAATCATAATTACTTACCAAGGCTTCTAATATAGAATGGAAAAAGAATGACTTATTGATGGCTTCACCAGGGCATTGTTTATTTGATAGCCAAGACCCTAAAGTTGTAATTGCTTTGGTTTGAAGATCTGCCGGCGCTGCTTTGCATATAAGTTCCTATAAAACTGTCAGAAACCTAGACCCAAGCTTACCAAGCAATAAATAACCGCCTCTGTCTGATTGGCCAATTCATCCTGAACAGCTTTCCGTCGATTCTCGCCGATCTTAAGATTACTATTCTGCAGTTCCTCCGGGAAAACTTTAAACAACTCTAAGAGTATATGGGCCGCTTTTATATCGTTCTGCGCCCTCCTAAAAACCGAATAAGACAATAATTAGTTAAACTTACTCTGCAAATTGATTTAAAAGCTGGGCGATAAAGTTGTTCCAAGAAGGGACTTGAAGATAAAGATCAGCTAATGCCACACACAATTGAGTAGCTACTGGTTGATAAGAATTCCCAAGCTTGGCTTCAAGTCCACTAAAGCAAAACAAAAATTATTTTACATCACAGTACGAAGACACAAATCTAAATTATCCCTTACGCGAGATGATTCACAATCGAATCCCGAAGGCTCTGATGTGCTGTCTCCGGAAGCTGCCTAAAGTCCTTGATCATCTTTTTCCTCATCGTTTGCGCAGCGAATATGCAAGCAACAGGATTTTTGGCCTCTGTGAGTACCTCATCAGCCACACCCCAGGCCTCTACTGTACTTTGGAAGCTATTCAAATACTTCCCCGCCTCCTCACAATCAACTTTGCTGAGGCCATTGAGCATGCGAACCGCCTCATAGAACCTCTCAATGTCACCCATCTTGCACTGAACAACTGTCAAAATACCATTACTAACGTTTGTGTAAATACTCCGGCTCAATTTACCATAAAGATTCAAGAAGAAGATTATTCCACATTGTTTATTGAATTAAAATAGAAATGATTTACTTAGAGGTCCTAAACAATAAGGTTGAAGTCCCAACGAAGTTCAAACAAGGCCCTAGCACACGCCAATTCCGCTCTAAATCCGCCAGCCAATGAAGCGTCATTGGGTTTGCGGACATTTTGAAGATATCCAACGGTGGCCATATCCTCGAAGGCTGGCATCGGAGGTCCATTGATGGGTAAAAGAGGAGATGCGTGGATGTAAGCAGCACCGGCAACTCTGATGGTTCCAAATGAAGCAGTATCCTGAGCAACCCGACGGCGATCTAAAAGAAGAAAAATTTAAATTTTATACTAAATTTGATCTTTAATATTGCTAGACCTCCTACTTGATTTCTCTTTCTTTTTCCTCTCACGTTCTTCCTTCTCAGCCAGTTCATGTTCGATCTGCACCTTTCTTTCGCGGTCAAGAATCATTTCAGCCGGCAAATCCGAATCTCTGAGCTCGCTGATAATAGATCTGGGCTTGCTATGAATCTCATCCAGAATGGCGTTGAACTAAACCAATGACAATCAAAAATTCCCATTTACTCACATCAGTTGTAGGATCAGATTGTTTCAGAGCAGCCGCCTTAGCCTCCTCGTCCAAGATCTCCTTTATCCATTGGTCATCCGGATTTAACCTCCTCTTGTTACGCTCAATTTGTTCGAAGTTCTTCTCCTTGAATCTAGCCATCTCCTCCTCAACACTTTGAACATCCTCGTTGTGGACCAATTTCCAAATTATTTCTTCTACGTGTTCCAGGTAATCGTTATATTCTTGGAGACTGTTGAAGTTATCCTCCATCAAATTATAAACCTAAAAATAAACTCAACCAATATCAGCACCCACCTTCAAAACTTTCTTTCTTATGTAATTCTCCTTCTCTATTCTTGGATCATCAAAGACTTGCTCCCAAAAGTTGTTCTTCTTCAACATCCTATCGCATCCATCATACGGGCAGCGGTTGGCATTGCGGGCAAAGATGTTATCGACACAGTTCTGGCACAACGGATGTCCGCATTCATTGATCATCATCACCAGGGATCTGTTTGTGTACTCGTTGGACTTACATTTTGGACAGGACCTCATTTCAATTTTTCAAATAAAGGGAATGGAAAATATAAATACAAGATGATTAATTACAACGAAGCCGGCTTAGGCTTCTCAATAACCAAGGGTCTGTAGGGATACTGCTTTGAGACAGCTACTTGTCGTTTCAATTTGTCAAGATTCTCCAAGGCTTCCTAAAAATAAATTATTTTATATACGATCAACTGACAATATGAAGAACTCTCAGCTGATCTTGGTTAGTGTTTCCTTTGTTTGCCTCAAAGTAATCTCTGATCCGACGTCCAGCAAACTCGCGGTAATTGTACTGCGGGAACTAAAAAACTTGGAATTTACACCATAACTTACTTGATTTGCGGTTCTTCTAAGTTCTTTATAAATACGAATCCAAGTTCCCCTATTAGCCATCAGATTGACCCATTCACCAAGCAATAACCCTCTCGTTATTTACTAATAAATTTTTTTGTAGAAGTTGGAAAATAAAATTTCAAAAGAAAATATTATTCGCCTAATCAGGGCGCAGCTCGCGCCCTTGGAATTGCATTGTGCGTCAAAAAATAAAATAATATTTTGTACGAGAAAGATGAATCCTTTGGATGCACATGTTTACCTTCTAGACAACTGTTGTTATCGTAGAAATGCTCCAGTGGAACGCCTTCATGGTCAGGATGAGCCTGAGGTCAAGATCAATGAAGTGGACACAGACAGCAGCGATCTGGAGGAAGATGTCAACGTCGGTAAGGTCTTGCGTCTTGTGCAATGTTTTAAGAGGCTTTCGATGAGGACGATCCTAACTTGACCGTTGATGCCCAAGAAGGAGAAAGAATTTCTTATGATTCGAAGAAAAAGTCATGGATGGCCTCGTGAGTAAACTTGGAAGAATGAGTATTATCATTTTAGGGCGAGAGTACCTGACATGCTTATGGGAAGGTTTATTGGAAATCAGGCTTCGAACAAGAAAAAAATGGAAGAGTCCACGCAATGCGTTATTCAGATTCCCGCCAAGAAATCAAATCTTCCTGTCGGTATGTCATGGAGAATATATGTAATTCTATACCGTATACTTCAGTAATTTATTCCGTTGCCGGTAAAGAATGTGTGGAGAGTTGTTTGGATCAGATAGATCTGTTTTTGAGTTCCCAGAGAGAGAAAACGAATCCCTCTCATTTCGTCTCTTTACCCCTTAATGTAGAGCCCATCCTCAGCAATTACGAAAAGTTTAAGGCTCAAGTAGCGGAATGCAAGGACGCCAAGGTAACGTTTGTTATTCTGCATAAGGTGTTTTCTAGATTGATCCCGGTTTATTCGTCGCAAAAACCAAACTTCATCTGACCTTGGGATTGATGACTTTATATGATGACAACGAGGTGGAGAGGGTTGGGAAGGCTCTCGATGAGGTTGTACGAACTAAGATACGGTAAGAACTATTATTTTGGCTTGACTAATTTTCAGGCCATTGTTGAAAAACAAACCTCTGAAGGTCAGCATAAAGGGGATCTCTCACTTTGGAGATGAAGAAGGGACGGAAACACGGGTGCTGTTTGCCAAGCCTATTGCCGAAGGTCTAGAAGAAATTTCTGAACTGATTTATCAGGCTTTATTGGAAACCGACCTTGGGAAGACTCAAAAACGAGAATTTCGTATATTACACATGACCTTGGCCAAGATTGGATACAAAGGAGTGAGTTTTAATTTAATGTTTTTTAAATTTAATTAACTTTTGTCTTCCATTATTACTGAACTGTTTCAGGATGTGTTTGACGCGACCCCGATCTTGAGTAAACTGCGCAACTTTGATTTCGGAACTGTTGAAATCTCCGAATTAAGAATCTGCCTAATGCACGAAGTAGAATCTAAAACTGGAACCTATCCAATTAGTTATGTTTCTTCGCTGTTGTGAACATAAATAAATATATTATTATGATGCGCTCAGTGTGAGATCTAGTTCTTCTCCCGCCTTAGATGGGACCCATTAAACGCCCATCAAGCCCAATTTCCCTCCGATCCCATTCCAAAGATTGCTTTATGTTGTAACCGAGACCGCTAAGACCTTGAGGATGCCACAGGCATGTTGTGTTCTTATTGTATTCGACAGTTTACACACGAGTTCGAAAGTGAAAACCCGTTTTTTAGTATTAATGGAAGGGAAGAAACGGTAAAATCAATTCCATTGGCCTGACTTTACTACAAATGAATGAGTTTTCAGGTTTCCAATATGCCATCTGAATCATCGACCTTTTTAATTGTGCGTCTTTTCTTTGGGCGTAATGATTACTGAACAAGGAAAGGGAGTAGTAAACAAGTAATGTTTGGTGTGGCTCAAAAAAGGTGTAAAGATAACTTTATTGATGAACTTGTAGAAGGTTTAGATGAATTAGTTAACTAACGGACTTATTAGTAGAGCGCGGGGATTAATGTGATTGTTTTGGATTTCTTTTCGAGCTCCGAGCCGATATTACTTTAGGCGACTTACAATCTAGAGTCGCGCAAATGATTTATCGCCGATGATATAAATCGAGGAAGCTCGTGGGCTCGGGTTCTTCACACATATTTGTTGTTGTTATTAGGTGGTTTGGACTTTTTCCAGTTCTTTTTCAGTTACTTCGACGATGACATTACGCATTTTTGTAACTCCTCAAAGTTTGTGTTTAAATCAAATTTCGTAACACCATTCGTAATTCTATGAAAAAACGACATTTCTGAGAGTTTAATCGAATTACTGAGTGCATTCTTTAAATTAAATTAGTAATAGTAATAGCAATAATACTGTAAGTGTGTCAGTGTGAAAATAATCCGGAAACAACTTCTCTTCCTTTTTTGATTAAACCCTTCTGGAATGCGACACCCTTAAGAGTTTAGTTGCAAATTCCATCCATTAGCACCTTTATTGACGAAACAAGCCGATGAATCCTCCTCCCCTTAGGGTTTCCAATCAACGCGCAATCAGAGACAGACTGGTTTGTTCTCCTTCCCCCATTTTTTGTCCTCCATCTCGCCGCAATTCGATCATCGACTGCCAATTTATTTGGGCCTTCCAAAGTCAGGGCGAACAAGTAAAAGTTTTTTCGTCGACTTAATTAAACCTTCTGATATCCGGGACCCTGTGTTGCGCAATCCCCATTTCCTGTTCGCTCATCCTCTCTAGTTTAATATGTTTTGATTTCGATTTTCGAACTGGCTAATCGTTAATTCGTGGGGTGTTAATTGGGGTGAACAGCGGGGGATCTTCCCCCAGATATTACGACAGTCTTTATATTTTATGGATTGTATTTGTCATCATAACATAATCTTTCCGGATTCGTATCGTTCATGCAGTTTTATTACTCGTTAAGTGTTTTTAATTGTAATCCTATGAATTCTGCTTCCTTTCCCGTTCAGCTGTCTCTTTACAGTGTAAATAATTTGTTGATTCCTTCAGATGCGAGAACTTGGAGTAATATTGTTGTTATTAGCGGGCCTGACCTTGGCCCATCAACAATACCAAGTTCCGCCGGCTGATCAAGAGACCTATGAGACCCCTCCACCGCCACAACAACAGCAACAATCATATCAGAGCCCTCCACCAGCTCCTAGAGAGCCTTCATATCAACGTAAGTTGAAGATGATTTTTTTTACAGGGTTGCTAAGGCTAACATTTCCGTATTTTAGAACACTCGCAGGGCTATTACGAAACTCCTCCAGCGCCGTGTCCAAACGGTGGCCGTCGTCATCCCGGATCTGGAGAATGCTGTAAGTGGCGTATGATGATGACAGGAATGTATAACTTTCTTCTTTGATAAAAAAATATTTCTAGTGTTGAACGAATGTGAGACCAACCAGCATGATTGCCATGCCAAGGCCAGATGTATCGACACTCCCGCATCTTACACTTGTGCCTGTCAATCTGGTTACATAGATCAGAATCCGGAAAGACCCGGTCGTCAGTGTGAACTTCCCTTGAATAATTGTGCCTCCGGACGTCACGGATGTTCTCCAGATGCCGTTTGTACTGACACTTATGCGGGTGTTCAGTGTAAATGCAAAGGAGGATATGTGGATATCTCTCCGGACCAACAGAGAAAGCCAGGAAGAGTTTGCCGGAAGGATATCAACGAGTGTCTGAACCCATTGTTGAATGACTGCTCGAGAGATGCCACTTGCACTGATACGTTCGAGAGTTACAGTTGTGCTTGCAACGCCGGATTCAAGGATGCGAATCCAGCAAATCCAGGGAGAGAATGTGAAGCCATCCCACGTATGTTTGCGATTACTTTGTAACTCCAGTTACTGTTTATCAATCCCTCTTAATGTCGCTACTCTTTCTATCTCGCTTTTCCGATTTCTTTTCGAATATGTAATGCGTTGTTCATGTTTCTAGTCAACGAATGTCTTAGCCGCAACAGGAATGACTGTTCCGTTAACGCGATCTGTGTCGATTTATATGACGGGTTCCGTTGCGAGTGTCGCCCCGACTTCAGGGATTTCTCGCCTCCGGGCCGAGCCGGTCGAGATTGTCGCAAACGTAAATGATCAGCGTGTCTATCGATAAAACCCCTCTCATTCTGTCGCTATTGTTCTTTTGTTTCCCTTATTTAATTGTTAACATGATTTGTCGCTTTCAGAGGACACCCAGGAGTATCAGACTCCACCTCCTCCCACCTATCAGACCCCTCCACCACCAGCCTATCAGACGCCACCAAGTAAATTACTATACATAATCATTAAGATTAGAAAATGCAATATTAATGACATTGTTTTAGGTCCGTCTTGTGCCAAAGAAGGAAAGATCGAATGTGATCCTCGGGCCATCTGCATTGATCTTGCCAATGGTGGATTTACATGCAAATGCCCTCCGGATCTTATCGACAAATCTCCTGAGCCATCAAAACCCGGAAGAAAATGCCTTGAGGGTAAATATAATTTTGATTATAAAACAAAAAATCAAATTGGCTTTAAAATGCCATGCGGTTTCAGAACCCGCCGCTTCGATCGACGAGCCTCCACTAGAAGCCCCCAAGGGACACACGGTCCAGATTCCCATCCCAATTGAAAAGATCGGCTCCAACAACATTGTCTGGAGTTCTCAGTATAATCCGGGAGCTGAATTGTTTGAAGAATTGGTGGACCTTTTCAAAGGAGCTGTCAACGAGACCATTGGCAAAACCGAGTTTGGCCCAACTCACTTGAGGACCGATATTGTCAGCGTCAGCAGTGCCAGGAAGAACAACTCGTAAGTTATAAAAATCATGGAATTGGCCTCATTATGACGTCATCAAGACTAACTATTATGATGATATAAACTTTCAGAGAGTTTGACAACGGCGCCTTGGTTGTTTTCAACGGCACTTTCAGCGAAGATGTCAATAGATGTAAAGTCTTTGACGCCATCGTTGAGAAGGTCCAAGAAAACAAAAATCTCCTCGGATCTTCGGCCCTCAAGGTCTCCGAGAAAGTTCAATATGTCAACCCTTGCCCCCACGATCTCTGCGGTGGAAAGATCTGCGACACCAAGAAAGGAGAAGTCTGCATTAACGGAACTACTTGTGGCATCGATTTTTGCAGCGATTTTACTTGTTACCCCCATTCCAAGCCAGTGAATCTCGTCGATCGATGCGAATGTTACTGTGATAAGGGCTACACAGATCTCCGTCCATTGGAAACGAACAAACTCCATCTGGAAGACAAGGATGTCTGTGTTCTTCATCCAAATTGGTGTACCTTGGGGCTTCACAACTGCTCCAAAGTCGCTGATTGTATAATGTTGGAGGAGGACTACACTTGCAAATGCTGGGATGGATATAACGACACAAATCCCGAAGTTCCTGGTCGGTTCTGCGCCGCCGCTTACTGTGGAGAATGCGGAGAACATGGAGCTTGTGTGACAAACCCAGAAACTCAGAACGTGACTTGTGTTTGTACGGAGGGATACACTGGAGATCACTGTGAGATCGCCCCATCTACTCTCCCCCTGTGGTTGATGTTGCTGTTGGCTCTTCTCTTCTTGCTGTTGACCTTGTGGTGAGTATTTTTAATTAATTTATGATGTAAACTGCCAACTGTAAATTAATATTCTCCTTGTCGCAGCTGCTGCCTCTACGCTTGTTCCCGTCTCCGTTGGTTCAAACGTCAGCCCGCATTGTTGGATCAGACCGGATCTTCGGCTTCGGATCTCTGGGCGATACCTCGTCCCAAGTTGGTCGGAGCCGACAATGAATCCATGGGATCCGGCTCTTCCGAATTCACCATCCGAGAAGAAATCGAACGGCGTGTGGTGACGGATGTGACTCGAACCGAGGTCCGGACCGAAGCCACTGAGCATGAGGAGGAGGAACATGAGAACTTTACTCACACTCAGGCCGTCCAGGAAGAAAGAATCATCAACTGAGTCAATCGCTAGCCACAGATCTCTAATCTCTCCATCTTCGCCTTTCTCTCTATAGCCTACTTAACTGCCGGTGCTCTTTTTCTTTTTGGATTTGGAATAAATTTTTATGTACAAGATTGGGGGACAATCAATTTGACAACGGATGAGCCATCGACAGTTTTGTGATTTTACTCATCGAAGTTTTGTGTTATTCATGGTCAAAAAACTTGCAACTATTGTAAAAACATAATTTATTGATCAAAGATTTCCTACTTTTGTACTCCGTGGTTGTTTTGTATTCTTGGCTTCGTTTAGCCTGAGGGGTTCATCTTCTGGCCCAAAACTTTCAAAAATAACTTTCTCCTCATCACTGAGCTCCGTTTCCCGATCGATCACTTGTAATGGTAATGGCAGTAAAGATTTGGAGGATTCAGATGTAAATTGGAACTCATCTAAATGTACAAAAACATCCATTTACATCCCCCTACCTCCAGTAGAATGAACAAATTTTTTCCACTTCTTCGTGAGGTAAGGCTCTGACCGACAGATGATGTAATCTCTATCGTACGCCCTTTCAGCTTCGGTCTTCTTTATCCTGATCATATCTCCGGTCAAACGGCCTAAGGGTTCTTCGTATTTCTTATCGATGTAAGCCCTGAAGTTCCAAAGCCAAACCCCATAAGGCTCTTCGATTATGATCTTAGGAGCTGATCTAGCCACAAAATCCGAAGCCATCAGAGGATCTTGATTGTACATAGCGATCAGATATCCAATTACCATGACTTGACACAAATTGTACCCATCTGGGCCATAAATTAATACCTGATATTGAATATTGATCATCCAAAGTGGTTATGCTTACCTGAGTCCCATCCCTTGCATCTCTTCTGGCTTTGTTTACCAATTTACAAAATTCTATCATTACTTTGAACAGTGATGAAGGACTGATCTGACTTCTTTTTGGTACTGGCAGGCAGTAATCCAAGATATTTGGTCTTATCGGAGGCCATGAATACCTTAGATTCTTAGCGCTCTCTGGTCGGAAATCAATGTACTGAAAATCAAATTCCAAAAGATATAGATCGCGTTACCACTCTTCGTCGTATCTTCCTCGTTTCGTATTCCGCACCTCCATCACTCAACAAATCCTCATTTATTGCCGCTCTCATATCGCCAATCCAAAGATACGGTAGCACTTTATACGCATAAAACGGCGGTCTCATTGGGGGGAATACGGTAACGTTTTGTTCCCTCAACCCGAGTTGAGCCGACAAGTCGTCCAATTTGCCGGTGGACACAGATCTCCGAAGTTTTATTTTCTCCACTGCATTTCTCATTTGCCTTGAGGCAGTTTTGGCTCTTTTCCAGGCAGATGATACAGAATCTCGACGTTTTGAATTATCGCATAAAGAGTTTTGACTGGAACTGGCGGTGGAGAAAGGATAGGCATCTGGAGGGCGGAGAAGATCGTTGAAGATGGAACCGCTGATGGAACGACGAAACGGGGAGGTCAGGAAACATTGGCTGAAGTCATAAGGCCGGAGCCCCGTCTAAACCAATATGAATCAGATTTAAAATCAAATTCTTATTTCAAACGCGTTTGAACAACGTTTTCGGCATACTCGGATTACTTACAGCTTCATTCCCCGTATTTAAACTTTCCGAGGATTTCCTCAAAACATCAAAATCCTTCTTATCTTGGGTCAGATTAACCATTGAATTCTTCTTCTTGGGTATTAAAACAGCCGTACTCGAAGTGGTGGAGGTTAATGAAGAGTTGGACGAATGATGGGTTTTGTTCTCAGAGATCGCGTATCTCGACCAAGGACCTCGTGTTACCAATTGGGGGCCTGTTTGAGATCGGGAAAATCGTCGAGCTGACGGAGGGATACTTTTATTACAAGGAGCAGCTCCAGACACTGGTAACGAAGTGATCGAAGCAGTCAAAGACCCGTCGGAAGAGGCCGAGGACTTGCGGGCGAACGAACTTACAGGACAGGAAAGGAGAAGGTCGTCTTCGGGGATTGTGATCGCGGAGCCACTCGAATGTTGTGATCCCATAGACGTGAAGTTCCTCAGATATGGACGTTGCTTTGGCTTCTCATTTTCCATAAGATTCACACTCTGGGACTGATGTTTGAGACGGGGGCGGGGCTCTGAAATCAGAATTACTCTTCTGGAACAATAAGTTAATAGAAAACTTTAAAAATTTTTAAATTATAGTAGTCCCCCGCCTACTAGAGCCTAATAACAAGCGGAAACGAGGAGATAATCGTTTCCTTTGCGGTGCTAACATGCCGAGTACATGTCCACCTGAGTACCTTTTCTTTAATTCGGAGCTTACCCATCGAAGAAGAGAGCCGCATTTTGTCTGGACGAATCTTCTCCCTCTCACCCAGGTGTCGGTTTGACTCTCTTTATGTCCAAAGTCTAATGTGCCCAGATTATCAAGTCTTTTATTTCATAGTTTTTTGTGCCGATTACACTCGGAGTTGTTGAGATGAGGCATAAACACAATTAACTTCCTTCTACTTAAGAGAATCCAGTTCAGCAAAGGGAAGGGGGGTACTGTAAACATGTGGAAGTAATTATAATCTCGAGGTAATTGCGATCTAAGAACAAGAGCTCTCAGCGAGGATAATGTAAATGGCAAACGGTTATCAATCAGCAAGAGATTTCATAGCGGGTTGAACAAGTTTCGGAGGAAATAAAATAAGTCATCATGAGGACGAAGTGCAAGGTAAAATCGGGCTGAACAAGTACAAATAAAATCGAAATCGAGCCCATTTCATGACGGAGGAAAGGATCACTTTCTTGGAAATTCCTGAAGATCGGTCGGAGTTACAATTAATATGAGTCTTCACAGTAAGGATGTCATCAAGAAATGCACAGTCCGGATTACCCTCCGTCTTCGGAACAATCAGGACACTCGAAAGAAGCCCACTATGAGAAGAGAATCCACTTTGAGCACCATCAGCGGGGATTCCAATCTTTCCATGAGATCCGAGGATTACGAAGGTAATTATAATACATTCACAACATATTCATGTGTCAAGGGGATTATAAAGAAAAGAAGCCAGGGAATCTCGAAAATGATGAAATTGTTGCGCAACGCTTCAAGTCATTGTGATTATCATAAATAACATATTTGATGACTGTTTTAGCTAACGTCCCGGACATCAATGATGCCGAAGCCATTTGTATGGCCAGGAATGCCCTCAAGCATTATTCCAACAAGTTTAAATTGAACATCCATGCTGTTGAACAATATAATGCCGAGAAGGCCAGAAGGTATTCCAAATTCAATATAAATTTAAATCTTCAATCACTGATTATAGTGCCAGTACTGATTCCCGTGGATCCAGCAGTCGTTTGCGTTCTGAGGAAAGCTCCAAATGCTCCCGATATTCTTCTTGTTTGGGCACCACCGTCAACACTTGCTCGCCCTTATCCATGGACAGTTATGAAGCCAATGAACGTGACTTTGAAGGAAAAGAAAAGGTAATTCCTACCAACTTGATCTTTGATCCAGCTTTTCCAAGCCCTCTGCATTTCACGTGTTTTAGGACATTCCGAACCACTCGGAGCATGGAAAAAAGACGAAGAAATCAAAAAAATTAAACAATCCTGGTCTCCGATAGTTTACAATAAATTTATTTATCTTTTTGTCCTTTGTAACGAGTAATTAATCGGCAAGGTCTTCGACGAAACCATGTTTGATCGAAGCATAAATTGTTTTCGCCTTTACGTGGCCCTTTTTTCTCGCAAACCCGCTTTTTGGACACTCGAAAAAGCACGGAGCGGAACGCTTTTTCTCCATTTCTAAACATAAACACATGCGGCCCAGAACGTTCCGTGCTCTTTACCAGGTCCGCATGGTACGATTATGGGACAATCGTATTTTTGTTTCTTTTCTTCTCTGGATGCAAATTAATATAATCTGTCTTCGCTATCTCCTCTTACGATTTCCTAAGAATTTTATAACTAATAAATAAGTTCTTTCGTAAGCTATTCCACCCAACAACAAGTCGGTTTACAAAACAACTTTTTTAAGAGTCCAGGTTTTCTGATCGTTTCTAAAACAATATATGAATCGTTTTTTGCTCCACTCAGGGGTTTGGTTATTGCGCGCAATTTTATTATATTGCGTAGTGTTGGGTAATGGCGACCATTACAACAATTTTAGGTCTACGCCAAAACCCGACTTCGGCCGCAGGTCGCCTCATTTCCACTCATTCTTGCGGTCAATTTCACAATTAGTAGACCGCCTGAAGCGATAAGATAACCAAGAAACTTAGCAAATTCCATTCAGAACATTATTTGTTTATACTGCCTAATGGGTGTTTTATATTCGTATCTAATCCGACCCGATCCGAAACCATTGCCAGCCGGGTGGGACCGAGTTTTTGTCGTTTACTTTATATGGTTTTAGAGATCTATTCATGGCCGAAATAAAGGAAGAGAAGCTCCCATACGAGCCCCCAGCTTTCAACGAACTTCTTCATTTTGATGGATACCTCAAAAATTATCAGACTGAGATTTTCCGGAGATATAAAGAATTTCGAGCGAGTTTGGACTTCATAGAACAGGTAAAAGACAAATTTCTTGTGTTTTTCTTGGTATCATTTATGTTCGGAGATATTTCATCCTATTTTGGGCTGTTTTTAATACAAATCTTTAGGCTTTATCTTGTTTTCGGGCAATTTTTAGCTATTGTATACCTAATTTTAGTGTGATGGCTCTTTGGACAAGTTCACACGCAGTTATGAAGAGTACGGACTCCATGTTCAACCCGATGGAACGATAAATGGCTTGGAGTGGTGCCCTGGAGCCGATGCTCTTTCTCTCGTCGGGGATTTCAGTCAGTTTTGATAGACGATTTTCATTTTTTTGTCATTCCCAATATTTTTTTTGTCTTCAGATAACTGGAATCCCGATGCCAATCACTATGAGAAGTTGGACTTTGGTAAATGGTATCTCCGGATTGATCCGAAAGCAGGTGGAACTCCCACAATTCCGCATAACTCCATCATCAAGGTTGGTCGTTTTGTTTTAGGTATCAAATGTAAAATAATTTAAGATTGTGGTGCACAAAGACGGTCAAAAGCATTACAAACTCTCCCCGTGGGCGACTTACGTCACATGTGCCGATAAGGCAACGGTTTTCCATCAGGTAAGTTCGTTTTTACCTGATTTGCATAAATTTGTATTGTTTTAGTATAGAATTTATGTTTCAGCAATTCTACAATCCTCCAGAGTCCGAGAGATACAAGTTCAAGCATCCGCACAACCCGAGACCAGATGATCTTCGTATTTATGAGGCGCATGTTGGTATCTCCAGTCAACATGGATGTGTGAATACTTACAGAAACTTTGCTGATCAAGTTATTCCTCGGATCAAAGCCCAAGAGTACAATGCCATCCAATTGATGGCGGTTATGGAACATGCTTACTATGCCTCGTTCGGGTATCAAGTAACTAGTTTCTTCGCGGCTTCATCCAGGTGTGGGACTCCAGATGATTTGAAATACTTGGTCGATAAAGCACATGAACATGGTATGCTTTTTACAATTTTCTCGTTATTATGTTCTTTTTAGGTCTTGTCATTCTTCTTGATGTTGTTCATTCTCATGCCTCCAAGAATGTGGAAGATGGTTTGAATCAATGGGATGGGACTGACAGTGGATATTTCCATGGTAATGCTCGAGGCTATCACTCTCTCTGGGACTCGAGACTCTTCAATTACAGTCAAGTCGAGACTCAGCGATTTCTGTTGTCGAATCTGAGATGGTGGGTGGAGGAATATCACTTCGACGGCTTCAGATTTGATGGGGTTTCTTCGATGATTTATCATTCTCATGGAATCAGTAAGTACCTAATAGATGATATAAGTAATGCCCTTTCTCTTAGATGATGGTTTCTCGGGCAATTACGATGACTACTTCGGTCTGAATGCTGATACCGAGTCCTTGACTTACCTCACCTTGTCCAATTATATGCTCCATAGGTTTTACCCCAAATTTATGATTACCATTGCCGAGGAAGTCAGTGGAATGCCCGCAATGTGTCGTCCAGTAGCCGAAGGAGGTCAAGGCTTCGATTATAGACTAGCAATGGCCATCCCCGACCTCTGGATCAAGTATTTGAAACATGTTCGAGATGAGGATTGGGAGATTGGAAAGCTGGTATTCCAATTGGAAAACCGAAGATATGGGGAGAAACATGTGGCATATGCTGAGTCTCATGACCAAGCGTTGGTTGGAGACAAAACGATCGCTTTCTGGTTGATGGACAAAGAGATGTACGACTTTATGTCTACTGTCAATCCATTGACTCCGATCATTGAAAGGGGCATTAGTCTCCACAAATTGATCCGTCTGATCACCTATGGACTTGGAGGAGAAGCCTGGCTCAACTTTATAGGCAATGAATTTGGGCATCCTGAATGGCTTGATTTCCCCAGGATTGGAAACAACGAATCCTATCATTACTGTAGAAGGCAATGGAATTTGGTGGATGATGAACTTCTTCGATACAAATTCTTGAATAACTGGGATCGAGAGATGAACAAACTCGAAGCCAAACACAAATTCTTGTGCAGTGGACCGGTCAGTCGATTTATAAAAAAGTTGTAATATTAGAAATTAATGGCATACAGGGTCTTACAAAAAACATGGAGGAATTTCGGGTAGGCGTAACTTCCGGACGGGGCCGAAGAAAATTTAAGGGGCCGGCCCGGCAATGGGAGCCACAGGCCTGTTTGAAGTTGGCCTATGCTTCTGGAATGTTGTTGTTTACTTTTATATGGAAAACAATTGATTTTTTTGGGCGCTTTTTTTGCGCGTAGGCCATAGAGCAGGAGATTGTTGTTTACCTCACAATCCTCAGGTTATCCGATCGAAAAAGTTATAGGCCCGGAGATTCCTTCACTTTTTTTGGAAGACCTTGTACTTTTTTTTTTAATTTATCTTTTGATACAATTCTAGGCATGGGTGTCCTGGAAGCACGAATCAGACAAGGTGGTTGCCTTTGAGAGAGGAGGTTTGGTATTTATATTCAATTTCAATGGACATCAAAGCTTTACCGATTACAAGATTGGAGTGGAGGTCCATGGAATGTACAAGATCGTCTTGGACAGTGACAGTGAAGAGTTTGGAGGTCATAATCGTCTTGATCATAGCCAAGAGTTCTTTACTTTCCCTGAAGGCTATGCCGGACGAAGAAATCACATTTGTGTTTATATCCCCACAAGAACAGTCATTGTTCTGGCCAAACAGAATTAGATCCAGGTGGTTGTTGGTAGATAGCTCATTTTCTAGCACGTTACAGTTTCCAATTAGTTATATTGTTATCATTTTATAGCCATACTCTTTGTTTGAACCTCAAATTAATTGAATTTGCTCAGCTAAATAGTCCGTATTTATAACGGGTTCCAATAAATTGTTATTTGAAACTCGAATACGTTATTACCGATTTTGGCTGCATAGAAAAACATAGGTCACATCAATTCCTAAAAGTTTTACCTCGCGCTTTGCAGGGCAGCCGAGATTTTCAACAATGCTTGCGGCTAAGAGAGTACACGAAACGTGGGGACCGTTTTCTTGTCAGCGAAATTGGGCTTATTTTTTTCACTGTAAGCATGCGCTCTTTTTTATATTATTTTCGGTTTAATTTGCATACAGCCGGCTGTGCTACCCCAAATTTTCCGTTCTCGGATTCAAACTTCCTACATCCGGCAACCTCATCTTGCTTCCTGCACAAAGTCAGGGCGCAGCCTGTGCAAAAAAATATAAAATTAGTCATCTATCAAAAATTTTTTCCGAGCGATGTTCTACATGAATTTTTGATTTTCTTTTGGTGTGCCATTGTTGTCACTTTCAAAAGGGTGTTTAAAGATGCAGAAAGTAAATTCTCGTATTTATTCGATGTTATCGTTCAAAGTTTGATGTCGTTGCTATCAAATTCCACTGGGTTGACATTCGGGAAGGGGTAAGGACTTTCCTTAGAATTGGATGCAGTGGTCGAAGATCTAGCATCAGCGCTGGACTGAGTGCTGCTCTTGTCCTTTTGATCTGCCTTTTTCTGGCTCTGGATCACTTCCCAATCATAAAGATCGGTGAAAGTTGTCTTGAGACGTGTCATGGTGGCCAGAAGTTTATCATAAATTAATCTGTAATTCGGACGGTCTTCATAAGTTAGATTGCGGATATGGGTGAAAATGTCCAACCATTCTGAAGGACAGTGTTCAAGTAATTTCTCGTCGGTAATTTCTTGCTTCATTTTGGCAGTCTCTGGCTCCTAGGTTTTGTCATTTTAGGTAAAGGTTGACTTGCCTTCTTCCCGGTCCAAGGTAATTTGTCTGCTAATTCGACCATGACATAGACTAGAAGTAGTTAATATTATGCTCTTCACATTTTTTACTCTTACCTAGTGCCCAAACATCGTCCCTGCGGCCTTGTTCTTGTCTTGAATGGACTTGTGGAGAACAATATCGAGCCGTTCCTCTTAACAGAGCCTTTTCACGAGCTTTTCGATGTCTTGCCACTCCACCTTCCCATACGGCATAAGCGCGACACATTCCGAAATCGATCAAGAACACCATTCTCTTCTCCATTCCTTGTCGCCCGATCACCATATTGGAAGGTTTCACATCTCGATGTATATATCCGATTTCATGGACTTGCTTAATGGCATATAATGCTTGAATGGCAATCTTGGACACACATCCATGAGTGAAGTTCTTGAGCTCGTAATCTTTTTTGATCTGGTTTAGATTCTTCCCATAGAGGGTCATTACAATATAGGAATACTGTTCTCGCTTTCCACAGTGGATAAGGCGGACCATGTGCTTTCGAAGTTGGAGTTGTTTGATTACATTTGCTTCTTTCCTCAAGACTCCGTTTTCATCGTTAGCTTCAGTCTAAAATATTAATTTAAATATTGTTGTAGCAGAATCTCACCTTAAGAGCTGCCTTAATCTTTTTGTTTTCGACGTCATGGACGCGGTAAACAACACCGCAGGCTCCTTCGCCGACTTTGGCCTCGACAACCCACTTTTTGTTGACTGGCTTTCCGATATCCAGATCGTAAATATCCATCCTTCGCGGCCGATCCAACCGTTTTCGTGGTAGTCCAATTAAAATTAATGAATTTTTTGTTTTAAGAAGTTTTCTTCCAATGCACAGCGTTCTGTACTTTTCTGGAATGATTCCGACACCGATTTTTTCGAGTTTTTCTAAAATAGCCCGCATTTACGCGGGTGTCGCTAGGGAATACTGTAAGATGGACGTGTAAAATTTGCAGTGCTTATAGAGTAAAGAGAGATCTTTCCATTGCAATGGAGGAATTCACGGAACAAGAAGATGGATTTGCTGACGATGATTTGTTATCTCCGAATGTCTGAATCCAGTGAGACTACGGGATCAGACAATAAAAAGGAGGAAGAGGTGGATCAGCAACAAGATCGACAAAGTGGAGCCTGGACCGTGAACGAAATCCTACCGGTGATCCATGAAGAACGAGAAAAAGGCAGGAATTCTTCAAACTCAGCCGACAGCATCTGCTCCGACTCCAATCGGAACACATTACGCAATGATTCCGGTAAGTTAGATAAATGGTTATTATCGTATTTGCAGAACTGAGATCAGGGTTGCCTGTGCTCGAACCAATCGATGAAGAAAGTCGATCAGTGGGACCAAGTTCGTTGGACTCTCCCAACATGCTGACCTTGGACTCTAGATTCAGCAAATCACTTCCAAAACGTCCAGTAGACAATGAAGAAAACCCCGAAAAGCAGGCAGACAGGTGTGAGACAGACACAAGAACAGCAAAAGAGAACGATCCCAGTCTGGAAGTTGATGATAATGAAGCAAACGCCCCTGAAAAATATGCACCTAAGGATTCCGCAGATTTGGAAACAAATGAAAAAAGAAGGGAAGATTAAAATCAGTGCATCAAAATACACGATGCGACGGGTACTTTCTAATTTGTAAGGCTAAGTAATAAAAAAAACATGGTATGTGCCATGTGTAGCAATCTCCGAAAAAATACATAACCAATTGGAAAGACCTGTTATTACCGATTTTGGCTGCATAGAAAAACTTTTAATTCGAAGTTATTGTATTTCGCAGTTTGAATATACTGTAATTTGCAAAAGTTAACGTCCAGTGTTGGGCAATATTACGTAATATTTTATGTACAAACCCGATTCAATTCGACAGTAGAATTTTATTTGCTTTAAAACGCGTTTTATTACAAATAGTAGTTTGGCCCGGACATTGTTAAAATCGGTGTCTCAGAATTCAACGAAACTTGGTAGATTTAATCACTGTTAGGCATAGAACATTTGCTTTCTTTAATTTTTCCCAAAATTACCATATGACGGATTACTGTAACTTTCTTCCTCAAAAAAGATGTGCCCTAATCGTGAAAACGAAGCTGTATTTTACAGGGTGTTCCGAGAATTGTGGAAAAAACTATTCATTAATAACTTTGCGCTCGGTGGTCCAATCCGAAATTTTTTTTTGCATTTTGCAGAAAAGCCTTGGAGTTTTTCGAATCAAAAAAAAAAATTTTTCTTTTATCGGCGGAGACTTCCGTAATCCGCCTTGAATTCGGCGGAGTGTTTTTTTCCAGAAATGAGGCTGTAAATCGATGTATGTGTAAAGAAAATGAGCGGAAAAAGATCCAGAGGATGCAATATGACATTTATTTTAAATTTTCGTGATTTGGCGGAGACATTTCTTGACCTCGGCGGACGATTTTTCTTCGACTTCGGCGAGTCAGAAGTGGCTAAAACAAAAACGTATGGGTTCCCTGATGGTATGGTGCTTAAATAAGACTTATTACGTCCTCGGCTGTCTGGCAGATGAAAAAACGGCAATTCGGCGGAGAAATCGGCGTAGAAAAAACGAACCCATTTAAGAAATTATGATGAGAAAACTAAAATTCTAGGTCTTATACGTCCCTGATCTACCAAAAAATATGATTCTTCTTATTGGCGGATGCTCGGCGGATAATTTTCATAATCACACAAATGGGTTATTTTTTTCTCCGCCGATTTCTCCGCCGAATTGCCGTTTTTTTCATCTGCCAGTCAGCCGAGGACGTAATAAGTCTTATTTAAGCACCATACCACCAGGGAACCCATACGTTTTTGTTTTAGCCAATTTTGACTCGCCGAAGTCGAAGAAAAATCGTCCGCCGAGGTCAAGAAATGTCTCCGCCAATTCACGAAAATTTGAAATAAATGTCGTAATGCATCCTCTGGATCTTTTTCCGCTCATTTTCTTTACACATACATCGATTTACAGCCTCATTTCTGGAAAAAAACACTCCGCCGAATTCAAGGCGGATTACGGAAGTCTCCGCCGATAAAAGAAAATTTTTTTTTTTGATTCGAAAAACTCCAAGGCTTTTCTGCAAAATGCAAAAAAAAATTTCGGATTGGACCACCGAGCGCAAAGTTATTAATGAATAGTTTTTTCCACAATTCTCGGAACACCCTGTAGTACAAATTGAGTTTAGGTGTATGTTTTCGACCATGTTGAACATTTTTGTAATTATCACCAAAAACTAAAAATTACATCTAAGCTATGTTACACTTGAGGCAACATACCATTTCGGGTGTAAAAAGTGCAGTTTTGAGGTGACGCAGATTTTGAAACCGGAATATTAAACTTCAAGCCCTGTCTAATAAACCATAAAAATTTCAGAAAAATCAAATGTATAGTTTTTGAGAAATTCGACATTCAATGACTCATGTGCAATATCACGTTGACCCGAAAAAAAACTGGCATTCTTGGGGTTTTGACCTGACGCAGATTTTGAAAGTTTCCAGTACAGTCTTATCACATTTCAGGAGGATGTGGAAAGTTTCAGAGGAAAAAAATGTATAGTTTTTGAGAAATCGGCCAAAATACCTTGTTTTAGGTCAACTTCCTGGAAAATTCGACCAATTTTCTTCGGCATCCCTTCTTTTTCCGAAATATATGTGTGTTACTGTTTTTTCTCCAAATTTCACCAAAGAATTTGGTCTGTCTGCAAAACTTCTGTCAAATGTACGCCGATGGCTACGACTATGAGTTCTGATGACCTAAAACAAGGTATTTTGGCCGATTTCTCAAAAACTATACATTTCTTTTGTCTGAAACTTACTGTATCCTCCTAAAATGTGATATGAATGTATTGGAAACTTTCAAAATCTGCGTCAGCCCAAAACCCCAAGAATGCCAGTTTTTTTCGGGCATCTGATGACCTAAAACAAGGTATTTTGGCCGATTTCTCAAAAACTATACATTTTTTTCCTCTGAAACTTCCCACATCCTCCTAAAATGTGATAAGAATGTATTGGAAACTTTCAAAATCTGCGTCAGCCCAAAACCCCAAGAATGCCAGTTTTTTTCGGGCATCTGATGACCTAAAACAAGGTATTTTGGCCGATTTCTCAAAAACTATACATTTTTTTCCTCTGAAACTTTCCACATCCTCCTGAAATGTGATAAGACTGTACTGGAAACTTTCAAAATCTGCGTCAGGTCAAACCCCCAAGAATGCCAGTTTTTTTTCGGGTCAACGTGATATTGCACATGAGTCATTGAATGTCGAATTTCTCAAAAACTATACATTTGATTTATCTGAAATTTTTATGGTTTATTAGACAAGGCTTGAAGTTTAATATTCCGGTTTCAAAATCTGCGTCACCTCAAAACTGCACTTTTTACACCCGAAATGGTATGTTCCCTCATGTGTAACATAGCTTAGATGTAATTTTTATTTTTTGGTGATAATTACAAAAATGTTCTAAATGGTCGAAAACGTATACCTAAACTCGATTTGCGCTAAAACAGAGCTTCGTTTTCACGATTAGGGCACATCTTTTTTAAGGAAGAAAGTTACAGTAATCCGCCATATGGTAATTTTGGGCAAAAACAAAGAAAGCGAATGTTCTATGTCTAGTGTTGATTAGATTGACAAAGTTTCGCTAAATTCTGAGACACCGATTTTAACAATGTCCGCCCCCTGTTAGACTAAGCTCCAAAGTGTGGCAAAACTTGTTTTAAAAATTATTTACATTAGATATTTCCCAATTGTTGCAAAAATGACCAGTATTGTAATTGATGGAGACATTGTCCATCGCTTTGAGGCATTGCAGAGGTCGTCCTCACAAAAACAAATTGTATTTTTATCAGTCCCAATGAAATTCTGAACCATTTCATCGGCGAAACATCTCTGGGACATCCGATGATGAAAGGGCCGGGGATCTTCCCACATTTGTTCCCAACAATCTCGATAGACAAAACTCTCGCCTGAAATTACATAATATTGGAGTAGCTTGGATGACAATGATATGGCAAGTCAGTCATCGCTGACTTGCCGTTGAAGCTCCCCTTTAGCTTGACACAAGCCCCGGGTTCATCCACACTATTCTGACACAAGTGGACACGAGCACCGAAAAAATTTAAATTCCCTGACGTTGTTCTATCAGCACACCGGGGCGCCAATGCAGGTACGGTCATGCCGGCCTTAAATTGGAATCATTTACTTAGATCTTAGAAACTCACTTCTCTCATGATATCCTTGATAATAGTGACGTTCTCATTGTGTTGAATAATAATATCTTCGTCCAATGGATCCACCGAACTGACTGAGAAACAGGAATAACAAGCAATCTCGCCCTTGGATCGAGTGGAAGGAGTGGTTTTTGGAGCATCTAAAACAAGGCCCAAGATGAGATTGGGGAAGAATTTAGACGTACAAATATGAGGGAGGAGAAGGAATCCGATCCAAACACCCAGCCAATGGAAAACTAATGCATTTGGAGGGTGCATCCATGAAGGCCGATGTTCTCCGTGACGAGAGGGTCGGGGACACGTTTCTCGATGACCACTTGACAAGCCCCTCAGGCGTTGAACAGATCCGAACAAAGCCCGCAGGTCAAGGGGCGCCTGTTTCTCTTATTGTTTAGAGTTTACAAGACCCCGTCTCTAGGCAAACACGGCCTTCAGGGCCAAGAACGGATTAATAAAGCTGAAAGGAAAACAGAAACTGTAATTTGGAGGGGTAATCTTTCTTTGGGGACGGGTACGGTTACGCGAGCGATCAAATTAGAAAATCAATCCTGGAAATTTTTGCGAAATTCGAGAGAACTATTGTATTTTGAATTTTCAATTACCAATTTTTGATTTGCAAGTTCCAAAATGTCATCACAAGTAGAAAAAATTACTTGTATATGTGGATGAGTCTTTTTTAATTCATAAATTTTTTTTCTACTACGATGATGATTTTAAATTCTGAGTTATGTGTCCCCATCCCAGATGTGATACAGCCCTTTTATCGCGACGTTTTGTTGTAATAATTTGCCTACAAACCTCAAAAAAACAAGGTATCATCGGATTAAGCGACCCAATGTTTCATTTCCTTTCTATGTAGTGTAAAATCAAAAATATCTTGCCGAAAGAAATAAACAGTGTAATGGAGGGACTTTTTGCATCCCCAAAGAACAACGGACTTCTTCCAAACCCTGAGGGCAATTTGTAAGGCGAGAACGTGGAAATGACATTGCACACGCGACCTCCAGGGGACGGAACACCAGATTTCACACTACTTTATCTTAATTTGGTTGGCAAAATCAGCATCAGATTTTAATGGCTATGAAAGGGAGAATCGTTCAATATTTTATTCCTAAACGATTCAATAGGTTCTGCGTTTCATTACTTCCAATTCACATAATAAGTTCTATAATCCAATATATTTTACATCTTGGATCTGGTCAGCCAGCTGAATTCCTGTGTTTTTCTCGCGGCATCTGGCTGAATATGGACATTGATCAAGGTGGGGGTCTCCTTCTCCGCGAATCCAGCCTGAATTGCCCGGCTGATTTCTGGTTTTGTTCTACAAAGCACTCCCTTTCCTCCCAAAGCCGGCCCCATCTTCTCATAAGAGCACTCGTATTGCAAGGACATGACTGGCAGAGCAATGGTTGGGTCAGCATCTTTAACAGCCTCGTAGAAGTCCTTCTCGAATCCCTTCGTGATCGCATTATTGTTGATGATTACACAAACCACTGGTAGTTTGTAACGCGCGATTGTTTCGAATTCCATTCCCGAGAATCCGAAGGCACTGTCTCCCTCAATACACAAAACTTTCGTGTCGGGAGCATAATCCCGACAATAAAGCCCTGCAGCCAGTGCGTATCCGAGCCCCACTCCCATCGTTCCGAATGTGCCCGCGTCCAGTCTTCTCTTCGGTTCTTGATTGGGTAACATGGTCCGTCCAATATCCATGGTATTGGCACCTTCATTTACGATTATCACCTTATTCTTACGGACAATATCTCGGATTGGCTCGTAGGCTGCGTAATAATTGAGGGGGGTTGAATTCTCGGCCGCCATTTTGTTGACAGTCTCCGAATTCTTGTGGCATTTATCGAGGAGGGTCTTGAACCAAGTCGAGGAACGGTTGTATTTCCAGCCTTGAAGTTCGTGTCTCAACTGAAGATTAAAGGAAAATAAAAAGTAAGGGCAATCATGATTGCTTTTGCTGTTGTAAAAAAACTTCCGAAACTTCAAAAAAATGAAAAGCTTGTTTAATTTACAGTAAAATTTCACGCATGACTTACGCTCTCAACAGTTTCCCCGATATCTCCAAGCAAAGGGACTTCCGTATGGACATTCTGATGGAATTCTTCGGCCGCGATATCAATGTAAATTATCTTTACATTTTTTTGGAAACGAGGTGGAGCGCCAAAATGAAGGATCCAATTGAGACGAGCACCAACCAAAAGGACAACGTCCGCTTCTTTCAGAGCACTGAAACATCAATATTTTCGAAACTTATTGTATAGTATGTTTGGATAATTGTGAAAATTAGCGAAGCCTACTAAGATCTCGCAGCGCCAATACTAAGTTCATGTTCGTCTGGGAGGGCTCCTTTTCCTCCAGGAGTATTCAAATAAGGCAATTGGGTGGCTTGGATGAATTGCCTCAACTGGGAACATCCCCTTTCACTCCATTGAGTCCCCTTTCCAACGATCACTAAAGGTTTTTTTGCCGATTTCAGGACATCCAAAGCATATCTGATGGAAGAATCTGGAGGTCTGGAGACGGGAGAGTACAAGGGACAGGGCTGGGATTGTCTGAAGTCATATCATATCATTAGTATTACTGTAACTCACTCTACAGTAGACTGAGGGACCGATTCATTCACAATATTCCCGGGGATGTCAATATAAACAGCTCCAGGGCGGCCATAAATCGAGGTTCGGACTGCTTTTTCAACATGTTGAGGGATGGCTTGGACTGTAGTTGGCCTGGAGGCATGTTTGCAGTAAGGACGGGCAGCCTCGACTTGAGGCCATTCCTGGAAAGACCCCCGGTTATCCAACTCAATATCCGCCGATCCTCCGATCACAATCAATGGCCAGCAGTTGATCTTGGCATTGGCCATTCCTCCAATCGTATGGAGAACGCCGGGCCCAGAGACGACCAGACAAACGGCCGGCTTTCCTGTCAAATAACCCATCGCTTGAGCGGCATAACAAGCCTATAAAATAATTTTAAGTTGGTGATTAGAGTTGTTAGGAGTAGTGAAGTAGATGTTCTTACAGCTTGTTCATTTCTGCATCCAATGTACTTGATGCCGAGTTCTTGACAGGCCAATCCGACTTCGATAATTGGGACGCCGACAATCCCAAAGACATATTCTACTCCCTGAAGCAAAAAATCAGATTAGAAACTTTCGAATTCTAAGTTTAACAAACAAAGAGGTTAAACTAAATTGTTTAGATTAAAGTAAATAAAATTTTAAAATAATATCTATAAGAGCCCTTACTTGTTGTTTAAGAGACTCGGCCAGAACATGGGCGCCGTCAATAGTTGCCATCTTATCCTTTACGAAAGCAGAGAGAGCCGCCAAGTATATATTCGAAGATAGAGACTACACTTCACGTAGCTCCGCTCTCCACCTTTATATAAACTTTCACTGTAATCAGTTGAGACGAGTCCTAATTGATTAAGGTTGATTCTGTTAACTCCCCCCTCCTTATGTTGTTATTGCATTTTCGTTGTTGCAATCATCAGACTTATTGAAACTTTTGGGAACAAATTGTGACATTTTAAGTGTGGCCAAAAAAAGAGATGTGGATTTGGTGAAACAAGATCACAGAAGCACATCCACGTACTTTGTTATTAAACATACATTCAAATCATGGTCAATTTATGATTAAATCAAACAAATTTGGGGAGGAAATCCGGCTGAACAATCAAATCCGGCTCTCAGAATTCACCAATCGCCCTTTATAAGGCCGGATGTGCGGGGATGGGGGCACAGATCCCATTCGAACAGAATGAAGGTTGTATACGTCGTCCTCAGTGTTCTCCTCATGTCCATGGTCTTGGCTGTTGAAGTGAGTGTTTGTTTCGTAGGATTACTGTAACTTGTAGGCCACTTTTGTTGATTTTCGGTACTCATTGATTCTAGATTAAAGTCTAATAAATAATTAAATATATTTTCCAATGCAGGCCCACCATCACTCCGGCCATTCTGGCTCCGGCCACCCACCTCACCGTCGTCCCCACCGTCATCCTCACCATGGCTCTGGCTCCGGATCTGGCCGTTTTCCCCACCACGGTCCCCATCACGGCCCTCGCCCCACTGGTCCCCCACGTGGATTCTTCCAGAAACTGAGAGACATTGTCCATCTCTAAAGGCAGACTACCCAGTTATGAATAAAGTTGTTGGCTCTTTTACTCGGACTTCCTTGTTTGTGAGCTATTTGGACAGCGGTCACTTAAATCGTCGTATTTAGAGATGGGAACCAGGACCGGAGCTGTTTTTTCAAACATAATTTATCTTGTTATCGTGGTCAGTCTGTTTCCAGATGACTTTGGTTCCTCACATTCTCCTATTTTTTTGCTACATTCACCTATTTTGTGCCGTAATCAACCCAAATCTCGGCCAATCCAAAAGCGAAGTCCATAATTTTAATCAGATTCTGAGACCGAATATCAGTCGAATCGTTGGTCACTTTTCGAAAAGAAACAAGGACAACAACCAATTGGTGGTGCCATTAATTCCACTGTCAGTGATGACATTAAGTAATCACAACAGCAAACTAAGAAGGCAGGACAAATCTCTGGACGAATCGAGTGAAATAAACACCGAAGAAATGGAATCGTCAGAAGAGGTTGATGTAAGTAAGGTCCTCGTTAAGGCGGTGTTTAAGTGCGCGACCAAAATGTTCTCGAAATTCACAAAATTATTCGATTTCGTGAGTATATATGGTTAAATCATTAAAAATTATTAAAATTTTAGATGGATGGATACGGAACTGAGCGCATCTATCCGAAACAGAGTTCCTCCACTCCTGCACCAATCACTACGACCACTCAGCATCCTCCAACTTCCACATCAACTCCAGCAGCTCCCCCAAAACCCATTTACAAACTAATTTATTTCGATGCCAGAGGCATTTGTGAGTCCATAAGGCTGATGTTCATCTACTCGAACATCTCCTTCATTGACAAAAGAATAACCTTGAATGAATGGATGAGACTAAAAGAAAGTAAGAGGCGTCGTCGAACTAAAGTTTTCGTTGCAGCGACGGAGTTTGGGAAACTCCCAATTTTGGAGGTAAATGGGAAAAGATTGAGTCAGTGCCTGGCCATATCGAGGTATTTGGCCAACAAATTTGGTGAGTATACATTGGAGGTCCGTGATCTATACCATACGCCTCATTTTCTTCTACATTCAAAAATCCCATACTTTCTATATAAATTGAGCGATACTAGACTTCACTGCCGGCCACTTTTCTTTTCACGTTTTATAGTTTTCAGGAATCGCAGGAGTTGACCAATGGGAAATTGCAAAGCTTGATGAAATTAGCGAGTTCCATCGCGAGGTCGTCCACGAAATGTCTCCTTATTTTTACGTTCTCGGAGGATATCGCAAAGGGAATGTGGTGAGAACAAACTTATTTGTAATCCTCAGTAATAAAGGATCCTAATTTTTGTTACATATTTTAGGACCAATTGCGTCGCGATGTGTTCCTCCCGGCAGTTGAGAGACATCTCCCGACCTACGTGAAACTGTTAAAGAAATCAAAGTCTGGATTCTTTGGCAAGAAAGTATCTTGGATAGATTTTACAATCAGCGAATTCCTCTACACCATCAAGACATACGAAGGTCGGATTCTGCGCAAATTCCCTCAGCTAGTCCGCTTTCTCGACCGGGTCTACCATCTGCCCGAGATCCGGGCTTACCTCAAAGAAAGAACCAGAACCCCGCTTTAGACGGTTGTTTATATGCCGAATGTTGTGCATAAATGGTTTTATTCAATTACGCTTACAATTAAACAATAACCGTAGAGGGGATTAAAGCATCGCATATTATGGGGGAAGGAAGCCTAGAACATAATAAATGTACGCGAGATGAGATTTCCGAAACAAAACTAAAATGCTTTCCGAATTGACCTGTGGATTGAGCGATTCCGGCTGCAGAATCGATCTACGCGTCTATACTGTAGCATGTCTTCGCAGATAGCAGAAGACTGTCAGCCCTTCTATCTTCGACGGCCCGCCTTCTTGGGTCGTTCCAGCATCGAGTAATCGATGACATTAGAACAAGTGGAGAGCACTTCGAAGACCCCGATCATGATCAGATCGGGCTCTTGTTCTAGATCCACATCCTTGAACCGACCATGACAGAGCACACAGGACTCGCAGCGAAGACAGATCCCGTTCTTTTGTACCGCGCAATATGCCGAGGGTAACTTGTGGGGGCAAAGCAGAGAGATGATTTTCATTCCATTGTGGGACATTACAGAGAGTGGAGGGATTATATCAGACTTCTTGAGTTGGAAGAGGGTCATGTGCGAGTTTATTCGGGGATTCTTGATGTAGTTGTGCTAAAACAACACAATTTTTATTCCACACATAACAAAAATTATTAAAATTAATATTAAAACCGAAAAAACCTACAGAGCAACTGATCCAATCTATAATATCATAAACAGCGTTGTCGACACACGCATAGGCAGTCCAGGAGAGGCCATACATTCGCGCCTCCATCCACACGTCTCTATTTCTGGCCGTGTGAAAGCAGCGACACTTCTGACAGAATCTCAAAGGAGCTCCTCTGACCCTGTACACCCGGTGAGCTACCCCACATTCACAGCCAAAGTAGTAATCGGCATTGTGGACAATGGCGCGGAGCTTTAGATATTCGTAGAACAAATTTTTATCAAACTAAAATTACGTAAAAATCATATTATTTTAGACAGTCTTACTTTTGAAAAGTCATCGTAATACTTTTTGCAGCCATCCAATAAGCATAAAGAGTCCGCGGCTTTGTTCACCAAGGCAATCGCACATTCGATTGCTGGGTAAAAATTCTGAAACGAATTCAACTGACAAAGAGGCCGAAGAAGAAAGGATCGTACACGAAATGCATTTATATTTCCGCAGAAATGGGGCCGAAGAACAAAAAAATCACCTTTTCCGATCGTAAAAAGCTGACAATTGCATTTCGGGTGTTAATGACTTCGCCGATATTATTCGAATATTTGAGACCGAGGACAGAAAACGCGTCCAATCGGTCCAAATTGCATAAGCGATTAATAGCTTCGTGAACGGAGAGCGGCAAGGGGACATTATATTCGAGTCCAATGTACTTCTTCTTCGTACCGCAGTTATCGGATTTCAGATATCCATCATACCAGAGATGGATATAGTCCAACGTCAGATCTCCATAAATAATCGACCATTTCAAAGCAGATTTTATCGAATTGGAGAACAATTCGTAGATGGAATATAAGGCAAAATAAATTCTAAAGAAACAAATTCAAAAAGAAATATATTAAGCACCTACGCTGTCAAGACCAAAAGAATTATATTGAAGGTCTGCTTGAGCACCAAATTGATGGTCATATTGGACAACACGGTGATGAAGAGGACGAAATATCTGGGAAGTCCATTGTTCTTCTCACAAACATATCCATCCTTGATTTCATCGCTCGATTTGTCGACAAACTTCCCTCGAATAGGCAATTCTTCCAATTTTTCAAAATCAATATCATTCTCGCCATCTAAAATAAGATCAATTAGATATGAACATCAACCCTTACCTTTCTTGCTGTTCTGACTTTCAGATTTTCTCGGTTTAACAATCTTCTCTTTAGTAGAACTGTCTTTTGAAGACGACCTACTCTTTCTTTCCTCGCTAACCTTCTTGACAACGATATTATCCTTGCTTACAGCTAGATTAGTCGTCTTTTGTTTACTCCCACTATTACTCTTTTTCTTGCTACTGGTCTTTTGCGTCTCCGTTTTCTTTTCTTGTTTAAAGTCAGGAAATTTTGAAGATCCAACTGGCGCGCTTTTGATAGTTCTAATATCCGATTCGATCGGATTCCATCCAATAACCGTTTTCTTCGGCCTTTCTTGTTCTTTGACAGTTAATTGGGGAAGGCATGGACCTTTCTTCGACTGGATGGAAGCCTTCGATTCCTTCTTGATCTGACTCTTGATGGACAACTCACTCGATCTTCGACTCAGAGGTTTCAAAGCTAAATTCAGAATTAATAATTGTGGGCGAATACATACCATCCGAGGTTCCCGCTGAGTTCGCGGATCCCTGACTCAAATTATTCCTCGATCGGTTCTTTCTGAATCTTTTTAATTGCTGTTTCTTAAACTTTTCCTGAAAACACATTCAAATTTATTCATGTAATAAATGTCAGAGTAAATAATGAAAATCCAAACAGCACTCACCGAAACACCATCAAAAGGTCTCATTAAAGATGAATAACACTGTTCGTAATATTTGTTATCCAATTGATAGAACGGCGGTGTTTGAGAATGGGGAAACCCAGTATATCCGAATCCATTGTTGTTATACAAACTCGTCCCATCCCAACCTCCAAACGCGACTGAAGCCATCCCCATTGGTGGAGTATAAGGCGGAGGAGGCTCCGGCCAAAAAGACTGATTTGGAGAAGGACCGACATTATTATTCAAGAGAACAGATGAACTACTTGATAATAAAGGAGTAGGTCCATTCGAAAGAGATGAAAACTCTCGTACCGCAGATGGATACTCCTTTACGGACCTGGCCGAAGGTGTAGCTGAGGTTTGAGCTGGATCTAAATCAAGAATTCAAATCAATAATCGATAAAATACCGTTTTTGCGTGGACTGGATGGATCTTCATCTAGAAGATTGCCGATGTAATGGCGTTCGGATTGATCAAAATCCATGCAATTTGAGCTTTCTTGAGCCATCGAGGTCCATTCCCCGTATCTGTAAGAACAGTTTTCATTTATATAATAATAAAGATAAGAAAGCGGGAAATCTACATTGTTAAATCACAAAAGTTAACGAAAGCTTGACCAGAATATCGAAAATGAACGTGAACACGGGTCGGGTGAACTGCCGACGAGAAAGATATCGGAGAAAGCAAGAGGAAATTTTATTGAAAAATATAAAGCCGCGAGCCGCGCCCGGCACTTCTCAAATAGGTGATTTGGGAAGAGCGCGAAAGTAAATATAGAATACTGTAAATGGCGGGCAAAGAAGGAAGAGGTAGGAACCGTCTCAAAACGTAACATGAAGAAGTATGCGGCACGTAGTTACGGGTAATTCCCATTACTAGCCCTAGAGGATATTACTCTAGGGGATCATTAGACGAACAGCTAGACGAAAAGAGGTATGGTTGAGTGATTGTCGAAAGGTGTGTCACAAAGTACGAGCTCATTGATGGTTGCTGAGAAAACGTTTTGTTTGAAAATGTCTTCGTTTTATTTCCTTTTGATCGAAATCCCGAGAAATGACTAGTTGAGCCAAGGAATGAGAAGAATGACAAAGAATTTTATTTACAATACTTAAAAATGTACTATAACAACGCTTCAAATGTAAAGAAAGTGTAAACAACACGGGATCATATTGCCGGAAGAGGTCACAACCTTTTTTTCGAAAATCTTTATAGCTTTCAACTCCGCAAACAGCCTTGTTTCTTCGTCCCTTTTTTTCTTGGATTTGGCCTCACTGTTCGCTGGGATTGGAAAGAGAAAGAGCGAGAGGAAGGGGTGCATAAAGAGAGGAGAGTCTCGGGACAAGGCCCTTCTTTATTGTTAGATATCTCTTTATTACACTTGATCAGGATGTCAGAGATCCTCCAATGTCATGTTGTGATGTCATCCGGGAGGCATCTTTTAAATATATTATTAACCTTGAGATCAAAAATTGAGAAACAGATACAAGATTGAAACATATGAAACATATAAGAGATAAAGGTTCCTCTTTTGCATCAGGAAGAGTAAAAAACCTTAGGCATTAATGTACAAACAGACAATTGGATAGAATAAATTGAGTCGTCACCATGACGACCCACCGACGCTCACAAGAACGCTAGAGGATCTAATGGAAATATGGACAGGATCTTTGACTGAAATCCTCTTAAGCCTCGCTTACGTAACTTTTAATATTGTAATCTTTTATTGAACAGTTAATGTCTCTAAACGTTTTGAATGGTTAAGTATCGACGAATGAAAAACATGGATTCAGAAGAACCACGTGCTCCCTCTCGATTGAGTATTGTGAGCAGAAGTAAGTAGAAAAACACCGTGAGAGTAAAAGATCAAAGCGATCAGAGAGACGATCCGATTATCTCGGATCAAGTCTCGGATTACCGAGTTCACACAGGCAAAATCTCAATTGCAGACTCATCCAACGCCGATTGTCATTCTCAATTCAGCGAAGAAGAGTTTCAACGGGATCTCCACAAAAAGTAAGAGAATAATATCTCTCTTCCGATTATGGAACTTGGATGGTATAGTCAAGTACAACATAAAAATTGTTGATTATATTGTAATTAGTGCAGGTAGACTAAGTTTTCAGCCTGCCCGGTTAATTAGTTTTCATTTTCTGTCAATGTCAACCAGTGGAGGAGGCTGTTGTTGTGGGGAATGTCACTTTCGCGGGTGTGATTATTTCCTCTCCATGTGACAAATGATGACATATTTATAGACCGAACGTTGTGGGTCCCGGTGGAGTACCATTGCCCCGCCAAGCCGAGCTAAACGCCATGTTGGATGGGGATCAGATTACTGTAATGTGCTTTACTTGGAACATAGCAGCAAAGGTAAGAGGAGACTGCAAAGATTACGGTAATTGATCGTAGCCAGTAAGTGGTCTTAATAGTCTCAGTGAATTATTCGCAAAAGTGCCTCACGATGAACGCCAGGATGTGATTGCCATAGCTCTACAGGAACTTCCGACATCAACAATGTAAGAAAAAAATAATAATCGCCAATTTTGCGAAGCATACAGTAACTCTTGATATCCATTTCAGAAGATTCCATAATGATATGGTAGCGATTGTGCAAAAAGCTTTGGACGATACCCACCGAGTCTACTGCTGGGTCAGAAAATGGTCTCAGATGGTTTTAATATTCATTCGGAAGAAACTCAGTCTCTACGCTTCTTGTAAGTATATCACACTATCTAATACATATCGCATATATATCGTATCTCATCATATTCCGTAGTAGTAACATGACGTTTTAGATCCGGAATATCAATTTGTGGCCACGAAAACGCTGGCCTCCCCTTTTAGGACCAAAGGTGCCATTGGCGTTTGCTTCCGTTTACTTCAGACGACTTGCGTGTTCATTGCCTGTCATTTAACTCGTAAGTTTCACTCGGTAACATCATGATTACACTGTAGATGGAAAAGTGAAGAAACGAATCTCCGACTACGCGAAACTGTCCAAACTCTTCGATTTCCGAATGTTAAAAACATCCAGTGAAGTGCCAGATACACCCATGAAACAGGCCGATTTCCTCTTTTGGTTCGGCGATCTCAACTTTCGAATTCAAAGAAAGGATGCGGCAGAGATTATAAAGAGCGAATTGGAGGAGAAACTGTTCAAGGAGAAGATAAACTTCGACTTTTTGTTGCATCACGATGAGCTTACAGTTGAGAAAACAAAAGGTAAAGAAAAATAACAGGAATAATGCAAACAATTTCAGGTCTGATATTCCATGGATTCAGAGAAGGGATCATAACATTCCCACCCACACACAAATTCTATCGAAACACCAATCAGTTCGTCTCAAATCGGATACCTTCATATACGGTAACAAGATGCGTTAATTCTATATAAAATAGAGACACGTTTCTCGGCATCGTTTTGTTACACTAGACCTCATTCCAGGATCGAGTATTATATTGGTCTCGAGATCCGTCCGCCATTTACCCCATCCGATATGATTGTGTCTGGGCTCTTACTGTATCCGACCATAAGCCAGTTTACTGTACTTTTAAGATGAGAGTCCTCCGAAAAAGAAACGACGCCTCAGGGTCTGTATATACAAACTTGACCTCAAGCAACTCTGCAACTAGTCCCAGTGCCAAATCGTGTTATTAATACGGGAAATAAAGCAATCTTTACCATTAATATTTAATACCTTGCACTTGATGCCAGATCGCTGATCTTTAAAAGAAAAACAATCTTCAGCCCCGATTACAATAAAACATTCAATCTAGATTATTATGAACTAATGCTGGAAAATGAGAAAAGACAGGGATACATACACGTAGACGGCAACAACGACAATACATTAACAATAAATATTTTCATAGTTTAGAAGCAGAAGAAGTGACACACAATCGTTTTACAACCAGACACACACACAACAACACCACTCAAGACACATCTCGAGTTAGCTCATCAACAACGGACGGACATAAATTACATCTATTAACAAGTAGAAGAAACTTTGAAAGCACTTCTACTCAACACAGACTACCCACCCCCAGTGCTAATTATAATACATGATCCTGATTACAATTCGTAAAGATTCCGAAGTCGCGAACTCAAGGTTTCAGGGAATTGAGCGACGAATTGAGTCCAGATATCAGTTCCTACTTGTCGTTGGAAGTCGAGAAGGATCTGAAGAAATAATTTTATTATCCATGAGTGACCATACCTCTCGGAAAATTTGTCTCAGATCTGGAGATGGATTTGTCCATGAAGCCAGGGCATCGCAGAAGAAGACAAAGTTTGGGATAACCCCTTGGGGGTTGTGTCTGATCACAATGCAGATCCCTCTGAACGCGGACTCCTTTTCATCATTATCTCTGATATTCCTCAAGGCCAGACACCACGGCCGAATGAAAGAGTTCAGGTGTGGTGCTAAGGTTGGAGCACAATGAAGTCCCAGACGTCCCAATGTGATTGCTAAACAGTAAAACAACAACAAAAGTGTGACTTACCGGTATTTTCAAGTAATGTTCTGGTTACTCGATCCCTGTTGATGACTTCCACTAATGGTAAAACAATCAAGCTGGCATACTGATTCATATGTTCTCCAATCTTTAAGGCGATCTCACCCATTGCCCAGATTGCGTTGTTACAAACAGAGACATTCTGAGGATCTAGATTATTCATCAGAACTGGCATCACATGTTGAATTTCATTGGCGATTAATGGGAAACAGGCTTTAACCAGGTCTCCGACCAATGCAAATGAACTCTGTCGGACTTCTTTGGATGAATCCTGAAAACCAACATCAATTCGAATGACCTTGGCCGCTTACATTCGCGCAATACAACGCCAGTTGCACCAGGTTACTTCTCTCCACAATAGGCATGATATTAGTTCCGATTCCTTCACACAATTCACTGATAAGATCTAAAGCAACCACCAAAAAGTCTTTGTCCGCTTCCGGTTGCACATTTCCATTGAGATTTGGGTTGGAGGCCTGATTCGAGGACTCTAATATCACTTGTTGAAGTGTACTGTTGATAAGTGAGATGCATCTTTGATATACTGGTTCACAATAAGGCATAAATGCCATTCCGAGAGCATTGGCGACAGAAGAAATACATTCCAGAAGAGGGAAGAGCTCCCGATCATCATCGCGAAGACTCTGACATTTCTGAATTAACGGGGCCATCAGGGTATTGGCATATTCTGGATGGCCAAGGGTTGAGCGGACAGAATCGGCGAGAGTTCCAATTGCATCATAGAGAATTAGAAGGTTCTTAGCCTAAAAAACAGAATACGGTAATATAAAATAACACTACCTGATACCTCCTGAAAGCCTCAATTAAGGTGCTGAGAATGTCCGGAAGATAAGGAACCAATTCATTACCGGCTTCTTCTTCGAAGGTGGCAAAAGCAGAGCAAGCCGCTTCTTGCACTCTCTTGTTTTTATCCAGAATTCTGATTAATAACTGAAACGAGATTAACTTCCTATCATTCGGAATAAAAACTTACTTTTGTGAGCAGTAATCTAAATAGTTCCGATTGTGGTTGGAAGACAACAAAATGACAGTAGCGCGATAAAGTCCAGCAAGTGATCGACCTGACGAGAGCATGTTGATCGTCTAATTGATTGATCAAAAATGGAATCAGAGTTGGAAGATGGGGATTCATTCCATTCGTGCACCCCTCTGAGACTGCGCCTAATGCAAGAATCCCGCTTTCTTTTACTATCCAATCCTCATTTTGCAGGCAATCGTTTACATTCCTCAATAGATACTCTAGGAACGGATCTCCGAATATACTGGATAACATATCCAATGAGGCCGCAGCGCACTTCCCTAAAGAACAAATAAAAAGAATAAATGGTAACATACTCAGACTCCATTCAATATAAGCATCCTCATCATCGTCATCGTTCCCATCCTCATCATCATCTCCACCACCTCCATTGCCATCGTCGAACATGTTCCGAGCTCGATGAAACCGCGGTCGAATATCTTCGGCTCGATCTGGGACATTCGCATCATCCTCGACATCAGCCTAAATGATAATAAAAAAACGCGAAAAAAGATTACCTTTAATATAGCCAGATCGTTCGCAGAATACCTCATGCATCTTAATAGAACGGCTGTCAGTTCTGGGAGGATCTTTGTAACAACTTTTTTGCAAACCTCCACGTTTTCAGCCAATCCCAACCAAAATTCGCAGGCTTCTTGAGCAATATCTAACCTTTCATCCTGAGTTTTCAGCAAAATAAATTGAGCAATGTCGTCAAGTTGAGAATCAATCTTTTCGACGTAACTTTCTAGGAGTAATGTCAATGCTCGACATAATTCTTTTTGTATCTCCTAAAAGCAATAACGATAAATAAAAAATACCTTACCCCAACTGGATCAAGAGCTAGTTGAAATAACGCTTCAAGGAAAGGATCAATAATGGAAATAAAAGCCTCGTTCTGCACCAAAAGTATACAATTGATTGTTGTGACAGCCAATGTCCTCAACTCGACTGATTGAGATCGGAAGAACGGCAAAATCTTTCCCACCAAAATGCTCACTTCCTCAAAGATTAAACGATCTGCTGAATCCTCACAAATCTTTTGTAATGAACTTAGAGCTCCCTGCAATCATTCCCATATATTGTTTTAGGTACCAAATCTTACCTCGACTTGTGCCTTATTATCGGAATCCAGCATTCCGCATAAAGTTGGGAGTAATTCTGGCCAATTGTGACATCCTTCATGGCAAAATATTGTCGTAATTATTATGCCAACAGTCGCTCTTAGCAATGGCGACTGGTCGGCGATTGCAGCAAAGCAATTTTTCTTCAGATAGTCTCTGATATGTTGGGGAATGTGAGGCCAATGCAATCGAATCGAGTTTTTCAGCAACAACGCACTCAAGGCTCGTTGACTCACCTAGGTAAATCATAAAAACTAAAGGGAATTAACTTACTTCTGCCCGCCTTTCCTCACCAAGAATATAACATAGATAACAATAGAATTCTGGGAGACTATTAAGCGCATCCAGGCTCTAAAATCATTGATAGACTGAAGTATATAACAAGCACTTACTTTCTGAACCTGCTGTTGCACGGCATTATCAGGCGATTGTGAATGTTGGAGTAATTGAATAATCTAAAGTCTGGGGTCAGGAGCAATATAAATGAAACCGACTTGTTCCAGTTCCGGCTGTGATGGGCGCCAATTCCATTCCGGCTGATTGCTGGTGACCTGCTGCATTGTCAATCGTCCTTGTAGTTGTTTTCGAGACCTTGAACCAAAAAAAGAATAACTTCTTTGGCTGCATATAAACGGAATGCCACAAACTTTGGACCCTCTTGTTTTCTTGCCAGGAACACGCCAATTTAATTTCTGACAATGAAAAAAATTAATCGAAATCCTTCAGGAGTGATCTTCGGCAAATGATCTCCAACAGAAACCGTTGACTTGTGTAGACGTAATAATGAGTGACTTGTACAAATGGCACAAGTTCAGACCTTGTTTCATACATCTCCATCATTGTGTTATATATTACAAGGAAAGTACTTTTATGGGGGCTCCTACTTTTTGACGGGACATATCTCAAAAAATCAGAAAAAATGTGCTGATCAAGAATATATAAATCTTAGCTGCCCATTTTAGGTTTTTAGGGGTGAAAACTCAGTCGGAAGTTGACTTGAAATCCTATATGAACCCCTTTTCGCTTAATTTTTCACAGGTTTACAATTTTTATTTTGGCTTAAAATGATGTTTATTGAGTTTCTAAGACGTAATAAATCAGTATTGGCACAAAAATTCATTTTTCCGACCTTCAACTTCAAAAAAAGTTGATTCGTCCCAAAAGGGAAATCGAACCCGTGCGGCGCTCCCCCTCTTGATTCCCAAACTACGGCACTAGCCACTCGGCCACACCGCTCTCTTCGGAAGGAAGAGACCGACTGCGCTTTTTATCGTTTCGAATGCCTGCGCCTTTTGTAGGGAAATTAAGTCAGTTTTTGGGCATTTTCACCCCTAAAAACCAAAAATGGGCAGCTAAGATTTATATATCCTTGATCAGCACATTTTTTCTGATTTTTTGAAATATGTCCCGTCAAAAAGTAGGAGCCCCCATAAAAGTACTTTCCTTGTTAGACAACAGATTTGGTGAGATTACTGTATCACATTTGTGGGATTGAGTCGACTGACAAGTCTGAGACGAGTCATTCTCATATGCATTACTTAACCAGACATGATCCATGGAGATTCCCCTTCGATTACATCTCCCCAACCTTCTCCTTTATCTCCTCCGTGTCTTCGGAGATCTCGTTTACTCGGTAACCATGATTTCTCCGGACGTGGCGGATAATTTCACAAAGCAAGAGTTGGATTGGATTCACAAGTTTACAGTTCAGACTGGTTTGGCGATTTGTGGGAATCGGAGCGGGTACATCAACGAGTACAATGTCCTCAGATGGTGTCATGCCTATCCAGACGACTTTGAACTTGCTCTAAGAAAGTTCCGGCGACATTTGAATATCAGAAAGATCTTGTTTTTGGACAATATGAAAGATGATGACAAGAATGTAATGGATTACGCCATGGATGAACTGGCCGATCACTACGCTCCTCTACATTATATTGGCACTGTGAGTATTATTGGGATTTATAAAGCTTGTTATTAAAGGCCGGTCCGGGGGATCATCGACCCGTATTTCTCGAACAATCAGGAAAATTCGACATCCAATCGATGATGTCTCAGATCAGAATCACCGCCTTCATGATGAATAGATTCAGGTTAATGGAGAGAATCCTCCATAGAATACGAGAGGCAGAAGACAGAACTGACAAACCGAGTAGTGCTATCTTATTATTAGACCTCCAGGGTCTCAAATTCCATCCTAATCTGGTTCAATTCCTCACGGGGACCTTCAGAATAATGTGGGGAACTCTAATGGAACAGTATCCCTTTATGTTCAGTAAATTCATCTTAATCAATGCTCCGACGTTCATGAATATCATATGGAGTGCATGCTCTGGCTTCATTCCAGCAGAATATAAAGTGAGAATAAAGGGGGCATCAATTTACGATTACATTTATACAGATATTTTAGTACGATTCATATGACATTTACAGAACAAGATTCATGTTTTGAACACGTCTAATGACTACAGTGCTCTTCATGAGCATATCGCAGTTACCCATCTTCCCAAAGAATACCAAGGCCATACGGATGTCCATATTCCTTTACCAATCAAATGTTTAATCGAACCAATCCCCCATCCGGAAGTATTATTGAGTCCAATAAGTATCCCCGCAGGTAGATTCTACATCTAATAACTCCAAATTCCAGGTGGTGTTATAATAGAGACTTTTTACTTGACACAATCTCAAAAATTGGAGTTTTTCCTCAAACATTCCAAGGGATTCACGATGAATATCTTTTTCCATCCCAATAAAAAGGTCATCGAAGATCACAAAAGTGAAGTAGACGAGATGTTGGAAGTCTTTGCGGGGTGTGAGCGCCCTCCCCTGCCTACATTGGATTCCTGGCCATGGAAGATCCCTTACACCGGCTTCTATCATGTTATCTATGGGAATGAAAAGGCCTGGTTTATGAGTGTTTCCCTCGAATATCAGATCTTCGAAGTTCATGCCAACGGAAATAAAGTCAAAGTCAACCCCATCAAAGTATGAACCACAAGATATAGAAGCAGAATAGAAACGACATTATTTTACATTACTTTTTTATGAATAAATTATCGTATTAAAGATCAAGCTAATTACAATATCACATGTGCAGCATAATGATTTGGCCATTACTCGTTCTTCTTTGTTTCTTCGTTCGTGTGAGTTGCCTCCTTTTCTTCGGAAGCCTCAGTTGAACAACATTCTCCTTCAGGCTTGGTCTTTTTATTCTTTTTTAGATCCAATGGACAAGTCGGATATAGCCAGGAATCCAGCTTCGTTTTCCACGCATTCGGGACGAATTTGAGAATCAGCGGCTGGATGAAACGAACGTAGATTATCACCAGAACGGGCAGAATGAAGCAAGGAACGCATACCATCTTCTGGGCTTAAATTAATTAAAATGTCCCAGATTTGCATGCACGAATGAATAAATGATGATATTAATATACTTGGAACACGGGATGAGGACGGATATGTGACTATGACATAATCTGCTTTTTTAAAGTCCCATCATAGACAACATTTCTCCTTGGGAGGTTCAAAAAACAAAACAATATAAAATTGAATCGATAAATAGTTAGAAAAGTGTTTAAACTTTCACACGAGTAAAATGAATCCAGTACTGGACAGTACAAGTAGTGTGAGAATAAATTACCTTTTCTTGCGAAAATTATTCGATTTATTTTACTTGCAACAGAATGCCAAAAACGAAAGTTGAACGCCAAAACAGTTCCAAAAATAATTTTTAAACCAAAAAAAGTTGGAACGGCTCCCGAAAATTGTGAGGTTTGCAATTTGCCAAATCGACCGTGAATTTCTGCGTATCTCGCTCCATCTTCGTCATCGTTAATTTATCCATAGGACAAAACTTCTCGTGACATACGGTATTTACAAATTGATTTATTACGCGAAAAAATATATTATACAACCTTAGGTATCCACATGAGATATATGACGGCGAGATGAGATCGTTGTGAGTGTGGAATGTTTAATATCGCCGCAAGTTGATCAGGGCTCGCATCATACTCATGGCGTTCAGTTTTCGTGTATTCGAGGGCTCTGCAAAGGCTGAAGCGGATGATTCCAGGCCCCCAGGGCATCCCTTACCTTTCAGTTGTCGCTTCACATTTGCCATCCTTCCAAACTCGAGGTCCTCGGGTGGGAATTCGATTAATAATGGAAGCCCTTCTGCTTGATCTGAATGGATGGGACTGCTCAGGATGGATAAGGTCCACGACAATAAAAATATCACCACCAGCGTCTGATATTGCCTCATTTCCTGCAACGAATGCTATATCGTCAAGATTACGTGTAGGTTTCGAATCGCGAGGGGAGATTGCAAAAACTGGTGTAGAAAATATGTGCAAGTACTTGAGCTGTTGTGCAGCTCTAAATGGGGGGTTTTTGCATAATAATGAGAGAATTCTTGTGTCATTAGACATTCAGAGTACGGTAAAAAGGGTCACAAATCAATTTAAATAAATTCAGGGTCGTAATGTTAATCGCTATAAAGTGCAATGTCGGTTATTTTGAAATTGAGATGTTTTTTCCAACTGTAATATAAATGAGTCACAGAAAGGAGTGCTGAACGTCACCAGTACAACCCTCTAAAGAATAATTAATTACCAAAACTTGACCAATATCCGAGGCCGCTATTGTCTATGCCCTTAGGGCTTACTCCTTTAAATGCCGCGAAAACAAAACCTTCCGTTGTTATTCCCGCGTACAGTAAACACGATTCTTGGCAGTCCATCAAGATTCCAACAATATTTTAGTGATTCTCTCAGGCACGTCAGCGGTATATTTGCACAAAAGATACCTCGCCTACTTGCAAATGTAGGTGTAAATTTAAGGATGGATGTGAAGAGAGGTGAGGACAGATCATGGACATGCAGATGGACATTTAGACGACTATTTGCAAGGATCCAGAGACCGACAAAATATTTTAAATGAACATTAAAACGACGCGATGAGAGCTGATTACAATACTGCAAACCAAGATGTACGATAATTATTATGATAAAAAATATTGCAAACACTCAAAACACAAAAGTTTTTTGGAAATCAATGCCCTGAGGCTGCGTATTTGACCTACAAGTGCTCTTAAACGGTGATGGTTAGCGTTTTACAAGACTTTTAGTATGTTCATTCAACCCTCAAGGACAAGAACAATGCCATTTACGTGATACGAGGAGCGTGGGAACAAATAGAAGGGATTCATCCCCCCAGGCGAACCGGGGATTTTATTTCGTTTATAACGCCTGACTGCAGCGGTTCCTCCCAGATGTCAGCAGCAGATTCTGAATTGATCTACTTGTCAAAAAGGGGTCTCCAAATGTCTCAAAAAAAGGGTCTTGGGACAAAATGAAACAAAAAAGGATTACAGTAATCCAAATAAACAAAATTGTTAGCAGCAAAACGATGTCTTTTACTGTAATTTTCTTATCATTCTTGGAAAATACTGTCCGAAAAAAACTATAAGTGATCTTTGTGTTGTACTGTAATACAATAATAGAATGTTCAAAAAGCAGCAGGAGTAATAAAACAAGTTATCTCTGCTCAAATCATCCAGTGATGAATAAGATAAACGACTTGGAAGTGGATGACCACAGGCAGCATTGCACTTGCGTCTGCTGCATAATAATTGTAATAAAGATAGAGATGATGACAAAGATCGAGGGTCTCTCCATGAATATGCAGACAATACTCCGAATCTGCGTCATTCCCAACTTCTGAAGGCCTCGAAAATAGAGTGGGGCCTTATACGGGAAAGCATTATCGTACTTAAGCAAACACCCCCTCTTCCTTATAAGGAGCCCTTTTTTTGAAATCCCCGACCTAAGACTCGAATTGAATATCCGAAAAAGAGGCGGCAATTAGGCACCGTACTAATTAGAGCCAAAAAAAGTTATTTATTCAAAATCGGAGTCCACCCCTCCCCTATTTCCGCCGTGTTTGGCTAGGGAGACGGCGGAAGAGGGCGGAACACCTGGTCCAAAAAGTGATGTCAGAGGTTGATTGAACGACATTCCGAGGCTGATTCGAACATACAACCCGACAAATTGATCTGGGGTTACGGTAGAACGTGAAGATTGATAAAGCGTTTCGTCATGGAGGAGGGGTTTATATTGCACATGGGTTGAGAGAGGGGCTCTTAATTTAAACACAGATTTTCTTGAAAATTATTCTGAAACACCACATATGTGCCATATATAGATTGTGACAAATCTTCCTTCTCCTTTACAGGGACAGTCGAGATATTAAACGACCAATGCAGACGAGATTCTGAGGAAAATTTGGAGGGACAAACAAGAAAGAGAAAAAACGTCTTGTTGCAAACAAAAATGAGGGTTTGAGTTTCCTGCTAATCGTAAGCACGTTGTCTTAAAAATTGCAAAAAACATCAAATCCTTCGCACTTAAATTTAGGATGTTTCTGCAAAATGCAACCTAGAAATCTTGTTTGTATACACTGTACATACTCTGAGCAAATTAAATGTAAGTCTCCTCATTTTGTGCCAAGTTTCATCCTTCCGGAAAGCTGCCGGACTGAAATCAGCGGCACGCACTGTGCAAAAACAAAAGTTTTCTTTGCACAATGCAACTTTTTGCATTTTGCACCGTGCATTAGGCTTTTTCCGGGTGTCCCTCGCACCCTGACTTTTTCGCACAGTGCAGACGCCAAAGATCACAGGACTAGTAAAACTTTGTGTCTAGACTTTGGGAATCAGACCTCATTTTAATATTTCATCTTGATTTGAAAGACAAACAAGCGCAGAGAGACGGTAACAAGACCCGAATTTCCCCCACCGAGAATTTCCCGATCCCCTCCCCGAACCCGGAGGCCAAACCCGCTTTCAATTACAGCTTTACTTTTTTTATATTTTTCTCCTCATTCCAGTCCAGTTCATGACCCAATTTCACCCACATTTGATGCATTTGAAACGCCTACTTTCAAAGGAATGGCGCCATTCATTACCCGACGTTACTTTACGCTACCCTGATATTATTCATAGCGATTTGTACGCAAAAGCGTGCAATTTATGAATGGTGACAAATCAAAATTGATGTCGCGGTAAAAATATTTTCTACTTCCTCGCAGGAGATGGACAAAAGTGCAAAATATTGGGGGGTACAGTAATCTTTTTACTAGAATTTGTGCGTAAATAACAAAGAGAGGGGTTTAAATATAAAAAAATCCTAATTTCGGAGTGCCTGTAAAACTAGGAGCAGTAGAGAGTGCAAGAAGATACGGCAAAAAGTGCAATCATCACTGTAGTGATCAAGAAATCGGCTTCCAAGGGCAAAATATATAGTAATATTAATCATCCAGATTTAAATATTGTTTAGAAAAACAATGAAATTTTAGGGTTTAGGTGCAAAAAGAGGTCAGATCTGAGGAGTGGAATAAATCTGTTATTTGAGGATTGCAAAAGAACTGAACTTGTCAAAAATTTAATCCTTGATATTACAGTAATCCAAGCTCACTTTCGGTCCAATGACACTGCAAAGACCCCGGGGTATACCTATCAGACTGTCGGGAAAATAATGAACACAATGCCTTGAGACGATCACGTCGCTGAAGTGATTCATTTTCTCGGCGGCGATGCAATTTCCGATACGACTGGGTGCATTATTTTCCCGACAGATTGATAGATAAACCCCGGTCTAACCCTGCAAAAGGAAGTTGAGAATTTCAATTCTGGGTTTGCAAAGTACCTGCAAAAAATTAAGAAAACCGTAATTTTTTTTGTCGCACTCCCGAAAAACTTTCCAAAAATCTCAAAAAATCAAAACAATGCATCCATATCTCAATCAGTTTCAGTACAGCCAATTTATGTCGCAATTGCAGTGTTACAAGCACAGTTAAAGTGATGGTCATCTTCAGCGTTCACGGGTTTGATTTGTTTATCCTCAAATTTAGATGAAACAAGGTGAAAAGAAATAAATCCGTGAACATTGATCTACCCAACTTTGGAAGACAATAGCTCTCTCGTAAATAAACGCCGCCAAATTACAGAAAAAACAGTGCTAACAACAGAGGGAGTAAACAAGAGTACGAAGAGCACTTGTCAATTTGGTATGCCCTCCGGGTTCAGACAGAGATGGATCATTTTTGGGCATTTTTGTCATCTAATAAAGTTGTACTCTTGTCTAAAACTCTAAATATATATACCTAGCCCAGAAACGGCATTGGATCCATGGAAATCTCCCACCTGGAATTCGCTGTGTTTCCCTAAATTGTAACCCCTACGCAATAAATGAAGCAAGGCAACAAATGTTTCGAGGGGGATTGCTTATTCAGTTCATTTTCAGTCAGTTTTTAATCAAAATTGGGCACAATCTCAATCCCTATATATCCCGCAACTTAAGACGCCTTAGGGCAGAGAACGGGTGGGCGTTTTATTATTTTTGTCATTGATTTATTTGGGGAAGATTACTTATCAGGAAATGCAACAAAAAGGATGACAAGATTACGGTAGAATTATGGAATGTGTTCATAAAAAGGAAATGTTTAAAAAAGATTTTGCTATTCTTAACCGTGATGCAACGAAGAGCCGGGGGCTCAGAGAAACACTTGGTATTACCACAAGATTATATTAGAGATGACATTAAATGGGAACAGCCGATGACAACACAGAAACACGCTAATGGTCGAATAAACACTTTCTATGTCATCGACTTCAGCCAAGTGTAAAAGGACAGTAAACTCTGAATACAATCAGATTAAAGAATAGTTTCGTCGGATGCGATTACGATTCGCTCCATCGGATTTGTGCAAGATCTCACGAATTCTGGCTCTGATGACTTAAACCGACCGATTGTGCTATCGTAGGACTGCAGGGCCTAATTATGTAGATTGTCATTTCGAATTCCAAAAGTAATGACAATTGTGAACTCAGAGAGTGGGATGGAAGCGACCAAAGAATAAGGGGAATGTTGCCTCAGGGCATGTAAATGCTCCAGGAAACAAAAATACGACGTCACAAATGGGGTTACACTCAAATTGGACTTTATCTCATTGCTTACGTACTGGAATCGGGTTAGGAAACGGTTCCGATGAGAAGGCAGGAAGGTACTGGATGGGTTTCCTTGAGTTTGTATAAATCATTTCTGTGCAAAATTTATATTAGTAATAAAAAACATAAAAAATTATTTTGTTTCTTTAAGGTTATATGAATTGCATTTTCTGACAGCTCCATTGACCCTCGCCTCCTCTAATTGGCCGTTTATAAGATTGACGAGCTGCAAACTACCGCTCCACCATTATGGATCCGTTCGTTTGGTTGATGTTTTCTGTGTTTGGAGCCGGATCCCGCGGGGTTTTGGGGGAAATGGATGGGAATACTGTGAAGGGCCGCGCTTCTATTAAATGACTCAGCCAAATCTCGTGCGGTTGAATTTCGAAGGGACGAGGGATGGGGGGCCGTCAGTAGCCGAAGATGGAGGAAAAGCAGGACGGGAGCGCGGCCGAAACCCCGGCCTTCTCGGCTTCCTTCGCGGCCGGCCGAAGCCACTTCCGGCCATGATTCTCTGCCTTTTTCCGTCCATTCTCCCCGTCTCTCATTGTTCCGGAATTTATTGAAACGTGGCATTACTTTTGTCATTTTATGGACTTTTTTGGGCCGCTTCTTCGGTTGCCAACTTTTAATTAAGTTGTGATTACTCGGTTGTTTATTCATGCCTTTCTGCCTTCAAGGCGTGCTTATTCAAACGTCAAGGGTCACTACTTTTTCGAGCCAAGGAGAATGTTTTTTTCGAGCTTTGTTCCGCGGGGATCAGGGTTTCGGCCGTTCCTTCTGAATTATGGCGGTGACAATTTAAATATTTATTTTTTGTTTTTCTCGTTTTCAAAAAAGTGACTGTTACTGTTCTCGCCTTTCATTTATGAAATAAAAAACTCAATTCTGATGACTAAACCAATCCTTTTGTCAACTAGAATATGTCTTTACTGGGCCTCGGAGTCCGAAGGATTACCCGAGAGCTTACTTTGAACAATGACCGGGGTCTTTTCGAACGGGGGATCATAAATAACATATTATTGGTCTGGAATGGGACTACAATATACAATTTAAGTAAACATGGGCAAAAATAAAGTCGTTTTAGGATGGAAACTGTATTTTCCACCTACGTAAGGGCGTTTAAAAAACTACTCCCCCGCTAACCATAAAATGTAAAGCAACATTCGTCAGAAACAAAGCCCCTCCCTAACCGAATAATTCTATAGACATCCTGTTCCAGGCCAAACAAGGAAATCCTTGTCGCTTTTCTCTGAATCCAACGTACTTTGAAGGTGTCAGTCCTTAAAAATAAATGTAATCCTGGCACAACATTGACCGGAATTACCGCAATTAATAAGAATCCTACGTCTTTCCTGTTTCCATTATAATTTTTTTAATTTAATGCAATTCCTCTTCCCTTTTTTTATGTTTTTCCCGCCAATAAATCCCAAATCCCGCAACTGGTCGATAACTGGGGATAGCACTTGACATCCGGAAACGGCTTGCATGGCCCCAGGGCCTGATGAGAAAGTTCTCGCGGGCCAGAAGTTCGCTTTGTCTCCGGCGTCGATAATTTGATTGGACAGCCGCCCCGACAAAGGTGCGGACATGTCGTTATCTACAGTTTGGGCCATTAAACGGCATAACTCTCCCCCGGCCGTTTACAATCTGCAGATGGGCCACAGATGGTAGAGATCGGGGAGAGAGGGGCAGGTAGCGACATAATAAATAACTTTAACCAAGCGTGAGGCTGGATCTGGGGGAGAGGGGCAAGGAGAACATAACCATAGACATGCCTATCAGGAGACACCGCTATCCAGTAGAGTCATGGGGATACACAATAGGTAGAAACAGGACGTCGGATGAGACCGACGCCTCCGGGGATAGGTACTTTTTTGACAGCGGAAATCGGCTACTACCAGTGGCAGTCGAAACCAAGTTCGGCCTCTATTTACACGCCTGGCTGAAGCGGTGTCGTATGCACGAGATACGCCCATCTCCAGCAGATGCCTCCGTTTTGAATCCCCAAAACTTTGTTCTACATTTTGCACGGAAATCCGATTTCGAAATTACTCCGATTCGCCCTTAATCTTCCGGCTCTTGATTACTATATTCCCAAACCTTGATTTACTAATTATTTGCGACACGAATGACTTTATGCGTATCTTACGTCGTTCTGAAGTTGTGCTCGCCCCGGACACGCGACGTTCCATCTTTGCAGCCGTCGCCACCGCCAGTGCCCCGGCCTTGCGCTGGATGGACTTTATCACATCGTTTGACATTCGACTCGAGAAGGATGTTTACTACGCGGGGGAGGCTGTAGTCGGGTGTGTGGTGCTTGAAAATTCGGAACCCATCAAAATAAGAGGTGAGTCATTAATAAAGTAATTTCAAAAAAGTATTCATTTTTCCCTGATTAGTTTTATAACAAATCATGATCTGATTTTAGGAGTACGCGTATTTCTACGAGGTCGAGCCCGAGCTCAGTGGAAAGTCCTCAAATCCGGGGAAAGTCGGACCCTCAAAGATGATCAATATCTATTAGATGAGAAGTATGTAATCTGGGGAAAAGGTAGGCCTTTCTCTTTATCTCATCTCTTTAGATAAACACGATGACCCTGAGGGCATCCAGATCCTTCCTCGCGGACTCCACCAATTCAATTTCACTTTCCAACTTCCCCAGAGTCAGCTTCCCTGTTCTCTGGAAACCAAAGCCGGTACCATCAGATATTATGTTAAAGTCATCATCGACATTCCCTACGCAAGTTCCCCTCAGGGCATCAAATACTTCACTTTTGTGGGACCTCATATTGACTGTATGGACGAGAAATACCTGACTCCGTTAACTGGACAGGACCATAAAGTTCGATGTTTCCAATGCTGTCGGAGAGGAATGATCGCCCTGAGGGTAACGTTGGAGAGGACGGCATACTGTTGTGGGGAAAATCTCAAACTCCGAGCGCATATCGAAAATCATCAAGACTTTTCAATCACACTCTGCACACGGCTGTATCAAGTAAGTGTTGTCGTAGCTATGTAATATCCTTTTATCATATTTCATATGAAATAATTTCAAATCCTATTTAGCACGTAGAATACAGGATAGAGCGAGGCACCAGTGAAGTGAAGAGTGTGGTGAGCATGGTGCTAGAACACCGATCGCCAGCCATTGCCGAGAATTCGAGGGTCAAGTTCGATTCCTCCGATGCTCAACCCATTAAACTGCCGATTGTTCCGCCCACTATGGTCGGGGTTTGTCGACTCATACAGGTCTATTATGTGCTAAAGGTAAGAAGAATATCATTAATTTTTTTAAATTATTTTGCTTGAAAACAAAAAATATTACTTTAGGTTTGCATCGAAGATGAGCGCAAAAATGAATCCTTGGAAATGGATTTCCCGATTACTGTGGCGACAGTCCCTTACCGAGCAAATCAAACCCAAGTATATTCGGTGACATACGGTAGGATTACAGTAACTTCATCAAAAAGATCAAAATCAATGTCACCTAAAATAACATCTTTGCAGATTTCTGTGTGGATTACATCGAAACGGGCAAGTACATCTCCACAGAGTTTAGATTAGGCCATGTGTATGATGGGGACAACGGGACATCGGAAGAAGTGGAGGACATTATTCTTTACCGGCCGGTTTATGTTACCGTAGCTCACAAAGCTCGTATGGACAAATTATTGGTAAGACGAATGCTCCAAAAAAATTTCAGGAGCATTTTCACGGTTGTTTTTATTGTCTTACAATAAATAATTTTCCAGGATTCTCGACTTTCGGATTCCCCTCAATCAATTCGAGAATTGCCCAAAGATGAGACCACTAAAGAGCTCCCAATTACAACACAATCAGTCGATCAGATCGCTGAGAATATTATCCAGCCTGCCAATGGAGATCTCAGCCCACGGGGCACTCTCGAAGATAGTAGCAACGAGGTCATTCAACTCTATTAACATTACTCACTCAGTTCTCTCCAATCCGGTTACTGTAACTCTGAAATTATAGATTTGTTTTACTGTACCTCTTGGAGGAGACTTAACAGATCAGCATTCCGCCCTTTATATATATGTATACTGTTACATAAATATATCACACATCTCTTATTAGCCGAAGTTATATTAGACTTGACTGGCGATTTGCTTTGCGATTGCTTTGTTGCCTTTCTTTATCGACCATGGCACTCAATTCATCGTATTTCTCGACCAGTTGCTCCCCGCGAGAGGAACTTTTCACGGTCAGGAAAGGCTGTACATAATCTCGATCGACCTCACTAACTCGACGACGCCACTAAGTCGTCAACATTAATTAAAAAATAGTTTTAACTTACGTAATGTTTCCCTTTGATCCCGGCAATGGCTTCAATTCCGGCTAACAAGTCGTCTTGCGCCTTAAAATGTCATATTTAGGGAGTAAAAACACCATCCTCGTCATATTATGCAACCTTTACACGACTTACATTGATAAAAATAAAGCTGGTAATAATATTCTGACTGCTCTCTTGAGTTTTGACCCTCAAAAATTTGACCAGTGGTTTGATTGTAGTGCCTTGAATGAAGACAGTAAAGCAGATCACAACTACAGTTGTAGATACGAGCATATCCTTGGCTGGGATCGCATCTTTGTCCAGAGTCATCGCCAATCCATAAGCAATGGCCCCTCTTAATCCGCCATAAGATATGATAAACTGATCCAGGAAACCAATCTTCTCGAGACGACGTTTGTTACAGATGTAACTTAGAGCATAAACACCTAAAGAAATACAATTGTACATCCGAAATGAAGTTGCTCACCAACAAATCTGCAAAATAAACAGCTAAATACTGTAACCACCGCAAACACAATGTCCCAACTGTGATTCCGCGAGAATGATGACAATCCCAGAAAGATGAAGATCATGGCCTCGGATTGGGAGGCAATCGTCTTCAGAAAATATTTTACAGTAATCCTCGATTCATCCGACATGTTCGTTTCCACGTACGGCTTCATTAAAAGTCCGCAAAAAACAATGGCCAAAATCCCGGAATAATGGAACATCTCGGCCAAAAGATAGGCCAAATAAGGGAACAAAAGGCAGATCAGGGGCTGGACCACACTCAAAGTGCCCGCCATTTTGGTTGTTAATCCCGTCACGATCGCCGCCAAAGTCCCAAAAAGAACACCGCCCAAGGCAACGAGGATAAATGATCCAAAAACTCGAACCAAATCTGAGGCCACAAGATTCTCGGATCCAATCACAGCCATGTCACTCAAAGCATGGTACAACACAATGGTCACTGCATCGTTCAAAATACTCTCTCCAAACACGCAGATGTACAACAGTTCATTGACTTTGACCTCAGTAAACACACTCAGAACGGCCACTGGATCCACGGCACTGATCAGAGTCGAAAATAACATCAAATCCAGAAAGGAAATGGGCATTGTGTAGAATGAGGAGAACAAGTACAGGATGCCTCCTAAAATAAGGTGAATAAAGGGGACAAACAGGCTTACCGATGGATGCAATATTCCATAGTGTTCCAATTACCGCGTAAGTCAGGATGGTGAAAATATTGCGGACAAAGGCTTCATTCGGCATAAAATACCCAGCTTCCAAAGCAATTGGGGGCAGTAAATACAAGAAGAAGAGATCAGGGTCGAGGTAGATGTCATGAGGAAGAAACCAATCAAGGATCGTGCCAACAGAAAAGCCACAAACAATTAGAAGAGCTGAATCCGGGAAGACGATGGCCAGTTTCTCAGACGCGTGGAAAACTAAAATTATGTGCACTTGATTGCGTTACATGAACATTATTAATTTTGTTTACGTCATAAACTTTGATGCGCGAAAAAGAACCGAAAATAACGTTTGAAATCGGCGTTAGATCACGCTCTCGCCTTCTCTATCAAAAATTTACTCACCGATCTTGACGATGACAATAAACACCACCCAGAAAGAGAAGAATAGAGGGGTGCGAACATCGTGCCATTCCAGGGTGATCATGACTTTTAATTCCGATCAGTTTCAATCGTCTTTACCCGCCCGACCTTCCATTCCATTCAGATTCCATTGGCGATCCATCATTCCTTTGATTTAAATGTAATTAGTTTATTTGTTTTTGGAAAAACAAATCCTTAATTCAGTTTTTACTCTTTATGGAGTGAATTCAAAGTTTGTCGAAGAAGTTAAGAGTACAGACATTCAAAGGAGAAATGATTGCTTGACAACTTCAAAAATTAGCAGTCTGTAACAAAAAGTAAAGTTAAGACTACAATAAAATTTTATTATTTTTAAGACATTAATTACACTTGTCATCATTTATTATCACAATATTGTTAACACAAACCATACATCTGCAATATTTTGAAACCCAGACGCGGGTCTTCTGGAACATCAGCTGGGTCTGTTTTTACTGATAGGAAAGTTGACCGACCCCTAAGGGTTTTTAATGATTTAAAGTACAAAAATCAAAGAGTTCGTGGAACTCCTTGTTTATAAACTTGTTTAGATCTTCATAGTCTCGAATTAAGTTAAAAATTTTGTGAATATTCGTGGGCTTGGCTTGAATCATATTTGATTTTGCAATAAACCAATTTTATGCGTGTTTAATGTCATTTTTGATCCTTTTGTTTCAAAAATTGTTTCTGCTCTCTTCAATTTTCCCCCTTATTGTTAGAAAATACAGACAAGATGTGACGTGTGAAATTTTTGAATACAGTGTTTAGTAAGCCTCTTATTTCCCGTGATTCTAATCTTCGACCTCTCTGAGTCTATTTCATACAAGATAAACGCCCCTTTAATTAAACTTTTTACCATCCCCGCCACAATTAGAACATCCACTCCATTATGGATCACAAAGTCCATCGCCCATTAATAGAAATCGTTGATTAATGGCTCAACGCAACATCTGCACCTTGCCAATCTCTTCGCCGATCATCTGGGGAACGCCTTCTGATTCCGGGCTTCTCTTCCTTCCCCTTCGAGGCTAGATGTAAGTCGGCATCAGCGCCTCGTGACTGACGGACGGACCTTGCACTTCGTACTTTGTCCGTTTTTCATATAACAAACACTTGCTCCCTTCATCTCCTTCATTTCCCGAATCCCCGTCTGCTCGGACCTCGTGTCGAATTGGGAAGAGGCGGTGTGATTGCAGTCTCAGATCGGAAAGAGCATGCCAAGTACTGGTCAGCTATCTCCGCAGCGTGGTCATCTCTTCTTCTCTCTCTTTCCTAGCCCCCTCTATTTGTACTTTGACCCCCGAATGTACGTAAACACCACGAGTCGGAAGCGCCTTTCTTTTTGAGACGCCTTAGGGGGGTAAACAGGAACGGGTGCATGACCTGAATGTTTTCTAAGCTGATTACGAGATCTCATTCGAGTTGTCTTCTTATCTTCCTAGTGGTCCCATGGACACATATTCCAAAAAACGGGTCATTCCGACATCTATTTATGTCTAAAACAATATAATTCTTCAAAAAAGACGTGTATTTGTTTGTTATACTGTCATCTCCTTTTAGATGTTACAATAAATTTTTGCACGAACTTCTTCCAGATTCAGTGATTTTCCATAATTTTCTCCGTCATTCCGACGTATTTTTTGGACCTGCCCACTCAATTTCTCGCCAATATTGTTTTTTCTGTTCATTCGGCTCACGCTCACTGTTTGTTGTCCATTTGAAGGAAAAGAAAAGGATCCCTTTTTTGTAGTGGCTACTTTCCAATCGTTCGAGTCCTTCTACCGTCATGGCGGAAGCTCGATCAGTGGCCGCGCTCAGTTTCTCACTGACCCACGATGGAATCTCGGTGAGCTACGACCAAGAACTTCTTCGGGACATCTGGCATGCGTTCTCACGCGGGTACAAGAAGAGACTCGCTAGGTTCAAGGTGAGTTTCATATTAAAATTGACCATTGCTTATGGGTAAACTCAAAAAGCTTCGTGGACAACGTTAGTAATGTATCTTTCAGAACGACTTCACTGCTGGCGTCTTCCCTGCGAATCTTCACTCACTTATCTTTATATTGGCTCTAACTGGTCTTCTTTTTTTCTGGGATCATGATATTACATTTGGAACAACCCATTTACTTAGGAATTATGTTTTTTACTATATTTTTGGGTAAGATTCTTAACCCATATGTAATATATTTGTTAGTGATGGACTGCTATCTACCTGTTTGGCTGTTGGACTCGGTGGAGGCCTTTTGTGGTTCACTCTAGTCCAACTATTCCGATTGTCAATCAAATGGCTGTTGTGTTACAAAGGGTGGATGTATGAGAGTCCACATTCTGGATCTGTCTCCAAGGCCACAAAGATTTGGTTTGTAAGTTAATTACAATCTTCTCTAATCCTTAATTTAGTCTATTCTCCATCTGATTTCCAAATTCGGCCCAACATTGCATTCTTTCCAAGGAGCCCTTCCTCATTTGCCCTTACCTTCACTCGATGATACTCTGAAAAGGCACTTACGCTCAATGCGACCTCTTTTGAATGATGAGGAATACGACGAACTGGTAGACCTGACCGATAAGTTCAAGAAGGGCATTGGCAGAAGACTTCAGAGATATTTGGTCATCAAATCTTACCTTTCAACCAACTATGTAAGTATTCAACTGGGTACTGTATTAGTAACTGTTCATTCCATCGTTATTTTTGTTTTCAATTTAGGTCACTGACTGGTGGGAGGAATTTGTTTACCTGAGACAGCGGTCTCCTATTATGGTGAACAGTAATTACTATGGATTCGATACCTTGAATGATGACCCTACTCACAATCAAGCTGCCAGAGCTGCCAATGTTACATGGGGATCTCTGTTATTTCGTCGGATGATCGAGCGCCAAGAAGTTTCTCCAGTAAGTCCATTTTCTTTGTATTTGTGTTTGTATGTTTAGGGTTATTACGTATTTCATTCCAGTTTGCCATCTCTCCCCGTACCAAGGTTCCTTTCTGCACCATGCAATATGAGAGATTATTCAATTCATGCCGAATTCCCGGAGAAGAGACGGACAAGCTTCGACGATGGGATGATGCCCGTCACATTGCTGTGTACTGTCGCGGATGCTGGTTCAAACTCCCAGTTCACAATGGAAAGCGTCTTTTGGAGCCTCCAGAGCTCCAATTGGCCTTCCAAGAGATCCTCGACAGTGAATTGAAACCAGCCCCTGGAGAAGAACATCTCGCCGCGTTGACTGCCGGAGAAAGAACTCACTGGGCGTTGACCAGACAGAAGCATTTCAGAAGTGGTGTCAACAAGACTTCGCTTCATGCCATCGAGCGATCAGCTTTTGTTGTTATACTTGATGACGAGAGCGTTTCTTACGATCCCAACGACCGCTCCAAATTGGATCATTGGGCCGAGAGTTTGTTGCATGGAAAGGCACATGACCGATGGTTTGACAAAGCTTTCAATTTGATTGTATACAAGAATGGCAGAGTTGGAATTAATGCTGAACATTCGTGGGGAGACGCCGCCGTTACTGCTCATTTCATGGAATATGTGTTACTGAAGGATTACTGTGTCCGAGGATACGACGAAAAGGGAAATTGTACAGGAATTGTTGAGACTATCTGCCATCCTGAACGTCTGAAATGGAATATTGAGCCTGAAGTTGAGGTAAGATAATATGACTTGTATTTGATATTAAAATTTCCAGGATAAGATCGGCGTATCCATGGAGATTGCTCAAAAGTTGATTGATGATGTCGAGATGGCCTTGTTGGTGTGGACTGACTACGGAAAGGGATTCATCAAAAAGTTGAAGATCTCCCCAGATGCCTTCATCCAAGCTACCCTCCAATTGACTTACTATAGGGTGGGTTACGTTGTATTTAATTATTCTGTCGTTTAGAACCAGCAGCGATTCGCCTTGACTTATGAAGCTTCTATGACTCGGTTGTTCCGTGAAGGAAGAACTGAGACCGTCAGATCGTGCAGTATCGAATCCTGTGACTTTGTTCGATCCATGTTGGACCCTGAGAAAAGTGTAGGTTTCCTTTCTTTTAGTTCGGATTCTTTCTTATAAATTCAAAAGAATTATAAATTTATATTTCTGCAGGCCGCCGATCGACTTGAGCTCCTCCGGGCTTCAGCCGAAAGACATCAACAGCTTTACCGCGATGCCATGTGTGGTCAAGGAATCGACCGTCACCTTTTCGCTCTCTATGTCGTTTTGAGATACCTGGAAGAGGAGTCTCCATTTATGAACAAAATCATGCCTCCTACCTACTTGTTATCGACCTCTCAAACTCCAATGTCTCAGTGTGAAGAAGAAGCGACCCGCGAGAATCTGAGTCAGGAAAGTCGACAGAAGTTGATCTCGGCGGGTGGTGGCTTCGGTCCAGTCGCCGATAAGGGCTATGGAGTGAGTTACATCATCGTTGGAGAAAATCAAATTTCCTTCCACATCTCATCAAAACGGTCGGCTGAGAACACGGTAGGTTGAGCCACGATAATTTGGCTTTCATATTTTTATTGATATTATTTTTACTTTATTTTCCATTTCCAGAGTTCCGCTGGTTTCCGTGAAGATCTCGAACAAAGTCTGCGAGACATGCATGCTCTCTTTGTTAAGTCGTAATTAATCATTTTGAAATCTTTTTATGACGGGCATTAAATTGTTTCACGTTGTTTATACATTTCACGTAACCCTTGTATATCGTACTATTGGCAATAAAATTCTGAATATAATAATCAAATTCTGTAAGTAAAAACCAAATCCTCAGGTCGTGTTCCGAGATTTTACCCAAAGAAGATTAACTAGATCGTCTGATGGTTTCTTAAATTGTAGATGTTCTTGACCAGGGGCTTGTTCAGGCAGCTAACTTTATTCCACAAAATCGAAAAATGGCCAAAGCCAATACTCGATGACCTCAGGCAAAATTGCACTGTAAAAGAGAACTTTGTGTCAGAAGAAGAAGAAAATGAGCTTCTCATGGAAATAGAACCCCATATGAAGAGACTAAAATACGAAAAAGAGCATTGGGATGATGTAAGTTAATCATGACTTCGTTGTTTATTTCTAGGCAATCTACTTGTTCCGAGAGAGAGAATCAAAGAAATGGAATGAACAGAATTGGAAAGTCATAAAAAGGATTCAGGAAGCCTCTTTGCCTCCAGATGCCATCAAACTCTCGTATATTCACATTCTGGATCTTGCCAAAGAAGGACACATTAAACCTCATATCGACTCAATTAGGTATTGCGGAACAACTATCAGTGGAGTGTCCTTATTGTCATCCTGTGTAATGAGGCTTCGACATAAGGAAAACAAAGAACTTGTTCTGGATCTCTTGTTACCCAGACGAAGTCTTTATAAATTGAGGTATGTTATTTTGCTTCAAATGTTTATCTATTGTTTCAGTAACATCGGTCGATTTGACTTTACACATGAAGTTCTCTCAAAGGAAGAGAGCGAATTTATGGGCGAAAAGATTGAGAGGGATCGCCGGATATCAGTCATCTGCCGCGATCTCCCCAAGGCTCAAGATCTCAAACCTCTCGAATTCAAATCACTTTAGGACACAATAAACGGCTTTATTATTTAATGACTTGTTTTACATTGATATATACAGTTACAATAATTTACTCTCTCCTCAGGTTCTCTAGACGGGCTTGTAAGTCGGCGTCAACGTCGCTCATAGCTGCAGCCTGAGGCTGTTTTTGGGCAGTCTTTGCCCCGAGGGCAGCGTCGGCGGAGGGAAGATTGGCCAACTCTTCACCCATTTGGATTCCAAGCTCATCGAGTACCTAAAAAAGTCTAATAGAAGAGCGTAATGTGACATACCTGTTGAACTACGGCCTCGGTTTCTCCTTCTTCTCCTACATCGCCAATCGCGTCATCGATCGCATCATCCATCATCTCCTCCTTCATATCCATAATCTCTGATTGCCTTTCGAAATCTTGCATGATCTTCGAAATTTGAGGTAAATTCAATTGTCTGTTCATACTTCCCATTGCTCTTGTTACACCTTTCATCGCCTAAAATATTTTGTAATTAATTGAATTTCACAAATACACCATAAGGAGATAAATGAGTCATACCTGGGCCATTGCATCTTGACTCTTTAATGTTTGAACCTTCAAAGAAACGGCTTGAATGTTGGCTCTCATCATCATAAACTTCTTCACGTATTGTCTTGTTCGAACCAAATCTTTTGCCATAACTCTCACAGAATCCTAAACGATTAACTTAAAACGCCAACAAACACTTACCATTTGTCCCACTTTGGCCATCTTCTTTATATCGGCAATGATCTTCTTTTCCTGCATTTCCAGCCGATTTCTCTCTCGATCCAACTCCCGCATGGCCTTATTCAAAGCACGTTGATTCTGTTTCAGAAGCTCCTGAGGAGTTTTTCGTTTTCCAAACAGCCATTCCATGTTGAACTTAACGTTAAATTATTGAGTGGACTAGAAGAAAAATAGACAAGTTACACAACAAAATGAATCACCCAAACCCGTCTGTTAGAAAAAAATCTTGACGAAGAAGAAAATACACCAAGCACCCGGCTGGTCTCTGCAGCGAAAACAAACCATTGGCAAAGCGATAAACTAAAATATTTTACAATTATTTTACGTTTTACCATTCTTGTTACTTGTTAGTTGTTATTGTATTTTGTTAGCCATGGGAAATCAGAAGAAGCCGAAAGTTGCTGGAAATGTGATCAAGTCAAAGACTTTTGCCAAGCGGAAGATCAAAGTTGGTAAAACATTGAAGAAAACGAATGCAACTGATTCCTCGTTTACTACAAAATCTGTGGTGATACTGAAACAGTTTGCTGATTCTACAACCGAGCCTGTATCGCATCGTGGACTGACCTTGAAGGATCTCAATACACAAATCGGACATTCCGGCTTCAACTTCAGAAAAGATGCGGTTTTAGGTAAGTAAAACTGCAAATTTGATGTAATTTTTGTTTTAGGAATGAAACAGCTTCTTGCCGACAACCCAGAGTTGATCGTGAACCATTTGTACGATATCGTTTCTTCAGTTGGTAGACTTTTGATCGATGATGTAAGTGAATTACTTTTAAATTAATTTTGAGTACTTTAGAATTTCGCATCAAATAAAGCGGCATCAGGAAATCTTCGTGCTTTGTTCAAGCTTCTATTTTCGGTTCCAGAAAAGGCAATGTCTACACCATTCCCCATTCTGAAATCTCATATTCGGATATCGTTGACACACAAAAAACTGCCGGTCAGAATATTCGGACTTTCCATTTTGAATATGATGATGGAGTCGTATCCTGGACTTTGTCGACAATCGTTGGACTTGAGGGAAAGTTTCTTATCGTTGATGCAAAGCCAGAAGAGACCCAGCGACACAATACTGGTGTCCAATTCCATCAGCCTGTTCAAGAGTGTGTATGAGACCCCTGAGCAGAGGAAGACAATTGTACGAACGGACGAGATGCAACTCAGTATTTCCCAGTTGACTCTTACCAAACTCTCAACTACTCTTCCAGACTTTGATCGGTTCAGGTTTTCAGTTTTTGATTCCGATTACGAGAAGGTTAAAAATCCAATTGATTCTTCGTTTCTGGAAGACATTTTGGGCCAATAAACGTGATGTCTAACATTTATTTACAGTTATATACAAACAATTGAATTAAGTTCAGTCGGTGGCACAGAACGACTTGAGATACCCCATGGTGCATTTGTTTGTACAGCACTGGCTAGCCAATCCACCTGTCCGTCGTTTGGGCCTTTGAAGTGCGTCTGAACAAAAGGTAATTACGAAGGTCGATCATGCAAAAAATTACTGGGCTCACTGGTAAAGAGAGTTGCGCAACGTTTTGCCGAACTGTCAAACTGGGTCACCCCTAATTAAATGGGCTAGTAATTACACATTATTGACAACGGACTGGTCGCAGGGATCTCGGAGACATTGCTTTCCGTCATTACTACAGTTTTATTTTAGGCGGTGCAGTTGAAAAGGAAGTTTAAAGTAAGGTCATTCTTTTTGCAATCGACAAATTTCGGGGAAAATATAGAACTTGGTGGACATAAACCGTTTACCCAGTTAAATTATACAGCAAAGAGAGTCATTTAATATTACCTTTGTTGGGCATGATATATCGATGATTGCAAATTCGGGCCATCACATTCAACAGTAATTTCCCGCAATATCTGACCAGATTTCGGTTGTCGTCGTGGGTCTCTCGGGCAGTGGTAAACACAACAAGAATCAAGAACAGTACTACATTTCTAGACGGACTACAAAGGTACATTACACTAGAATATACAGGTGGATATGTTGGGGAAGCATCCGTGGAATGTACTGAGCTCGGGCTTTTATATGGGAGAAGTGTTGGGACCGCCTCCTTTTGGGGTGCGCATCAATTCCAGTGTCTCTATTTGTTCTCTTATTCGAGTATTGTAATTATGACAGCATAATTAGACGCTCGGAGATCCGTTCTTGTGGAACATCCGAACCTCCATTTAGATACCATAATTTCCATTTTTCACCATTCCACCGGCACACTGTCAGCTTTTGTGTTTGCAGTTCGAAATTGCGCGAAAAAAGGAACAAATTTTTGATTTTTTCAGGCCTCGGGGCAACTCGAGAGTGCGCAGAAATGAAACTCAAATAAACAAAGTGCACTGTCCTATTACTATTGTGTAAATACGATCGTGTTTCTTTAACAGTCTTGTTGCAAATAGTTGAGGCCAGACAAGGGACTCCTGTGTGTGAATCGGGCAGGAAAATAAGGATCAAGATTAGTTAGTTTACTGTCATTTGCTATGATAACATGGAGACATGATCTGATCAAGATGGAACTTTGATTGGAGACTTGGCAGCAGTCGATGGACTGACCGGCTGTTTTTTTGAAGGCTCCGCCGGTGTCTTCTCCATGGTTTTATTGGTCGGAGCCAACTGTTCCCCTGACCTTGGTGTCGTCGGTCTCGATGATTTCTTTCCGTCGGCTGAAGCTCGGAACCTTCCTTGAAGCGGATCCCAGAGACCGCTCTGATAGAGTAACTTGAGACTCTTGTAGGTGGCTTGGATGGCGATGTGCGTGGCATTGGGGTATTGGTAGAGTAGGCAGAGGAACTGATAGAATATGCGGCACAGCTGCCAAAAAGTGTTGACGCCCTTAGCGATGGAGGTGTAGATGCTGAGCAGGAGCTCGGTTCCGGTTTTCGGAGGCTCCGGCAGTTCCTTGGTAGCTTCTGCACCCTGAAACACGAAGCATAATACGGGGAGGAGGTTTCGCAAACAAGAATTCGGGTCGACCAAGTGTCCTATAAATATTAGAGAGAAAAGTCCAAATGCTGTAGCATTAGATCCCGCTCGAAAATTCTCCACGCGTTTTCCATAAATGTCATCATTATTTACCTTATTCTCGGTTTCTGGTGGTGTTCTGGGTTCCGGCGCCATTTCCTTCTTGCTTACGGCACCGATGGCAGTTCTAGTACTCAAATCGTGCCGATCCGCCATGATTTCGAAATTTTATTCGACCGGAGACGAAAAGGGCCAACAACAGAAATGAAAGTAAAATTACAGTAAAAACAACAACTTTTAGAGAGAATTCCTAATAATCCTAATTTTGGATTGATTTCCTGAGGGGTTCTGGAAGCGCACAGATCTCGTTGTAATCTACTCTCATGGCTACACCCTCAGGGATATTTCGTTGAGCATATTCGAGGAAAGTGGAGGAGGTGCTTCCAGTTACATTGTAGATATCCACCTGTTTGATCTGGGTTCTGATCTCATAATGGAGTTTATACTTTTTTCTCGCAAATTTAGCCCGAAGAAGGGGCTGAATCCATTTGTGATACCTCAGATGGCGGACACGAGACGTCTCTATTTGCAGATTTTGGCATGCATTCTGAAATTATGATGTTTTTCTTGTACAAAAAAATATGGAAAAAGATCTAAAAATAAAATAACCTACCTTAATAAAGTTAGTGTAAGACAGCAACACTGCTTTGTCGTGGCCTCGAACTTCCAATTGGATTTTTGAGAATAATTTATCCGAAATATTCGTTACCTCCGCATCAGACGCCTTCTGCAGTCCTCTCTTCGCATTAAAAAATAAACTTCGTCCAAGAAGACTTTTCAACATCTAAAACTAAGGTTAATAAACCGTCATTTCACTCCGATATTACACCGATTCAACGCAGAAATATTACATAACTCAGAGTAGTCCAAACTATTTATAAAAAGATTCTATAAAATAATATGTACAATATTTACAGTATAAAATTTTTCTAAAAATTACATCTAGGTCGATTACAGTAATTCAAAGCCATTCTCTTCGATTCCTCCATTACTTTCTAGACTATTATATACTGTTTTCTCTTTAACAACACTAAACAAGGGGCTCTTTGGTGAATTCTCATATTCTATTATGTCATTCTCAGCCAAACTTTTGATCAATAGCTCGCAATCTTCTTTCGAAGTTATCAGAAATCCCAAAGCCAACGATGGATCAATCGAGCTCAACTTCATGAACAACTTTTCCGATGAATGATAAGTGTCCCAAGTCTTCGTGGATTCATTCCCATCCAATCTAGTGTAAGGTTGAGTCTTGTGCGGGTCCAAATATAAAAGTAACTAAAAAAGGAATAACTGTAATCATTACAAGTCTGCCAAAGACAGGGCGCAAGTCTCGTGAATATAACAAAAACCCTTTCTTACATCATTGGAGGTCCCGACAAAGTACAGAGAATGTTTTGGCCTGCCACCCACAGCGCCCATGAAGTTGTTTGTCAAAAACAGAGACCGCAGAGAATCACTATACTTCTGAAAAAGGTCAAATAAGCAGTTATTTATATGTAGATAGATAATAATCTACCGGTTACGAGCCTTACGTGTAAAAACATACGTCATTCATCGCTTGAGTTCCCAATCGAACTGGAATCACAACCAATACATTCTTTGTCCATCCTTCAGAAGCATCTTCAATGTCCTGTAAAGCAACTAAATTGTCGAAACAGACCAATGGAGAAATATGGCCTAATAGACAGTTGTGGGAATTGTGTATAATATCCCGGAAAATTATAAATGCTTCCGAAGGAGAGTACCATCTGCCCACTGGCGACTCAACTCCGTGATTTTGGGCTTGTTTTATAAACGAGTGAATCCCGAGAGGACCTGTGTGATCATCAAATAATCGAATTATATTGGATAAAGTGGAAGGCGTGGCGTCGTCTCGGATCCAATCTAAAGAATAAAGAAAGCTATTTCTAACACTTGCCTCTACCCAGATTTTGAATCAACAATGCTTGAGCCAACAACATCTGGGACGTTCGTATCATACATCCCCAGCCCGTATCTGAATTTGAATTCGGTTCGCCGTTCAAATTGGGGAACCCATTTCGATATGAAAGATAGACGCGACCTTTCAAATCCGCGGCAAGCGATTCTAAATAAGAAAATAAAACCAGAAGACATTCTTACCTGATTTTATGGAATCATACTCTTTTCCAAGCAACCACACGGTCTCATTCGAAGACTGCCTCAGACTGTTAATCCAGCTTCGATAAGGAATACTTCCAACTGAGTGTGCCAATCCGTGGAAGAATCTAATTGAATCCGACTTCAGTTTCTCTCCTTTCTTTCTGATCGTATGTTGATCATTCACATGAGGCATATCATTTACTTCTTGACCACAATATAGGCAGAAAGGAAACCTCTATTCAGAATGCGTCAAAAATAATATAAAACGTACTAATCCATTCTAATCCAGTTCAAAGAAGTTTATTATTCCTTTTTCAGTTCGATATTGGTCAATAAAAAAGAAATACGGAATGCCACAAAGTTTTAGCACCATTTGTTTTCCTCTCACGACTAAAATAAAGGAATTTTGTAGTTTCTATCCGGCACACAAAGATTCGTTGATCTCTTCTTGAAAAAGGGTAAATAACAAGGCGGAGTTTTATTCAGTTCGTTTAGAATTTTATGTATTAACCATAACTGACCGTTAAAAATTATCTTAAAAATATTCTTGTTTATCAATGCTAGTTTCAGGACCGATGGCGCTCTTTGGATGCAAAATTCTTTCCCGAGGCTTTCTGTCAACCACAGCCGTTCGTTCCATCTCATCGTTAACTAATTTGGAGAACGTTAAAGTCGTGGATGAAGGTTCAGGTGTTGCACATGTTCAATTAAACCGACCGAAGAGTAGAAATGCCTTGACGATTGGGTTATGGGAGTGAGTCGATCTTCCTTTGATAACTGAGTCTAATTATCGTTTTTCAGTGATCTCAAAACGGCGTTTGACCATCTGGATACATGCTCTTCTTGCCGGGCTATTGTTCTATCAGGAAATGGACTCTCCTTTGGTGTCGGGATTGATCTCAAAGAAGGGATTACTGTACGTTCTACTTCAATTCTCCATTTTGTTACAGAAAATCATGGATGTCGCTGGCGACAAATCAAAGGATGTCTCGAGGAAAGCGTTGGCCTTGTTGAATCTGATCAATTATATCCAAAAATCTTTTAATTCTGCATACTTGTGTAAGAAACCAGTCATTGCCGCTATTCATGGTCATTGTATTGGAGGGACAATTAGTTTGGCGGCGTTGACAGATATTAGATATGCTGTGAAGACAACTGTTTTCAACATCAAGGTTGGTATTGGTTTGTTTTTTATGACGTAATATTGGCATTTCTTCGAGGTTGTACTGACAGGGGAAGCACTTCAAGTGTGACGCTCAGATTTTCTTTAAATTTTGCACACACATCGGGTATGGACTAAATATCAATTCCTGAAAGTTTTAGCTCGCGCTTTGCGGGCGCCGCCGAGATATTGAACGATTTTTGCCGCCGAGAGAGCACGCTCAACGTGGAGAGCGGTCAGAGAGAAAACCGCTTTTTGGCCATAACTTTGGCAGTTTCGTGCGGAAAAATTTGATTTTTTGTAGAAACATTATTCTTTACGGTTGAAATAGGCATGAAACTTTTCGTGCCGAAATTCGGCAAAAAGTCCCAAATTTTCGCCGACTTTCGATCTAAAAATCTCGGTTGTTTCTGCAAAGCGCGAGCTAGGATTCCCGCATATATCTTAGAAAAAATTATTCTAAATTTGTGCCAAGTTTCATCAAAATCTGAGCGTCACACTTCAAGTACTTCCCTTGTGAGATGATGATTTTAGGAGGTAGATGTTGGATTGGCAGCGGACGTCGGAGTTTTGAATGTAATATCAAAAATAACGGGTAATGACAGTTGGTGTCGGGAATTGGCATTTACTGCAAGAGACTTTAATGGAACCGAAGGAGTTGAGAAGGGTAAGATTGAAGACTGCAAAAATACCTATATTTTCAGGATTCTTATCTCGCGCTTTCGACACTCAAAAAGAATGTTTGGATGGAGCCCTGGACTTGGCCAAAGAGATTGCCAGTAAGAGTCCAATTGCTGTTCAAGGAAGTAAATTGGCCATGAATTATGCCCGGGATCATACTGTACAAGAGACGTTTGACTATATCAAAGTCTGGAACTCCGTTCATTTGCAAACTGAAGACATGGTCAAAGTTGCTCAAGCCATGATGGAGAAGAAGAAAGCAGTCTTCAATGATGCGTGAGAAGATGATCGTGTCAAATTTGTAATATAATTTGTGATTATATTGATAGTAGCTAGAATAAAATTCTACAGTCGTGGATGTTGGATGATTATCCTTGGTTCGTTACCAAAAGTATTAGAATTTATTATAAAATCTCAAGTGATTACTTTTTAAGCCAATTTTCCTGCGTGGCACAGCGTTCTGTACTTTTTTGGAATGATTCCGACACCGATTTTTTCGAATTTTTCTAAAATAGCCCGCCTTTACGCGGGTGTCGCGAGGGAATACTGTAAGATTGACGTGTAAAATTTGCAGTGCTTATGGACTAAAGAGAGATCTTTCCAACGATACAACTTACGTAAATTAATATGGAAAAAGAAATTTGTAATCAACGCTGAAAAATGACCGACTTTGGATTTTCGGCGCTAAAGATTGCCCTTAGCCAGATCTCTTAGAAGAAGTGAATGGTACCACCTTATGCGGAATTTAATTCTCTACAACATATCCAAAAACTACAAAATATTACTGCTGGATGTCTTTACTGCTTTTTCGTCGAATTATGCCTCAAAAATGCAATTTTTGCACTAGTTATACCAATATTTTTAAAATATTTAAGGGCATTATTACAAAAACAGAGTCGTACATATTGAAGCTCACGTCAATCTTACAGTATTCCCTAGCGACACCCGCGTAAATGCGGGCTATTTTAGAAAAATTCGAAAAAATCGGTGTCGGAATCATTCCAGAAAAGTACAAAACGCTGTGCGTGGTGATTTCTGACAGGACAAACAATGATTAACACTGGGTAAGGATCATTTTAACTCTGATGTTGGTTGTAGTAAATTCGCTGGAAAAACGGTGATCATTTCTGGTGGATCACGAGGAATTGGAAAAGCGATTGCTCTCAAACTCGCCGCCGATGGGGCCAATGTCTCCATCCTTGCCAAGACCACAACTCCCCACCCAAAACTGCCAGGGACTATCTATACTGCTGTCGAGGAGATTGAGAAGGTACGTTCATCATGCTTACGTAGTATTGGATGTCTTTAAGGCCGGAGGAAAAGGCCTTCCTTGTGTTTGCGATATTCGAAGTGAAGAGAGCGTCCAGAAAGCTGTAGAGGATACTGTGAGGAAGTTTGGGGGTATCGATATCTGTATTAACAATGCTAGCGCCATTTCTTTGACGGGAACTTTAGATACACCCATGAAGAGATACGATCTGATGAATCAAGTGAATGCTCGAGGAACTTATATGCTGTAAGACATCTTGGTTAGTAACCAGTCGTTTCCAGTTCTCGTGAGTGCATTCCCTATCTGAAACAAGCCAAGAACCCTCATATTTTGAACATGAGTCCTCCGCTTATCATGGATAAGGTCTGGTTCAGCAATCATGTTGGTAAGTGTAACCCATTTATCTGAATATTATTACAGCTTACACTATTGCTAAATACGGAATGTCGATGTGTGTTTTGGGAATGCATGAGGAATTCAGACCTGATGGAATCGCGGTGAATGCCCTCTGGCCAAGAACCGCAATCTGGACTTCGGCGATGCAAATGTTGAGTGCAGGAAGTGATGCCTCGGGCAACAGAAAGGTCGATATTGTATCTGATGCGGCATATGCATTGTTATCGAGAAATTCAAAGGAATTCACTGGAAATTTTGTGATCGATGAAGAGATTCTGAAGCAAGAAGGTGTCACCGACTTCGAGAAATATGCTTGTGTTCCAGGTAAATAGATGCGATGGTTTTACTGTCTCGCATATTCTGAAAAATTCTAAAACAAGACGATTTAGGTGCTCCATTAACTCCTGACTTCTTCATTGCCGGAGAGGAAGAGTCCTATAAAGACGAGAGTCGTAGACGGGCAAAGAAACAAAGAAGTCCCGGAAGTCTTCAGCAAGGAATTTCCAAACTCCAGAAACTCGTGAACCAGGAAACTGTCAAGAATACCAATGCCGTTTTCGAATTTCACATCAAAAGTAAGAAAGAAACGACTTGGCACTTTCTTGACAAACGAGGTTATTATTATTGTCATCTTTTAGATGCCGGAGTGACCGAAATTATATATCTGGACTTAAAGAATGGCTCCGGAGCAGTCGGACAGGGTCAAGCTCCACAAAAAGCCGATATAAAGTTTGAAGCCGATGCCGATGTTCTTCTCGAATTGTTGGATGGGTCTCTTAGTCCAAGCAAAGCCTTTACTACTCAAAAGTTGGCAATACGAGGAAATGTAACGACCGCTCTGAAGTTGGAATCCCTCTTACGTAGTCTAAAATAAGCTTCTTAGTAAAATGTAAATAAATAATTTCTTACCCTCTTACTTCCGTTTTTGCAATATGCCTGACAAGTTATAAGTGCGGCTGCACTGCAATTGCAATTGCAGTACGACTGTAACACTTGGCGCATGAGACAAGTCTCTCTCCCGCTTTGTTGGGCGCAGCTTGGAGATTTATCTTCCAAAAATAATTTTATTTTTATGCTGGTGTTCTTGCTGTTCTAATGTATACTTCCGTCCCGCCTCCCGGTCAAAATGGCGGAGATTCCGTTGATCCCGTTTATCCTTTTCCTGAAACATCCAATGGCCAGTATCAGCGTCCACAGCCGTATCGATTCAAAGCCCCGGTAAGTGTTTTCTTATGATCTTTGAAGACATTGACGAATTTAGGCACGACAAGAAGATCTTATGGCCGACGGCCCAGGCCGGAGGTTAAGAAAGAATGTTGCGAATGTTAGGAAACACATAGACTATGTGGCCAATTGTCTTCGAATGGCCGATGTAAGTGGAGTTGCTGACGGTTTACTTTTAGAAGTATCTTTGCGAATAACGAATATTCTAAATATTTTTATTTTAGGAGCGGCTTTATCAATATGGAAAGCGGGATCGGAAGGTCGTTCAACCTGACATTATCTATCAGGCCCACATTCTTCCTCCTTGCTCAACACTAGATGTTCCCGTAGATTGTGTCCTGACGAAATTTGTCCGAGCAGCGATGAACAAAATCAAGTGTCCAGTATATAGTATATGTGTAAATTAATTTCTTTCTTTTTGGCTTTTAGGAACTGTTTATCAAAGAATAAGAAGGCTTCTTGTTTCAGTGGACACCGGAGGGCAAACGATTGATAACTGGGGCATCTTCTGGGGAATTCACGTTGTGGAATGGTAGTGCATTCAATTTCGAGACCATTCTTCAAGCCCATGATGTCGCTATTCGCTCTCTTAAATGGTCTCATAATGATATGTGGATGGCTTCAGGGGATCAAGATGGATTTGTAAAATATTGGCAACCGAATATGAACAATGTTCACATGTTTCACGCGCATAAAGATGAACCAGTGAGGTCGATTAGGTAGGATAATACTTTTTTAGGCCATTGCTTGTAGACTCCAAAAATAAGCTTGATTATTTTAGTTTCGCCCCGACAGATGTTAAGTTAGTGACAGGATCGGACGATGGAACAGCGAGGATATGGGATTTTGCTCGGTCGGAACAGGAACGAGTCTTAAGCGGACATGGAGCAGATGTCAGATCCGTAGATTGGCATCCCACAAAGGGTCTGATTGCCACTGGGTCCAGGGATTCTCAACAGCCGGTTAAGATTTGGGATCCAAAGACTGGTAATTGTTTGGCGACATTGTAAGTTTAGATATTATTTTTGATTGATTTCTGATTTTAGACATGATCACAAGAACTCAGTGACCGCTGTGGAATGGAATAAAAATGGAAATTGGCTGCTAAGTGGGTCGAGGGATCATGTCATCAAGTTGTATGACATCCGAATGCTCAAGGAGGTCCAAACATTCAGAGGACACAAGAAGGAAGTCACATGTAAGTTTAGTATAATAAATCAGGTGTCTCCGATTTTTTTGTTTTATGATATCTCTTTCAGCGATTGCCTGGCATCCAGTCCATGAAGGTCTGTTCGCTTCCGGAGGTGGTGACGGATCATTAGGATACTGGAACGTCTACAGCGACAAAGAATTGGCGCTTTTGGAGAGTGCCCACGATCAAGCAGTCTGGTCGATCCAATGGCATCCACTCGGACATATTTTGGCCACAGGCTCCAATGATAACAATACAAAATTCTGGGCGAGAAATAGACCCGGGGACACACAAGAGGATATATTTGGGTTGGTTTACAACTCTGGAATTAATTTGGCCGCGATTACTTCAACAACAAAGCAAGACGGGCAAACAGAGATGAAGAAAAAGGATGAAGTGGAATTGGCCAAGGATGGACCTAAAGGACCGATAATTCCGGGTATGAATTTGTGGGTCTATCGTGTTTGAGGTCGATTTTAATTGTGTTGGTTTTAAATTTTATTATTTTAGGTATGGGATTAGATGACGATATTTATGAAGCGATGAATACTGATCTTTCGGTGCCCGCCATGGTGGTTGTTGATGACTCTAATCCTGATAACAATAAGAATGTAAGAATTTTGTCTCTTGTTGATTGTGTTATATCGCATGTCATCGTTATTTGTGATGTTTTAGGGCCCAAAGCGTCCTCAAATTATGAAGCAACCCCCACCTAAAAAGGCACAACGCCAGTTCGAAAGGATATGGAACATCAGCAAGCCAGGTGCTGATTCCGATGGAATGGGAGATTACGGGATGGATGAACCCTCCTATAACAACGTCCCGCCCCCTGGACCTTCACTTATGGGCGCTTCTTCTAATGGATGGAACAATGTTGGGAGTTTATTAGGCCCCTCAGGGTCTGAAGGTCCTCCCCCACCACCCTCAGGCCCTCCTCCAGTCAGTCATGATTATCAAATGAATCCCATGAAACCTCCATTTCCCCCAAATTCTTGGCGAAATGGTCCTCCTCCTCCGAATAATCCGGGTCCTCCACTTCCCCGACCTCCAAGACCAGTCTATCAGGGGAATTCCTGGAGGAACAACAACTGGAATGGTAATAATAATAACAACCAGCGGTACTAAGTTCCCCGTTATTATCGAGTACTGTAATTTCGAATAATTTTATGAAGAGTAAACAGGCATTCATAGACGTTTTAAATGTTAAATTGAGATTGGTTTTGCAAACCGTTATCCTCGGTCGGCTCTTTCACAAGGCATTTGATGATTATGAATCGGGTTTCCTTTGTTCGGCGCTGATTCAAAATGATTACCGTCGAGTATTTTATAAAAATAAGATTTGCCGCCACCCCCAATGTTTTTGAAGCCGCCGCGGATTCCAGCGAGCGAGAGAGGGCGCAGACATTTGTGGCCTTTGATCAGCCCCAAGCCGCCGCCCTTTAATGGACCCGAGCCGATGAAGAAGAAGGAAAAGAACGCGGTTTCGAATGGACGCCGCCCTCTCCTCCCTTGCCTAGCCCTGCGCAACTCCGCGATCGCGCTGTGAGAACGCGGTCTTCGCTCTTTCTTTGACTCCGAATTTGAATTTCAGGGAAGAACGCCCACTAAAATACCTGAATTTGGACGGGATTCCGAACACCGCCTTTCTTTGTTTTTTGGCAGAGATTTGAGTGGGAATTCCATCGTTTACTCTTCCTAGATTTTGTGAATTCGGCGAAGATCTGGGAGATTGCTTGCTATGCCAAAACCAAACTTCTTTAGACGATTATTGGGGAAGAAAGAGCGCGATGAATCAGATGAATATGATGACGTGAGTTGATTCTTTTGGAGTATTTTAGAATTTGGTCCTTTCCTTTCACTCTAATCCTTCTAATTTTTAGGATACTCTCCATACCCGGAGGCGTCCCGCCGCGTCCAGTCGAATAAATCAAACCTTTTTGGTCCCAGAAAGAAACGAGAATTACCCTCGGGCGACCAATCCTTATCATACCAACAAAATTGTGTCCTACAGAAAGGGTACCCGCAGTTGTGTTTCGGGCCGGGGACTGGACGATCCCACGTCTGATAGCGATGATGATGTCGCCTCTGTGCACACTGAAGTCAAGAGTTATCGTTCCGCCTCCAGAAGACAGAATAAGAGTTCCAGAAGGCCGGAGGTTGAAGATCGTGCCCCAAGGCCATTTCTGCGGGACATGCACAACATAAGTCATGGAAGTCATCGAGGACAGAGGAGGGAATACGAGGATGACTCGGCTTGGTACAAGAACAGAATCGCGGTAAGTTTTTCTACTAATGCTGCATAAAATTTTTCACATTGCGATTAGCACGCTTTTCCACTGTCGAAATTTTGCACAGTGCAAATATTTTTTTGCACGGTACAGGCGAAAGCACACCTGATGGAAATGTTACCATAAGGTTATCTAATTCGTTAAATTTGATGATTTCAGCAACTAGAAGAGAAAGTTGAAGGGACTTCTGACCAATTGTACAAGATCACCAACAAATGGATGCATCAGACTAACCGGTATGAGGAGCTGAATGACAAATATCATCGGCTGAAGGAGAAATACAGCGTTCTCAAGCAGAAATACGAGGACTTAGTGAGTTTCTTTATAATTGGGGTAAAAAATTTAAGCTAGGAAAAAAAAATTAAAAATTTTTGTATGGAGCGCCTTACGGTACCCTTTAAATCGCCTTTTTCTAAGATAGTAGAAGTAATCATAGTATTTTTAGCAAAGCAGTATTATGATGCACCAAACCCAGCTCCAACAGCCTCTATTTATGAACGCCCCACTCCAAGGAACTCCCAGCAATTTCCCCAATTATTCCCTGCTGAATCAGAAATCAGCCTCGCTTCTGACCTCCCCAGTCCGCCCTCCCATGCCCCCTCAAATGCCCGGAATGTCGCTTTCCAAGTTCGACGAGGAGGTGGATGAAGTGAAGAACTTCCGAGGGGCTTCGGCTGGTGCTCGGGAGACTTTAATGAGTGAAGCGAGCACTTCCCGGGTCTCAAATGTCTCCAATCCATCGCTGACGGGTGCGGAGATTTGTCGAGAAGGAAGTCTGATGAGTATCGAGAGGGGAATCGACGTCTCCAACAGTGTCATCCCCACCAAAGACGACGGGTATCTGACTGGAGAGACGCAGGGATCGATCCGAGCCGAGGGAATCCATCAAGCCCTCAGGGCACAATTCACTGTGCCCAGAAAGATCAGACGAGCCAGTAGCCGGTAGAGAAGTGTTTCCTTAGTGTAATATTTTTGAGTTTATATATGAATGTAAAAAACTTTTTTTGTCTTTTGAAGAGTAAATAAATCGAAGAACAGTTTAATCATCGAAACATTCCGATGAAAGGATGGGATTCCTGAGATCACGACGGATTTGGGAGATTTGGTCGGAAAGACGATCGGCTTTGGCCTCGCATCTAAAATTGTTTTTGGGTTCGTATCTACTACAATATAAACGTCTTTGTTTTCTACAATATAATTATATTTTATAGTTGAGATAATTCTGCAACTTACTCAGTAGATATCGAACAGCACTTGGAGAGCTGATTGCACTTCTTGGACAACATTTTCTTGACTCGTCTACAAACGCGATGGCTTTGTTTTATCACAACGTGTTTCCTTTTGGACTTTAGATTCTTTTTTCCAAATGTTTTTGGATTCATGATGACTTCGTTTAGAATCTGCATTTTTTCCGAAGCCATTTTGCATTTCTCTACCTGAAAATAGATTATTCTGATGATTATGATATACCCCATCTGGATCCATAATATCCTCGGCTCTGTCCAAATGAGATGATATACAATCGCCGATAATCTCCGTCCTCCTTAATTGCAACTTCCCCAACCCCCGTTGCTGCCGCCTTTTCTCTTTCCGCAGGCAATCCGCCTGAGGGCTTGATTTGGAAAAGTCTTCCCTCTCGAGCACTGGCAACTTTAGACATTCTCGTTGTTTGGCCTCCAGGCGTTCTAAGCAAACCGCATAATCTTCGCAGTAATCCGTCTGAAATTATTAATTTATTCCGAATTTTTGATTTTATTTCGAAAATTTTCCAATTTTGAAACCTTTTTTTGGCACGGTGCAATGAAGCGGAAACAAAACACCTGCACTGTGCAGTGAAAGCTCGGAGTTTTGTGTGCACAGTGCAAAAAACGAAGAGAACGATGACTCCCAAAATGAAAACGCGCGATTCAAACCGAAAGGTCACGAATCCAAAAAGCGAGGTGGCGACATTTTCATTGTTTGCACTGTGCACAATTTGATTTGCGATGCGACATCATGAGAAACGAAAGATGTTTGTCGCTGCGTCCTGCGATTGTGAAGTCGCAACCATTTGAGCGGCAACTCATTTCTCGCGTTTTTTTCAAGTTGCGACAAGCCATTGTGCGATGAACCAGACGTCTGAATGCACGGTGCATCATCAGAAAATAAATTGCGACTGAACGAAAACAACAAAAGGTCAGCCGAAAGAAAACTCAAAAACACTTTTTTCAAATCTTTCTGCACCGTGCAACGCACAGCGCATTTTCTGCGAATTTGATTTCTTGCACTGTGCGACTTTTTCGAAATTTGATTTGCACAGTGCAGTGGAAGAGTGTCATGAAAAGCATTGCACCGTGCGGAAGCATACTCAGGGAAGCCGGATTAAATTTTTGGATTAGCATAAATTTGCATACGGAGTGAAGAAATAAGATCCCATCGGTCGATCAGAAGCGAAACGCTAAAAACGCTTTCCTCACTTTTTTTGAAAAAATAGAATGAAAAAAATGAGGACGACTTGAGAAAAAAAGCACGGAAAAGGAGATTTCGCGTCCTTTTCAGAATCTCAAAATCGGCTTGATTCTCTATTCTTATAATCATCATAAATAGGGACTTACATCCTGCGTGAGACCAGGTGTGAATATCAGTAACAAGAGGGGGAAGGACCTCATATTAGACTCGAGATCATGCTAATCAGCGGATCTTCGGGTCGAGTAGGCAGCTGCCGCCTGAGGGCGTGAAAATTGAGCCAACAAAAAACGTGAAAAAAACGTTCAAAAGTCGTCGCAAACTACTCTTTTTTCTACGGATTTTTCAACTTTGCGCAAATATTGCAGATCCACAAGACTCAAAAAGCGATGGATTTCAATGGGAACCGGTGACAAACCCCGTCAAAATTGGTGTCGCGGTATTCGAGGTGGCAGTTATTATACGGTTGGCCCGTTATTCTACGTGTCACCTTACCTTAAAATTACAGTAATCCACACCATTTTTGGACCAAATTATTATATTTCGAGTGTATTCTTATTGTTTGTTCCTTTCAAACCTTGTAAAGTGCATTTTTAGTAGTTGAGAGTACATTTGGCATACTTTCGAGTGCATTTTATACTACTTGAAACCTTTGAAACAGGTGTTTTTGAACCGAGAAAAAGAGGCCGTAATCCATAAACAAGTTGAACTAGTGTCATCATTCGTATTAATATCATCAGGGAATGTGCAGGTGGCAATATAAACGGCCAATCAATCTTAATTTCTTAATTCGATGTTATCCTTCATCCAGAAAGTAATAAAAAAACATTTGATTGTAATGTGAATCCATTGCATTTAACGCCAGGAATGAAAGAAAACCTAGCCCTCCGTTCTTCCACATGGCCCAAAGTGTAGCCAACAGGACATGGCCACCCTTAATCCCCTCCGGGGGAATAATCCCCAATTAGCATGATGCTGTGGCAAACAATTGATAACAAAGTGCGGGTATGAGCGGGTCCAGGCAGTCATCTCCGTAATCTTTTCTCGCTCTCTGACCACCTCTGGTCCCGCCTTGAGAGACCCGAGCAGAAATAGAAATAGATGTCTCCAACCCCATTTCCCCCCTTCCACTGGTCCAAACACAGCCAGAAAAATGCCGCGCGGCTCCGTTCCCACACTCGTAAGTGTATTTCCGAGCTTTGTTGACTTAGATGGGCTTTAATTAGTGGTCATTCTAGTAAAAGCCAGTAAAAAAAATATATGAATAAGAGGCATGGATAAGATCAGAGATTTATCCTTTTCCTGGACTATTGATTAGAAATCTGTGTGTGTTTAACCAAGGAGAGCAAACATAACGACTTATTCTCACATTATAATCTATAGAGAGAATAAATAAACATAATTTATAGGATTATTTATAAAAGGTGTCACTATGACGAAAGGATGGTCATGAACTGCATAAAAAGTAAACAAAATGTAATATAAATGCAAAATAATAATTCTGTCGACACCAGTTTCCAGATTGTACCTATTTTGATGTAATTATGTGAGTAATGAAACGAGCGCCGATGACGGATTTTACAGATTTACTAAAGGGTAATTTTGAGGAGAAACTTTTGTAGCAGTGGAAGACTAGTTTACAGAGGGATTCTGATGTTCTTTCTGACTTCATATACCTTAAAAGTGAAACATTACCTCACGTATTTCGAAGTTATTAATTTTTATATTGTTTTAGACCCTTCCAACAGAGCTAAAAATGGCGGATTGCCTCGAAGACTTGGAGCCTGGAGATTCTGATCGTCGAATTGATGCCTGTGGGTTTCGAAGACAGCAAGTAAGCTGAATTTTTTCTTTATTTTTCCTGTGTTTAGTTTGACATTTTCAAAAACAAATTCCGCGATGCTTTCGACGAACATGGCCATGAGAAGCTCGCCAATCTCGTTTTGGATGGCACTCTGAAGAAGGATGTTGTGAATACAATGCGACGACTTCAAAGGGCCAAATTTACATTAGAGAAGTGAGTCTTCGGACTTTTTTTTGTTTTCAAGTAACAATATCAGAACTCGGACTACGACCTTATGAAGAAGGTCTGAATATTAAAGTTACAAGTGGTATTTATTCTAATTGTAGCTTGATTTTAGTGTGAATGAGCAGGAAGCCGTTGGTGGATTGGTAAAGAAGATCTCCGAGTTATACGATGAAATTGGAAGAGCGACAAAAGGGAACGACGAGTTCACAGTAGATAATGTAAAGCTACCCGACTATGACGAGACTGCCTTGGATTTGATATTTGGGGGAAACCCTCCAAAAGAGAACGAAGTTTCTATAACGAATGTCCAGGAGTTGAATAAGGCCTTCACAGAGAAGATCAACGAAGTTTTAGGTGCAGCTCAGCTACTTCTAAATGAATATGACGAGTTGATGGAGTATCTGAAGCGAGGAGGGGTTCCTCTCTCACCTCTGCCGAAGTAGACATATCTTTCTGTACTTATGTTGGCTTTTTTATATTTTATTTGGTCTATAGTATGTTATACTTAAAACCCTCGTCTTAATTATTCGATTGTTACCTACCTAAACCTGTTCCAATCTTAATGTGACTCCTCATTATATCGAATATTTATAGTCTGAACACACTTGTTTGCATTCTAAACATATTGGATCCGTTTAATCCTCAGAAAGTAAGTGTAATATAATAGCTCACAACTGATCAACCTGGTGGTTCTCCGTTTATTTTCGCGTAGAAAAAGTTCTTGTCGACCTTAGCTACGGAGTGTGGGGCAAAAAATTGTAAGTATGATAATTATGACTAATAAATTACCCTTGAACAGTTTTTAGTTATCTAAAATAACATAAAGCGTAATTTAAAGCCGTTTATTCCTCTGCTATGTAATCTAATATCGTAAAATCCATTAGGCTGGTGCTTTCCCGTACATCGTGAGCTGGAAATCGTTCTTTTGGGCCTTACTGGCAGGGAATTTGGGCCGGAGAAGCTAAGATAATAAAAATGATGACAAAAAATGGCAAAAATTAATCCTACTTTGAATGAACATTGCAGGTTTTTACTGACGATCATAACAGCTGCAGCATTATCGAATTGACCGCAATAATGAGGAGCCGAGAAGAGGGTAACCAGCTTTCGGTTGGCAAAGAATTCGTATCCATCTTGGACGACCTGAAGAGAAGTAAAACAATATAAAACCTGATGATCATAAGCGAGGTCATACCTGATGAGCACGACAAATCAGGTCAAGATCGTATTTCTGACAGACTGCATTGATGACTTCCACTCCGAAAGTGCAGGAGACTCCACGAATACTGAATTTGAACTTGTCCGTTGCAATATCGGGATCAGCCCAGAGAAGATCCAAGGGAAGCGAGGGATTTGGAGGATCCTTAAATGAAAGAACACCGTAGATAAGAACGGAAATTAAATTCCTAGTTACCGGCAAAGGGCGAAGGATTTCCTTGAGGACCTGCAGAGAATTTCCATTGTAAAGATCGGGACTCAGACCTCCGTGCATGCACAAGATACGATCCCCCACCAATGCCGTTAAAGGCATACAATTGAAGACATCTTGGAACGTGTTGTAAAGCTTGATGGACCTGTAACGTCGATTCAACTCCTCGTAGAATCCGTAGATTCTATTCACCAATTGGGTCTCATGATTGCCGCGGAGCAAGAAAAAGTTGCGGGGATACTTGAGTTTGAAGGAGAAGAGCAGCAGAATCGTCTCCATATTCATTTTGCCACGATCGATGTAGTCCCCAAGGAACAAGTAGTTGGTTACATTGGGGAAACCGGTCTAAAATTTAGGGTCCTTGGAAAAAAGATATGGACCGCAGGCTACCTATGAGAAAAATTTGCTCTTTCTAATTTTTTCACCGACCTCTGTCTCTGGGATACCCCCTAGCTACGCCCCGGGTCCTTGGATAATATTGGACAGTATACAAACCTTGTTGAAAATGCGCATCAGATCGTTGAATTGGCCATGAATATCACCGCAGATAGTCAGCGGAGGGTCCAGCTCGAGCATCATGGGTTGTTCGAGGAAGTGTTCTTTGACGGCGACCAGCAATTCCATGATATCCGGCTCGCCAACACACGTGCTGAGGCCGGTGCCGGGCCTGCCGACGCCCATTAGATACTCGATCAGGTAGTCCACATCTAATTTGCCCGCCATTTCTTGGATCCCACCACTCTTCACTAGAGAATTTGGTTGGAAATTCGAAAAGTTATATAAAATTTGGTTACGGTAGTGCTGAGAATATTCAAATTTGGCGCCTTAAACATTAAATTTTTTTGGGTACTGCTAATCTGACGGCAGATAATGCCTTAGGAACTCATAACCAGTAAGCTTACCCATATTTCTTCTTTCGTATCATCAGCTTTTGCAGTATAAACATCTCTTCTTTCTTTTTTTTTGTTTTGAAACTCATTGGAACCACAGTAAACACAAAACAACGTGCTTTGTGGATGTTTTGTATTTATTTGTGCATTCTGACTCACAAGAAATTAAAGAATTCCTAACTTTTCTATCAAATGTTCTGTAATTCATATGTTAAACTTGATGTCTTTCATGGAAAAATTTGGTATTTCGTTATGAGCGAAATCGAAGTTTACATTAGTTTTCATTCAGCGCTCGAGTAACTTTAATAGTCGTGAGATCGGTGAAACGATTAAAGTTGACCCTTTAATTAGTCCAATATTTCTGGAGGTCATCAATATTCTTGCTTCCTTTTGGTGGAAATAAAATCAAAGCAGAGATTTCTAACCTTTACTCTGTCTGTCAGCCTAATTTTGTTTGGTATGCTTAAAACAAAAGTGTTTTATTTATTTGTATTACTTTAGGTAACTAAACTCAAGAATGGGATCTTGGTGCGCTGAGAATTTGAGAGATGTCAAGGTAGGCAAATTGGTTGCGGGAATTGAGGACTTACTTGAAATTTTATTGAAGACATCTTAGTCATTAGGAAAAGGTCAATTTTGATTTTCAGGCCTGGAAAGATGAAGGTCTTGAGACGACAACCATTAGTAATGAAAGTGCCAAGTTATACGATGCAGTTTTGCGACAACTGGTCTCCTGGATTGATTGTGATCAACTTGGAGGATTGGTCAAGACAATGGAACAATTACAGTCTTCAGAACCTGAGTCAAGTAAAAGTTTCACCCAAGTTTAAATAATGTTACAGTAATCGCCCGATGCCTAATTTTGGGAATCGAATCCCTCGGCTCAAATGTCTCCGTTTTCAAGGATAATATTTTCAAAGAGAACATTGAGAAGTTGCTTGTCGATGCTGAGAAATACGGGAACGAAAGAGAAAGAAAACATTCGGAAGCAGTGAAATTATTTGCCTTTGGAGATATGAATAAAGCCTGCCAGAAATGGGAAGAGATCCTCGAGAAACATCCCAACGATCTGATGGCCATAAAGTTCGCTCATGACGGATACTTCTTTCAAGGAGACCCTAAAGGGAAGTTAGATAGTATTAACAGAGTGATCAACAAATGGGATCCATCTAAACCTTGTTATGGGCATCTCTTTGGAATGCAGGCGTTTGGATTTGAGGAGAATAAGGACTATGAGAATGGGAAGAAGAGCGGGTATAAAGTACGTTTTGAATTTTAAAACCATGTACCATGTTTTAAACAAAATTTAAAAAAAATAAAATTATATTTTGATAAGCAGGTCTTCTGACATGCCTATCAAAATATAGCAGGTAAGTAGTAAACTTTTACCATTTTACTATCTGAACAGTTTCTGAAAAGTCCAACTAAAAATTTTGAATTGGTCTTAGAGAGCTTGAATATCAGTTCAAGTGTCATACTCTTTAGTCATCATTTTTTAGGGGTTGGAGTACAACAAACAAGATGCCTGGTCGACCCATGCTCTGGCCCATTGTCACGAAATGTTGGGAGAATATAATGAGGGAATCAAGTTCATGGAGAGTACTGTCAGCGACTGGGAAGTGAGTTCCCTTACAATTAGTTTTATTTTAATAAAAAAAATTATTGAAATCGTATTTCAGCCGTGCTGGATGATCGCTTGTCACAATTTCTGGCATAATGCCCTATTTTATGTGGAGAAGGCGGATTATGAAACAGCATTGTCAATTTATGACGAGTGAGTAATAATAAAACAGTTCATCGAGTCATTTACCATTGCAGTTATAGTTTTGTATGGTTTTAGTGAAATCGGAAAACGAAGCCGCTCCGGAGCCATGCTTGATGTTGTAGATGCCGCCTCGATGCTGCAAAGATTACAAATGGAAGGTGTGGATGTGGGAAAGGAGCGATGGGAAGGGCTCGTGGACGTATTAGAGCCCCACATTGATAACCATACACTGGCCTTTAATGATGCCCATATGGCCATGGTCTATTCGAATTGCAACGATTCGAAATCAAAGGCTCTGAGGGATGGAATTGATAGGTTTGCGTACGTGGTTTTCAAATAATCGTTATTGAAATTTAAAGTGGTTTTAAGTGGATTTAAAGATCGTTTTTTCAGAAGCGACTCCCAACAAGGCAAGATCATCAAAGTTTTGGGCAATATAATATGCGAAGCCATCGACAGTTACAACGGCGATCGTTTCAACGAATGCTTTGACAAATTGTTCCCGATCCGGCATGAGATTTATAAGATCGGCGGGAGTAATGCACAAAGAGATGTCTTCAATCAAATTATTATTCGCTCGGGACTTAAATCAACTTCCCCGCAGCATAATCAACTCGCGAAGTAAGCCGTTTAATGATGATTAATGCTTGTTGTAGAGTCGCTATTGAGGAGAGGAAAAAGTTGAAAGTGCATTCACCGTTATTGGATCGAATTTGCAGTCAATTTATTTGATTGGCAAATTTTATGGATTCTTTGGATTGAAGGAGGTTGAGATGGGTATTTGAATATTTATATTTTTTTGAATTTTCAAATTTATTTTGTAAAGAGTTTAGAATACCATTAACCCAGAGTAAACAGTAATGCCCACTTTTTTTGTCGTCTTCCCTCCAAGTTTGTGGCGATCTTGGTCGTTAACCTCGCTTTTATTTCGGATCTTGAGAGTTTTCCGTTCGCTGGAATCATTAATCTTGTTCGGGGATTTCTCTTTTAAGGTGTCGTAAAAGTGTTGTCTCATCAGCGGCATAATACAATGCCATCTCATTTGCATATCCGCCTTCCAAGGCTCTTTTCCCTTGATCTCCAATCAGATGCGCTTCATTTCATCCAAGAAGTTTATGGAACAGGATTGCCTTGAGAATGACCTAGACTTGGCTATAGAATTCGTAAAATAGCTGGATATTACTTATTTTACCAAAGCATAGCAGCAAATTGAATTTGTCGCGGTTATTATCTTGGACCTTGTACTTAGGGCATGTTGCACCCAAAATTTTGGAATGAATTCTCCCGGGATTGCTAATTCAGTGACCCCGTTTTGATGGCTAATAAGGGGAGGTCAAACATTATTTAAACACGCTTCAATTACATAAGCCTTATGTATTCTCGCGAGACTATTATACTCAATAATCCATATGCCATCCATTAAACATGCATGTACAATATAGTTGGACAGACCCGGCGCTTATCCCCTTACGTCATGCCCTATTGTAATATCTGAGATCCAACTGAGAGCAAGTTGGCGGTCTCTTCTTCCAGGCACTTGAGAAACGATGTATTTAGCTCATACTTAGGGTCATTCTTTAAGTTCTTTTAAGAAGATCTTTAAGACTTGTCGCTCGGAACACTTGGGATTTGATAATTGATGTCCCAAATTCAAGTAATAAGTCTCAGTTGTCATTTTTTCTGGTCAGAAAATAATGATTAATTCTTCTAATCTGTATAAAACATATTCAAATTAGGTTCAAATCTTTATAAACTCTGTAATAATTAAAATACACGCTTTCCAATGATATTATATAAACTGTACAAAATCGGAGTTGGACGATTGGGGAAAAAGACGATTGGGGAAAAGTACGATTGGGGAAACCGAAAAGTATTATTTTTCTTCCATGCAAATGTCGAAGTTAGGATAATCGAGGGTGCTCATTTCGAAAATGACATTCATTTTTTTGATTCTTACTTTTTTCCTTAAGTAGTACTGTAAAGTAGTAATTTTTGAAATTTTTCTAAAAATACTGGATATAGGGGTTTTCGAGGGTGCTGATTTCGAAAATCATGTTCATTTTTCCTCTAGTACTATATAGTACTATTCTGATACTATATAGTACGAGGTCAAAATATGGCTTTTGACGTTAATGGTGTTGTTTTGATGCTTAGTACTCTTCAAAAACACGTTTTAAAGACTTGGTGCTATATAGTACTGTCTGATACTATGTAGTACGAAGTAAAAATAGGCGTACTAAGCACCAGAACAACACCACGAACGCCTAAAGGCCAACTTTACACCTCGTACTACATAGTATCAGGTAGTACTATATAGCACCAAGTCTTTAAAACGTGTTTTTGAAGAGTACTAAGCATCAAAACAACACCATTAACGTCAAAAGCCATATTTTGACCTCATACTACAGTGCGTCCCAGGTTTTTGGTTCCACCCCATTTTTTGATCATATCTCTGGGGGTTTTTTCTCAAATGCCATGAAATTTTACACAAGTGTTAACCAACCTTTGAGAATAAGCTATGCGAAGTTTCATCCCAATTGGCTTCAGTACTCTGACGTCATGGCGATTTTTTTAAAATTTTGGGTGTCCCAGGTTTTTAGTTCCACGTGGAAATTTGCGAGTTTTTTGGTCCGGTTTTGAACCAACCTGCTCTGAATACTATTCATCTTGTACTCTGTAGTATTAGAAAGGGTATTACATTCGTATCTGCCGTACTTTTTCAACGGAGTGACCCCACGAGCCATCTCCGACCTCGTACATCAGGTAAACATTGGTTTTAAAAAAAATTCCTATTAGTGATTTATTTCCCGCAAGAAACAACTTAGACTACTTGTACCAAATGCAAGATGTAAAACAAACCGATACCGATTAGTTTGAAGTCATTTAATCGACGTTTTAAGTCACTTAAGCTACGGTTTACCTTCTACAGTAACCTTCAAAGGCCCTAAAAGCACAGAAAATTACTATCTATAGGAACTTTTTGCCCCGAAAATCAAACTCAGCATGTTAATAAACCTATAGCTGTATCTTATTTCTTGCTTAAATGTTCAATCTGCCGCAGGTGGTTGGTTCAAGGAAAAATGGGTAAAAGCAAGCCTATTTTGGCCTATTTTTTTGTAGAACGAACTTTACAGACCCGATTTATTCTGAAACGGCTAATGATTGTAGCATTACGTTTTCAGGCACGCTGCGTTCAAATTTGCATATCAAATTTTGTGATTCTCGTCCATTCCTCTTGGTAATTCGGGGTATAAAGTGTTACGGTAGCTACTTGTTGAAGATGAGATGCCAAGAAAATACTCGAGATCATTGATCAAGCTACTTTTTTTCGTTAAGTAGATGCACACTGTGTAATTTAACAGCATTGGCAAGTTTAATGCCCAAAAAACAGCCTGACTGACATTTTTTTCAGAACCAATCTTTATCTCATGTACAAGGTCGCAGATGGCTCATAGCGCCACTCCGTCGAAAAAGTACGGCAGATACGAATGTAATACCCTTTCTAATACTACAGAGTACAAGATGAATAGTATTAAGAGCAGGTTGGTTCAAAACCGGACCAAAAAACTCGCAAATTTCCACGTGGAACCAAAAACCTGGGACACCCAAAATTTAAAAAAAATCGCTGTAACGTCAGAGTACTGAAGCCAATTGGGATGAAACTTCGCGTAGCTTATTCTCAAAGGTCGGTTAACACTTGTGTAAAATTTCATGGCATTTGAGAAAAAACCCCCAGGGATATGATCAAAAAATGGGGTGGAACCAAAAACCTGGGACGCACTGTATATAGTATCAGAATAGTACTATATAGTACTAGAGGAAAAATGAACATGGTTTTTGAAACCAGCACCTTCGAAATCCCCTAAATCCAGTATTTTTCGAAAATTTTTAAAAAATTAGTACTTAACAGTACTACTTAAGGAAAACTAGTAATGTTCAGAAAAAATAAACCCGATATTCGAAATGAGCACCCTCGATTATCCTAACTTCGACATTTGCATAGAAGAAAAATAATACTTTTCGGTTTCCCCAATCGTACTTTTCCCCAATCGTCTTTTTCCCCAATCGTCCCTTTCCCCAATCGTCTTTTTCCCCAATCGTCCCAGTTCCGTACAAAATATGTGCACAAGACCTACATAAATATGATACAACAAGGAGATTGAGGGCAGAGATCATGAATAGGCAGTTGGGACTGATTTTAAAGGCACTTGGGATTAGAAAGACCTAGATGAAGAAGATCACAGGATGCCGTGGAAATGGGCATCGCACTGGGAATGTGGAAGATAAGTATCATGGTGGTATGGCCAGTGATGACTTAAAGCCGATTACACAAGGAATCCCTGTTCTCTCGGCGATTTCCGATTTACCGTCAGATTGGGAGGAGATCCCGCTGAGCCATGACTGGAGGTTGTTAACGTCGTGTGGTTGGTTCCTATCGATGACCGTGACAGCAAAGGCGATCGATTTTGTCTCAAAGTTCCTCCGGAGATAAGATATCCCGGACCTGCGGGATTAACCCCATCCGTAGTACAACTGAGGCGGCATGGAGGGATGGAATATTGGATTAATCTTCGGGCATCTGCTTCATGAAGACCGATTGAAATAAGGTCTCCATAAGGAGTCTCAGTAAGACGCTCTACTGTTGTGATTCCATTCCTATTCAAAACTTCAATGTAATGTACAAGATTGTGAAGCCTGAGGAAATTTGGGAGGGTTAGAACTGGAGGAGCGGTCATTGGAGGCGACGGGCGAGGGTGCATTAGAGACGGGGAGTTCTCAATCACCATGCTGTAGGAACTGAAATGTCATCAAGATGATTTTTCAGTTAAAAATTTAAAAAACTGTTTAAAGTTTTAATTGTTTAAAGTCTAACTTACACTTCCTCCTGAGCTTGATGCAACAACGCCGACAACCGTTGAACCAGCTGCTCAAAACTCGGTCTTTTATGACGTTCTTGTTGCCAACATTCCAACATGACTTCATGCAAAGAAACAGGACAATCCATGGGTCTGGGCAACCGGAATCCCCCCTGAACTTCTTGGATCACTTTATGGTTGGTCCAATCCCAATATGGTCGTTCTCCGAAAGAACAGACCTCCCACATCACAACGCCGAAGCTCCAGACGTCAGACGCAGCTGTGTATTTGTTATGAGATATCGCCTCAGGGGCTGTCCACCGAATCGGAATCTTCCCTCCTTGAGTTGTGTATTCTTGTTCCGAGGAAGCGCCAACTCCACGACTGAGGCCGAAGTCAGCAATTTTACAGGTCAAACGATCATCGACAAGGACATTTCTGGCGGCCAAGTCCTAAAAATGATGACTAAAAATATAACCTTCCACTCACTCTATGCACATATCCTTTATCAGTCAGATATTTCATTCCACAAGCAATCCCATGCATCATTTCAATGAGTTGAGGTACCGTAATCTTCCCATCATCATTATCCCTCAAGAATTTATCTAGTGATCCATTCAACATGTACTCGGTCAAGATCATTACTGGCTCAGATTTGGTAACAACCCCGACCAACTTGATGACATTGTCATGTTCAAATTGGCCCATAATAGAAGCTTCGGCAAGGAAATCGGCCTTAGCTTTGTCAGTACTACCGGGAAGTAGAGTTTTTACAGCCACAATCTGCTGAACAACTCCTCCATAGACATTCTCGACCTTCAGACGGCCAGAACATACTTCCCCGAACTCTCCGGCACCAATTGTTCGGGTCACTTCAACATTTTCTGGAGGAATTTCATTCGTAAATTCAGCCAGAGCATCTCGGGGATTTTCGTATGTTGTGGGATCCACATAGGGCTTGTATCTATTGACAATTCCGCCAGAGCGGGGGCTCGTGCTGTAAGCGGGGATCAACGGGACGTTTACTAAAAATAAAAAGGCATTAGACTTGCAAAAAAGATTGTAAACAATATCAAGGATGACTTACATTTTCTCTGAAAAGTATTGGAAAAGGCGCTCTTCGAGTTAGGTCCGTAATCTGGAGTCAAAGTTCCTTGTTTATAAGTGTCCAAAACATCCAAATCACTGAATTGTTTCCTCTTCTGACAGCTCTTCTTGTAGCAGATAACCATCAATCCAAACATAGTTACACTCAACAAAACTAATGTTGAACATAACACCAGAAAAAGGTTCTTTCCCACTTTTAATTGCTCGAATGAAGGCTCCGGGAAGAGAACATCATCAGCATTGGGACTCTCGTGAACTGTAATATCTGGATTCGCGAGCGGTTGAGATAAACATCCATGAAGATGGGAATGCCCTGAGGGCCTGTAGAAGCCGGGAAGACAAGAGCAAATAACTGAAGCCAACTTGGAGGCTTCGGAATTCGGAGGACACGGACGACATTCTCCTGGTCCATGGGACGGCTTGAAACTATTCAGGCCACAGGCTAAAATTAAAAAATTTTAATATTCATAGGGGAACTTGAGAAAATTAGATTTTCGTTTTAATCATTAAGGTCATCAAGATTTCAATTTTTGATTAAATTTTAATTTCAATTTGACTTTTATTAAATTCGAAACGGTTTCGCTGAAGGACCCCTCCATCAACATATCGCTAATCCTCTTAGATATAATCGAATCTTGGCCCCGCCGACAAAAGCGATTGTTTTCTTCCGCGAGGGACCGCCAAATGGGCCCCTATCCTAATATTTTAAATCGAGTTATTATGAACAAGAAGGCGATGCGCAAGGTCAAAGAAGGGGCGGCACATTGTCTGGGCCTAATTATTCCGGCCATAGAGGGGTCGGATATGTTATAATTTGACGCCTTTCCGGCGCCCATAACACGCTCCATAATGGGAAAGGTCCCTTTCTTCCATTTGGGGGAAGTCTCAACTCTCATTAACAAGGTAATTTGAGGGCGGGAAGGGTCAAAGACTCCATTACGGAAGACTTACGGGCACACGTGTTGGCGGAGCGGGAGTATATAAAGCCGGGATTGCATTGGCATTCCTCGGTCAACATCTGCCAGTTCCCGTCGATCTTGCACAAAGCTTTTGGCGGATCTCTTCGACCGGAAACAAGACTCGAATTGCCAATGCATTCCCCTTGAACTGAGACCACAGAATGAAGATCGGCACCTGGAATTGTGCGGGGAATCTTGGTCAACGTGTTCTTCATCTCTGGACACACTTCGTAGTAGACCTGAGAAAGGATGATATAATAAGGTGTAAGACAAAATTTAAGCTTACTTTGACATATAGCACAGACGAGCATGACCCGGAATCCTTAATTGAAAAGTAAACACTGCTCTCATCAAACGCGAAACTGGTTGTTTGAATAAAAATCTGGCCGTTATCTTCGTTGGGGGCCAAGGTTTCGACCAGCTTCCAATCAGTCGAATTATGCCAATTATGAGATGGTAACAAGGTCGCTGAGTTGACTGGATGTGCATATAATTTTAAAGTTTCTTTGCAAACAGATTTAGACGCCTGATTTGGGATGTCGTGACATTTTCTCATGGTGAATTTGACCTCGAAGAAGAGCCGACGGCCTTCTTGACGTTCGATTCGAGGCAGTAAAAGCCAATTCTCAAAGTTGGATTGTTCCACAACACAAGTGGAGAAGGCTTGATGGTTAAGATTCTTGGTCTCGCTGCGGTAGGTCTCTTCCAACCACTGAAAACAGTAGAAATATGTAATTTGAACGGTAATGCTGGTTAACGGAATTAGAATGCGTAATTAAAAGGATGTCTAAATGATGTGAATTCAAATAACCGTTAAATTACAAGACGTTTTTCAGCCAAGGATTGACTTACTCCATCCATATCCAACGACGAATAAACGGCCCATCCCAACTCTGAAGTAGCGTTTAGAGTGTCCAATAAATAGATTCTTTCCGCTCTATGCAGTGGTATCAGTATGAGGAATATGAGCCAAAGTTTCATTTCGGCTTCATCCACGTTTCTTTCTTAAATCATATGGAAATCATAATAGAATTAGGGAAACGGCAAACAAGAAAGCCAATAAAGCACGAAACGATTCTTAACGAGATTGCGGTTTAAGGGAAAGGCGCTGCGCGAACGGAGCTTAACGGACCGGGGAGAAAAGGGCGGAGTCGCGACAACAATGACAATACAAAAAATATTTCTTGGTTCTCAAGTCCGACAATTCGAGTGGGTTACGTAACCGACACTCAGCGATAGCCATGGGCGAGAAAAACAAGTGTAGGGCCAGGAAGAAGACATCGGAGGGTCGCGGGAGACATTGTAGTAGCCCACTTGGACTCGTTCCAGCATGCAAATTTCTGCGCACTCTGACCTCCACCTGCCGGGAAACAAAACAACATGGAGGGCTTAGTGTTAGGGCGGGACTCTCGGACAATGCGTCTCTTCCGGGCCGCCAGATCTCCCGCGACGACCTTGCCACACAAAAACAATGAATTAACTTTTTTCCTGCATATTTGGAAGGCGTCCGCTGATGCGTAAACCGATCCTCCAATTCCTCGCTGAACCTGCTCTTGATGATCGAAGGTCGCGGAATTCAAACCTCATTAAAAGAGAATTAAGAGATCGCGGAATGGGCTCATCAATGGACTCGGATTTCTACATCAAGCATATGTTGACAAGAAATGAAATGACAACAAAGCAGAGAACTTGACACCCTCGTTTCGAGTAGCAACTCCCGAGTTTAACCTAATTTCATTAGCCCCGGATAATCCTTTTTTATCCCTCTTATCACCATCTTCCCTCACATCGCTCGCAATCTGACAGTCAAAGTAAACACGAAAAAACGGCTGGAACCCGCCACGTAAAGAAAGCGCGACATTATCATCGAATCAGCCCGAGCATCGCTATCTTTTCCAATAAATCAAAAGTCAATTAATAGGCCCAGCGGTTACATCAAAGCCCCCTGCAATTCCGCGCCTATCTCAGCAAACACGCGACCCCCATCGAAACGCTTTTCATATGTCATAAAAGTGCCAAATATGGTGAGGAATATAAACTGAAGGGGGCTTGGGCACGACATTTCGAGAAGTTTTATCAAACTCCTTGATCTGCTGGGTGGGCCATAAAATGAGACACATGCCGAGAGATCGGTAATAAATCGTGTAATAACATTTGGACCGTAAAACTTGCATAACACAGATGGATATCGCCATGACATCTTTTCTGAGATTTAAAACAATATTTAAAAAAGTTTTAAAAATTTTTGAATTAAAATTAAATCAGTCTAGAGTCCCGCACCCCCTTTACACCTTTCCTAGACCTTGCCCAATAACTTGATCTGGCCAATAAACCGGGTCTCAAACGATTAAATCCCCATAAATCAGCTGTTTTATCAAATCCCCCCGCGGTTTCCGCACTGTCACAATAAATGGGTAATACGGCTGTTATGTGATTGTGTTGCAACAGTTGTCTTGTCTTGGCACGCCACAAAGCCGTAAATTAAAAAAAGGATATCGGATCACCTTTTCACACCCGCTGCCCTCTTCTCGGCTCTCAAAAACATCCAGCGCGCCCTCCCGTCACCTTAATGCCGGCACTTCAGGCTTCTGGTCAGAGGAAAGGAATGACCGCCTCTAATCGTCTTCTGGGATCTCACGCCGACCCAAAAGGGACCTTGAGATAGGCTGATAACACCCGCCGTCCCTCCATTTGTCTTGTCGTACCGTAGCGGGCGACTGTTCCAAAAAAGAAGGCTTACTCAGATTTCCCTTACTCATCGTCGCTTATCTGTTAAGATAGGTTACAAAAACAAAGTCGTAAAGTTTTAATTAAAGCCGGGGAGTTTGATCGAAACTTGGGAGGCAAATTAAGCATGGTCGACGTTAATGACTACCATGATGACCTGGGTTTCGCTTTATGAGAGGAAACCGAAAACGCAACTCGGAATATTTTCGTTGCATTTCCATAGCGTTTGTAGGAGACAATACCCTCATTAATGAAGCTACAACATCCTAGATTTGATCCAAGACAATATATTATTGCTGTGTCTTGAGCAATAATATAGATTATATAAAATATCCAGGAAACGCCTGCTTACCGCACAATACAAACAGCAATTTTCCGGTATGCAAATTGAAAAAGCATTACCTCCAAAAGTCAGGGTTACCCCGAGCCATCACTGCAGGCCTCCCAATTAACAAGGGGTTTAGAGGTCACCGCAAATGTGCGAGGAATAACTTGGGAATGCATGGGGCGTGGGTTGAGGTCCCTCCTTGCTCATTCCGCAACCTTTCCGTGGCATTACGCCTGATGATGAGGCGTTGGCCATCATTAAAGGTCGGCCGGGGCCGTCTTTGGGATCAGGCCCAGAACCCAACGACGATAAAAATAATTCACCCCACGAATGTGGTGGAGGTCAAATAAAAACCGCAATAATTTCTCCGCCGAATAACTCATAAATCGAATAAAAATCTCGCCCAATGCCGTCGATCACCGCCACTAACTCGGCAAATTAGGAGAGACGCCATTAATGTTAGGAACAGATGTACTTAGAAAAAGATTCGAAAATACTTACGAAAAGGTTTGAAAAGTACAGTAGTTCCCTTCACATCCGAAAACAGTAAATCAAAGTTGTGAAAAAAGCCGACCCAGGCTGTCAACCCATTCAAAAAATCGCCCCAATCATCGTAAAATCGGACAAGTTGGGCCAGCTGCCTTAATGGGATCAATTAATGCGCGGAATGGGCTTCTGGCCGCAAGGATGTCCGGAACATAAAACCCCACTCTCGACTTACTCCGACAGACCGTATGGTCACTACAAGAGCCTGTAAACGGATGCCTTAAAGCTAGAAATAAGCTTAAAGCGAGCCTTAAGCGGTCGGAGAGAAAAAGATATTATGCCCATCGAATATGCAAATAACGGGCGAAAGAAACATTGTTATGACATCAAACAGAAAACGATTAGACGGAATTAAAGGGGATCAAGCCATCTAGAACATCCTGATCCGAACCTGTTTGCTCTGAATGGACAAGAAGAGCGGCGACCAAAAGTGTTGTGCCGAAAAGGCCTTTTATAAGAATTTGACTATGGGGAAAGTAAAAAAGGAGGTTTCATTCGAATAAGATGCTCACGAACTTGGCACGCGCGAGAATCCGCGGACAATGCGGTTGTCCTTAATGTGATTAATCGGATATCCCCTTTCCGGAATACAAATGTCCCCAGTTCAAATTTAAATACAAAGTCCCGGCTTGGCGCTGACAAATGACGGCTATTTTTTGCCGAATGATGGAGCTGCAGATACGACAACAGAGCCCATTTCGTTTGTCATCAAGTCCGTGTTCCCAAACGTATTATTTGAATGTGATGACAGAAACAATATATACAGGGAAAAGGAAGGGAAAGGCGCACAACAAGTGGCATAAAACGTTTATGGCCCTTTTATTGGCTCCACTTGTAACATAGTCCAGTCGACGGGAGAAAAGTTTGAAACAAAGGCCGAAGCGAATCGAGATTAGCTGGAATGACCCATTAATCGGGTCATGGCGTCTCAGGGGGCGGAATTCAAACTTCCTCAGAGCCTCCGAGTGATTCCGCCGAGGTCATTACACAAGTTTCTCGAATTCCAACAAACTCGGTCGGCATTCGAGGCTGTGCTTAAACGAGCTCATTCCCCCGCTCCTTAACAACCTGGCGCCCGTTTCTGCAAAAGTAATGAGCCATAAGGAATGAGGACCAAATCAAAAGCGGTGACTCCGCGAAACCGGCTTCATGGCTTCCTTGATTCGAAGAAAGTGACTCCGAAAAGGCGATTATTGGATGGGGAAGATCAGGGCGAAAGTTGTGGCCATAACAAGGGCAAAGAGCAAGAAACAGTCATAATGATGGACTATGAGGGATTCCAAGCCTAAAATGATTGGAGTTTAGCTCCGAAAGAGCACTCGCAACATTTCCCGCAGCCCGTCAAGTCCCCATCAGCCGGACCTTCAAACATTGCAAAATGGACTCAAAACATGCGGAACCCAAAACTTGGCCGTCGGTTGGCACTACACGATGACTAAAACCACTTCGCCGATCCGTATCGGCAAATCCGGTGGGAAAAGCGGGCGCTCCAGAAGAGGCGCTCTTCTTCCAGCCATTAGACCCCGCCCTGGGAGGGCATGGCAATTTCACGCATCCGCAAGACGAATTAGACACCCCGAGGCAAACGGCTCGAAGGTGTTGGCCGAACGGAAGCCGAGGGTGACAAAAGGTCGGGACCCGCATCCATCACCGCCTCAAGGTGTGAGTGGTGTTCGAATGAGGGCTGGGTGACAAGCCTCCCTCCCCGCCATGCCCGGAATTACTCCCGACCTTTTGAAGAGCGGATTAAGACAATCAAAAGGCCAGGCTTGTGGCCAGGAAATGAGCAGCGATCAGACGGGAAATTGGGCCCCAATGCTTATTATTATTCGCCCTGAGGCGATCGCCCCAACCTCCTCGAGAGCTATGACAACATCCATTTGACAGCGTTATTACTGTGCATGCGCTGGACATGAGCGCAATAAGACAGGCCTCTTGACTAGACTTGAATTAGCTGAAGAGCCGCGAGAACATAACTTCTGAACGATCTCCGAATCAAGACAGATACAAGTCACTAAGAGAGGCGAGGAAAAGAAGGGACAAGCATCAGCAAGATGACCGTGGAGATAGACACCAGGCTCGAAATACGAAACACGTAAGCAAACGGATGCTTGAACTGGATCAACGTCACAGAAAGTGAAGAAAACATCTCGTTTGATTACTGCAATATAATGAGAGTAACTTGGGGAACAGAAAAATTAATGGGAGATAAAGTGGAACAATGTACTAGAGGGAATACACTCTATAATATAACATTATATGAGTAGTTTCTTTTGATCCTTTTACAAGAAACCTCCAAATAAGTGAGCCAGAACTTTTGAAAGGCCCAGAAACCCGAGATCGCCCCGATTTCCACTTCTCCATCTTTCCTATTCATCTAATTTGCGAAAAAGGTGCAAAGTGCCCAGATCCCCATTTACTGTTTGCCTTTTCGGGCCACGGCCGGTCACATTTTGGCTGAGATTGGATGACAAACAAAGTCCTAATGAAACCATCTCACACTGCGCGACACCTCAGCAGGTCACCCCCTCATTTATTCCTGACCTTTTTTGTTTATTCTACGGTAGAAGTAATGGAGTGGATCTCCATTTACAGCCCTCCAAGACAGCGCGCAATTGACCCCTTAGGGCCCGTTTTTTGGAGTCCATTTTTTGGGCTCAAACTGGGATTTAAAGGGTTGAATTTTGCATAAATTAAAGGGCTGTTTGTGACACTTCTTCTATGTTAAACTCAGCCTTAATTCGGGGCGGAGGAAACAGTTGGATGCGGGGATTCTGATGGTCAGAAGAAGCGAGAATTCCTAAACGACTTAAATCATCGGAGTCAAAAAAGGAAACTCAAACAGAAAACGGAACCATAAAAAGTAGCGGGATTACCGGGCGACACGATTCCAAGGCCTTAGCGGGAGTTCTCGACCTTCGCGGGACCCTGCTTGAGCATAATTTTGTATTAGAGAACGGTGCAGACGGCATTCATCGTTCTTTGAACATCTTTTTTAATCATCGGTGCCCTTTCCCATCACTCAGCAAGTCAAACACGCGGTTCTTTGAAGTCATCACTTCAAATATTACAGCCTTCGCTGCTGATTCTGTCTTGTATTTACAAACTAAATTACTTCCAATTTCATTTATATCACCGTTCAAACACCAAAAAAGGGCTACATTCGGACCGTAATGCATCAACTATGATAAGAAAGGGGGCATCATTCCACTTGCAAGATAAAAAATTTGGCTTTCAAAATAAAAAATTAAACTGTAAAGTAATATATTTAGAGTTTATTATACAACCGGGCTTGGAATAAACATTTCTGGAAGTAAAAGAAGAGGCCATTCTTCCAGCGCGCAACTTTTAATTTCCAGAAATCCGCCAGGGAAATGAGCCCAAATGAAATAAAGGTTGGGATGTTATTGCACGGCTCGAGAGGACAATTCAATTGGCTCACGAATTCTTCTCGGCGACGGCAATGGTGACACACTTGGTCTCGGTGTAGTTCTCGAGGGCATATTCGCCCAGTTCGCGCCCGATTCCACTCATTTTGAAGCCTCCGAAGGGAGCGGCCGCATCAAACACATTGTAGCAGTTGATCCAGACAGTTCCGGCATGCAGGGCGGAGGAGAATTTGAGAGCACGGTCCAAATCCTTGGTCACAATACCAGCAGCCAGTCCATACATGGAGTCATTGGCCTTCTCGATGAGATCTTTGTCGTTTTCGAAGGGAATAATCGACATCACAGGGCCGAAGATCTCTTCTCTGGCAATGGTCATGTTGTTCTGGACGCCGGCGAAGACAGTGGGGCTGACGAAGTAGCCCTTGTCTCCAACCCTCTTTCCTCCAGCAATCAACTGAGCGCCGTCTTTCTTTCCATGTTCAATATATCTCAGGATGGTGTTCAGCTGATTCTCATCGACTTGAGGGCCTTGTTCAGTTTCAGGATCGAAGGGATCTCCAACTTTGCGGTTTTCGGCCAAAGTCTTGGATCTCTGGACAAATTCATCGTAGATCTTTCGCTCTACAAAGGTTCTGGATCCAGCACAACAAGTCTGGCCTTGGTTGAAGAATACTCCGTGAGCACTCTGACGGACGGCTTCTTCGAGATCAGCGTCGGCGAAAACAATGTTGGGACTCTTACCACCAAGCTCCAAGGTGACACTGAAAGATGGGAATTAGTTTTGAAACGTTTCACTTATACGAAATTACACATCGCACAACAAAAAAAACTTACTTCTTCAGGTTACTCTGAGCAGCAGCAATCATAATCTTTTGTCCAACAGCAGTTGATCCGGTGAAAGCAACCTTATCTACATCGGGATGCACGGCCAAAGCAGCACCAGCAGTGTGTCCATATCCAGGGACAATGTTGAGGACGCCTGGAGGGAATCCAGCCTCAGCAGCCAATTTGGCAATGTATAGACCAGTCAATGGAGTCTGTTCAGCGAGCTTCATAACAATGGTGTTTCCAGATGCCAAAGCAGGTCCCAATTTCCACGCCTGCATGAGAAGGGGGAAGTTCCAGGGGATAATTTGACCGACAACTCCAACTGGATGATGCTGGGTGTAGGTGAAGTAGTTCCCGCGGACTGGAATGGTCTTTCCTTCAATCTTGTCGGCCCACCCCGAGTAGTACCGATAACAGTTGATGGAGAGTTGGAGATCACCAAGAAGAGACATCGAATAGGGCTTTCCATTGTCCAAACTTTCCAGACTCTGAAATATCAAAAATGTATTACTTCTAATATTGCTTCTTGGACCTAAACATCCATACAAAAAGAAAATTACTTACAGCAATATAAGAGGCATCTCTTTCCATCAGATCAGCCAAACGATGCAAAAGTAGTCCACGATCCGAAGCATCCATGGTTCTCCAGGGTGATCCAAGTTTGTAGGCATCCTTTGCAGCCTTGACGGCATCATCAATGTCGGCCTTGTCTCCTTCTTGGATATCAGCAATCTTCTCGCCGGTGGCTGGGTTGATGGTGGCAAAAGTCTTGCCGCTCTTGGAGTTGCGCCATTCGTTGTTGATGAAAATCTGCAAAACAAAAAGGTATATATAGACACTAAAAAAACTTCTAGACGAGATAAAAAGGACATTTTAGATAGAAAACAATCCAACCGAAAATCACATGTCTTGTTTAACAGGATTATCCGTCTTCTTTTTGTTTTTTTGACTACAAAAGTTCAAATCAACATGTCTTCCGAGGGAAAAGAGAGTCGGATTACCTGAGTGCAATGAGGAAGATTGTCCCAAACGGGTTCAGGGGCCACGATATTGGACGCCTGGCGGGCTGAGCTTGCAATCGGCTTGAGAGTTCGGAGGATCGACGACATTGTTGTCAATCGTTTGAATTCAATCTAGAAAGAAAGTTCCTATAAGTACTGCGACCACGCGGGGGCACGAACAAAAGGGGCGGGACTGGGGCGGCGAGCACGTTTCGGTTATGTTCGGGGGGAACACAAAGAACGATTGGGAGAAAAGGCCGATGAACAGACGTGCTTTCTCCTCGCAATGTTATTTATTTTTGGGGGTTGGCCCTGCACTTCCACGAGGCCTTTCGGCAACCAAACACTCTTATCTGGCTCATCAATTACAAACTCGGGGAACCCAAAGAACGAAATCAAGCATACAACACGCAAAAAGGGCTTACAAAAGCATCGAAGGAAAGGGCCAAAGGCGAAAATAAAAGTGAGAAAATATGAGGAATGTTAAACAAAACATATCGGACCCTTCGAAACATCAACTAGAACTCTTTATTGTGGAAAACATGGAACGATAACAAAATAAATAAAAACCGGCTCTGTATTACAAGTCCATCACCGATTTCCTTGAGGTCGGAGTGTTGGGAGTGTCCGGCGTGCTGATGTCGCCGAAGCTTCTGAAAAAAAATCATAAAATTTGACGTTTGTGTCACATAATACGGGAGAAAAAACGTAATCCTTCAAAAGATATAATCCTACAACGAGAAAAAATATGACTGCATAAAGGAGACCAAAATTAGACGGAGTTTATAAAGCCGATTAGTCTTATATTGTCAAAGTCTCATTAGCAACATCTAAAAATAGTTTTTTTTCATATGAATTTCGGATTCTTCGTAGTTTATGTTCTAACAGGGCAATAAAGATGACTACAATACATTTTAAAATACCAACGCCTTCTTAAAAAAGGTTGAACTTCATATTCCAAATCATAAAGCATAATGAATCTCAGAGATAGCAATTCACTCTTCACATTACACACCAACAAAAAAAATAGGGCGATTATCATCTGTCAAAGAAGACATTGCAGAAATTCGCCTAGCTTTTTCGGAATGACGCTGTTTCTGGACAACAGCTACTAGTTTGTTATGTTAGGGAGAGAACACTCCAGAGAACAGCATAAACATCAAACCACGTGACAGCCATTTCATGGCCTTTGGCCCTTTCGGAAAGATGAATGGGGAGTTCTTTCGGCTCAGAACTTTCGTCAAATTCAATTCAGGGCTAAACAAGAGCGGGAGAACCAAAATAGAGATTACCTTGATCCGTTTTACACAATAGTTTCGGAATTTGGAATGATTGTCACGCATTATATACCACAAATCCAATCTTCTCAGATTTTTCACTCTCGCATTTTTCAAACAATTGCTATGTCCGATCGCTGCACAAACACCAAAGTACGCGGGCGATTATCACTCTTTTCGACTCAGTTTGCAGTTCAAAGAGCTAGACTTTACCTATCGGAGTAGAAAAACGTAATACCTGATCTAACGGAAAGGAAAAACGTAATATTTGATCTCTAAGCGAAAAGATGTGACAATCGTTAGACCCAGTCAAAACAAACTATAAACTCTCCTGCTTCTTACATACTATATTTTTCGCAAAAGAACTGACCTTTCAAGGTTCTGTTGGTATTCTTGGATCTCTTGAATGAAGCTGTTCAACTCGGTGACAAGGTCAGTGAAGGAGGGTCTCTCATGCCGCTGATGTTGCCAACATTTCCCCATGATGTCGAAAAGTCTGTCTGGAGCGTCCATCGGCTTCGGGAGTCTGAATCCATTCTTCACCTCTTCAATTACTCTTGAATTAGACCAATCCCAATATGGTCTTTCTCCAAATGAGCAGATCTCCCACATCACGATGCCATAACTCCAGACGTCTGAGGCCGACGTGAACTTGTGATGGGCAATACACTCAGGTGCCGTCCATCTTACAGGGATCTTGCCTCCGGTTGTAGTGTACTCCCGGTCATCTTTTGATCGGACCTTCCGACTCAGGCCAAAATCCGCAATTTTGCAGGTCAAACGATCATCAACGAGAACATTCCGAGCTGCCAAATCCTGAAATAATGTAATTATTGGTGAATTTGACGTAATGATCATGTGTAATATAATGTGATGCAATATTAATGTACATACTCTGTGAACAAATCCTTTTCCTGTCAAATATTTCATTCCAGAGGCGACATTGTGCATCATCATCAACAATTGATAGAGTGAAAACTTTCCATTGTCGTTGCTTCTTAGGAATTTATCCAAAGATCCATTCAGCATGTACTCTGTGATGATCATCACCGGCTCCGTTTTGGTTGTAACACCCACCAGATGGACAACATTCTCGTGGTCGAACTGCCCCATGATTGACGCTTCCATCAAGAAGTCGGTTCTCGCTTTTCCCGCCACTCCTGGATGTAGCATTTTAACGGCGACAATCTGTTGGACCATATTTGTGACATTACAATAGGTCGATTCGACCCTCAATCTACCACAACAGACTTCTCCAAAGTGTCCGGATCCAATTGTTCTGGCCAATTCGATCATTTCTCGAGGAATTTCATTGGCAAAGTCGGCGAGAGCTTTGGAAGGATCGTCGTAAGTCAGTGGATCCACATACATCAACACTCCTGGCTTGTTGTTCCCAGTCATAAAAGCCGGGAAAAGAGTTACTGCAATGGACAGCATAAACAATTGTATGTGGAGATACCTGATTTAGGGGTGGGAGGTGACGTCATGGAGGAAACTGAGTGCCGGGTACTCCGATCAGCTAAAATAATATCAGCAATGTCATGAATAATTCACAAACAGTATAGTCAGAAATTGTATTCACATACATTCTTTACTCTCTGGATTGGGCAAACTGTCGTCCGTATCCTGTTTCATCCGCAATTTCGATTGCACAAGATAAGAGACGATGGCTACGCATAAAATAAGGACAACCACCAGAGAGGAAACTAGTATAATGATCACTTTCCCACTGTCTCCTTCAAAATTTGAGTCCATTTGAGAAGTTCTGATATCTCGAAGAAGCGACAACAAATAACATTCCCCTTCAGTTTCATCTGGATTCGATCGAACGTGTCCGGACTTGCATTTACATTGCGAAGATCCTGTTTTAGATGAGGTAGACCCGACTGGACACGCTAGACACGGTAAAACATCGTAAGAAGGGCTATAGAAATTGACTGGGCATTCTGAAAGACATAGTACATTCAAAAATACAGAGTGGGCTAACAACTTCTTTCTTTGGAAAATTATAATACAGCCTCAAACAGAGCAAAAAATTGACCTACCTTGACATTGATCGTCTTTCGGCTGATAACCTGATGGGCATCCGCATTCATTTATTAAAGATTGCCAACGACCGTCAGAAGTACAAAGAAATCTCGGATGGTTTATCTTAATATCTTTTGGGTAATATTGACAAGTCCCCTGAACAGTCTTCGTCTCCTTTGACACAATAACTTGAGGTAAATGGACCAGCTGATGCAATGATGGGGGACACACAAGGTAATAGATCTGAAAACGTCAGATTTAAACCAATCAAGTGCAATATCCACTAACCTGAATGTATAGCAAAGAAGAACAAGCTCCAGAGTCCCGAATGGCAAAGTAAATGGATTCGTAGTTACCATCATACACTCCAACCGAGTAGAAGATCTCGCCATAATCATTATTAGGTGTAATCGTGTGGAAAAATCTCCATTCCGTCCTATTATGCCAATCCAGCGCACTCATCGACTGACCCTTTGGCACTCCATAAGCATACACATTCAAGGTCTCTTTGCAATAAATGGACAATCGGGGATAAGAAGAGCATCTCCTCATGGAGAACTTGAACTCGATAAACAATCTGGCCTCCTTTTGTTTATTTACATTCGGCAACAACAACCAGTTCTCGAAATGAACACTGTGATCGGTGGAGCAGGTGGAATATGCTTGTTGATTGACTGAACGATTGTCGAAACTACGATACGTCTCCTCCATCCACTAAAGAACAATAATTTACATTATACTTGAGAAGCCTTTCATATGGAAATCAGAAGAAGAGTAAACCGAAAGAACTTGCCCTCTGAGTTCCTCCTGAGCTGTAGGTCTGCCAGTTCAGCTCCGTTTTGGCATCCAATGTGTTTAGAAGATAAACTAAAGAGAACACGATATTATCCATAAAGAATTATTATTACCTTTCTTGCTACAAAAATATTTGATACAAAAAGATAGAAAAATGAAACAAATGTACAACATGTTGCAGTTACATTAGCGATTGCTACAACAAAGATGATCGAAATTGACAAGTTTGACAAAAAAATTTCATTGTTTTATTTCAAAGTCCCTGATTCTCTGCAAAATTGGCAACTTTGGCATTCCGTATTTTCTAAAATTATTCTGCAATGAGATCTGCAATAAAATAATATTTATTCAGTTCTTTTCGAAATTCTTTTTTCTGTTGAGGGATGTTTGATATTCTTAAAGAAAGAGTTGGAAGTCAAGATGTGGATGGTGTGAAGGGATTTTTCAAGGAAAAGTAAGTATAATGTGATTATAAACCTTCTTTTTTCAGTAAATTGTCGGCGGATATAGGGAAGTTGAAGCTGGAAGAGTTTCTTAAAACCAAATGTTTGTCGCTCATCAGTGAAGGGGGTGATATTGAGAAGCTTCGAAGTTTACTCGCTTTTATTATTGTCTTGTGTCGAAATGGTAAGGACTTTATATTATTCTTGATGCTTTGTTTTTAGATCTCTGTCCGAAAGCTATTACTTGTGCCATAATGCAAGACGTATTCGAGACTAGCTCGACGAAGCGATGTTTAGAACTTTTTAATCTAGTGGAAAACCTGATTGTCACTTGGAAAGAGGTATAATTTAGATTCTGCTTAATTTTTTTGTATCTATTGTTGTTACCATTACTTCCCCTTTTAGCCTTTCTTTTTTGATGCCTGCAAGAATCAGATTCTCCGGATGTGCAATGATCTCTTAAAGCGACTCTCCAGAACTTTGGATACAGAATTTTGTGGACGAATTTTTATATTTCTGGCGAAAACTTTGCCTTTAGAAGAGAAATCGGGTCTAAATTTGACAAGCCAGTTTAACTTGGCAAACGTTACTCTTTATGAGGAGAAGAAGGAAAATGTTATTAAACCTACGGAAGAAGATGTGGACATGGAAGTGGGAGAGATACGGGAAACCAAGTAAGAATTTATTATTATTATGAGATTATAATTTTAGGGAGGAGATAGACTACGAATTGTACAAGAAGTTCTGGGGACTCCAAGCGTATTTTGTGAATCCGGTCCAGATATTCCACAAAGAGCCTTGGAAAACGTTCGATAGCGTGAGTTTGGGATACTATCCCATATATTACATCATACATTATATTTCAATGGGTTTATGTTAGAACAGCAATTTTATTAGAATCTATTTTTTTCAGAGTCTGTCCAGTATCCTCGACGTTTTTACCTCGCAAAAAGTGGATAAAATAAATTCAAATGAACATGAGAAGGGATCACAAGACCAAGCATGGTTCTCGGCGAAATATCTGACCAGTAATAAAGTAAGTTATAATAAGTGAAATAAAAAATAAATTATTGATGTTTTAGCTCTTTTTACTACAATTGAACGACTCACAGTTCCGGAGATATTTCCTGACTCAATGTTTGGTCACATTCGAATTTCTGACCAATAATACGAAGACCAAAGAGTAAGTGTTTTGTCATTAAAAGATTTTGTTACATCTTTAGTCGATTAAATGCAGATCAGGAGAAGTTAGTAAAGGAGTATACAGACAAAGCCTACGCTTTATTGAAGGAGACCTACCCAAATGGAAGTCATTTTGCCAAAAGTGTGAAGAAAGTCCTGCAGAATGATAGGCAATGGGCCCAATGGAAATCAGAGACATGTCCCAATCTTCTGAATGATCTCAAGCCAAATGTTTTAAAGTTAAATGGATTCAAACCGTAGGTTTTTGGTTAAAACGAATTAAATTTATTTTCCTTTCATATTTTTTATTTTTTAGTATTGTATTCATTATGTAGTTTGATTGTTTTCAGACGACCACTAAATTTATTTGTGTCGGGGGTCGTTGACCTCGGGAACCCAGAGCTGACTAGATTGTGGAATGTCGGCGCTGATAATATTAGTTCTTGTCAGAGCGATGAGAGGTAAGTTAATGTAGAAACTGGAGTACCAGTGATTTAATTTTTGTTGATTAAAATTGGTTTTATTATTTTTTTCATTTAGAATCTTTATTCCAAATTTGGAGCGTGTAGCCGAGGACGCCTTGGATGAATTGGACCCAGAACAACAAGTTGAAGATGAATATAAATCAGTGAATGATGAAAAATACCAATGGACATGTAGTCGTCATCTGTTATGGGCAACTCCCCAATATCTCGCTGTAAATCCTCCCGCAGCTGTTAACGCCATCCAGAAGACATCGGAATATCTATCGTCCGCTTTGATTAATATTTGCGATGAATTTCCGGTAAGTTTAGGAGTCTAATCTAATTCATTGTACTTTGAAATATGTAATCTCTGAAACTTTTGATTTCAGAGGCTAAAAGAGAGAGCAAAGGCAATCTCAACCCAATTAAAAGAACTCGACATCAAGAATAAGGAAGCTGAAGAACAGAAGAAGAAAGAGGAAGAGATGAAGAAAAAAGAAGAGGAAATCATAAAGGAAGAGGAGGAGAAAAAGGCCCGGGAGGCTGCGCTCATTGCAAAGGCCAAACGGGAAGAACAGCGGAAAAAGGAAATTGATGTAGGTGCAAAAATAATATTACAGTAGAACAGGGAGAATATATGCTTGACCATGTATCGTGCTTTTAGGAGTTACCAGTATCAGGCCCAGCGACACCTCCGAATCTCCATAAAAAGCCTGAAGTCCCATTGAAAAGAGCAAACTCAGATGTAAAAGGATCTCCGATTGAACCAAAAAAACCAAAAAGTGATAAAAGTTCGAAGAAAAGGGATGAAAAACGATCAGAGAGGTCATCATCAAGGTCCAAACGATGAAGTTAATAAGTAGTTGTAATAAATGTGGAGATTACGTAACATTTTTTTCTTTTTAGGTATTACTTTAGATGTAATGAGACTTGGATGACTTAAAGATTAATATCGGTGGGCTCGGTTTTATCCCCCTTAAGTCTTGACACACTCATGACAATCGATCTTATTACACAGCTAACTGTTCATCCACATAATCCCTAAACAATGATCTTTTTATCCTTTAATCTTTTACCTAACTCAATGAATTTAATCCAATAAGATCTAGCCTCTTTGACACATTCAGGTCATCCTGAATGTGTCAAATTAGTTGTAACACCCATGTTTGGGCGGCCTACTGGTCCGGCTGTTTAGGAAAACTTCTAAGACTACTGCTCAGAATAATCAAGCAATTCAGCACTGGTTATTCCACCAACTTTGGTAGATAAATTCATTCCCAATTCAGCCTCGGTAATTGCATCTGGTCGTGTGAAACCACCGTGAATCGAGTTACTTTCCGAATGTTCCTACAGACATACGGAACGGGACAATCGAATTAACTGGCCGGAGGGCGGATTTTAATCAGAAATCTTCAAAATAAACTGTTTTGGAGAGGCAAAAATTGCTGTTCAAAAAGTAAGTCATTTACAAGTGTCGTCATTTGTTCGAAAATAAATAAGAAAAAAATGATGGCCTGAAAAAGGGGTATTTGTTTCACAGGATGTAATCTGGGGTTCGTTTCGTATGTCCTTTTATCCATTTATGTTACTATCTTTGAAGGGGGATAAACCCGGCTTAACTCAACTTAGCCCCGCTAATGTCAATCCCCAATTACTCCGAGATTTTGAGGATATCACCGCGCATATTATATATACGCGTTATTTCCGCCAAATTTTACAATTTCTCCGCAATTAATCGGACTTCCTACATCTCTCTTTAATTGGGGCCCAAAATAAATAGACTCAAAATTATTTTTGCAGGCATCAATCGTGGCCCCTCCCCAATTGTTATATAAAGTCACAGACTTTTTTCGGAACTTATCTCTCGCTTGGATTATTATTTCTGGAAAACGATGACTTAGATTTCTCTTCCAAACTTAGGACATGACACTGGTTGAATGGGGATCTACTGACGTTCCCAGAGTCTAATCCCGGCTTAATCTGCAAAGTTACATTACTCGCTTGAAACAATCCCCTCAGGGCTTAGACTCGAACTGACTATATAAGCGGGATTATTCTCGGGTTTAGTCCACTCGGATTTACCGTTATCGCGGTCTCGTTTTCATAGTACGGCATTTTCGACATATATCGGTACTTTGACTTGACACTTACTGCGTACTGTGCAAATATATTATGTTCTGTATATATTTATTGAGGTGTGTTTTTTTAGAAATGGCCTCGCTTCTCCAGATTTGTATCCTCTTCCTGACGGTATGTATAGTCGTCGACGGCAGATTCTACCGAAACATTCCCTTACCTCGAAGTCCGCAGAAGTTGATCAGCCTCGAAGTGCCATCGGAAGAACCTCAGATCATCTTCGAACCCTCTCACAAAGTGCACAATCATTTGCTCGCCCTGAGGCCAGACTATGCGCTTTTTAAATTGGCCGAGGTCTTCAAGAGTTTTCTTGACCGGCGATTTGATCCCAGTCTCATTAATAAAGGTGAGAAAGCACTAAATCAATATTTAACAAATGTTATGCTTGTTTTACTGATCGTATCTTCTCAATCTTTAAATTTCAGAAAAAGCGGACAGTTTTCTGCGGCATCAACTCCGGAATTCTCTTCAATAAATACCTCGTTTCTCATCAGTCGATTGTTTTGCTTTTCTCTTTTTGGTCGAATAAATGGTCGATGCCTATCGGGAATCTGTGTAATCTGAGGGCGCTTAATCAATGAAGACAAGATCCCTTCCGCCGGCGTGTTCTGTAATTGGATTTAATTGGATTTGTCGCGCACTAAAACAGCAGACGATATTGGGGAAGGCGAACAGGCGTTATCTGATTCGATTTTACTACGCTGTGCCCGATTTGAGAGGCGGCCGAGTGTAAGAAAAAGCGGCCGATAAACAAATCAAATCTTTTAAACCCGGAGACTGACCACCTCTTCCTGGCAACTGGTCTCCTGCCCTGAGGGTCTGGTCATTTATTTCGTTCTTCCCTTCGAAAATTGATGGGTTGTTGTCTTTGAGGCGCATCCCTGCAAAAGTTCTAGCCTAATTTGAGCTGTAACCCACCAGAACACGCAATTCCCCTCAGGGCCTAACGAGTTTAGCACGCCCAAACTCGATTGGTGTCCAAATTTACTCAGGCATTTACTCGGCGGAATGTTTGTAATAAAATTTGGGGGTTATGCATTGTTGTGTACACAAGGAAATTAAAATTTTGTTAGTGGATTTTGTTTTTTCCCCGTTTTATGTGGTCGTCTGGAGAGTTTAATTTCGGATATTACGGTTTGTGGGATGAGGAAACTCTGGAATCTGGGTGTCAGTTAATCCGGCTTTGTCTCCAAAACCCGTGTATTTATGACAAGTTTAACACGTCAGCAAACCTTGTAAAGCTCGTCACAATATTATTCTAATCCCTCAAAATTTATTTCATTTTTGTAATTCCCTGTTTTGGATTTTTTGAGCGAAAATAAGTTGGTATCTTTTCTTCATATTCTCGACCACAATGGGCTTATCGACTATATAGGAGTGGCCCAGAAAAACAATTAACACGGGCCCATTGCAATTTACACGAAATTCCCAATTTCTGATTTCTTATGATAATGTCGGGCAGAAGAGGCATGTGTCATAACATAGGCGGTCCGATGACTTTGCCTCTATCATAAGACTTATTAAGCATGCGATCTGAGCGAATAATTTATTTGTTTAGAGATAAGAATGTCATCCAGTTGCTCCAGTATTGATCTGGGGATTGATCCTGATATTGATGATGCGGTGGGTTTAATTTCTAGAAGTTTTGTGATGAAAGATTGGTATTTTAGTTGCCTGATTCTCTTGTTAATGACATCGAACTGTTTGCGGATCACATAAACAACCTGAAGAACTCTTTAAATCCAAATTCGTATGTCCCAGGTAAGCAAAAATTAAGTCTTAAAAAGAAATCAGCATTCCGTTCTGACGCCATCCTTTTTTTATTTACCACCCCGGTAGTCTCCTAGCAGCCAATACCGAAAGACAATTACCTTATCAACCGCTGAGAACAATCTCTTTTGCCTCGAGAATTGATTTCCCTTAAAGGCGTCATTACCCGGCCCAAAGGTGTAAAAAGTCATCAAATTTAATGGGTATTTAGTGACTTGTAAACAGGCGTCGTTCCCTCATAAAACAACCGGAATGACGTCGAACAATTAAAATTATCAGTGACTCATCAACTTCCTTTTATTTCCAGATGGAGAGAGTAAATGTGTCCAAGTCCACGCAGCCTTGTCGCTGGTCTCGCAATCGGTCCGTGACTTGCTGGTCCGATATCCGATCTTCAAAACATCGCAGGTCCTGATCCCGGCTAGTCAGCTAGTACATTCGATTAAAGGTTAGTGACATTTGTCCTTTTCTGATATTCTAATACGATTACGATTTCCTTCTCTCGCCGATGACGTCATCCTTATCACAACTTTCAGAAATCAACTTTGACAACTCACCCAACGACTATGGCCGCACGTTGCAGTGCATCGAGAAGCTGGAGGCTGCAGTGGGGAGCACGCTCCGACTATCCGTGTAGGTCATGTTCGGGCCATGAATGAATAATCGTTTTCGCGGGGGGAGCGTGGATGAAGAGCGGTTCGGCTGGCTCATAACCTCGGGACGTCGTTTCTCCCTCAGGGCTTATCACCAGAGAGCCATTCCGAATGTGCATTCTGGGGGTTTATTCCGCAAAAAACAGCAAACTTTTTTTGGTCTTTTTAACATGAGCTAAGCAAATTTGGGTTCTTATCGGCGGCGCGTTTTTGTCAATTTCCCCGCTTTTTCCGCTTTTTTCTCATCTTCGCGATTCAGGCCCCGATGGCTGTGAATGGGCAGCCACTGTTGGAGAATATTTTCCTGGCCCGTCCCTCCAGTCCGCCTTGCCATCAGACGGATGTGAATCAGAACGGAAAGTCGCTAGATCTCGGCAGGAAGTCGTTGTCGCGCTTCGACATGATCCTCCTCAAGACCATGAAGTCCACCATCGAGTTGTCCTCGCTGAGTTCGGACACGTTGATCAACTCGAAGACCTCGAGTTCGAGTAATTCTTGTCTGTCGCTGGTCTCCGAGGAGTCCGGATCGAGTGATTTCCAGCTCGCTGACAATGATAAAACGTTTAGAGTGGTGGTTGATCCGGACGACGAGGAGCTTTTAGACCAGCCGAACACGCTAAGTAATTCTGAGTAGGTCAGGGGATCCGTTTTTGTGCGTTCTTATGACATTCCGAAGTCCACTCGAATCTTTTCAGAAGCTGTCGCTCCTCACAGTCGCCGGGCCCGCGTCTGGTCCGCGGAATGAACGCGGTCACGTTGGACAGGCGAATCAGCAAGGTAAGGGGCGAACCAGGTTTGAGGGGATTAGCCGAATTTAGTCCATTAGAGTTGCTTTCCTATCCCCACTTTGCAGAAGACACCTTTCAAGTCGCCGGCGTTGAGTGAACGCAACTTCCGAAGTCCGGATTGTATGGGATCGGAAGCGCCCAAGAAGAATAAGATCCTCCGACGGCATTCCAATCACCAGACCCGGGTTTCAGTGACCGGCGGCGCTTCAGCAGGTAAGCAGTAAAGAGAAGTCAACTCCATTCCTTGATTGTGTGCGAAAGCCATTTTTTCTCTCGAATTCGATTCTTTCCGCGGGGGAGAAAGAACAGAAGTTGGGATTTCGAGCTAATAGGCGATGAAACCGATCAGAGGAAGCGGGTAGTAGCGCAATCTCCCATCACTGGCTTGCCTTATTGCAAAAATAGACAGTCCATCCCACTCGCTTTCTGATTCTCCGCAAACAGACCATGTGCGGCCGCTGAGGCAACGCGAGAGTCAGAGATGGAGTCCGCTGCTGTGGACGGCTGGGGCCGTCGTTGGGGCTCGACACGATCCACGCCGGGCCGCGTCAAGCGCCTGATCCGCCATCGCCACCATGGCTTCGACACGGTCCCCGCGCTGCTCGACATTTACGGCCTCATTCCACGTGGGTATTGTTCGAGTTTCTATTCCGTCGGGACTTGTTAAGTTGAGGCCACGAAACCTCCACAGGTAGTTGCGCCCCGATAGCGTGAGAACCGGCAAGTGCCCGAGAAACCACTGACATTAGGGAGTTATTAGGAAGGTGTTGGGCCGCTGTTTTCAAGAATCCCTTTCCAGATTCCGATTCTCATGTTATGCGAGAGCTGCTGGTCCGCCAGGATAATGGGCTCGAGATGGCGTTCGAGCGATGCAAGGCCTGGTCCAAGTACGCCACCCATCTCCTGCAATTCGTCCGATCTCGCCTCGTCATGGAGCACGAGCATGCACGGAATGTGGCCAAATTGGCTGAGCAAACAAAGAATATGCTGTACGCGGACGCGAATAACAACCCGTTGCCGTTGGTCCGGGTCTTTGACGACTTGATGGAGAGTCAGATCGACATGACGTCAAGGACAGAACATCTGGTCAATGTTCTGAACCAGCGGTTCATTGCGGTAATTTGACCGTTTGATTGCGTAACAGAGATTTTAGACTCTCGAGAACCGCCAAAAAGATCACGATCATAAAAGACGGAAGCTCAAGAACGAATGGACCAAACAGAAAAAGCAATTGGTAGGGATTTAAATAGGGTAGCAGATGGCCATGACTATTACAACATCTTCAAACTAAACATCCTGTACACGGACATTCATTTCATTTTTTGGGAGATCCTGTTATACACACTTCTTAACAACAACATTTCAGGAGCAATGCGAAGATGAGTTGCGTCGAGCTCGCCAGAATCTGAATCTGAAAGAAGGTGGCTACATGAAGGCTCGAGACCACATGATCCGCCAAGTCCAATCGGTGCCCAGTCGACCAGTGATCGATGTTAATCGACAGAAGAAGGAAATCGAGAAACGGCGACGGAACGAGGAAACCGCCTTGAATCGGGTAAGTGGGGGGCTGTTATTTATTTGGTCATCTCTTAATTAAATCACTATTATTTAATTTTCCAGAAAACCGAGGCGGAAAACGAGGTCTGGAAGTTGGAGAGGGAGCAGGAAGAGCGGAGACGAGCCGTTCAAGAGTTGAGGGTAAGTACCAATCATAAATTTATATTCCTCGAGAGGGGATAATCTGCTGAGCAAATGAGAGGGGACAGGGTCTAATAAATATCATACCCGACCCTCTTCGTCCCCACTCAGCCACACTGAATGATGCCATTGCTTGTATTTGTTTGTGGCCGTACACGTGCCCATAAAGGCGCGCGGTAATGACATTCTTTTCCGACCTTTATGGGCGCCCGACTTGGCCGCGCATGTTCCTATCATAACATATAGAATTCTCGCGGGAATTTACTCTCGGGTCAGTTCTATTGCTTATTTCATGCACTGTTTCACACCAATCGGCAAGGCCTTTAATTGCGTGTAGAGGGCTAATTTGTGGCCCCAAACCGTATTTATTCTTTCTCCCCATGCCCTCTGGCTCTTTTTCTGGCAGCTTTTACGTGCTGGAGGAACGGCGGACGACCAAAAAGAATAACGTTCCCTTGGAACTTTTCCGTTTTGGTGGGGTTTTATAACAAGGAATTTAATTATTCATGCATTCGTTCTGAATGAATTGCGACAAAACAAACAAGGGGTTTATCCGCCGTACCACTTTTACCCTCTGAATTATGGAGATTGCCTGTCATGTACTCCATTCTCTTTACATTAAGGAATTTGGGGGACGGAAACGTCATGTCATCGTGGACAGATAATTTGGCCACATATGGCGCAGTTAAGTTTGACAGCATGACCGTGCGCTACCGTCTTTTTTTGGCGGGTAATGCCCTTCGGCGTCGGTTGCCGCACACTCCCTCCGTCCATCTCTACGGCCTTCTCATCATGTTCGGCTTGGGCTTGTTGTTAATCTTCTTTTTTCGCCTCTTCCCCTGCTTCTTTATTCTTGGTGGTCTCCTTTTTCGTCTTGACGTTCTCCTATTTCCAGGACGCTGTTTTTTATATTCTGCATATTCTTTCTTTTTCTTGAGGCGGCGCTGCCAATTTTACGAACGCTTCGCGCCTCTCCGGAACACGAAGAGAGGGCCGATGAAGACGACTGGAAAGCATGCTAAGCAGTAAAAACTAACCCTTGGGATGACAGATAGAGCGCTTGGGTAACAGAGTTCTACCATCGCCCCATAAGTGTTTCATGCCGGCTGGTTGATCGGGGCGGCCCCGAGCCACCAGCTTTCGGCCGCGCCCGCTCTTCTGATAAAGAGGCGTCTTTCCGGTGTACTTCCTGTTCAACAAAGAGGAATTCGGTGGCGGTGTGACCTCTTTTAACACGTCCTTCTCGCCCCTATTCTGAGCTTCATCTCCGGCCCATCATGACTTTTTGAGGTCTTCCTCTTCAACTTAGCAGCCGTCGTGCGAAATTCAATTTTCTGACCACCGCCAAACTTGGTCTCTTCTGTTCCGGGCGGGCGGCTCTTCTTATATAGTTTAGCCGAAAACCTTCCACTTGTTCGCCGGGAAGGAATGTGCCATTGGATGGGCATTCTGATGCCACTTACCTTGCCATTATTTTTTTTGACCCCATTGTCTCAGGACAGCCGTTGGGATGACGTTTTATATGATTTTATAAAGCCTCTAAAATATGGACCAATTCCATAGACACCGTGGAGATTCTTTCATTCCACTTTCCGCAGTTTATTCTTATATTATTATACTCTTTCCAGTTGATAACAATCGACGAACTCTGCGACTTGATACGGCATTGTGACTTGACCACCACTGCCTGTGCTTCCCATTACGTCAAGGTGAGTGTGTATTGTGTGAAATCACGTAAGAATCCATCTTCTTTAAGGCCTTTGCTGATCTCTGGACGCTCTTGCCGCAGGAGTACAATCGTTTGGCTCATGCCATTCGAGAGAACTCGCCCGGTAGCGAGTACATGTCCTTCTTGCAAAGCTTGCCGGGCCGTTCGATCTCTTCAGCGTCGCTTTTACGGGGCTCCACATCAACTGCGGGTGAGAAGGCGGATGAGGACTTTGGGAACAGTTCTCTGTCAATGGCCACAAGTTCCGGCGAATCGGCTCCAACGACGGCTCGACGACGCAATGCCCTTAATGCCGACGAACATATCGATTACATCGCGGAGACTTCGCATCGCCGACAAAAGAAAAGTATGAGTAAGTTTATGCTGTATAGGTGGCTTCTCTTTGGCATTTGTACAATAGTTAGCATTAAGAACTGTTTTTGAATGTTTTTTTATACAACTCCTTTTTTTCAGCCCGTATTTTCGACCAATCCCTGACTAATGTTGATCAATCCGAAGCTGCCAAATCACATCAACTTCAGCGAACACGGCAGGTCACACGCTGTGCTCACTGTGAACATCTCGTCATCTTCGACGCCGTCAAATGCACGATATGCGGCATCGTATGGCACAAGAAATGTCTGCCCTTGTTGAGCGTGGTCTGCGGCCCAACGGCCCATCGGCTGACGGCCGAAACAGCGGGCAGTCGACGGATGAGCATCTTTGGAGTGCCATTGATCGGCCACTTACAGGCCCAGCGCCGTCAAGTGCCCATAATTCTGGAGAAGTGCATCGATGAACTCCAGAAACGAGGCATGAATTGTAAAGTAAGTAGGGCTTGGTGACCGTAGGCCCGGAAGATTGATGTCAATCCGACAGGCCGTAAGAGCCCATTTTTTACCTAAAAGTGGAAAACCCGTAATCCCATTTGATGTGTCTCAAACGATATTCCGAAGTCCACGATCCGTCTTTCAGGGATTATATCGGACATGCGGCGTCAAAAGCAAGATCGAGCAAATTTGTGTGCAATTCGAGCAGGCCGGGGAAGAAGGGAACGTCGATCTCAGCGAGGTCCATCCCATGAATCTCGCGTCCGTTGTCAAATTGTACCTCAGGAAACTGCCCGAACCTCTGATGACATATGAATTGTATAGAGAATGGCTGGAGGTAGATACGGTAAGACGCATAAAGAGTAATGTGACGGGACAAACATGTTCAGAATGACATCACAGAATCCAAAGAAAGCCTCAAAAGTTTATGCGAACGCTTGCCGCAGCAGAACCACGACACATTCAAGTTCCTCCTGATGCACTTGAGGCGCGTCTCGTGGTTCGAGCTGGAGAATCTTATGACCCCGGCCAACTTGGCAGCCGTCATTTCCCCGTCTCTAATCTGGAACAAATCCTCGAATACGGGTCCCTCAACTCCAACCTCCTTTTCCTCTTCGTCGACGGGAACCGGCGCCCAGACAAGTGTCATCAATGATGCCCATCAGCAGACCAAAGTCGTCGAACTTCTCATCCAATATGTATACGTAAGTTGATTAGATTCAATGATTGCATGACAGAATGCAACTTTTTCCACTCCAAATTATGACGTTTCAGGACATTTTCGATGAGGATATGACTGCGGACTGGAAGAAGTTCTTCGAAATCTATCCGGATGTGGAAGAACCCAAGCAGGCGGATCCCGAGACCGAAGCCAAACTCTCCAAAGAAACCAAACCCGAGTTTAATTTGGACGATGAAGATGACATGAATGAGTATGACATAGATGACGAGGTCCAAGGCTCCGTCCAAGAGTTGTCCCTGCCCGAAAGCAGTTATCCCGTACCCAGGGGCAATTATGGTGGTAAGAGGGGACCTGGATAGCCGCAATTTGTTTCTTTTGCAGCAAATCTTCCACCGGGCCGACAACTGGCCAACACCTCGGCGGGGGACAAGTATAAACTTGGGAAACAGCGGAGTTTCACCACGTCCATCCTTGTGTCCCCACAATCGGACAGGAAGGTCATCTTGACTAACAAGCATTCGTATAACGACCGGAAGTTCTCGGAGGACCAGACCCAGAAGACACTCAAGTCCGGAGAAGTGGTAGTGGAGATTAGAAAGGTGGGTGAACAGCATTAAATTAAACGTACATGTTGATTACAGAAATGATAAATTTATTTTGTTTAGAACCAGTATTGTATGCCCGAATACAATCCCAAACTCTCGACGGACTCGAGTAACAGCCGTACCAGTGGTTCCAGCCATCTGAATCGCAACTTCGGTGGCTCTACTCTGGCCATTTCCAATGATTTTCCCCATGTGGATGAGGACGTGGACGAAGATTCTTCAGGGAGACAGCGCTCGTCGACGGGCCGACGGACTTCAAATCAGAAAAACGACGATGAACGGGTGTGTTTGCAGAACGTTGGCGTTATTTTCACCGGGAACGATGTAAGCTACGTTTGAAATCAGTGATCCAGTACAAGATTTCCGCAAAATAATAACAAATTTTTACGTTTTTGGTGCTTATCAAGTCTATTCCTCAGAGTCTTGTTGATTTGTTTTTATTGTACAGTCAAATCGAATAAATTATAAATACATTTTTTGCGACACAACATCTAAAAAAAGTTCAATATTTTTGATGACAAAAAATTCAACCGGCCTTAATTACCTGAGTTTATTAGTTTAGAACAGTGATATTGCCCGTTATAACAAGTGATTTGCGCTTAAAATCAGATCTTTAGGGCAGCCTTGAGGGCCTGATCTAGATCGTTGATAAGGTCTTCCTTGTCCTCGACGCCCGCAGAGAGACGAACCAAGTTATCTGACAGGCCGATCTTGTCTCTTTCCTCTTTCGGAACACTGGCATGGGTCATGACCGCTGGCAATTCGGCCAAACTCTCGTATCCACCAAGAGATTCGGCCAGGGTAAACAACTAAAGCAGTGTAATTAAAAGTTTCAATTAACTCTGATTTCATATTCCAATCAAAGAATACTTCTCTAAGGTTCTTAGAACTTGAGAAAAAACCCACCTTAAGGTTGGACAAGAAGGTTTTGGCTTCCTCGAGTCCTCCTTTGATGTAGAAAGATAGCATTCCGCTCATCCCCCTGGCCTGGGATTTGTGAATCTTGTATTGCGGATGGGACGGCAGTTCTGGGTAGAGCACTTTCTCTACTCGACTGTCCTTCTCCAACCACTGGGCGATGGCGAGGCCATTCTCGAAATGAGTTTTCATCCTCAAGTGCAAGGTCTTGATTCCACGGTTCACCAAGAAACAATCGAAAGGACTGGGAATAGCGCCAACAGCCAGTTGCATGAAGAAGAGATGTTTCTCGATGTCTTCACGGTTCGTGAGGGCCGCTCCCATGATGACATCGGTGTGGCCATTGATGTATTTGGTCAAGGAATGGATAACAATGTCAACTCCAAAAGGCAATGGGCGCTAAAACCAAAATAAATACACTAACAGAATATTGTATGAATTGTCTACGTAGAACCTGTAAAGTCGGTGATCATGTTCATCAAAAACAATACGTTTCAAGACAGGTTTGTCAAATATAATATAATAGTAAGTGCTTGCCTGGAAATATGGCGTCATAAAGGTGTTATCAACAACGATCAGGATGTCCTTATTGTATTCACGAACAGTTTTGGTGATCAACTGGATATCAGCGATCTTCAGAAGGGGATTTGACGGAGTTTCGAACCAAACCATTTTGGTCTCGGGTTTCAAAGCGGCCTTTAGAGCTTCAACATTCGTTAAGTCAACCATATCGATGATAAGTCCATGATTCTCAACAGAAACCTTGCGGAAAAATCTTTGGGTACCTAAAAATTTTAAGTGTAGTACAATTTTTCGATTTAAGACGTGCGAAAATAAGAAAACTGACCTCCATAACCATCATCGTTGCAAACAATGTGTTGTCCGGCCTTCAACAAGTTTGTGATGGCAGAAGTTGCGGCCAAACCACTGCTAAAAACTCGGCAATATTTGGCCTCCTCCAATGCGGCCAAGTTCTTTTCCAATGAATCTCTGGTCGGATTCCCGGCTCTTCCATAATCATAGACCTTCGGTTCTCCGGGAATCTCCTGTTTGTAGGTAGTGGACACAGAGATGGGTGGAACAACCTATAAAACGAAGAGTTTGTAGTTTCGGAAACCCTTTATTTGTCGTTGAACTCTCACATTCACCTTCAATCTGCAGAAAACTGATAATTTTTGTCGGGTTCTCCTTGAAAAACCAAGCATTTCACGAGATTTTGGAGGGAAACGAGAGAATCGGCCAAAAAACAAAATTTTTGATAAAAATTCGTCGAAATGCGAGATAAAATTCGGAAAATTAGCGATAAATTTGAATAAAGTGACCTCCTACCTGCAACATTTCATACTTCTCGGGTTTATGACCTCCATGAACGGCAGTGGTGCCAAAACCAGGGAAAGGATGGCTGGACATGGTCAGGTGAAACAAATGACCAAGAGATGTCCCGAAAATGAGAAGAGAAGACCCGACTGCTCAGGGGGGACGAAACAGTCGAAATGAGCGAGGATGGGCCCGTCCCCTCATTTTTGACCTTTGTTTCGGCGTCAGAGAAGGGAACGTGCGACCATAAACTAGCAGACGACGCAATCGAGTCGGAATCAGAATCATCGCCATCTGCCTGCCCTTCATGATGCAACCTATCATCCTGTTGCAGAAGGTGACATAATTCCCAACCATCATGACAACGGTCATTACACTGTTCAGCCCCTCCCTTTGCGTGGAGTTTGTATTGATAAAAGAAAAATTGAAGGGAACCACCCAAAATGGAACATTCAATCTCAGTTCAATTCCCACCAAAAACACGCAGCTGATTGACTATAAAAGTCAGCCAACGGGATCCAGTTTCGTCGATAGTGGTTGACGTTTTGCGCCCCCGAAATCTTTTCGGAGGATGATATCACTAACGGATGTTGCCGCTGGGTTACTGTATTATTGTGTCTGGTTCTCTTTTTATCAATTTTATTTTTGATTCTGTTTATAGTTATTACAGTAAACTTGTAGTCTAGACCCTGTTCAATCCATAAAGTTTGGTTTGTCATCTATTTCTCATCAATATAATCCGCGATTTCTACCGTAACCAGTGTCCGAATTGTCGATCCTTCTTGTAGAAATGACAGCCACTCTGCATCGCGAGACCTACTTTTCCTTCTGGAACAAGTTCTCCAGCAATGCTGACATAAATACGATGATGCTGAATAATAATGCTGATCAGTTGGAGCCCTTTGATCGTGCTGATATCATCCAGGATCTCCCCGATTTCACCGGAATGAATGTTGTGGATGTTGGAGCGGGCATTGGGTATGTTTAGGACTAGTTTATCTCTTGCCATCTGTTATATGGTACTTTACAGTATCTATTTTTCCATTTTCGAGCGATCTTTCCTCTTATTACCACATGATTTTTTGCCCATTTCATAAATTCCACGTGATTCTCAGGAAAGCGGAGGCTATTAAATTCAAGTAAATATTCGCCCTGATTATTTTTCCGTTGTTAAAATTCGTCTCCGTCGTCGACACCCACTAAAAGAGCAAAGATTATTCCCTAAATATTCCCTTCCAGCCGCTTCACAACCACCTTTGCACAGCGGGCGAAACACGTGGTCTCTTCGGATTTCATCGACTCCTTCATCGAGAAAAACAAAGAGCGAAATGCTGCCTTCGAGAACATCACCTACCAAGTCAGCGACGCCTTGGGGCTTCAAGTAGACCCTCAATCCACCGATCTGGTCTTTACCAATTGGCTGTTGATGTACTTGAATGAGCAAGAATGTGTGCGATTCCTGATGAAGACTATGGAATGGCTAAAGCCCGGAGGGTATTTGCATGTGCGAGAGAGTTGCACTGAGCCTTCAACGGGCAAATCAAAGACGGGGTCCATGCATTCGGACAAGAAAGCAAACCCTACTCATTATCGATACTCAAGTGTGTACTTGCAATTGTTGAAGGAGCTGAGATGGACCGATGCCAGAGGAATGCAATGGAGATTCAACGTTCTTTGGGCCAAGTCTGTCCCTACTTATGTTGAGGTTAGTTGGGTCAAAAAACTGCAAAAAATGACGTCATTTGCCATCTTAATACAAGCTTTAAAAAAGTTATCAAAAATTATCAAGACATTTGCAAAATCAATTTTCATCATTAAATTTTCAATTTCAATCAATCCGTCATCGCGACGGATTTTTTATGTGAAAATTCCAAGATGTTCTTTGAACTTTTGACGTCACATAATCATCAATTACGGTAAACAATCCAATCAATCACTGTCTAAACAAAGGTCAAAGGCCTTCCGAAGCACAAATCAAAGATTCTAAGTGTTACTGTAACAATAAAATTATAATCTCAGCGAGTTCTTAACTGGCGTCAAGTCCATTGGCTCTGTGTGAAAGTCCCAGCTCAAGATGGTGGAATCAGCAACGAGAAGGCGCTGATTAGCGCGATGGGAAGATGGAAGATCATCCAAGATCATACTGAATATCTGCTGAATGGAAAGACTTCTTGGGCCACGGATGTGATCAACAATGTGATCAGCAAGGTCGACTTTGCCAACAACAACCTTCCCCTCTACGTGTACTCTCCCAGGGTTGTGTCGCCATTTGTTTTTGTGGACTCTCATAACATCGCCGCTGTAAGTGAATACCGTATTCGATATTGCCTACCGTAATCTTTAAACAAATAATATTTCAAAATTAATTTTATGGTAGACTGACCGGATTAACAACATTAATCGGTAATTTCTATTGGTTCTGTTGCATTATACCTGATTTTAGATGACTGGGCTGAGTGTTTGGGCGGTGGAGACCAACCCCTTGTTCTACCGTCACATGTTGAATCGCTGCGTGGAAGCCAAAGATCGCCGAGTCCAATATGGCTGGAATGCCGATCTCCAGAGTTCCATTAATGACTGGGGATTGAAGAAGGCCAGATTTGGAGGTGTCATCGCTACTGAATTGTTTATGGCCAACTCTGATACCAGTCTTATGGCTCTTAAGGTTCGTTGAAACACTTTCTCGCGATTTATGGGATTTTTATTGGTTTTTGAAGAAACCTTTTTTGGCTAAGTGCTGAATTTTTTGAATTTCAGGAAATTCTTGACGACAATGCCAACATTTTTACCATCGAACCGGCTTTGTCCATCGAGGACTTCAAGGAGAATGTTGTTGTAAGTTTTTGATGACTTTAAAAAAATGATGATTTAACAAAATTTGTGATCTGTAATTGAAATTACAGGTCCCTGAAAACATGGAGATGATCGCGATCACAGATGTCTCCGACTACGTTGTGTGTAGAGAGCAGAAGCAGGCGTTCGATTCGCCTAACCAGCCCTGTTGGTTGCTCGTACACGCCCGTCTTCTCTAGGCGCTGAAGCCCCCTTTCATTCAGCATCCAGAAAGCCGGAGCGTCGAGCTCTTCTTCTGCTTCATACCCAGCTATGTTCTACCAGATTCATACGCCGCCCCTTACACAAACATTTCAAACCCCTCTCTAAACATACATTACTCTTACTCGAAATAAAGCGGCATTATTTGCGTACTCTTCCTGGCCAGAAACCGGATCCCCGTCGGATGATGTGTGGATGTATAATAAGGAGGACACGGAGCTCCTGAAAAGGTTTTAGAGACTTTTCCTAAAACAATGGGATGTGCTTACTTTTACTTTGTCCTTGACAAAAAACGCTACATCTGACTAAGGCCAAAGGGGCCAAGAGGACAAAGAGAATGGCCGGGGGAACTCAAAAATGGAAGGTTGGGAATTTACATCTTGTCTTCAACTTCAAGAAACCTTTTCAATGGAAATTAGAGGGCTTATAATCATGACTACCGTGATACCAACTTTTTTGAGTGTAATGGGGTCTAAGGCCAACATTTTATGACTTAAAATGTCGTTTTAGACCCCAGAATTCTTAGAAAAAGTTGATTGACACATTCTCGACTTCCACCGTTTCCTACTCAGTCTACATGGCGTTGTAAACAACCTTTTTTTTCTTGACGCCCGTTACCCTTACTCCGACACTCACCTTTTATTGTTCCCTAATCAAAAGTCGTAGTGTTTATGGCCCTTCGAATCCTTGGAACTTTCGGAAAAGGGCGGAGAAGGCATCCGAAATGCATTTGCAAGTAATAAAAAAGGCCATAGAACCTTAAGACCTTATCCTTGATATTTGGGCTAAGTAATAATTACTCCGCTTCCCGTCATCGCGCGTGCATAACAGATGGGCGTTTATTTTTATCGACCTCTATCCTCAAAACGGATGTGCGTCGAGGAACGGAGAGCCCAATTTATGGAGGAACATGACGCCTGCGGCAACGTTACTTTGCCTGTTGCATAATGTACTTAGGGCCCCAACAAATGAGTCCAATAACAATATCTGGGAGTTCTCTTGTCAGCGCGGAGGAAAGGTCAATTTAGAGCGGGGATGCCCGCGGGCCGCAGGAATTCCCCGATGAATCGCAGGGCTTGCAATCAGCCAAGTTCATTTAAGACAAGGCCCGGGCACGGGAATAGGATGGGATGATGCCTTGAGGTCGGCGGAGATAAAACTTTCCGTCCGGCCTGGCCTTAATCTTGGTCGGCCATCAGCTCCGGCGCGCTTAATATTCATGAATCCGGCTCTCTTTCCCTTTGTCCCGCTTCTCATTATCCGACGTATTACAATTTTACATTTGCAGTCATGTTCGTGGAGTGAAGGGAGATGTTGGCCAAGCTCTATGACATCTTGCATGAGCCGTTGGCCATGACCTTGTGTCTGGCCGGGATCCTGGGCCATTCCTTTTCGATCAATGTCCTCTCCAAGATGCCCAACCCCACCAATTTGTTGTTGATCAGTATGTCTTGGTAAGAAAATCTTGTTCTTTGAAATCTAAATTAATTTTAATCAAAGAATTGCAGAAACAATTTCCAATTTTTTTAAATCTTCTATTTTTATAAACTAATAAGTAGTTACGAGTACCAGAAAAGTGATTACAAGTATTCAAAGAAGGCTCTACTTATAATTACACTAATATTAGCGGACTCAAGAATTCTCTCTTTTCAGTAGCCAACTTCTTTTGTGCATCAACTTTCTATACAGTACTCTGTACAAATATGGCAGTGATGAGCTTTGTTTGTCAAGTTTATGGTCGTATGCTTGGACCGGGACCTTGTTGATCTCGGTGAACGTCAGCGTCCTTGTCCACATGACCGGAGTCTTCCACGTGGTCGCTTTATCCATCATCAGATACATGTCATTGAGACAATTGAGCCAGACAACCTCACATGTTCAGTGGTTTAATATGAAAGTGAGTATGATTTATTACATTTTTATTGACCGAAAGATATTTTTGGGATTTTTAAATTTCAAAATGGGGCATTTCACTTCTCCGAAGTCCATTTATTTTTATTTATTATGCCCTTTCACAAAAACCTCAGATGAATGGCCTCAGGCGATGTTGTAAATCAAATTATATGGCTTTCCATAGGCCTTCTGTTTCAAGACCAAATGTAGATTTACTGATTCTTAAATCTGGCCACATAATTTACGAATTCTGCAGGATTGATCTGCCGTCTTAAATTTTTCCAAGCTTTTCTACAGTCGGCGCTTCATGCCGCCACCACTCCTTGGGTAATAATAAAATCTGTCAAGGATGAGCTCATGTCCGACCCATCTGAATTCTGAATATCAGATACCCTTATGCTCCTTGTTTTTAACCAAACCGTTAATCTCTGCGGATTCTCAGACACGACGCACTTTCAGAAATGCATAAACACTCTCATCATCATCTACATCTCGGTCATCGTCATCTGCGGTCCCATTTATTTCCATTCTCATATCGCCGAATCCAATGAGCCTGATGAGAACTGTCTCGTAAAGTACCCCTCTCTGGTCAACACCTCCGTCCATTACCTTGAGTTCTCCTCCAACGAACAACTGCAGCAGCTCAACTTTTGGTTATTTGGTTTTGTTTGCAAATTGGTCCCTTGTTCGGTGCTATCGATGATGACAATTCTGTTATTGAGGGAGTTGAAGAAGCTCAGAGAATTGTCATCGAGATTTCAGAATGTGGAAAGGGACCGGCAATACAGTAGGACCACCAATATGATTATTGTAAGTTTCATTTAAAAAAATTATTTAACACCAACAGACGGGTCTAGTGCAATGTAATTTGCTTCAAAATATAGTTACAATCTCGAATATACGATAACAAAATATCGATTTCAGATCATAATGGTAGTTTTCATCGTTGTCGAATTCCCGCAAGGCGTCTTGACGGTAGCCCAAAGCATCACTCAAATCCCTTATCAGGACACTCTGGGAGATCTCTTTGAATCTCTGACCCTCCTCACTTCCTGTATTATTTTTGGCCTCTTCTTCACAATGAACTCCAGACTTCGTGACGAATTCATGGAGACCGTACATACGATATACAAAAAATGCGGCATCAGCAGGTGAGTCTAGAAATATAATCTATCTGATACTCCCATGGTGTATAAATTATCGTGTAATACTTGTAGTTTCAGTACAATCAGCTTCATCAAAAGTCATTTTGTCCACAAATCCGTCTTGACTCCGGAAAGCCGATCTCTGATGCAAAATGGAATCACAAATCGGACTTATGGAGATACTGATGTATAATAGAAAGTAATAAGTGTAATTTAATGGAATAAACGGGTATTTGACAAACAATTATAGTTTCTGTAAGTACAAAATATAACTTTCTCCTTGATAAGGATTATTCGTCATCTAAATTGTTATTGGATCGTGAATTTCACATGATTTTCTAAGCAAGGACAAAAAGGAAGGGTAATATCACAAAAGGAAACGTCCTGTTATGCATACGAATTCTCACTGCAACCAATTCTATCATAATACCGTTTCCCTCATTTGCATTTTCCTGCAGCCTGTGATTTTTTTGTGCAATTTTGCACTTTGAATCGGCAGACTGCGCCCAATAATTTAATCCTTTGCTTTTCCGTAAAATGTTTTGCCAAAGGGTCGGCAAGGGCATGCCTGGCAATTCGACCTTCATCACCCTCCTTTTTACTTTGTGTTTTATCGTTTCCAAATTAAAATACGCTTTGTGCGTCTTTTGAACGTTGAGTGCAATTTTCTTATCTTTTTTATTATCTAGAACAGTTAGACTGATAAGCTGATAAACGTCGGGCACAATAGGGGAATTCAGCAAGTTTAATTAGATCTTCTTCTTTACAAAAAACGTAGTTTTGTTGATTTGGGAACATTAATTTAGGTAAATTTATATAAAATCCCAATGTTTCTTTTTTACGATAAGGCCATGAAAGCAAAAAATCTTTTAGGCCGTTAAATTATGCATGACGGTTTTAATGTCTGAAACGGTTTGAATGCGTTTTCTCCGACCTCAAAAGGGCAATGATATCTGTGTAATATCTAAAATAATGTTTCCGTCGCCGACGTCATTACGGGAGCTGTTTTCTGGTCTTTTTTTTGCGGAGGACAGCAAGCTATTCCACGCGAAATTGGACTCGCTCCTGAATGGCTCTCCAAATCCCCAACTGCTTATAAAATATTGAAACGTAATGTTAAATACCCGCTGAAAGAACAGGGCGTCCATTCGCGCATGTTATTTGTCTTGGGATATTCCCCTACTTTTTTCTCGCTTCCCCCCTTCCGTGTTTCTTCGTCTAATGAGAAGATCTATTCGAAGGGGGCCGTTCTCTCGGAGTTTGGTGCTGATGGACACAAAGGATTGGTTCGTCAAGAGAATACCTCCACAATATCGGGCAATTTCCGTAATTACGGCTGGAGTTTGTCTGCAATTCAGTTATGGATTAGTTTATACCTTTGGTAAGAGAATTGAAATCTTCGTTTTCAGTAAATGCTTTTTTTGGGTAATTTTTATTTTTTAGGTAATATTTTACCATACCTCGTTTCGTATCTGCGATGGAAAGTAAATCCACAGCAAACAAATGGATCGCTTATGTGGCTGCAGAGTTTTATGTGTAAGTTGTTTGTTGTTTTTGTTCACGGTTTAGATTTATATTATAATTGGATGAATAATGAGTAACATTTTTTGCTTTAGCTGGCCTTCCATTTGCGATGCTTCTCGGAGGTGTCTTGGAAAAGGAGGTTGGTGCAAGAACTGGTGCGGCTATAGGTTCGGCAATGTATTGTGGAGGCATCTTATTCTCCTTTTTCTCAATTCAAGTCTCCTTTTACTGGCTATTGGTTACAACTGGCCTCATTGCCTCATTTGGTCAAGGAATGGCATATGTCAATGTTCTAACTCAATGCCAGAGGGTAAGACTACATTTCATTTTTTTTAATAATTTTATGATGTGTGTTTATCAACTAGTATGCTTTAGGTAATATTTTTAAGTTTGATATCTATGCTTCTGTTTCAGTGGATGCCAAAAAACGTTGGATTTGTTAGTGGACTAATCACGGCTGGATTTGGCAGTGGTGCTTTTCTTTTGTCCCCAATCCAGACCAAATTTATTAACCCCAACAATCTGAAGGTGGATGATGAAGGGTTTTTTACTCAGCCCGAGATTCTGGAGAGGGTCCCTTATTTATTCTTGTTGATGGGAGGAATGTTTGCAGTCATTCAGACCATTGGCCTATTATTTATTGCTGAGCCAGTCCAGGAAAGCGATGGCCAGGAATCCCAATCTTTAATGGCGGCTGATGGCGATAGTGATGATGAAGACGAGGGCCAGAACGACCAACTGGGTTCTACGATCCTCTCCAAAGAAGAGATTCTCAAGTCTCCGACCTTTATTATCTTATTCTTCACTTTAACTTGCAATGCCATTTGGGTTCAGACTACCAGCGGACTTTTTAAGGTACGGTTTAGTTTATGATCATCGTTTATATGGGAATTTGAAACTATCTTTTTATTTATAGGCCTACGCACAAAGTTTTATCAAAGATGATTTCTTCCTGACCACAGTGAATTCCTTTGCGGCTATTGCCAACTGTCTCAGTCGAGTTTTCTGGGGCTATATTGCAGATAGGGTAAGCGTAATCTTGAAATTATTTGTGTATTTTTCCGGTTTTAGTCTTCATATCAATTGGCCATGAGTATAGCATGCACAATGGGGGCTGTCCTTATGTGGGGACTTCCGTTCGTCAAGTATGTTGCAAGCCCATCACTATTCTTCATCTGGATCTGCGCGATGTTTGTGGGTATTGGTGCCACCTACTGTTTGATTCCTTATGCCATCCATAAATGCTTCGGGAGCGCGAATTTTGCTATTACCTATGGATTCTGTCAACTTTGTTTAGTAAGTTTTGTCCAACAAATCATTATAAGAAAACATCAATATACGTTTAAGTCATGTATAATGTAAGTGATATCTTCAGGCCATTTCTGGTGTCCTAACTGCCTTGAACTCGCAGTTTATTCTCGCCATGATCGGGTTCGATGAGCTATTTTTAATTACGGGTTTCACGATGGCCATTTCTCTCATCCTCACACTTTTGATCAGCAAAACCAAATACGGTGCAAACGCATGAAAATAGTATTCAGATATTGATTGTACATAACGGATGATACCTCTTCCGACTTTTAAAGTTGCATTTCTTTTCATTCTATTTCACTTTGCATTTATTTTGTAACTACATCTAGTCTACATATCGGTTTAAAAATGACTCGGTTCGAGATGGTAATAAATTATTTATAACATGATTTGAACGTACTGTGTAGAGGTACCGCTGAAAAAATAAACGTAGCTATAAGATAAACCAAGAAACTGTACTGTGCCAAAAGCGATGTTAAACTACATTTTCTCCGCGTTTCTTTTCCCGTTCCAATCCGTTCGGAGTCCAATTTGTGTGATTAATCTCCAACACCTGACCTCTTATCGTTCAGAGCTCACCGTTTCGTATTTTGTTCCGATCTGTGCGTTAATTTCAACGTTTTCTGTTGTTTCAGCACCTAAAATAATATCCTAATGCCCGAAAATAATTTCCAATTACATTTTCGCCTTTTTATTTGTATTTTTATTACAATTCTCCTTTGATTTCTTTTTCTGGACCTCCGAAACTCGGACAAGCGTGAATAGTTGAATGCTCGCCCTTTATTGTGCCCTTAGGCAATCACAAAGATTGGACCCAAAAACAATTTTCGTATAGCAATCGGGATTCGCTTCCGACATGGCCAACAGCAGACATGATATATGTATCTATTGTTGGCAGGCGTGTTCTAAAATTAATGTTTTTGGGGGCTTTAATTAGGGATTATCCGGCCGTTCCTAACTTAACATTGAAATGGGAGGCCATCCGTGAAAATTCACTTAAATTTTGGGATAAAAACTTGTTTGGTTGGGAGAACATCCGTGTTTTGAGAGGGCACTTGGCGTTTTTCCGTATTATACTTGCAGTTTTCGAGCATTAATTCAGAAATTTTTAAAATTTCAATTAGTTTAAAATTTGATCGGATGTCTTTGATCTCCCGCTCAAGGATCACAATCTGATGTCCTCATAATTGATATTGTCTCGAAGCTTGACATTCTTTTTTCATTTGATCCGAGGGATCTCCGTCTCATTTTATTTTTACTGACATTCACTTAGTTCCCTCTTTTTTCACGTTTTTTCGGAAGGAAACAATCTCGGCGTTTCGCTCCGGGGCAATCCATAAATGACGACCCTGGACCACCTTTTATGTTAACATTTCCAGGCCCTGTTTGGCACTTGTCCCAGCGAAACTTTCGGCAGTTTCGGCCGCTGAGTCGCTTGTTTCGGCCGCCCCCTCCCTTTTATGGAAATTGGGGTTTAAATGCCTTAAGGGCCGGCGCTTCGTCTTCAGTTTACTTCCAAGTTCTGCTACCCCTTTTATGGCGTCCTACGTGGGCCTGGCCTTTCTGGTCGTTCAACTGGCCCGCGCCGCCGACTTCGTATTTTACACGGAACCCACGGAAGTCGAGGTTTTTGTGGAGATTCCCATGAATTACAGTAGGTGAGTCCCTTTTCGATTGAGTTGGTTATTGATCAGTCCTTTTGCAACATTATTTTGCAATAAAAAAGCATTTTAAAAGCCATATGGCAGAAATATACACCTTGCTTTAGATCATAAGATCTTTTTCCTCCGTTTGTTAAGTTGGAACTTATGCTCCCGAACCAAAAAAAACAAAAAGACTGTACTTTTGAAAAGACATATGTCCTACTTATATAGTATTTCATCCATTTTCTTCATCTTTTCATCAGCCTGTCATGTATAATATAATTTTAGTGTTTATGGGAAATTGGAGCCAGAAGGGAGTGATTGGTTTGTCCTATTCCAACTGGATCACAGTCTGCATCCCTCTACATTTGCAGGTGTAAATGAGGATATCCAAGCGGGCGATGAGTTCCCGAAATGTCAAAGATATCCGGCAGTGCGGGAAATTAAGGTTACGGTAGGTAAAAATCATCCAAAAATTTTATAATTTTTTTTTGATTTAAGTTGGAATTGTATGCGTTTTTTATGCGGATAAAGACGCAAAATCGCGAACGCTACGAACATCCAGAAGAAGTTCATTTTGGCCAGAAATTCCTGGCCAACTTCTACGCTCAGGACGAAGAGGACGGGCCCTTATGCACACTTCCGGTCCGAGCCAGAGTTCTCGGTGAGTGAGAGGGGTTAATTACAGAAAAAAGTCAAGAATTCGGATTGAAATTACGCAAATATATTTAGATAAACATATCTTTTTTTATCAATTGTAACATGACCCTCAAGATTAATAAGATTTTTAAAGGTGATCCGGTGACCACAGCCAGCCCTTTTTACCCTACTCGATCTACATCATTACGCAGCAGTTCCAGGAGGACGATCGCTCAAAATGTCCCCACCATGACCACTCGGAGATACCAGAGTAATCTCAGATTCGCGACTTTTAAAACGCAACGCCCGAAGGCGACTACTGAGACGCCGGTCAAAGAACATTCATATATTGACATCCAAAATGACCGCGAGGTCTATGCGATGGTGCAACGATCCAGGTGAGTTTCATAATAATTTCAATTCGAAATTTCGTTGTAAAACCTAAAATAATATAAATTATTCCAATTGTGAACTTTAAACTAATGATCTTCAGGACAAAAGAGATCAACTCGGTCTGGTCGATAACATTCCTCCTCTTCCTCTGGCTGGAAGTGGGCATTATCGGTTCTTTTGTGGTCTTCGGACTGGTTATGTTGGTCATCCTCCAGATCAGACCCTCAGGCTACAACGAAAAATTCATCACATTGGTGGATTAGAGCCTCCAAGATACGGAGAATACGGGTCCAGAGTTTGTACATTTATTGAGTAAATCTATTTATTTTATTAGTTATCGGCGTTTGTCTCTATCGTCGACATGGACATAACTGACCGACAGCTGGGATACTTGTCGAAGAGGGCGCTTCTGGAGGGTTTCAGAAGCAAGGAGGAGATTATCGACACCACCAGCGACTCCACTACTGTCGCCATATTTTTCCAAACTAAACATATTTTCATTTACAATCAAGCGTAATATAATCGGAGCAAACTGATTGATAAAACAACATACAGAAGGCAGTTTCGAGAGGAGGCAGAACGTCGCCGCACCCAAAGACTCCGGCTCTGGCCAGGAAGTCGAACACCGGTTGTTGTAGACCGAACACCATAAAGAAAATATCCAATAATCGAAATACGACGATATATCTGAAGGGACACAACTCGTCCAGTTTGGACACGGTGTTCACCAGAATATGACATCCGTAAATACCTAGCAATAATGAGGGCAACGAGATGAAATCCAATACTTTTAGGGCACTGAAGATGATCGATAACTATCAGTTTCAGGTATATAGACTTACATGAAAGAGTCTTCAAAATACTCGAAATACAAGATGAGGCTGATGATTGTAAAGATTAACCGTACGATCGACGTCTGCATGACCATAATCTCACAGAACCGAACTTTCTTCCTAAAGAAATAAATCAGTTTTTATATTATACATGATGCCGAATCAAAAGTTATTTAAAAACTTACATTTCTACCGGTAATTGAGGCAAACAAGGGAAAATACAACAAAACGGAGGGGTCTGCACCATAAAGCTAGCCGAATTCTGGGTCATCTTCTTCACCATGGACTGTCGACCATCAGCGATGTGAAGAAGAAGGCAGATGATTACATAAAGAGCGATCGAAAAGTAACTAAAACAATCAATACAAGGGAGCATCACACTTACAAAAAGCTGAGAAGATGTGCGAGGAACCAAACTCTGGGCATGAACATGGAGACCAGGGCGAAGGAAGACATAAAAGGAGCTGTTCCCGCCAAATAAAGGACAAAAGCTCGACGATAAGGGTTCGTTACATAAGAACCGACGTATCTGAACTGAACCACAAACAGACCGATGGTCAGGAGATTGAGGAGAGTGGCCACGATCAAGGCCAGAACGAAGGCGGCATTCAAATCTGGAATTTGGGAATTAAAATTATATTGTATGTGATCAAGTTGGTCATCATCATAATTTAACTGAAATTTGGAAGGCAACTTGAGTTGCATGACATCGAGATGTCTAAAGAACCCTTTCAGCCAAGTCTCAGTAAGTATTCTTTAAGAAAAATCAAGAAAAGGGGACAATGCCCATGTCATTGGAGATATTCCTCATCTAGAAGGTCAAAGAATAAAAAATCTTGACTCACGGCTGAGAAACACCTTCGCCGGCGGGGTCTTGAGTTCATTGGTGCAGTTGAGAAGGGAGTCGGTCAACAATTTAAGGGCGGTGTCGATGATAACGACCATTTCGGATGCTCGGAAATGGTCATCAGAATGGACAGAGCTATCGCATCACACTGTAAGTGACCCCTTCGGTACTGATAACACTACTAATATTACACGCAAAAAACTCGGAAACGTGGGGGGAATGGGGTCTCCAAAGGGCGGAGATTAGTTTCTTTCCACTTGGATACATTAGACTTGGCCATTAGACCGTTAATCAGGCATTATAACAGCCATATTAATCTTTAGACAGGCGGCTAATAAGTTCTCTAATCTCCCAGTGATTTCTGGAATAAAATATAGCCTGAGGGCTTGGAAACTTGGAGAAATTGTAATGTAATTTTGGGCGAGACATCAGAATACGACTGTCCATGACTCAGACTGCTCGTTTGTGTACGAAAAACATTCGAAGAGAGCGAAAATAATAATGTTATTATACTCTTTAGTTGCATTCCGGACCAAAGAGATCCGCAATAACACAAGAAAGGAAAAAACCTTAGTCGGGTACCCCGAACACATTTAATTGATGTTTGAATGGGAAGTTTCGATAAAAAATATGGTCTTCATGATAAAAAAGGGTCGAGAGTTCGCTCACATTATGTAAATTACAGGATAAAAGGATGATATCAAACAAAGTAAATCAAAAGATAAACCGAACGGAGGGGAAATTGGCATCGGAAATCGGGAAAACAAAGGATCCCCGTTGTCACACCTGTCCGAACAAGTCGATGAGTGGGTGAGAGAGAGCCGAGAGAGTCCAGCCATCCAATTCCCCCCGATTTCCATCCCAAATTATTCGAATTTAACCGGATTCAGACGAATTTTTTTTGGGTTTTTTTCCGGAAATTGGAGTCAACCCTCTTCAAAAGAGGAGAGGAAAGGCGCCAACAAGGGTCAATCAATGTCTTATTTTGGCGAGTGAAAGAGAGAAAGTTTGGGGAATAAATGAAAAATTGTTTCGATTAACAAGATCATATTGTACTAGACCTTAAAAAGTTTTTATTAAACTGGAATTGGAGAGTGCATTCTGCCCCTGCCCATTATGCTAATAGGGAATGGAATTAAAACGTCGCTTCGGAAGGCGAAAAACGAGAATTTTTGTTTGGTTAATGTCAAAAATCATAAGGAAAACACTGGATTTCATCATCAAAAACCAAAGTATAAAAAAGTAAAGGCCCCTTCCGCGGATAAAAAGTAGCATTTTCTGACGGAAACTTGCTTATTCCGAGAGAAAGTAACTTTTCCAGTAGACGTTTTACCCTTTTCAGGCCTTTTTCAACATAAAAAAGTCGCTTCGAAGGAATTCGAAGACATAAAATGACAAAAAAACGACGAAAAATGGGTTTTCGTAAAGTAAACAGGGGAATGAACGGTCTTTACTCTCCGTAAACTCACAATAAACCTCTAATTCGCGGAAAAAATTAATCGGAACCCAAGAAAAAACAAAATGATGACACTAATTTAGGCCATTACAATGATCAACTACCGTATTTTCATTTTTTTAAAATTTTCCCTTTATAAAAACTAAAAAAATGAATAGTAGGAATAAATCAAGGGGCTGAACTCGGAATATCTAATAATGCGCATAAAACGAGTGGAGAATCGCCTGAACCCGGCGTTTGGGTAACCATAGATACCACAAAAATTACTCTTCGAACTGAAACTCTATAAAACTCGAGGTAAAAAGAGAACTACTACTTATTTCTACTTGCTTTTCTTATTGCGATCACCTACTATAATCGGGAGAAAATGACAAAAAAATTATTTGAATAAATGAAACAAAGTAATCGAATAATCACAAAATGGCCGACTAAGTCATCGCCTACTTGCTACATTACACATTACACGATTAGTTTTGTATTTCTATTGAGAAATATGAATGAATATTGGGAAAAGTGGTTCTGAAAATATTTTCGGATCAAAAGTCGGGAGAAAGATCAACAATTTGAGTAGGCTCTCTACAAAATTACAAATACAAGATGAACGCTTATGTAATTATATACTCGAGGGATTGTACGTAAACTTAATTACTAAGAAACGCCGATGGAAATTAGGACTTTCCTTTTAAAGTTATAAGTATACATTACTCCCTTTCAAATTTAAGGCATACGAAGTCAAAGATACGAGCTCCTGATGAAACTAATGACCACACTGATTTACAGCTATTTAAAAACTAAAGAGTAACTTTTCCTCTTCTAAAGACGAGTTCTCCAGACCTTTCCTCTCCTTTTTCAGGTATCTTTTTTATTCTGTTGGCTAGCGGAAGTGAAATGGAAAGAAACGGGTTTAAAGACGAACATTTGCGTTTTAAAGTTTTACAAGATTACCCCAATTTCGGAGGAAATCACACGAAAAGTCTGCAAAGATAAATAAAAAAAAAGAAATTGTCATCATTTATTGTTGGATTTACAGCCTTTGGATACTTGAAAGAAAACTTTAATCCAAACGGTGTTATAAACAGCACCATTCTTTGGATAATATAAGGGGCAATACTATAAAAAGACATACGGCTATACGGTAATTGGAAATTAAAATAAAAGGGAGAAGAAAGTTGAAAACAGGCCAAGAAAAAGACCCCAAAGATATTAATACGAGTTGTGGTACAGAGGTACGAACATTTTAATCTTATGTAATCCTTAAGTAAATGCAAATTTTTCTGCTGTTATTTGTTCGGCGTCTTAGCCGTTGATCTATTATCTTCTCATCCTAACCTCTATTCTTGCAAATAAATTACTCCAAATAAGTTGACTTTATCAATGTGCATCGGTTGTTGGAAACTTTCCTTTATTGGCATCCGCCGAGTTCTGAAGACATTCTATATGCTAGGCTGGATCACTAAATACCTTGTCTCTTCCTTCTTTTTTGAATATTTTATGGAGAAGGAATATAATCCAAACATAGAATCGATGGAGATCACGTGCGACATGAGGAAACCTGCAAAAGTTTTGAGTTTTGGACCGCCGTCGAAGGATGTGGATGTTGCGGTGCGGTTGCTAAGAAAACTTCCGACTGAGGTTGGTATTAGTTTGTCAACGGTTCTAATCTAGTCCCCCAAATATAGAATTTAACTACAGGGTGTTCCTAGAATTATGGAAAAAAAACTATTCATTAATAACTTTGTGCTCGGTGGTCCAATCCGAAATTTTTTTTGCATTTTACAGGAAAACGTTTGAGTTTTTAGAATCAAAAAAAAATTTTTTCTTTGATCGGCGGAGACTTCGGTAATCCTCCTTGCAGCCTCGTTTGTGAAAAAACCACTCCGCCGAATTCAAGGCGGATTACGGAAGTCTCCGCCGATAAAACAAAAATTTTTTTTTGGTTCTATTTAAAAACTCCAAGGTTTTTCTGCAAAATGCAAAAAAAAATTTCGGATTGGACCACCGAGCACAAAGTTATTAACGAATAGTTTTTTCCATAATTCTTGGAACACCCTGTATAAGAAGACGGCTGAGTCATTTCAGATAAGGGAAAAGACATTGCGCCGACTTACCGTCTTCCAAATCATGAAGTTTTATCATGATTCGGATTCTGAAGATTACTTGGAGTTTGCCAATGATCGCCTTAAAGATATTTGGCTTAGGAATCGTGAAGTTTACTTTGAAAATACAACATACGCCGATAGAATCTACAGGTAACAACTAATTACCAATAATCGCTATGTTTTGTTTCTGAGATTCTTAATTATATACGACGACAGAATTTAATTTTAATTTTAGCCTTCTAGTCAACACTTCCTTGTGCTACAATTCGAGCCCGCAAGGAAATTGCCACGACTTTTTTCTCGGCCTTTCTCACAGCTTATGTGTTGAGCCAGTTGTTGAAATCGAATTAAATTTTGTGTTTGAGGAGTCTGAAAGTGAAATTATTTCGACCAAATTTGAGAGCATTGGATACCAGGTAAAAGCCAAAGCTTCATTACCAAATTAAAACATCTAGGCGATGACTGCTAGACAATCGATAGGTTGTCAGTTATCACTGACCATATCAAATAACCAGAAACAACATATCGGACGGCCACCCGCTTCAACAGTCTTGAAATTTTATACGGACCGTAAATATTTTAATAACGTAGGTTTGTATTTCGCGCAATTCTCATTGTTTATCTTAACTTGGTTAGTGATCGTATGAGTATTTCATTTTGGGCAGCTCGAAGTTTTTGTTTGTAATTCGCTTTCTGTTTCTTTCTTTTAACCTCCTTGGCGGATAAATGGATAATCTCGATTTCTTTTCAGATGGATTTTGAAAGATTTAATTATCATACTATTTGCTATGACAAAAAAACGAACCGAATTTACTTTGTGGAGATCTGCAACAGGAGGAGCCTTTCTATCAAGTATTTCACTCCGGGAAGCGATCAGAAAACGATGATTTGGGAGACTATCGCTTATGAGCCTTACGCTTACGAGGTTCGGCAACTTTCCGCAGACGGAGATAACGTCTTCTTCGTGCGTTCAGAGGGAGGAATTACTCGTGTTCTGTACTTTAATTTGGCAACAAGATTATGCCTTGAACACTCAATGGGTGGCGATCTTTTAATGATTATTCAACGAGGAAGCAAGTTAATGGTTCATTGCGAAAAATCAACGGCGCTTTTAACAGTCGGCAATAAGATTCGGATATCTTGGAAAGAAGAAACTAGTGATATGTGTCAGATGGATGACACAACCTTTGTCTTAGCTGGTTGTGGACGAGTGAAGGTAAGGTTTGATGGCTTCTATGACATGGTTTTAGTTTCAGTTTTTAAAATTTTGATTTAAGTTTGCTCGTTTCGTCAACGATCGTCTTGTCATTCACAAAACGCAGATTCCAGCTGACAATAAGACCTGCATTGGTAGAAGAAGTGCCAATGTATTCTCAGTATGTGATGGAACTGAAACCACAACCCAATACATCTTTGAGATCTTCAACGGCGACTTGATTTGCAACCAAATTTATCGTCGGAAAAAGGCCCGAGTGCGTGATTATTGGTTCAACTGCTTGTTTGCTAAATAGAACATTCAAAACTGTGCAAAACTTGAGGAAATGACTAAATAAAAGTTAAAAAAAAATTTTTCAAGTATTTTTGCCTTCAACGCCATGGAGCCGACCATTCTACTCCAATATTCCTTTTCTTTTCATCCCAAAATGACCATCCCTCTTCGTTCTACCGATGTAAACAGGAGTATTATTTGTAGGCTCTTCTTCTGACGTGATTTCGATCCTTTAAGGCGTCTAAAACGTCGTTTTTTATATCGCCTGAAGATGGCTTTTGGAGGTTGGAACCGGCTTTATTATATCCATTTCGTTCCCTCCGGTCATCCACTCTTCGAAAAAAGGTTTGGATGTCGTCGATTACACTTCTTTTTACTCTGCTCTTAACAATTAATCTGGCTGTTCGAGCCGAGTTTAGTAAACATTTTGGGAGCTGGCTGAGTGAGCACTTTGGGGAGGATGTAAGACAACATTTGGAGAGGTAAGCACGTTAATTCTTTTCAATTCTCATCCATTTTTTGACATTTTTGACCAAAAACTCAAAATATTTTTTAATTCCTTGCCCGGTTCGGATTTAATTTTAAATTTTGGAACTCCAGATTGGACCTTGGTCCAGGTGGTTCCTTCGGAGGCAAAAAGGATGACTTTCATAAAGTCACCAAACAACCAGTGATCTTCGTTCATGGAGTATCCAACACGGCCGGGGATATGATGCTGAGAGCCGCAACTCACTTCCAGTAAGCTGACTGCAACTAATAACCGCCGCATAATCTAGTCAACACTACAATTATACGAACGCCGAGATGTATGGCACAACATATGCGAACGGGAACCAAGGGAATCCGCTGCAGTGGGCTCAGTATCAGATGCAATGTCATTACGTGAAGCTGGTCCGCGCTCTGATTGTGGCGGTCCGATTATACACAGGCCGGGCTGTAGATGTGGTCGGCTACTCGCTGGGGGTACCAGTTTCTCGAAAGGCCATCTGGGGAGGGCGGTGTGTGGATACGGGGGAGGATTTGGGAGCTCCTTTGACCAAATTCGTGGACACTTATGTTGGAGTGGCTGGCCCCAATCATGGGATCGCCCTCCAAGTTGGGGGAATTCAAGTGCCGGGCTGTGTTTTCAGTGTGGTCCCCATTTGTAATACCAGGACCGGCCTTTATTCGGGTTTCTGTCCGGCCGAAAGCGACTTCCTGCAAGACATCAACAGAAATGCGGGATATGAAGGACAACATCGCTTCTCCATCTACAGCCGAGCCGACCAGATTGTAGGCCATACTGTTTGTGGAAGAGTAAGTGAACTGCTCGATTACTTGTAGTCACTGTTACAAACTCATCGCTTTCTTTCCAGATCACCAGCCAGGTTCCCCAGCAACATGGAGAAAAGGTTTTTGCCGATAAAAACCATGATGACACCTTCTACGACTCATTCCCCTTCCTTTACAAGATGGTCAGCGAACATGTAGTCGAATAAAAATATAAATACCAAAGTAATTTATTGAGATTCGGATCAAGAATTATAAACGCATTTCTGACGCTTCAAGACGGGGTTTTATTTACTTCTTTCCGCTGTTCATCCACAAAACAGTGAGAGATGGGCCAAGGTCCGTGGCCACGTTGAGGTTGTCGCAATTTCTGTCCACGGTCTTCGTCCAACGAACCAATCCCGTAATTGCTGGGCACACTGCCCTACAAACTCCATTGTATTTTTAAAAGGTATTCTGTTGAACTTTATACTTTTACTGTTCTCTTATCACACTTTGTTTTTTTGGTAAACAGAAATTCCTATTGAATTTGAGAGAGAAAAGAGATTACTTGTAATTACTGTTAAAAAACTTGTTTTGTAACGTTCCAGATAACCAGCCAAGTTCCTCAGCAACATGGAGAAATGCTGATAAACAAGTGAGAACACGTTCAGCGGCTGTTTTCGTTGCCTTACAAGGAGGTGAACCAATGTGTAATTGAACGAAATCGTGCAAAATTGGGGCAGAAAATCTGGCGAATTGAATAACAATTTTATTATACACCGCGTTCGGAGATCGCAGACTTTATCCTTGAGCGTCAGACAACTCGAAATGCTTGTTAGAATATGTACATGAAAAGGGGCAGATCCATCGCCCAGAGAAAAGTTGTTACACTTTGTTATCTCCAACCCTCTCCCACGTGAAGAAAACGTGGCTGAAAAAGGCATTTAAGGCTGCCATTAACCGTGTTTGTGTGGTCAGTCGTATGAAGAGTCCAATTGGACGTCCACGTGAATCCCGTTCTGTGGCCTCAAAACATTCTTCCAATCAAAAAAAAAGAGTTCCTCCGTCCTTTTCAAGGCTACTGTATTCGATGAGAAGGTTCGAAGACCACCCCTTTCTCCTCTCCTTCGCCCTTAAACAGTTATTGCTGGCTGTTGTTGTTGTGAGTGATCCCTTTTCCAATCCAAATATCTCTTATTTATATCATATTCCCTTTGCGCTCCGTCTAATCTGCTCGATGGGAGAATGGCGTTCAACGCCCGACCTTTTTCTCTTTTTTCTCCTCGTTTCATTCACCTTGTTTTCGTTTATTTTGGCATGAAATACACAAATGGAGTATTGTACATGTTGATTTACATGCAAGTGTAATATCAGAAATGACCTTCCCCCTTTCTTCGGCTGACCTTCGACGACTTAAGGGAATCGGGAAGGAAGGAAGGGTTTTCGATTATTATTTTGGTATCTTCATTAGGCGAGAGAGTTGTTTGTTTTTGCTGATTCGGCACTTTTCTCCCCAAAAACAATTTTTGCTTTCTTTTAAGGTTGCATGTGGTCTTTCAGATGGCTCTTACCCGACTCGAGCGCTACAGAAGTATTCGAAATGAGGATGGGCGAGAGATAAATCCCGCGCTGTCCAGTTATTCGAGCATGGACTCGCTTCATGTGAGTTTTTGCTGATTTTGGCTGGACTTTGAACTGATGAATAAGGAAAAATATAAAGTAATGGGAAATGATATGGTGGGGCTCTGGGGCGAGTCGGTTTTCTGGGTACACGCGACCTCTGAGCTGTTTCGAAATTAAATTTTGCGAACCGATGTTGAGGCTAAAATCAATTTCTGACATAACTTTAGTTCAAGTCATCCTTGCCTATAGATGAGTCCAATTACCGTAAATTACTGTGTAATTTTAGGATCCTTACTGTTCGGATGTCCCTTCGGAGGATTTGGACAAGCTCAGCACTTGTTTGAGTGAGGTAGGTCCAATATTTTGGTCTTTTCCGCCCTTTAAACTTTTATTTATCGGTTCAAATCCCTCACTTTCTTTGGCCTCTCCGTTTTTCCAAGCTCCCTCGTTTTCCGAGAATATGCAAAGAACCCGCTTCTTTCAAAAATAGGTCATTATGACGTAATTTTAAGCCGAGATGTTCTTATTGTCTAGGAGAGTCTTCCATTATATTATACTAGACCTTCTGATGACTTTAGACCCCGATTTGTAAATACTTAATGACCGAATCGACCGGTCTTTTCGACAATCAAAGGAATAGTTGCGCAAGCATTTCTGCTTTAAGCAAAATGTGTAAAGTATAAAGTATCATGGTGATCTCTATGTTTTCTTCAGATTTTCCGATTACTTTTCTACTTTATGGTTTTTTTGAATGGAAATCACCCAAAAAGCAATCCCCTAAAGTAATATGAACAGAACAAATACCTTTAAAAGAATTAAATCAGACAGAAAAGTGATGAAACACGAAGAATTTTAGGGTTATCACGGAAAACTGCAAGAGCAGCACGTTCTAAATCGTGATTTGTCTCGGAAACGAAGAGAGTTTGTTTGTGCCCTAAGGCAATATTATTGTTGTTGGGAGGGGGATCGAGTTAATGACCGTTGCAGCAGTGCTCATTATTTTTCAAATTTTTTATTTTTTAAAATTTAAAATTTTGATGACTAAAATATTATAAATCAGAATTTTCCTCAATTTCTAGAGCAAAAAACAAAAAACCCTCAAGAATATAGTTTCTGCTACCGTAATCTGTGTTTTCGAACCATAAATTTAGCAATTGCTCCGCGTTGCTTTCCCCGATAACACATTTCTCTTCCTTTTGTTGCAACAGACGCTAGAATAACGCAACTTTTTTTTGGTTCAAAGTACAGTCAAGATGCGCATTTCATTATTCCACTTCCTCTCCATCGATTGTTTTTTCTCCACCCTCCATTCAAAGAGTTGTTTTCGTGATTAATTTGTAAAGAAAGAGGCGCTATCACTATCTTTCCCCCTTTTCATCGACCTTTTTGCTTTCTTCTTCCGTGAAATTCCGCTGATTCTACCTCGGTCCTATAAAACTGCTGCAGGGCATGACGCGTCGTACTTCCATAGAATACGAGATCCTGTCGACGGATGCGTTTGGCTTCCAGGATTCTCTGAATATTGCCAAAAAAGTAAATTTTTTTCTAAGGTCCTTTAAAGTTAAAGCCGGGCATTGCTCGAGGGTCGGTGAAAGTGTCTGCTTGTAGTGACTTTAGTATATAATTGTATAAGGCAGCCGAGATTTTTAGCAAACGTTTTTCGGCTATAGACTATGGAAAAATGAAGAGAGGTAGAGAAAAAAGTTTTTCGATGGTATCTTCTCGAAGTTATCTTTATATAAATCTGACCAAGTGTAAAAATATTTTAGTCCACATTTGAAAATTGCGGTAATTTTTACAAATTGAAAATGCAAAAAAAAATTTAAATTTTTGAAGTGATTTATATAAGGTATGTATGATCCATCATAATCTTAAGTGCATCTTCAAAAATGCTAATCTTTGCTTGTTTCCAAATGTTATCCAAGTCCTTGGCCACTTTTCCTTTGAATTTGATTTCTTTTTCAGGCCTCCAGTGATTCGAATGAAAGAAAGGAAACTTCGGTCTTCACCGATATCCTCCAGGCACAACTGGCATTGTGGACATTATTTGGTAGTATCTTCTACACTTATGCATGGCAGCAACATCGAAAAAAGTTCTTATTCTCCTTGGTAAGCAATAGTTGTAAATGTTTATCGGAAATTCGAAATTTTCGGGAAATGCCAATCAAAAAATTTGAGTACAAAAATTTCGCTACTGAATTTGAGATAAGGATTTTGTGTATTTTGAACAGTAGTCGTAGTTTAGCAAGAGCTAAAATTGGAATAAAAATTTGTGATTATCTTTATGATTTACATAAATTAATTTTCAATTTAAGATTTGTATTAACCAAAAATTTATATTCTAATTTATGTAATTTTAGTTCGTTGTTGTCCCTCCCGTCGCCCTCGTCTGCTGTACGATCAGTTCGATGTTAACTTGCATAGTAATTTTGGGGAGAGTTTTCTCATCGCCTGTCCGATTCGAGGACATGTTAAATTACAAATCAACTGAGATGACAGGTAAGAAATCTTTTCCTAATCCATTTATCTATGGTAAAAAATTTTTTAAATATTTTTTTATTGCACTTGACAAATAGTGTCCTTAAATTCAAGATTAACGATCAATCAGATGCCTAGGTTGCATTATCACGAGACTTGGGGGTATTTTCGGTTGTGACGACCTTGATATCTTTTGAAATTTTATTTTATTCATCAGCAAAAAAGCGGAAATACCACGTGACTCTGGAGATTGATTAAGCTTGTTTTTGTTTTGTCGCTGGTTCCAAAATGACTAAAGAGTTTTTTTAAAGAATTTCTCAACCAGTATTTTATCAGATAATGAAAGTTAAAAAGTGCAATTGTCATCATTTAAAACGTATTTTTGATTTTTTGCTCTTAAAGAAATATGATTTCAGAAAACGGGATCCGCCGTCGGTCCAACTCGATAAACTCATTAAATTCGTTGGCCTCGGGCCGCTCTTCCTCATGTGAAGAACTGCCCAAGCCAGTCTGCAGAAAGCATTCGAACACTTACGGATCTTATAATTCCTTGAATCAGATATCCCTGAGGTCGACTTCCCCTTCAATGTATTCAAATGGGAGTGTGAACGGGAGATGTGGCCCTTCCCCGTCGCACAAACTCAGCTACACTTTTGCTCATTGCTCTGGAGGGGCTGATGAAGTGGCCAATTAATATACATATACCATTATTCTCACTGTTGTCTTGCAAAGTTTATGTGTCATTTATTTTGTCGTATGTTACAGTACTCAGTTATTGTCGTTGATTGTATTTTTTGTTGTTCTGTCAATTTCTAGTACTGTTTTTGCTCATAGTACTATTGCTAGTACTCTTTTTGTACTGTTGGTACCACTGCTAGTACCATTATGACATCCCGCATGTCATGATGACATGTTCCTTGAAACGGGTTTCCCGATCTTCCGATCGTTTTTATTTATCTTATTTTCTCTGTTAATGTCAGATTTCCACCAAAGTCAATAAAAAGAAGGCGTCGAACTCCCGGTTGACCCGATTCTCCGCAATTCGCGGATTCAGAAGGCACGGGATTCAGAAGTTGGGATCCCGAACTTCCCAAAGACTCTCAGAATTTCCGACTTTCTCTCCAATATGAACTTCCTCTTGCTCTTGTTGTGCTTGCTCTCGGTTTTGGGCTTGGCCATCGCTCAATTACATGTGGATGGAGATGAGGTAAAGTTGGAAATAATTAGAAAACAGTCGGAGATTTAGCTGGTCCTCAATACCGGAAATGAGATCCACTCACGGAAGGTCCGCGATGTCGCCAAAAACGATCTGAACGAGGACAATTGATGACCATAGAATTCGTAATAATCATACTTGTGACAGCCATGAGTAAATTACTTTCATAAATATTAATTTTAACTCATAAATCGCTCAGAACTAAGTCAACTTTTATAATTAATTTCTTGAAAAAGACATTGAGCCCGCCAGAAATCAGAATCGACTTCCGTTGCCATTAATTCGAGATCAAAACTGCGCCCCGTCTTCATTTTAAACCTTTTTTGGACGTAAATCCGATCCCTGAATATAATTTTTAATACGCGTCCGCCAAAGAGAAGTCCGCTTAAGAAAACTGATGTTTTGACCCCGTCTAATCGTAAATTAAGGCAAATACGACATGCGCTACAAGTCGCGCCAACAGCTTTACAGGGGGAGATCAAGATCGAAAAGTCGCGCGCCGCCAATTATTCAAACCAAAGGGACCGCCGGCCGATTAAAAGACTCACCTCAATATGGGGGAGCTCTAATTGGAGGGCAATCGAGTCGAGATTAGATCATTCCAAGTTTCTGGGATTAGCGGGATCCCCGGTTGGGCAATATATGGACTCATTGAAGGGATAAAAGGGGCCTTATATGGATAAAATTATGATCGGGGAAAATTTGCAGTTCAGGACGACGACATAAAGAATATTGTTTTCTAACAACTTGTAAGAAACAAAGTGAACAAGGAACGGTTTTCTGTGTCCGTTTCTATGTGTTTCTATTTATTTTTACAATCTCTCGCCAAAAGTGGTTGCTGAATATGCGAACGGTCCATAGAAATGTTTCTTTGAGAACTCGACCAGACCAGAGAACCCATGCCCACAAAATTTAAAGAACCCATCAAAGCATACATAAAGCAAATCATACTTTGCTGCACATTTCTTTTTGGCAAGAAAAACACCCAAAAAATACAGGCTTAACTGTACAGTAATCCTGCAACGACAACCGCTCTTTCCATCACCCTCCACGCCCTTTCCATTACTTGAGAGATACAATCTGAAACATGAGAATTAGCTGTTCGGAAAGAAGCTCATTCGAGTGCGCGAAATGGTGTGATTGAGTGGGAATTATGGGATCAGGCCTTTGTCCGTGCCCACTCTCCAATTTCTTGGCCGTTTTTTCTACCCGTTCATTTAGGGCTCGGTTTCTATAGCGACTCAACCGGAACCAATTTGAGGCGATGAATGGAGAAAATGAGGTGGTACCTGGATTTGGAGAAGGGGAATCAGGACCTGACATTAAAATGGAGAGGATCTGAGACGACTTAAAATTAGAGATGTAAGGTCAAAGGGAATAAACATCAATAATTATAATATTGAGTTGAATCAAGGGATTACTGTACACTCAAATTTGATCCAAGTGTCCATGCCTAATTAATCCAAATATTGCCCAACTCGACTTCTTATCCTTCCGATCGCCCTCAAAACCCGAGGATTGTAAAAGTGCCGTCCCCTCCATTTTACATTCTCCGAGACAGATGTCCGACGTTGCGCAACTCTCGATTGTCCACGCAATGAATCGCTTTCCCCCTCTCTCGCGATTTATCACCGGCCATGAATAAGTAAATCCACCTGAATCCCGGGGCCGGATCTCGCTCCGTTTATGACCTCCAATTGTTTTATTACATGGCATTGTTTCCGTAATCTAATAACCCGAGAATGGACAATAAACAGTCCAATTATTTGGCCTCCCGCTGCCCCACAGACATTATGCAAATTAATGCGCGAATTCCCTCGGAAATGTGGCCATAAATGTGAGATGTTAAATTTAGATTGATTATTCCGCTCGGTTTAATTGTAATGCGGATTCAGTGGACTGGACTGTAATAGTACGGTCCCCAATAATTAGTGGCTTCCGTGGAGGTATTGAGGGGGAAAATGAGGGACAATGACCGGTCAGATTAGGGTAAACATAATCGATTTGGGGCTAATCGAACAGAATTGTGGCTAGAATTAATATTTACAAAAAAACTGTCTACGATTTCTTACAATTTTAATATTACTGTAGAGTAGTTCTAATAAATGTTTATATTAAACCGTTGTTTCTCTTACGGCTATGCAAATGACGTCTTTATGACTCAAACCCGACCTCCAATGCAATAATAACTTACCTAGTGCCCTGTATTTCCCGAAGTCATTAAATCGGCATTCCTTTAAAAAACTTCTGGAGGAGATCTCCTGGGGTTTCCCTTTCGGTTCCCCGCTTGGACCAGGCATGTTCCCCTGACCTACATCACACGATCGATCCCTTCAAGAACCCTTTTGGGGATCTCGCAGATCCGCGATAATCCGCCAACTCGAAAACAAAACTTGGCTCCCATTAATCCAATAATAAACACATCTTTGCACATGGATAATATCTTGAATAAACAGGCCTTCCGTTACCTAATGACCGACTTAATGGCCGGGCATCATGGCCATGTTTGGCCACAGAGCAAACAGAACCCGAGATTCTCGTCATTTTTGTCATTTATGTCTAATTAAGGCAAACAATAAAAATAAATTCTAGAATTACAATACCCGTTCGGAATAAATGAACAAACAATAAAAGTATTTAGAAAGCGATCACTTATCACTGATGGAAGTATTGCTGATTATTGTAATAGTACTGAGAGACCTCTGATTTGATATCGTACATCTGATATGAGTCTTGCGGAGGGTACGGTTGCGATTGGTGAGGCTGGTAAGGACTCTGTTGATTGGGTGTTTGGATTGCGGAGAATGGAGAGGGAGATGCAGAAGATACGGCTGATACCGAAGAACTACTTTGGTCTTTGGAGGCAGAGGGGCCGAGGAGACTCTCGAGATGTTTGATGTACTGGATGGCTGCTTTGAGGGTATCCGCCTTGGTCAGTTTCTTGTTTTTGTAGAGTTCCCATTCGTTCAACTAAAAACAAAATGATTACTACAGCAGAAAGGGAATTGGCGGTCGATAAATACAAAACCGTTTAAAATAAAGGTAATCAAAAATAGACCTCAGAAGTAACAAGCTTACCATCTGACCCAAGTATTCGTATCCGGCATTCACTTGCTTTACCCTCTGGCGTTCCCGGGCATTTCTCCGTTCCACCTTTTCTCGAGGCTTGTGGATCGCCGACGATTTCTTGGACTCGGAGCGCATTTTCGGTGGCATGGACTCTGAATTTGGCAATGGATAAAATGAAGGGGGATCTCGCGCCCTCGCCCCCCCCCCCCTGTCTCGAGGCCCCGCCCACGCGCCAAAATTGGTGTGCCGAAAATTACAGTCCCCCAGTCGGACTGTGACATGAAGAAGATGACATGGAGCAGAGTAAATTGACTCTGATCGAGCACGCTTAATCAAGTTTGAAGCAAGTCAAGGCACACGTCCGACTTGGCGCTAAATACCTCCAGCTGTGAGTAAAATATTTTTTCGACGAAACGCCGCCGATAAACAACAAGATAACCCCAGGATCAGGTCGCGCGCCAAAAAAATATTTCGATTATTTTTTGTTTTTGTTTCCACGGATTAACCGGGAAAGTGGGAGTAGCCTGGAGCAAGGATCAAAACAGTTCAACGGATTAGCTGGTCTCATGAAATGATTACGCAGAAGAATGCAACATTCTGCACGGATATTGTATACAAAACGGTGATGTAATCTCTTGGGAATGGATCCCGGAATGGCCTCGCTGAATAATTTTATTGTTTCCGAGGTCAGAACTGTCATTTTAAGGATATTGGAGGCGATATGCAAATCGCCCAAGGATAATAAAAAAAAGTAACAAAATTTGGAAATTGGAATAAATTTGCAATGGCGCAAGCGATGGTTGAAACGCAACTATGAAATAAAAGCATCTTTTAGAAATGTTAAATGATTTGTAAAATTGAAGGGAAAACGCGCCTTTAAGCGTATCTAAAAATGATTCGGTAACTTCATACACAAGTCAGTCCATCGATCTTTTGATGTTCCCAATACATGAAACAAACGCCTTATTTGGCAAGTCCTTCCATTAAATACCTTTTTAAATGCTTTGCGGATAGGATTGCACTCGAATCGAATCCAGCGAGTCCTCGGCTTCGGAGTTCTCGAGACCTCAAAAGAAACGCCGCAACTCTCGACTGTTGCCTTATGAAAAACCCCTTTTTCTTGCGCACTAATTACCGTAAAAGGCGCTTGAAAGCGACGGCTTTAAGGTCACTCCTATTCCGGGTACCCCATCCAGTCGGGGCCATGAGATTTGGCCATCTAAAGAACGGCCGATAAATCTCTGGAACACTCTATCTCCCTCTCTCTGCGCGTTTTGTCAAGGCCAAACACGCCTTTGCTTGTCATGTTTGGTGTCATGAAAAGTAGAACTGTCACCCCAGCGACGAATTAAAATCAAACAGAATGGGTTAAATCCGAGGAAAAATATAAATCGAAGTGGAAGTCCATCCCGCTTGAGGTTTCTTAATTTAATGACCCCATTCATTCCCATGCCCAATACAAATATTCAAGGTTGAAGGTGCCGTAAGCTTAAGCATTCGTTTCCATTTCGAGCATTACTGTATAATTTAGACACAATTTTATGTTCTTCAATATGTTTGTTGCATAATTATCAGCCCATAATCTCAAAGTCCACTGCCTACAGTACCCAAAAACAATCTCCGCGACCATAAATCATAATCAGCTGGTCTTCAAAAGGAGTTTATTCGAGGTGGAGGGAGGTCGAATTGCATAATCACCGACTGTCGCCAACCACTTCAAATGCCTCACCGCCATTCTCGAATTGAACTTTTTTTGATCGGACCCGGGCGCGAAAACGTTCTTCCTTTCGGGCGCGGATTTAAGACAAGGCCATTTCCGACATAAATCCACTTGGAGCTGCTCAAACAAGATCTTTTCATGGACGGTGTTTGAAGTCGGGCCGAACCAGCATCTGGTGGGTGTTATAACCGATTTCCGGCGAATGTGTTTGTCCTTCCAATTTCGGTGATTTCCATAGAAGTTGAGGATAATTTACTGTAATGTGTACACAAACATCTAAGCGCAGAAAATAACGATTACAATGGAGCAGGACACAAAATCACATAAAAAACTTTATTGTTCAAATCATAATTAAACTTTCAATGTCGATGAAATTTTGCTATAGTGACCGGTAACTGTCAACAAAGTGTGGAACCTTAAGCTCATAATCAGGTCTGGCTCAAAATTCCTTGCTGTTTTTTGTAATCAAGAATTATATTCCAAATTTCGAAATCCTCTCCACCATCCAGTGATCCGAGATTATGTAACCGGAACTGGCGTTTAGCCCTGAGGCATTTCCCTCCCATTTTCCTTCGAATTTTCGGAGATTCGCGTGGTTCTGCTTACATATCCATCTAGGTGCGACCATCAGGCATCGGAGAGAAGTTTGTGAAAAAACAGCTGAATTAAAAGGGATTACCTTCTTTCTAATAGGTCAAGGCCGTAAAAAGTAAAAAAATCTGGTTTTTTGGAGAGGAAAAAGATTCGAAATTTTATGAAACCGGATGAGGAATGGCTCAAGGAAGATACACAGGCAGTTAAAGTAGTAGAAGGAGAGCCGTAATCGAGTAATTAGTGAGGGGCAAGTGTAAGAAAGTAGATGCTTCATTACATTTACATCTGCTGCAACGGAATATGTAAATGATTTATTATTTTATTCTCAAACGAGCTCCTCTTCTCGTCCGTAATCCTGCTAACGCACCGAGCGCCGGGATGACATCAGAAATGCGCTAACCATATATTGATCATGTTATCACAGGGATGACCGCCGCAAGGATTACATAAGTGGCGACGACTGGTTCCCCGAAACCCGTTAAAAGCGGCGAACGGAGGCTCGGCGCTGATAAATAAGAAGGGAGGTTGCGCGAGGCTCCGTCTTCTTGTTCATCATCGTGCTGCTCATCTTCCTTCTTTCTTTCCGCCCCAACTCGTTGGTGGATCTCGTTGAACCGAGCCGGTTCCGAAGCCCCAAAACGCGACGCTAAAACGAGCCCGTCCAGATTTTCGGGGTGTCTTCAGCGACGCGTCTTCGCGGATTCCTCAACTAACTCCGCGACGCATCTTCCTTTTTCGTGGCGTGTGTTCGTATCTTCTTCATCCCTCTGCCTTTCCTTTCCTTAACAGCTCGAGGGGAATTAAGCCCGCGACGGCCCCGATCCTCGCCCACCACACCTCCATCCCCCGCTCCGACTTTATCAGTCCAGTCCGTCGACGAAAAGGCGGTGAGCGTTCCTTTCCCTCATTCCTAATTGGGTTACTGTACTATCGATGACCGACCGACCACCGACCTTCAACGAGTTGTTGATTCGGGAAGTCCAGAACCATCCTGAATTGTACGACCAACAGCATCGAGTGTGCACGGACAATGAGGAGAGGAATATGATGTGGGAGGTCATTGCGAGGAGGATCGATGACAATGTGACCGGTGAGGACAATATTTGAATATTCTATTTACTTTTTCAGTTTTTATTTATTAACCGTTTTTTCAGGGGAATTTGCCAAGAAAAGATGGCTTCAGATGAGAGATCGGTACCGAAAAGAACTCAAAATGGCCTTGCGTAATATGACTCAACCCAAATGGCCATATTTCGAGAAACTCAGCTGGCTTGACCCCTACCTCAAGGACTCCAAATCTGCCGGTCTTCATCCGCCTTTTATCAACAACAAGCTCGAGTCCACCGAAAACAACACTCTTCTGGAGTCCATCCACAAGATCTCCGAGAGCAAACCTCATTTTTGGAGTCATTTCCCCACCAATGAAAACTCCGAAGTTCCTGAATTCCCTTATCCGAATGCTGTGAGTACAGATACCCTCCTCCAGAATATAATGGCCGCATCATCGTCTGCATTCGAACAGCTACAGCGACATCGAGAAGAAGGAGAATTCTCACCCGACAGTGCCATTGCATCAACCAGTGAAGACGGAGATCATCAGGGCCCTCTGAATGTCCAGCCTTCTTCTTCGACCACCGCTTCTGAAGCCGGGAGTAGTGCCAGCTCTCAGATTCGAAATCAAAGTGCATCGCCAGAACATGAACAACCAGTAAAGAGTGATGAAAGTAGTAGTAACAGTGAGAGTGGACAGGTGAGGTTTTTTATTTTTTCTTGACCTTATTAATGTCCTTTTAGAGTGTGGAACAACTAACTCTGGACACCTCTCTGCTCGCCATGCCCGGTCTCACCAATCCCGACGGATCTCTAAGCTTTATGGGATCAGTGTTACGTAATCTCAGTGCCTCAGTAAACTCCCAATCTCAGCCCGTCCGCACCAATTCCAGGAATCGAAATCCCCCCTATCTTGTCCGCCGAGGTGGCGGGATCAAAATCAAACAAGAGCGTCCCTCAGGAGATGCACGTGGCTTCAAACCATTGGTCAAAACCATGTCCGTCGGAGGGAATCACGCCTCGAATCTTCTGAATTTGAATGGAACACCCGAGAAAGAAGGGGATGACAGATTACCTGAATGGACCACCGACGAAGATGTGCTCTTCGCGAGGCTGGTCGCGGTGCGGTTGAAGAAATTCGGGGCTAAGGACAAGCGAATTGTGAGTGATGACATTTGATGTGTCTTACTTTGTCATGAATCACAAAAAAGTGGGAGAATTTTGAAAGTTTCGCAAAAAATGTCATGTGATTTAAAAGAGAGTTTTTTACAGAATGAAGCTTCTCATAACAAGGGCCGGACATTTCGAAAAAACGACCAACTTAGAATCTTTCGATATTTTGCATAGTTGTTGTATTATGATAGCTGAACGTCAGTACGAATTTTTAGTTTCTGAAATTACCGTATACGGGGGTTACGGTAGGTACAATTTTTAGAAAGATTGGGTTCGTGTGTAAAAACCCCGAGGAGTAAAAGCACAAAACCTCGCTGTTTTACGTTTTTGACCATGGGGAACATTTTCATAATTGACAACTTTACCGTAGGATGTTGCCTTCGACTACTTTGAAAAATACCAAGGTACCATATTGAATGTAACTTTTTTGCAGAGAACTTGTCTCAACTTTTGAAACCTCTCAAATATACTTTGACATGTATGTAACAACATATCAAAAATGCGCGAAAATAAAAGGGGTGGTTTTGGAGTTACGGTACTTTGAAGGCAGCCGGTGCCGTATATCAAAATATAATTTTTTTCAAAATCGGTGTAGAAGACCCGCAAAAATTGCCAAAATACGTTTTCGACCATGGAGAACATTTTTGTAATTAACACTTTTTTTGTAGGATGCAGTCTTCAACCGGTATGAGAAATATCAAGATACCATGTTCAATATAACTTTTCGGCATTTTACTTGTCTCAACTTCTGAAACCTTTCAAAGACACCTTGACGTATGTGTAACAACATATCAAAAATTTAGAAAAATAAAAAGGGTGGTTTTGGAGTTATGGTACTTTTAATCTTGATCATACAGTACACCAAACTTTTGTTGTGCTGCTGACATCCGAATTTGGAAGATTCCACCGTCTTATGGCATACACGAGTCTAAACCGTGGTAATCGTTGCAAAAAAAATAAGAAATCGCTGATCTTGCTGTTACAGTAACCAATTATATGCGCACGATATGTTACAGTACGCTTAGGCCTAAATTTTCTGAATTTCCTAGTGAAAATAGTTTCTGAGGGTCGTGCAACATACATAAAACATTACATCTTGTTTTTAAAATAATTTGCGTAAAGTTTAGCCGAGAATAAATCTAGGTGTACTGTATGTCCAACATTCAAAGTGCCATAACTCCAAAACCACCCCTTTTATTTTTCTAAATTTTTGACATGTTGTTACACATATATCAAGGTGTCTTTGAAAGGTTTCAAAAGTTGAGACAAGTAAAATGCCGAAAAGTTATATTGAACATGGTATCTTGATATTTCTCATACCGGTTGAAGACTGCATCCTACAAAAAAAGTGTCAATTACAAAAATGTTCGCGAGGGTCGAAAACGTATTTTGGCAAGGTTTGCGGGTTTTCTACGTCAAGTTTAGAAAAAAGAAAATTTTGATGTACGGTACCGGCCACATTCAAAGTGCCATAACTCCAAAACCACCCCTTTTATTTTTCTAAATTTTTGATATGTTGCTACATACATGTCAAAGTATTTTTGAGAGGTTTCAAAAGTTGAGACAAGTAGAATGCCGAAAAGTTATATTGACCATGGTACCTTGGTCATTTTCCAAGTAGTCGAAGATGACATCCTACAGAAAAAGTGTTAATTACAAAAATGTTCTCCATGGTCGAAAACGTATTTTGGCAATTTTTGCGGGTCTTCTACACCGATTTTGAAAAAAATTATATTTTGATATACGGTACCGGCTGCCTTCAAAGTACCGTAACTCCAAAACCACCCCTTTTATTTTCGCGCATTTTTGATATGTTGTTACATACATGTCAAAGTATTTTTGAGAGGTTTCAAAAGTTGAGACAAGTAGAATGCCGAAGAGTTACATTACACATGGTATCTGGGTCATTTTCGAAGTAGGCGAAGACTACATCCTACAAAAAAAGTGTCAATTACAAAAATGTTCGCCATGGTCGAAAACGTCTTTTGGCAATTTTTGCGGGTCTTCTACACCGATTTTGGAAAAAAATTATTTTTTGATATACGGTACCGGCTGCCTTCAAAGTACCGTAACTCCAAAACCACCCCTTTTATTTTCGCGCATTTTTGATATGTTGTTACATACATGTCAAAGTATTTTTGAGAGGTTTCAAAAGTTGAGACAAGTAGAATGCCGAAGAGTTACATTACACATGGTATCTGGGTCATTTTCGAAGTAGGCGAAGACTACATCCTACAAAAAAAGTGTCAATTACAAAAATGTTCGCCATGGTCGAAAACGTATTTTGGCAATTTTTGCGGGTCTTCTACACCGCTTTTGGAAAAAATTATTTTTTGATATACGGTACCGGCTGCCTTCAAAGTACCGTAACTCCAAAACCACCCCTTTTATTTTCGCGCATTTTTGATATGTTGTTACATACATGTCAAAGTATATTTGAGAGGTTTCAAAAGTTGAGACAAGTTCTCTGCAAAAAAGTTACATTCAATATGGTACCTTGGTATTTTTCAAAGTAGTCGAAGGCAACATCCTACGGTAAAGTTGTCAATTATGAAAATGTTCCCCATGGTCAAAAACGTAAAACAGCGAGGTTTTGTGCTTTTACTCCTCGGGGTTTTTACACACGGACCCAATCTTTGTGAAAATTGTACCTACCGTAACCCCCGTATACGGTAATTTCAGAAACTAAAAATTCGCGCTGACGTTCAGCTATCATAGTTCAACAACTATGCAAAATATCAAACGATTCTGAGTTGGTCGTTTTTTCGAAATGTCCGGGGTCCAATTTCCTATTCGAATTCTGAATCGAATAATTCGACCGAAAGTGCAAAATTTCAATTTTTGGGAAAATCGTCATTGTCGACAAAAAATATTTTGGAAGGAGGTCGGTCGGACTTTTTGTCGCAACTGTGAAATTCAAAAATCGCCGCGGTGCAAGGTTCTTCAATATCGTCGCCACGAATTTTGCGAGCGTGACAAGCATTTCACAGTAAAAAAAGTGGAAGAATGCACTGTGAGCCGCAAAAAAGTCCATGCATGAAACGGCTTAGCAGCAAGTTTTAAGGATAGAATACCCCTCTCCTCGTATTTTAGGGACTTATCGCAGTTATACGCCATTCATGGCACATTTTTCCGATTTTTTCAAAATGTTTGCAATTGAAAAAACATGGAAATTTCAGATTTCCAGAGATCCCGGTAAGCAATCAAGCAACCGAACCCCGGACCAAAAATTGCTCCCAAATGACAATTTTCCCAAAAATTGGAATTTTGCACTTTCGGTCGAATTATTCGATTCAGAATTCGAATAGGAAATTGGACCCGGGCCATCCTTCGAGTTGTAAAAAACTCTCTTTTAATTCAAAAATTTGTGAAAGATATTTTTTTTTTTAATTTGATACTTTTTATTCGGACCTACAGTAGTCCATACGGCGGATTCTTCTCCTATTCACATATTTTTACTTCCAAATTTCAGATTCGATCTCGTATATCCGAATTTATGGACGAAAAAGAAGAACAAATCGAGCTGAACAAGGTCCGATCAGGCTGATAAAGCAGAACATAAATGTCCCCAATGACGTCATTAGGTAGTATTCTGTAGATTTCACATGTATATTATAACACTTTAATCTTATTCTGAAGCTTCCTCGAGTGCCATAAGTAAATTGTTTTTTCACTACTGTATTCTCTGCCTTTTCGTTGGAAATAAAACTATTAAAGATGAGTGAGCTCTTGTGCAATATTTCCAATTTGGACCCGCCGCTTCAAGTATCATATAAGGCCTATACTGAAGCCAATGGACTGTGATAAATGGCCGTAAGAGGTCGCGAATATGATGAGATATACGGCATAATATTATTCGTAACCTCGCTTTTACGCCTGGTAGTGTTTGCTCAAAGAATTAGCGGATCTGAAGGGATATCAGAGGGATTAATGTTGGCCAGGTTTTATAAGGTTATACCGAAAAAGAAGTGCCGATATTGTACTTGAGATGTCATAGCAGGACATAGTAAACTTTGCTCAAAAAACATTGTATTCGAGGGCTCCTTTCCTTCTCTTCTTACAGTCCCCCACTTGACACGAAAAAAGAGAAATGGTCAACCAATCGCCCGCCCCCCCCTTTCAGCTCACTTTATTTTACTGTTATTCAGAAAGAACAAGATGGCCAACTCTGCTACCAATCAAATGCCTATTAACAATGATGATTTGGAGAAATTGCTGAGGATGAGAGCGGAAAGAAATCAACGGACTCCCAAGTGTGCACGCTGCAGAAACCATGGAGCTGTCTCTGCGTTGAAGGGTAAGAATCTTGAATTTTTTATTGTCTGAAAAACGGCTTTAGAGGGAATTCTGATGATAACAAAAATAATTTTGGAAGTCGAAATTTTAATGCTCTTTTACATTAGTAATTTTTCTAGGCCACAAGCGTTTTTGCCAATGGAAAGATTGCATGTGCGTTAAATGCACGCTGATTGCCGAGCGTCAACGAGTCATGGCTGCGCAAGTTGCATTGAGAAGACAGCAGAGTCAAGAGGAAAAGGAAGTCAAGGATCTGGAGAGACTTTTAGGCCCTCAGGCATCTAAATTACTCAATGTTATCCGTCAGCGGGAAATTGATCCAGATGAGGAAAAGAATATCAACAACAATGAGGTCAAAGGTAAATTAAAATTTATGTTTATTTCTCTTTATTTGACGTATTAGTAACTTATCGTTAGTTTAATAGTTATTTTATACACTACACTGACTATATCTTGATTATCTACTGAAAAGAATATCCAAAGCCAAGAGAAACTTTATATCGCGCCTGACCTCGAGTTTGCAAACTTTTTCCGATGGAATTTTCAACGGGTTAAACCTGCGTTTTCTCAAGAGTTTTCGCACTCTCGAATGGCCAATATTGAATTACTCGACTGTCCACAGTAAACCGTTAATTTCGGTGCAGGTGGACAGGGAAAGTTAATCTTCTTGACCTGTTGAGAAAAGATTTGGGCATTCGAAAAACGTGTCATTAAGAGATTACGCAATACAGTCCGCGCAAATTTGGATCCAAAACAATGTCTTAATTACCGTACAAAGAGAATTTATAAATCGCAAAATGTAAAATTTACATGAGTTTTGTCGGATTTGGAAAATAAAATTTTAGCAAAATCAGAGCAGAGATCGACCGATGAAGAAGATGATCAAGGACCGATTGAGCCACCAGCGAAGAAAATGAAATGCCCTGAGGATTCGAAGCCAATGAGTGTCCTAGACCTGACGACCACTCCAATTCCAATGCCTTTTCAGCCTTTTCCGACTACTCCGACCTTTTACAACCCATTTCTTTACAATTCTTTGGTCAGAAATAATCAAAATGGCTTCAACTTCTTTCCTATGTGATTACCACTCTGTTTCGTATTTTATATTTTTTTAAATGTAAAAAATAACTCGTACTGGCTCTCCTCTAATTTTAACTTGTATAAAAATTTTGCAAAATAAAAAATTATGCAAATTTGGAATGTTTTGAGTTTTCCATAATTTTAATTTTATTTTTTGGACATTATCGCAAGACTGGCTGTTTATCCTAACAGTCGCACCTCTCTGATATCCACTCTCCTCTTTTTTAATTATGACATCCGAAGAGGAAGATGATCTTGGAATTAAACCGGTAAGAGAAACTACATTAAACTGGGTAAACCATAACTTCCAGGAGGCCGTAATCAGTGCTGGCAAAGGAAACTACGTGGTGGATTGTTTATTGGGCGAGGGAGGATTCGGAGCCGTTTATAAAGTTCACCTGGAGTCGAATCCGAGGAAATTTTTTGCAATGAAAGTCGAGAAAAAGTTGGAGACAAGAAAGGACAGTAAACTCAAGATGGAAATCGCGATTCTGAAAGCTGTGGCGGAGAAAAAACAGCCGTAAGTTGGCCCGAGCGTCGTAGGTTATATTCTAGACATTTTGCATTACGGTAATCACATCTATTTTACAAATCTTTTAGGAAAATCCCGAATATATTAAGATGATTAGAAATCTTTCAGAAAGAAACCAACCCATTTCACAGAGATCATCGACAGAGCAAAGAAAGATACTTTCACTTTGATTGTAATGCAATTGGTGGGCAAATCTCTGGCCGATCTGAAGGCCTCTTGTCCCTCCAAAGTTTTCTCAACTTCCACTGGATTGGGCGTTGGCTCACAATGCCTCCAGGCGGTCGAGGAATTACATGGCGCCAAGTTTGTACATCGCGATATCAAGCCCGCCAATTATGCAGTAGGATTGGAGGAGAAAAGTCATACCGTAAGTTATTTACTGCAGTATTTTTGAGATTTTACTCTTTTGAATCTAATATGATAATTTCTGATTATATTATCTTATCTTCAGGTCTATATTTTGGATTTCGGAATTGCCAGAAGATTCGTGAAGAGTGACGGGGAGTTGAAGACGCCGAGAGAAGGCATCGGATTCAAGGGAACTGTCCGTTTCGCCTCTCTAGCTTGCCATAGAAACTTTGATGTTGGTCCAATCGATGATGTGGAGTCCTGGTTCTACCTTCTCATCGATATTCTGATACCGAAAGGACTTCCATGGAAGAAATTATCGGACAAACATGATGTCAGAAAAGCGAAAGAAGAGTTCCGATCGAAAGGAACTTTCCTTTCCACCTTCCCTGATATCAAGTATAAGATGGAGCTCCTCAAAATTTTCGAATATATCCAACAAACTCAGTATTGCGAGTCGGTGGATTACAATTACATTTACAAGATGCTTGAGTTGGTAAGTGCCCTTAAGATTGAAAAAAATAAATTTTTTGGTATGAATTATTATATTGCTTTAGGCAGCCAAGATTTCCAACGTCCCAATTGACGCCGCATTCGAATGGGAGAACGCCAAGTCCAAGGAGTCTTCTGTTTCGCAAATTTCAAAAGAATAAACATTTATTCACTCGTTGATATGTAAAGCCGGGTTACATTTATCACAGTTAGAATTCTAGAGTTGAGGAGTCAATTTCACGAAGACAATAGGAGTCTGAAAGCATAATTTGAAACAATAAACTTCTCTTCTAGCCCATGCGGTCTAATTTAACACTTCAAAACATTTGAATCAAAAATTTCAAAAATCTCAAACTGAAACAATGAATCACAACTCACTTGACATCACTATTAGTAGACCTCATTCCGCCCAGATTGACCACTCTTTCGTGTCGTCGCAAGAACTTTGTGTCATTGTAATCATCCATTTTCTCAGGGATTAATGGAGATTTGGACCGTTTCCTCCGTTCCGAACTCTTTATACGGTTGTAAATAAACACTCCAATCACTGATAGTAACATTCCCAAGAAATTCATGGGAGTTACGGGGTTCCTGAGATAGATCAGGGAGATTATAATCACCGCGATTCTCTTGGCTGCGTTTGAAATTGCATAAGAAAGGGTGGTCAATTGATGGATCAAAAGGAAGGCACAGAGATTCTGGATGAACGAGAGGACGCCAGACATGAGGAGATAGCCGACAAAGTGGCTGATCGGCTCTACAACTCGCTAAAACAAGTGGAATGCAAACGTACATCAATTTTCAAGTTTTTAAATTGACTTTTATAGTTACCGAATGTTCTGAATCAGTAAAAGTTGACCATAGAGCCATTCCATCCTTGAGAAACCAGAATGGGAACAACATTAGTCCAGCCAATTGACTGTTCAGCGACAGTAAATTGAGGGGATGCATATTTGTCTCTTCGAAAACCTAAATTTTTGATCGAAATCAAAAAACGTCACTTACTTTCTTGGCCAACACATTTAAACAGGCGAAGACAGCCGTAGAAAAGAGAGAGGAGAATAAACCCATGGAATTAAATTGTAATTCAGTAACCGAAGCTACAAAAACTCCGCAAATAATTGGAAGTAATGATAAATATACTCGTTTCGACTGGACCTCACTCAAGATGTAGCGAGATATGACAACCGTGAAGACTGGCATGGTAGCTTTGACTGAAATTCCAAATGTGCTAAGGTTCATTAAAGGAGTGATGACTCATAAAGTACAATATAATTTTACCTGTTTGAGCATACGAAACCGGGACTTTTAGTAGCCCAAAATATGCAAACCCAACTCCAAGCGCTCTGCCGGCGGATATGGGCAATATCGTCTTCAAAAGGTATGATTTCTTCGGCCTTATGGGCTCTATCCGGAAATAGGCCATCAAGGGGATACTGTAGATTACATTGTTAATTAGACTCGAAAGAGCAATGGTTAGAGGAAATGGGAACTTCTAAACGCCAATCACAATATAATTTCGCAGAGTGCTTACTTGAAGGGCGAGTTTATTTACAACATTTTGACCAGAACTGCAACTATACCAAGTGATACAGACGACGATTACTTGGATAGTGAAGATCGTATCCCGCTTCACATAAGGCAAGAAGCCCATAAATGGACCCCAGTTCTAAACGGAGATTAGTCAGCTGATTGGCTCTTGAGATAACAAGGTAGCAAACCGTAACGTCGGCTATATTATCACAGGCCATCATCTTTTATTAACAATAATTTATTTGCCAAAAAATAACAAAAATCTCTATACATCATATTTGAGTTCTCCAATAAACAAAGGTAGTTGTAATCTTACACCTTCTTCCCATTTCTCCAATATAAACCTCCTTTTTGGACTTTAAGAGCTGTCCGAGGCCGCTCTTCTTCTCTGGAACTTCTTACTTCGATTCTTTTCGTCTTCAGATTCACTCTCCTCTTCACTGGATCTATCGTCACTGAAGATGGATTCGGAAGAAGGCTCCGAATCTACATCTACATCCTCCAATTCGGACGTTTTCTCCTCCTCGGCCTCGTCTTCCTTGTCCTCCGCGGTCGTGCTCGTTGTGTTTACACGTGGTCCACGTCGCTCGGGTCTACCGGCTCGAGTTCTCTCCTTTTTGTAGATAATTCGGCTGGATCCTTTTAACTTTCGGAGAAGAATCGGGGCGAGACGTCCATTGTTGGTCAAGAAATATTTAGTGTGGTAGTAGTCCAGATGGTTTTTGAATACTTTCTCCACATGTGCGAACCTGAAGACATAATATTACTTTATTAATAACCGCTAATCAATTTCTTATCACAAACTATCGCAAAAAAAGAGAACAAAAGTATTCGCCTAACCTAAAATAAACAACCCAAGCATGTGACAAAGTAAACTGAACCACTTTATTTATAATCGACTCCCATCAAAGGCAAGCCTACAAACCTGCCAACCCTACAAATGAAGCGAATGTAATCCCTGTGAAAACTCAGCAAAATCAAGGCTATCAGTTTTCTTTTCACACATGGCATCACAAAAAAAAATTTTTAATTCCACAAATCTACTTACCATCCCAATTCAGTGAGTTCTTTCTCTTCCGGTGGCAACAATCCAGTCACAAATTCGTTCTCCTTGATATTCTTGCTAGTCAGATGCAATAACTTGACGGCATTCGTAGCGCTTTCCACAGAATGCGAGGGGGAGAGAGCGAGAATCGAATCGAGGTCATTCCAGGGTTCGGTTGGCGGGGGTTCGCTCTGCTTGGATATTATATTAGGGAGGTGATCGGGATTGAAAAGATGGCTCGTGTCTTCTTGATCGTGTCCATCTTTGTCTCCAAAGTCCCGTTTATCCTTATGTCTAAGTCTGGTTTTATCAAATACATATTCAGGCCGTAATCTCAGAGTTCTCTGAGTTGTCATTGATCGAAATGGAGGTCGGGTGAGATTCAAAATCTGCTTTTTGAGTTTATCCACCATCACATTATAGGGGATTCGGTTCACATCCACTTCGAAGTAACCTAAAGAATAAAAACACCAAAAATAGACTTACAATCTTTATTCCACAAAGGGAATTCACTCAAGAGAACATAGCTAACATCATCACCACAGTCTTTATACCTATCAAATCCCAATTTCTTCATAGAAACTCCACTGTGTATGTTCAAACGATTATCTTTAAACATAGACTTTATCATTTTAACACGCTCTTTGACAGTCTCCACCTCAAAATCGGCAGTGTGAGCTCGTTGGTGAACGATTACTAAAAAGTCCAAAACACAATAAATATTCACTTACTAAAATTAGTCCTCTTCGGATACCCCGCAAATTTTCGGGCATTGAATTCAGAATAAAGAGAGGCCCTGAGGACTTCCTGGATCATGTCCATATCAATGAACCAGTCGATTGTCAATAATACGGTATGGCAAATATCAAATACGGTAGAAAGTAAAGTGAGATCATCGGCTTGGAAGGTTTTGAATTGGTTTTTACCATCTCCACGACTCCTTTTATTGTAATCTTCAAGCACCGCACCGCAATTGAACGGCTGAAAATCAAGATATACAAAAAATCATTCACTCAACACTTACTCGGCAATCAATGTAAACGTTTCTTGATTCACTGATATAAATAGCAAGACCAGATGTTTGATAAAAGCCACCATCAACAGTATCCTTAGTAGCAGGACGAAAAATGTATTGCCTAAATTTGAAAATAATAATATTTGATACCTAAAGTATTATATTATACCTGAACTGATCCTGCGGGTTATTTCCGGCCAACATGCTCATCAAAGTCGATTTCCCACTTCCTTGAGGTCCAATTATTCCAATTACATGCTTTATGACGTCAGATTCGGACAATTTCGACTAAAATTACAATAATTGAGAATTGAAATTGGCATACCTTGATAAAACTGAGCAACTCCAAAGACTCGTTCACGAGTGGTACTGACCCTGCATTATTCTTGTAGCCTTTACCTCCCCGGTGAGATGACGATCCTGGACTTATCAAATTCGCATCCTTCTTTTCAACTTTTAATGACTAAAACAATATAATAAAAAATAACCATGCATCCCTACCTCCCCATGCTTCAGTAATGTGAATCCCTCCATCCATCCAAATAGCGCTTTGTATCTAAACCAGCTTCAATAATAAAATAAAAACATTCAACGTCAGCAATAAAAATTATTTTTGGCAAATACAATGGGATAAAATCACCAATAAGATATATACAATCTTTATCTATATTAACATTCATGACTCATAATGGCTATGAGGTATATCGAAGTCTAGACTAATAAATAACAATCATTTCTCCTCTTCACCGTTTCAGACCCGGCTTTAACACAGACGATTTGTCGCCGCGACACAATGGGCAAAACCACTTTACACCTTTGGCGGGCTTCGCTTTGATGTCCACACACTCGAAATGGAACCATTCTATCGAACAGTGGAGATTATCACACCCGATCATCTGCCCGTACGAGATCTGATCACATAAACAATAAGTTTGTTCATCTGGATTCGTCTCATTCTGCAGCTTGGCCCTTCTTTGTGCACTCTGCCTTGTTGTTGTCGAATTGTTAAGACTATCTATTGCAGACTTCCGCCTGGGCTTCTCGGAATCGGGAGTTCCACTCCTCTTGGACCTTGTTATCACTTTCTTTATCTTCTCATTGTTTCCATTCAGCTTATCAGCTGGTGCCCTCCTTGTATTCCTTCGAGTCTCAATAGGATCCTCTTTGCTCTCATCATCAGAACCTTCATCTACCTCCATCTTTTCATCGTCCTCTTCTTCTTTTACTGATATTTCTGGCTGTTTCTCCTTTTTCTCGGCCTTCTTGCCATTTCTAAGTTCGGTTGAATTCGATTTCCGTACTGAATTCTCTTCAACCTTCTTTATGTGGTTCTTCTTGACCTTCGGTTCCGGATATCCATTCTCATTTTTACTATTTTGTGATGAATTTCGTGTGGAAACCGTTGATAAAGCCTCTTCCTTCCGTTTATTTTTGTTAACCTTGGGCTCTTCGACCTTCTTCACTTTTTTTACGGGTAAATGGGGAGTGTTGTCTGAAATAAAGTCCGTAATGAAGTGAAAAGCGGAAGCTTCATACCTAAAATAATACAAAAACTAATAAAAAGAAAAACTTACCGGATATTTCAACTTCTTCGTTCTCTTGCTCCTCAATGGGAATATCGTCGTCCGTCTCTAGGACCTCCAGTGGTGTAAATTTTGATAATTGAAGCGCGTGATACCTTAGAATGGCAAGATGGGCACTATTTAGATCAATGCAATTCTCCAAAGAATCGTCCATTAGCTCGTAAAGACAAAAAAGACCCTCTGAACTCAGATCCGGAGCAGATTGAAACCGTCGAGACAACTCTTCGATCTCCGATAGCAAGTCTCCTCGGGCTCTAACAAAGACGGAATCCCTTTCGAGGACACTTTTGGCGGCAGTTAAAATATTCTTATATTTCTGGGAATCAAAAGGAAAATCATGGAGTTGGGCAGTGAGGTCCTCGTTTTCCGGAGAACTAGATTCGTCGTCATCCGAACTTTCTATCGTCGCGTTCTGAAACTTCAATTAATTACCTCTATCTGTATAAAAAATAAAATAAATCCACGTGACAATATCCAAAAACAAGAAAAACTTACAGAAAACGTGAGATTCGATTTTTTACTCCCTGAAGGTATTTCCATTACAGCTTATAAATACTTATTATAACAATTTGTTAGTTTCCTTTCGAAAACGAAATGTTTTTTCTTTTTTTTTGTCGCTTGGCAAGGTGCCAAGATTTTCTCCCGTCACGAAAACAAGATGTTTGGCATAATGTTCGGCTGTCTCTAAAAAATGCATAAATGCGAAATAAAAGAAAAACAGTATAAAGGTGATCTCTGTCAAAAGAAGGTTTTGATAAGTAGGAGTTAGCAAGATAATTAATACCGAAATATATCCCCTGCAATATTACACTTGACTGAGGAATATTTGAGAGGAGAAGTTTGGAAGATCCCAGCGTCGAATTCATTGAAATTTAGCGAAAACACTTTTTATACAAAGTACAATAAAATGGCGGCAAGTGTTAAGTTCTTCTACGACATTTCCAGTTTTCCATCATGGATATTATTTGAGGTGAGTATCTCTTTATCTCCATTATTTTTTGTTGTTTTTAGCACTTATTTGCTGCGCACAGAACCACAGGATTGTCCGTCCACCTAAAACCAATCAGATCGGCTGCGTTATATTCCATGACAGGCCACAAAGATCCATATTATATTGTTCCGTTCAGAAATTTTATTTTCAAAGAAGTAGAACAACTAAGTGAATTGTTTGGAGTGCCTGCTGCTCTCCCTACCGTAAGTTTTTCTATTTAAATGTTAAATTGTTATTTAGGATTGCGAAAAACGACTGAGTTCTCCAGGGACTCTTAGAGCTCAAAATTTCTTGGCACATGTTCAAATAAAACATCCAGAATGCTTGGAGGTAGCCTCAAGGCTTTTGTGGAAGAGATTGTGGATACAGGATCTCGAATTGCAAAGTGAAGAAGACTTTCATGAGGTCGTTAGAGAAGCTTGCTTAGCGTCGAACGTTCCACTTTCGGAAAATTTTGAGAGTTTAAGTCAACTAAAGATCAATGAAACTGAGGCGTTCAATTCAGGGGTAAGGTAATATAAGTATCAAAATTAGAAAACTTTTCGTATCTAAATTACTATTTGCAGGCCTACACAACACCCTTTTGTATAGTTGATTACGAAGATGAGACGAGTTCTTTCCATGGAGTAGATCGATGGCCCATAATCGCGAGAAAAGCAGGTCTAGACAGTCCTCATCGCGGATTTTATTCATTAAAAGCGTTTAATCATCTATTCTTCAAAGCTCTGGAGACCTCAGACTGAATAGGTAGCCGAGCTGATGTCGAATACGATCGCGATGACAGTCCAGATGATCAGCCAAACCGCGATGACAGACATTATAGTAGATACGGTGACACAACGGGTCTTCTTCTTTTGCAAATCCCCGGTTCTGTTAGCTTTCTCAGCTCAAATAAATTTTTACTCGGGTCAAATAGAGGTCTTACTGTATTTATCGATGTTGTCTGCTGAAATAGTCGAGGATTTCTTTGTTTTCCGACCGGCCGGTTTGGACATTACTTTTGCAACTAAGGTTTTGATCATTTCAATCCGAATTTTATTTGATTTGGTTTATTTTCTTCGAGATTATTCGGTTTTCTATCCAATTTCTAGTTATTAGACCCGTATGATTGGAGATTCTTGTGAGTTGAGAGTTAAAAGTAGAGCAATATCTTATACTTCCTGCATAAATCCATTGTGATTTGGATCCCGTATGACGTCAGCAGCCGGCACAATCACTTTTCTGAATCCCGGAGCCAACGAAGGATCTGCCCTGAGGAAGGAATAGAGCGGGGAAAAGGTGGTTTGCCGTCTATTCGAGTGTTTGTAACACAGCATCCCGGCTAGAAGATAGACCAGCACAATGAAACTGGTGGTCAGACATCCAACTAGGAACCAAAAGAGGTTATTTCTCGACCAATTACTGCAGCCATTCGAGCGAGTGTAATGGAAAACCGCTGAAAATGGCACTAATTTAGTTATAGTCAGTAATCTAATACCGTAAAACAAGTTGGGAAGACTCTGTTCGGTAATAATTTTAGGGTCTAGACTACTAAATATACGTAAATCCAAAATGTGTCTTTTTTGTGCGACGAGATGCACTTTAACCTACTATTGGCCAGCGGAATGATCCCAGGACTGGATAGGTGGACCTTGGCTGAAGTATGATCGGCAAAGTTGGAGATTACACATTCATAGAGACCTTCATCATCGTTCGTAAACTTGGTGATGATTAATGAACCATTATGAATTACTTCGTATCTCCCCGAGGAGAATTCAACGGCTTCATTGTTCTGAAAATATATTGTTTTAGTCGATACAAAAGAGATTTTTCCAATTGTAATTGGTGTGTTATACATACTTGACGAAAGCAACAATAATTTTAGATCAGTAATCTTTTAAAGCAGTTTTAGGCTTTCTGAAAGGATGTTTTGGAGTTGAATAGGTTTTTTTTGTTTACTGTAATACAATTTACCTATCTAAACCTAATCCCTTACCTTTTTCCAGCTAAGAGTGACCTCGGGATAAGCCTGGGTCTCGGGACAAGTCAAGGTTACACTCATTCCCGGCTCAGGTTTATCCGGCCAGACCTTGATCTGTTTGTCCTCCGTCAACTTATTCAAAAAGGCCAATTTGATCTTGCTGATATCACTTCTCTCCCCATCGTCCTCTCTCTGACACCAATATTCTCCTTCATCCTCTAAACGAACATGAGGTATAATCAAGAATCCGACTTCTGGGATGTTCTCCTTCAGATATAACTGTCTCTCATCGGCCATCAAATTGGAATGACCGTTGACTGAGCCCAGTTTCCTGCCATCCTTATACCATGTTGCTCTTGCTGTCTCGTCATTAAAGATGGGCTCGCAAAGTAATGGAGTCACGGAATTGAGGGGAACCAACAACTCTTTGATTCTCTGGTCATTTGCTTTGGCCGCGCCGACTAAAAATATTCGCATGATACAAATTTAGTGTTTATTTGAGTTCCCACTCATAAAAAGGTCTTGCCAGGAACTTACAGATAACAAATAAACAAACAAGTAGTCTGGCCATTAGATGTGGAACATTCTTTGGCGGAGGTCTAAAATGTATAATTAAATATGCAGAAATGGAAGTTAAAGTACGACTATAAATAGTAATCGGCAAAGTAAAAGTAATCATCATAAAAGTAGTTCAATTGATGTCATTATTCCCGAAAGTGATCATGTTGACAATTATGTAACGCTGCGCAATCAGTTTTAAAGAGCAGTGAAAATCAGAAAAGTAAAAGTTATGTATTAGTAGACTCGCGGCGAAATGAGCCCAAACAAGACTAATTTAAAGGAGCGGCCAATTTTATTAATACTTAATTAACACAAGTTTGGAGTGACCCATGGCCGGCTCTCTTGACTTCCGTCCATGCCCTCCGGCTACATTTCATTTTAATCAAAAGAAAACAAAAATTGAGCCCTCCGGGGAAAGGCGGCCGAAAAGGACTGAAAAATCCGTTTTCCCCGATGGAGGAAACGGAATTCACCTGACATAAACGGCATTTTGTCAGTGCCCCCCCCCCCTTTTTTTGACTGTGCCTTAACTCTCAAACCGCCCGAGGGCAAAACCAGAATAGAAAAATAAAAATTCTGAAGGAAAGGTCGGCTCACTTTCGGCCCTCATAAAAAAGGTAGGGACCCACGATAAGTCAGTTGGAGGGGCCTTCAGAAGTCGGGCCAATACTCATTATGACTACTAATGGGATTAAGGGGAGCGCGTCTTAAGAGCCCGGACTTCCGGTCATTTCAGTCCTACCACCTGGACTTCCGCCCTCGAGAATTTGGCCAATGGAAAAAAATGACAAAAAATAATACAAAGCATAACGAATGAATAGGAAATGTACAACAACATGGTCAGCTGGAAGCGATGACTGTAAATCTTTGAAAGGCCATTACTCCGAGGCCAGTCGCTCTCTGACTATAATGCTCTTTTCGAGGGACAACATCAAGCCCTAATATCATAAAACAAATGTGAAAGAGTAGTGTTCCTCAACACTTGGCCCGTAAATACACTATTTAAATAGTTTTGCCTGGGAAGTCCGGATAATCCGTGGAGCGGGGCGGCCCCTTTTGGGCGCGGCGATAATCCCAAACAAATTGTTTCTTGAGGAATATATTTGGGGCCATAAGTTGCGCAAGAGGCCACTCGCTCTCTCCCCTGAGGCAATAAATTCACAGGATGTCGGAAACAATATAATGAGATCCACACCGTGGAGTGCAATTAAAGCAATGAAGAGATTTAATATTAATGGAGATCACAGTTAGCGCATTCGGGACGGTACATTTGCTATGCAGAACCGGCAATTAATTTAGTCGGGGGGACAATAGGCGCACATTAATTGGCCATGGTCGGCATGACTGTTATTAAATACGATCTTCTCATTCCTGCCGAGGTATCCCCTCCTTTTCTCTCGCACCTTAATTTCGAACAGGTTGCATTTTATCTGAGACTCCCGCCTCCCCGACCTCATCAACCGGTCAGCCAGCAATTATACGGATCAAAAAATGTTTGACCTCATTCGAGAGCGTAAACAAAACGGTGGCGATCCAACCTGACCTCTGAATGGACACCTTCACACATTTAGAGCAACAGTCCATCATGGTTATTGTGATGCCCGGGCCTTTTGTTCGCACACACTCATCCGGAACATTTCTCGACATAAACAAAAGTAATTAGGCCCCGAAACATGTTCCCTCCCAAATGGCGTGAAGGTACAATACAAGCGAAAAAATTTTTATTTTTGATTTGTTAACAAAAATTAAAATTTAAAAAAGCCGTATTAATCATTAGAGAAGATAAAAAAAAACATGAATCAGGAAAATCTTTTCCTTCCAAATTCTCTAAAAGAAACCCTTAATCCGAGCAATTACATATTGCAATGACCCTCTTGAACTCATCCAAAAAACATCTCTGACACTAAACACCCGAGAGTTCTCGGATTAGCAGAGATCGGGCATCTGGTGACCAATGAGCCGTCTGGTCAGCACAGGGAAGCGTATACCAGAAAAAAAAATAAATCACAACTCTTGTCGAGCATCAAAACTTGCGTAATGCGGCAATAAATGTTTTATGGGAGACGGAACAAGTATTTCACTCGATGAAGTTTGTAAAAGTTAAAGGTGCGAGTTGTGGTTGGAGGTAGGAAGTTACTATACAATTAGGCGGGTTTTACAACACATACAATTAGGAGGACGGAAAAAGTTATATTTGTGGAAAGAGCAATGTAATCTCTTTACAATACTCGCCAAATAACAATGATCCAAATAACAATGGAGGAAAAGGAAATCCTCCATACAAAGATTGCTTTCGAACGGATATTACGCAATTTGTCATCGGAAAAAATAATGAAAAAAAATAAAAAGTAACGCCACTTAGTGGTCTCACCTTGCCCAACCCATCAACAACAAACCTAATTCCCTCAGGTTACCGCATTAACAACCAATAATCATATTCTCCTCGTATATAGACGAAAACGTTCCGCTTAACGAGCAGCTCTCCTCCAAGGTCTTGTATAATATAAGAGTACTCGTAAAATTCGCGCACTCATCGTTCGCGGTATAAACGATGCGGCTAAGGGGTGCCGCCGATTTTTTGATGGACTTTTTTGCTTAAGACAAAGAGCTCTTAAAAACCGCTGGCCGCCCTTTCCCTCGGCCTTCCTCCACTCGACTTTTTCCGGATCGGCAATCCCTGTTCCGCCCCTTTATCTTCCAAATCCGGGCTTTCTCATCGGCTAAATCAGCTGTCCACGAGTCGGGAGAATACTGACAGCTAATCAAAAACATATGTAAAATACTAAAAGGGGGATGACTCTGCGATTCTGGGAAAAGGACAAAAAATAGGACCAGAAATTGATGGACGACATATTATAATGGACTACGGGCATCTCGAAAATTTTAGTGTCATTACATCGTATGACGTAAGAATGATTCAGGTAAAATTTCCAATTTCTTTTCATTTTAAATACGGTATTTACAGGTAAAAAATAATAAAAACGCGATTTAAATAATTTCGTCTTAATTTGGCGCCTGGGAGCCACAATAAATTGAGGAGTAGTGTTGTCATCTCAATAAAACTTGTCCTTGAACAACACTTTCAAAAAACGTTTTGCCGCTGTCGTCGGCCGCCAAGTGCCCGTCTCTCATCTTCTTGCGGCTTCAATTAGCGAGGCTACAATGCCGACTCCGGGGACTCCAAAAACTGGCTAAGAAAGTGTCCAACTTGAGGACTCGGCCCCAACTTGAGGCTCCCGTCTCCGCGTGGATATCGCTTTTCAATTTATCTATTTGATTCGGAGAGGAAACGCATCCCATCTCGTTTATCGCGCACCGTCCGCAAACAATCACACGTGAGAGCGAAAAGGGGGTTTACTTTGCCATTCAGGACTTTATCAGCAAAGTGAACAAACATTTGGCAAGGGATGGGAAATGGACCAAAACAAGGTCACAATAATTGAAGGATGACTAAAATAAAAGCATGATAATGACGGATGCGATGGCGCACGGTAGGTCACAGTGGGGGACAATGACATCTGGATGTCATTTGAGCAATCCTAGTTCCTTGGCCTCTTTCTCGGCCCATTCGATGATACTATTGTCGTTCTCTAATGGAGACTCCTCTTCTCCTGTCAAGGCATCGGCCACGAACGATCCTAGAGGATAATAACATTATACTAGTCGCGCCATAAAGTCCTGACACATTTTGTCGTGGCCGTCGCGCGAGAAAAGTGGCGAACTCGCGCGAAAAGTGCATGTCGCTAGTGCAAAAACGGGGAATTGCCGCGACGGGTCCGAAAGAAAAAAAAAATGCACTGTGCAAATGTGTCAGGACTTTATGTCGCGACTAGTATTAACGTAATGAAATCCTCATGATGAAATTATTCGAAAAAGAAGACCACATTTTAGCAGTGAAAACATGAACTTACGATGAGCAGAGAGCATTCCAAATCCATCATCCGAGAACTCCCCATCACTTTGAGTGTCCACATCTGGAAACGATGATTAGATCCATAAAACATTCTTCTCATAGGTTGGCAACTAAGTTATTGAAATTTTTTTTGCATTATTCCACAGACCTTCTTAAGTCAGTATGGCTAGTATCACACTATCCCACCTGTAGTAGGGTTAGAGTACTATCAAACCCAGAGGCATCCAACTCGCAGATCGCGCGTTGGTGTAGTACCTTGAATTTGAATAAGAGCAATTTTGAGTGGTCATTTTGCAATGCCATGCAATGCGTTTGGAACTCGAATGACATAATGCTAATGTACAACGTTTACAACGTTAGGACACCTTCAACAGTCTTGTGATAACATTTTGTCCCAAAAGGATCAATGGAAATTATTACGACTTCGCTTAAAATTAGGCGGTAGGCTGTCTTTCAAGGTGTTGCACGAGACGCTAAAGAAGGCAGCGCGGTTAACTCTTCGGGTAGTGACAGAGCTATTCACTACGAACCAAATAGTAGCATAAACCGTCTTCCTTCTTGGAGCATGACATAAAGTCGCGACCGAATTTATCTTCATGACCTGCCTAGTGGCTCCCAAAAAGTTAACCGAGTAGTTGCTATTTTTTTCCAAGACCTTTGTGCCGCTGATAAATCTAGGGCCCTGAAAAGGGATGTCTATTCTCTTTGTTAAAAACCCGTACAGGAGCCAGCGAGCTTAGGCGCGGTATTCTGAAGTTAAGGCCGAAGAGACCCTTTATACCCGATGAAAGCATTTTTAAAGATTTTAGCAAATTTTTTAAGCGCTATGCTCTCGGGAAAATTGCCAGCACAGAGTATCACTCCTCCGAATATGTTTACATGGGAGATAGAAAAGATTCGGGCTGCGAGCAAAACGAAATCTAGAATATCCACTTACGCCGGGATGCCTGTTTGGCCCGATAGAAATAATGATCGTAGAAAATTATCAAACAGTCCGAATAGACTTTCCTTTCTTGAGTGTTGTGAAGTACTTATGTTACTCTCTGTGTCGGATATCACACCCATTTGGCTGCGTACGATCTAAGGTATAAAAACTTCAGTATAACAGAACATCTAGAAACCGGCTTCATGAAATCTTCTAATTGTAAGTTCCCTGGTTTCTGTCTTGGTGGCGCCACTGCACATTCAGATGATAAGGCTTGTATTGTTGTTACTAATAGTGGGTATTATAGTTGTTGACTGCCAAGCCTTTAAAGGTTGTGGCAAAAAGAAAAGCAGTCAAAAATTTCAATAACTAAGTTGCCAACCATATATATCAACTTTTAACTACTTCCTCGTAAGATTCGGCTCTCTAGCTGACCTACCATTGGATTGGAAGGTCTCGATGAACTTTCTGGCCGTATTCAGACTGAGTGCACTGTTGTCGTCAAAGTCGACATGAACACGAGAGTTTTTGTAGCGAAGTTTATTCTCACAGAGAGTTCCCCCAACAATCAGCAGAATGTCGGCACCATTCGGCTAAAATATAAATTAATTTAAATATGGCAATTGCTCCTAAAATACTCACATTTTTTTCATGGGTAAAATGGCTGATAATCTCTTGAATTGAAACCGTTGTCACCAAAATACAGCCTGACAGATCCACACTCTCCAACAATTCCAGACCCTTCACACTTCCAGTTCCTGCATCCCCAAGATAAATGCATGATCTTACTGTAATCTCTTTCAACTTCTTACATCCGGAACAAATCTTTTCAAATGTCTTGTTGTCCAAAGCAGCAAGTCCACTAAAGTCTAGCTAAAACGGATCAATAAATTTAAATTTCTTCATACAACTTACCTCCTCAAGATCTTTGAGATTTGCAATCAATTGAAGAGATTCGGAGGTAATCGACTGATCGGATCCGGAGAATCCCAGCGATAAACTTTTCAATCCAGGTAAGTTCTCGCAGATTTGTTGAATCAAAAAATCGCTGACTGCGGGGTTAAAGTCAAGTCTAAAAGAATGACAATTTCGTCAAATTAAAAAAGTTTGGTTTAACTCCACAAAATGATGGCTTACTCTAAATGCTTAATAGCTTTAATCCGTGAGATCAACGCGAGACTGTCCGCAGTGACATTATTAAAGCCTTGACCAGCTAATGAGAAGTGTTCTAATGAGTTCTGGTTCCTTGAAATCACACTTAATGCCTGCTCCGTCAATCGATAACATCCATTAAGCCTTAAAACCTTTAGATTCTTAGACCGAGCGCAAAGTTCATCAATTATTGAGTCATCAATTCGACTGCATCCATCCAGCAGCACCTAAATTAATAAATATAACCTAATATTAAATATACGTCGCATTACCATTTAAATAATATTATAACTGTTACTTACCTCTTCTAACTCAGCACCAAACAACTTGAAACATCGTCCCTTGAGATGGCTACATCCTCTTAGATCAATCCGTCGAATTGACCTTCCGTTGCTTTTGAAGAGATACCAAAAACACTTCTCTGACGATGAATGCATCTCCCGATAAGCCACTGAATGCAGCTTACTCAACGACTCAGAAAGACTTCTAAGGGCGTTCGGTCCAGATTGAACTCCCGATATGTCCAATTCCTCCAGATTTATACAAAATTGAGCGATTTGCTCAATAGCTTTGTCATCCAAAAGATTCTTGGTATTGGAGAGATCCAAACACTTCAGATGGAAGCAACATCGAAGGAGAAACGCATTAAGATGAGAGTTTCTGAGGGGATTGGAGTTGGTGAAGAAGTTCTGGAGGTCCTCTTCTTCATGGAAACAGAGCCTTTCAACTGTGGTCCAGGCTTTGGCCGCAGCTTCGAGCCAAGTTTTATTCGTCCGTTCCAAACGTATTCGATCGAGTAAACCGAGGTTACAGAAGATTCTTTCTACTGCTTTAGGGGGTAATTCGTCCAATGGAAGAAGCTACAACAACAAATTATTAGAAATAAATCAAAAATTACATTAAACAAGGCAACGCAAATGTTGAAAATAAAAAGTCCTTACCTGAGAACTTATTGTAGTGGCAGATTCCATTGAGCATGCTGAAGATGACCTCGAGAGTTTTCCTCCTTTATCCCCACTTCCAATTGTAAATCCAATTCCACTTGTGGACGCAATGCTATCTCCATGCTGAGAACTTGTTCGTTTCCTACTCACATAATTACTAATTGTCATGATTTGCCCATAGAACTTCAACTCTTGTGGAGCTGCTGTTTTGGCCCTAAGGGCTGAGATCTCATCTCTGCAAATGTCATAATTATAACAATAAAATTTTATAATTTACTGTAATTTCATTATAATACTTCCTCATGGGTGAATATCAGCGTCAAACCCTAAAATTTCTTGTGCCCCATTGGGACCTTTAATCATCCAAAAACAGTCAAGAAATCAATTTTACATATTTTCTGCACCGTGCAAAAAACTTAATACCGGTCCTTCTCGGTTTGAAATCAATTCAATGGAAAATGCACCGTGCATTCTGCATGAAAGTAAATCGGAGTTGCACTGTGCATTTGGATTTAAGGCTTCTCGAACTTCTCGAACGGATTGTTTGATCATGACAAAAGTTGGAAAAATTATGACTTACTTGAAAGTGATGACTAAAGTTGAATATTTTTTGTTGGATCGGCTGAACGTTGCATACATTGACTGACGCCGATCTTCACTCGGCATATGACAAGAGTACACCTTGATTATATTATTTTATATCAACTTCTTCACTTACCGGACCAAATTTATTGAAGAAACTCTGAAGTTGACTGACCGTGGCCTTAGGGGATATATTGGAAACAAGAATTCGGCGATCTTCCTTCCTAGACGAGAGTCCTCTACCTTCGTTCAAGTCAAAACCTAAATAACTAATAGAAATTACAGTAACCAACTTACTGTCAAAAGCAGATCCAAGATCACTCTCATCCGCAACCAGCATTGGCAATAATCTTCTGTATTTCATGAACTCAACGGCTGAGTGGGACCATGTCCGCCTATAAAAAGTACAGTTAGCATCACCTTTATCTGCTTGTTAGAGTATTTATCAGATCTGACCTTAGACTTCCCATTGCGAAGAATCTGGTGCGTGTCATGAAGTTTTGGAAAGCTTCCGTTAGATTGTTTAGCCCTTGATTCTCAAGATTATGGCCATTCAGCCGTTTTAAAGTGTTTAGCATGGCCTGAAGGGATTGTAATTTAAAGTAATCGACTTACCTGAGGCCGGTATACCCTAAATTTCGGCTTTTCAGCCATTTTGAGACTAGAAAATAAGATAAAATGGAAGACAGACTAGATTCCCCTCTCTTATCCAGTCTCGAATCCCCCGAGCAATTTTCATTTGGATCAATAATTGAAGGCCGTCTGTCCACTTTCTCTTTTATTGAGTCCATGTATAATAAAAAAGTTACCCGTTACGATAACAAAGACCGATTACTAAAATGGGACATTAATATTCGAGATGCCGATCCTTTCCCAGTCCCATCCAATCATTTACCACTGTAAACGGTGTTCCATCTTCTTCTAACAAATTGACTTCACTTGTGCTGGGTTTAGTGTACTTCCTGGCTCCAAAAAAGTCGACTACTCGAACTCGAGACGGATCTCGATTGAAGAGATCGGTTCTCTGGCCAATTCCGGATAGACAGTCTTCTCTTGGACACGAATCTAGATAACCGCTCATTGTGGCGGTTGAATTTCGATCCTGCACATGTTTGGTTAGGAATCTACCGCAGAAGAAGGCATACCGATCCACGGTATGTACTCCGATAGCTGAATCCATGTGATAAGAGACGGATTCCTCTTCCAAAAGACTAGAAGAAGTCGCCAGCACATTGGGCGACGTTATCGACCGATATAAAGATTCGCTGTGACAGGTATCAGCGATCAGGAACAGTTCGTTGTACCTAAAACTAAATAAAAATAGTTAAAACTTTGCGTACCTTTTCTGCTGATACATGGTCTCCACAACATTAGCGACGTCCACTTCTGTAAATTCCTCGGCATCTTGAAACTTCAAAAATCCAACTCCTCCATGACCAGTCAAATAAACCATCACATTGCTTTGCTGATCGCTCAGTAACCTTTTGTTCCTTGGAGTATTTTCGTCCACTTGTCCTGTTAACAATCTAACCAACGCTTCGACAGTAACTTCGTATCCATGATAATCGACTTCGATATCATTTAGGTAGAGATTATTATTCAAATCATCGTGGATTTCGCCTGAAAAATTCAAATGAAGATTAAAAAACGAAATGATCACGAAAGATGTCTCAGTTTGTATAATCGGTTGTAAATGTATCGACAAAAAGCTGAGAGATTGAACTACGAATTGCAGGAGACCGTAACAAGTAGAGAAGGGTAGGTCGTAAAACGTGACGAGCTATTTTAAGACGTCATGTGTGCACTCATATGAACCCTCCATCCTTGGCATGGCATTCAGATGAGCACACTTATCAACAGAACAAAGTCTTTTCTCCAATACTTTTACACTCTTCTGCTGCTCAGAAAGCAAAGAAAGCGAACCTCCCAAAGAAGAGCGATGATAGAGTATACACAGTGGAACAACTTTTCAAGAACCACATTCAAATCAGAATCATGTGTCTCCCAACTTCAGAGGAGATGCCTAAAAATGTGAGCCATTACATGATTGGGTCTATCAAACTAAGGGCGGACAAAGTATTTGTGAGCAACTGTCCCATCTACAATGTTTACTATGAAGTGAGAAGACCTTCCGTCACGGTTGAGGTAAGATTTTACCTTACCACGTATTTGGTACTTAAAAAATTAATTGTGATGTTTAGAAAATACACAACCCAAGACTGAAGCAAGCAAGCGATTTTTACCTGAAAAATACTGCCAAATGTGTAGCCGAATTCATGAAAGTCGAATGGAAACATTTGAAGATGGTTACAGCACAAGGAAGTCATCAAGCTGTCGAACGAGTGATCGTGACAGGCAAAGAATACAAGCTGAAGAGAATTCGACCTATCAGGTTCATAGCTGAGACCTGTTCCGTCAACCAAACCAAACCAACAGTTAAAATTGAGGTAAGAGACTCAGAAGACTCGGTCATACATTAATTTAGAATGTCAAACGTCTTCGACGACCTCAAAAAGACGTCATTCAGCTGAGAAGTGTAAATACAAGCCAAGAACCGAGGAAAATAAAGCTGATTCATCAAGACGAGGATGTTATCGATCAATTCGCCTATCTAAACCTATCGGTTTCCACTCATTCCACTTATAAATAAGAGATCTGTACCTAAATATGCAACCAATAAATAAAATTACTCACCCGGCTGAGGATTTCGGGCATTGCAAGGAATATTATCAGCCAGCATCATTATTATGTTGCTGAAAACAGAAAATAGAGATAAAACCATGTTACACTAGAGAACAGATAAAAAATATGTCAAATTCGTACCTGTCTGGAATTCCCAACCTCTTTACTGCTTCATAAAAGATTAACACGTTGGTTACATGTCGATAGTTAAACCAATACCTTGATGTATCCACCAAAACCGCCCAATTATTTGTATGAGTCGAGTTTAAGAATTTCTCTTCAATTCTTTTGTCAAGGGATAAGGAATTACAAGTTATAAATAAGGAAATAAATACTACCACATCTAAAAAGCTCATTTCCTAACCATCTGAAGTGAGAGTCTAAAAAGAGAGCTAAATTTGCAATTTCTTCTTCAAAATTTTTTTGTCCAGAAAATGAGTCATCCGTTCTAGAAAACTGTCATTCAGAAACGTCATTTATTGTCAGCTGAAACTGCTACGAATGCCGGAATCGAAAATTTTTTGTTGTACGACTGCTTTTAGAGAACACGGCTAGTGTATTCCATGCATTCCACAGTAAGTCTGTAACCCCACAGCGACCGACCGTGACATGGGCTGCGTTACACTTCAACGTCATGCTTTTAAGGTGTATATATTTGGATGTCGAATGAAATGGAGCATACAAAGCCGGAAACTTAACACGGCAAGGTTTTTGACGACTAAGATGCGGTCTGATATTATGTTATGACTTTTTTTCATGTGAACTGATATTTTATACCTTTGACTCGTTGGTTTATTTATGTGTCTATTATGATTTTGATTAGTTGCCCATAAGTTTGATTAGTATCACCCATAAATTGGTCATTTGGTGTTAAAATTTGAAGAAGACTTGTCTTTAGAGCCATGTTACATGAGCCTTATCCAAAACAAATGCCCACCTACGGCTAAACTTCTTTTCTGAACTACTTTTGAAAAGTGTTTTTGTTGATTGCTAATTAAAAGTAGTTCGAATGTCAGTGTCTAGTCAAAAGGCGGCATTAGTGTTGTAATACACATGTTTTGGTTAGCGTTTGCTTATTTATTAATCACTTATGTCATCACTTGTCATCTTTATTAAAACAATTGTAAGAGGTGTGATATTAGAATGAAGGTACAACTATTGTAAAGAATGGGATTAGTACTGTACTTTTTCAAGGCAAATTCTTGGGATCTTTTTCGTTTTCGAATCTTTGATGGGTATTATTGGACATTCTGGCTTTGAAGATATAACGAATTGTCATAAAAATGAGGGCGGAGAAGAGTACAATACCCACAGTCAACGAACTGAAGTGGATTGCGAAGCCAAATCCATTGGGGAGTCGGTGGATGGCCATCTCATCGTGGAAAGTGCGATGTTCTGGCGATCTGGGAAGAGGCTGTGGTCTGTAATTATAACATATTACAGTAGGACATAGAGCAGAAATTTTGTTTAAAACTGGTGGGATGTTGGTTCAAGGTTTGAAAAAATAGTAAACAAACTGTAAGAAATCTACAAGTCCCATGTTTTTCTCTTTACATTCCCCTTCATTTTATAAACCTTCCAGTACTACAATTCTTTACACGCAGTCTTTTCAGTGTTTTTACTATATTTAGCATTGCTTACCCGGGCCATTTCTCATCATCACGCATATCGCCAATGTTCACATTTCGACTGTTTTCTTCAATTCTGTCCAAAAGATTACTCATTTGTTGTTTGGTGGTCTCAACTCGAGTAACAGAGGTTGGCAATTCATTACTCTCACTGCTGTCGCTAGTGTCGCTGCTTGATGAAGTGACATCTCTCTTTCTTCTGTCAATCTTCGGCTTACTGCTTTTGGCGGGTTCGAAGTTAATATTGTAAGAGAGACCCCCAGAAGTTTCTTTGACATCTGAAACTTGTGTGCCTCCGGTCTTTGATGGGGTTTCTGACGGCTCCAAACTTGGTTTGGACGCCTGCTGAACTGAGTGTCTTCGTTTTCTATTAACCACTTTAAAGTAAGGGGCTTCTGTCTTCTTGTCATTGATGATGAACGTCTTCAAATAGGGATGTTGATACTCTTCCTTGAACTCCACATCCGAACCTTGTCTGCTTTTACCATACTTTTCGCCAATTTCCTTCAAGAATTTATTGATCTCTTCCGAGGTTGCTTCTTTTGTGTCCTCTAGATTCTGTTCTTCCTCGTCGTCTTCTTCTTCTGAAGGATCAATAAAGACAACTCTTGACCCGGGCCCTTCGGCTTTTTCTTGAATAATTTCTTCAATTTCTCTGTCCAGTTCAGAAGATTGAGAACCCAATTCAAAAGACTTTGTGGATTCTGAAGCAAATTTTGGAGCGTCATGCTCTACTTTTAACGACCCTGGAGTGGTGTCATCCAAATCCAAGACTTCTTCCAGTTGTCCTTTTGTTTCTGGGACATTCCTGCTTAAAGAGTCCACTTCCAGATCCTTGCTGAGCGAATCTTCGTTCGATAAAATCCATCGTGAACTATCTGCGTACGTGAATTTTGGAGTCGATAGGTCAAGTGTCAGGTCTGAGTCGGAAACATCGCTGGCGTCTCTCTGAATAAGATCATCCAAGCTGAAGCGGCTGGTATCACGTGGGACCTTATCGGTCTTAAGAACTTCTAGACCTTCGCTGTGTGGCCTGGGAGTTGGATAACCATCTTCATCTAGGTGTTCTGAGCTGATCTGAATATATCTACCGTAATTAAAGAAGTGTTAGGTCGCGAAACGTCACTAACTAGCTATTTATACTCTTTAGAACTTTTGAGTTCAATAGTTTGTTCGCTTACTGTTTCGAGACTTTCCTCATCTCCGAGGTCTTTCCGCTCCAACGCCAGGCCATGTTGTAGCAGGGAGCATAGGAACAGAAGAATTAATGCACGCTTCATTTGAGAGATTTTGATATTTTGTGAATTTAACTCTCCGACTTTCAAATGTTTATGTATGTTTTGTTGGGATTGCGCAACCCGACAGCCATAACTTTGAAGAGAGAGCAGCCGGATAAGCCTGATCGAGACTAAATCCGGCTGGAAAAACGAGCGATCTCATCGGAAGCGGGTTATAATTGGGTGTCTCTGGTTGTATTATATTTACATTAGAATTCATATGGTCATATGATGAGAAAAGTAATATATTCATGAAACATCATAATTACATATTTTTTTTGGTTGGAAATCCATATGTAAACATCTCACGTACGCTTAGCATAATCGGATTAGCAGCACATGGATGTAATGGACGTTTTACTTGGAACATGTCCGTGGGCCGACCGGCTGCACAGTGCAGGTTGAACCGTGTAATTTGGCCAAGGAGAGTCGTGCAAAAGGACAAGAAATGACACCATCTTCATTTTCAATATGACCGTTCAGAGATTAGCGTTTTAATTATATCCTTGGTCTGACATTACCTATCTAAATATACATAGAATTGAGCGTGCGCATCGTACCGTACAAGAGACCCAAAAAAGTCTAAACCGGACCTGCGTTGAGGGTGGATAAGATGCGTCTCATTAGACACGTAATGGGCCAAGAACACGGCATCAAGACGTCATGCCCTCAGGGGACTTGACCAGGGCCGACCCTTGGACAGAGATTGTTTTCCGGTACGCTGATTAGGAGGATGGGGTCACACATCTCGCTTTTCTATGTCATTAAATCTTCCGGCAAACATCACTGCCCGGCCCGAGTTCAGCGAATGGATGTGGCCAGGCGCACTTCCGTCGCGATGAATTGCGTAAAAAATGACGGAAATGTCGTGGAGTGAGGGTGGAACCCCATAAGGACCCTGACACTTTGGTTGGGGGTCGTGGCCTCCTTCCAAGAGGGAAGTGACCTTCATCTACATCATGATCTTTTCGCTCCAACCTTTTACCCCGAGCTCTGAAGACTTGTTAATTGTGTCTGACGGTAATTTAATTAAATGTAAAGTGTTATTCCTCTCTCCGAATGTGTCCTTTTCCACAGACTGGAGTTGAAATGTACCGTGCTGTTTCCTTTTGTTTGTCGGCACCGTGATTTTGGGATTTTTCCGGCGGATTATTAACGGAAATTACACGACCTTTGCCTAATTCCTCGGGCCGATACGGTGCGACTAATATTGTAACAGGGCCTTTCTATGGATCCACCCTCTAAACCGAGGATTAACCGGGCGGATATTGCTTTTTGTTATGACTTACAAACACGGCCGTCATTGTTATCTGGATTTGGAAGGACATGTGGCCAAGTAATCCGGCATTTATGAGCTCCTCCTTTATGTCCATCCCCGCGGATCTTATTCAAAACCATTTAGATGCCGCCCACAACACCTTTCTTACGAAAACGTTTTTAAATAATATCCCATTTCCTTCAACTACTAGGTACCAAGCGATCTTGCAACACTAGTTATTAGAAAATATTTTTGCTGATAATTACAGACGTCCTTATGATAATCTACTGACATCCCAAAATACTTCCAAATACTATGATATTAAAAATTTTTGTAAAGTAATACCCAACCAAATTACTTCGTAGTATTGGAATCTAATCGTATTTCATCTTTATCGTATTATTTAGTTTTCCGTGAGGGTTCGTATTCACTTATGGATGCTGTTATAATTGTTGTTTTTAGAAGTTATATGGTCGAATTTCAAAGAATATCGTTTTTGGTTTTGTTTTATGATCCAAAAACAATTTGTGGGAATTACCATTACTCATTTGAAAAAATTTGGTTTAGTGTTTGTTTTGCCAAATATATTTTCCAGTTTCCTTTACAAACAGAATTATTAAATCCTTTACGAGTACTGTCCTTGCATTGCCAACCACCACCCTTTAGCATCACTAGTCAACAATTATTTCTATCCTTTGATCATTCCTTTTGTCTACATCATGCACAAAAATAAACAACATTGCGTCGATCGCCTACGGCTTTTTTACAAATCGCAGTCCATGGGACTCCGTTAGTCATGCACTGTATGTTAATGCTGGTTTCAGGTTGCCAAGAGCCGCTGGATAGAGAGACGGCCCGTTAAATTTCATCACACCCACACAGAAAATAATGTCAAATGTGAAAATGCTAACCTTGTTCATGGTACTCAATCTGCTAATGGCTGTTGCAAGTCTTCCTTTCAAGTAAGTTGCCAAAGAATTACCCGGTATGCATATAACAAAGACTATTAGACATCATTACTCAATTCTTTTTTGCTTTCTTAGCTTTACTCATGGCAGATTTATATGAGATTACAAAACCATGATGTCATCCTGAAGCTAATCCAAGTTCTCTGTAGTGATAATCTGACTACTGCCTTACTTAGTCATATACCCTTCTATTGTTTGCTAAATTTAGAACATAAGATATTTTACATAAACTGTAAATCCGCTGGTAATCTGCGTTTATTTCCAGAACGGAGTTCGCGAATTCACCGACATCACAATGGAGTCATGGTCAGCCAGAAGTTGTGTCAGCGCCGGAAAAGCGACGATTAGTAGTTAGGGTACCCTTCGCCCAGAATCCAGACTCGATCCAACTCAGCCGGATCTACAAGTCCCTCTTCACTCAGCAGAAACAAAAGAAACTAAAAGCATTCAACTTTTCCTTGAGGAATTTGCTGGACTGATTTATGAACCCATTAAAACCTGTTTTGAGAGTCAATTGTACATATAGTAAATAATTTGTGTTACCTCACATATTCATCTCGGACTTATAAAGATCTTTTTGTTTTTTTTATCTCCTTATGACGCACATAACGTGAATTAGTAATGGTCCCGTTTACCATACTTCTGTTTTCTTGTAAATACAGTAGTCGAGTTGATTAAAGATTGGGGTCGTGTCCCCCAAGTGCTCATTGCTGCGGAACATTTGACGGAAGTCGGGCCAAATGAACCAAAACTTTGCAAACAATTGGACAAGGGCAACAAAAAGTAGTCAGAAGGCCATTTATAGTAAGCCACGCTTTAGAAGACATGGGCATGACATCGTTTCTGACTTTACACTTCCTATGGCTGTCATCAGTTATTTTTAAATAGGCCGGTTGGGTTCTTTAAAAGTTTTTAAACCCAACCGGCCTATTCAATTATGTACGACCATTCACGACAACAAAAAACTATTTAAACTACTTACGCAATTCATAACAACCTACATTGTGCGTAAAATGAATTCCTGAATCTAAATGTGTACCCTAAATTATCCTAGACAACAACAACCACAGCCCGAAATACGTTCCTCTGACCAGTCCGCCCATGAGGTTGCATTGTTACTAAGAGTAGATACGAACGTATGGGAAGGAAGTATTTACTACCATACATGGAGCTATTACATGAAATAGGAGTATACTGGAAAACTTAGGATTATTTGATTCGCCTACGTAAACAATAAACCGATTAGGCTGTGGCCGAAGCGCCACGGTGAAGACCGAGAAGAGCGTTTGCCATCCGTGATCCCATTTGTGCGGGGGAGTCGACAACATGAACTCCCGCTTCTTTTAAGGCGGCTTGTTTTTCGCGAGCACCACCTTTTCCTCCGGCAATAATAGCTCCAGCATGACCCATCCGACGGCCAGGTGGAGCGGTGATTCCAGCAATAAACGACACCACTGGCTTTGAGTTGCTGCCTTTGTTGTTCTGCTTCAAGAATTCGGCGGCCTGTTCCTCGGCTTGGCCTCCAATCTCTCCGATCATGATGATTCCTCTGGTTTCGGGGTCTTGGAGGAAGATCTAAAACAATATAATTGTCGTTGTTCATTCCCTAAAAATGAGTTTCAACGCGTAATTGTTGTCCAAAACACATTTCTAATTACGAGTCGTTATTAACTCTAATTAACTGATTACATCAATGAAATTTTGATGTTCACGTAAATTAAGGATAAATGGATTAACTTTCGGACTAAACATGCATTTTCCGGTCGCAAAAAAGGTGATTAGATAAAAATGGCCTTCAAAACAAAATAATGAAAATAAACAAAAAATTACGACAGAAATTTTAACTACAAAGGGAACTAATTATGCCACTTACATCAAGGCAATCAATAAAGTTTGTTCCGTTGAATGGATCTCCACCAATTCCAACACATAGGGTCTGTCCAAGGCCAACAGTGGTGGTCTGATGGACAGCCTACAATAAAATCGTAAAAACATCTTGGCCGGGAACAAGTACCTAAATCTATATTTCAATACTTACTTCATAGGTCAAAGTCCCAGATCGAGAGACAATACCGATCATGCCAGCTTTGTGAATATGCCCAGGCATAATTCCAATCTTACACTGCTCTGGCATAATAATTCCAGGGCAGTTGGGACCAAGAAGACGGGTCTTGTTTTGTTCCAGAAGACGCTTTTTCACTTTCAACATGTCCTAAAAACAGATAAATCAGTGTTCTAAGCAACTTACGAGTTGAGGAATTCCTTCAGTGATGCAGACAGCAAGAGGAATCTCAGCATCGAGTGCTTCTTCAATAGCAGCAGCAGCAAAAGGTGCTGGAACATAGATAACAGTCGCGTCGGCTCCAGTTTTCTCACGGGCTTCCTAAACGACAATAAGGAACGTTAAAAAGAGGCAAGTACGTACCCTGACGTTTGCAAACACAGGTTTCCCCAGATGGGTAGTGCCGGCCTTCTTTGGAGATATTCCTCCAACCACCTTGGTTCCATAATCAATCATCTGTTGGCCGTGGAAAGTTCCTTGCTTTCCAGTAAAGCCTTGAACCAAAACCTAACAAAAAAAAATAAACTTGTATTTTAGTTTTTGCCACCTGTCGAACAAAATAACTCTGACATACCTTGGTATCCCTATTGATCTTCAAATTTTGCCTGGTCGAATTGTAAAAACGAACAAACTTCAGAGAAGTCGCCATCTTCAACTTTATTTAGTGCAAACAAAGCCCAGACGAGGGTTGAAGGTGTTCCTCGAAATACGAGCCTCAAGCTGTCGAACAAAAACCAGAAAAATAGAACGACCGGGCGCAGGTTGAACTTATATTTTTGGAAAACGTCGGGAGACATGTTATACGACGACAAAAAATAGTAGAATTCTGGAATAAAAGTTTTCCGTAAACGCTATGGAAAAGGTGTAGTTTGCGAAAAAATGTAATCAATTGTATTGGAAGTAATATAAAGAAGAACTTTACTTACAGATCACAGACGAACACACAACTAGAACAGTCGCAACAATCGGCTTAGACGTTTTTTATGGCGCCGTTATCAGTCGGACCACAGTAATATGACGCCGCTTTAAAGGCGCTCTTACAAAAGAAGGCCGGCAGATCGGCTGACCTTCATTCCCCTCCACTCCGTCTCCCAAACAAGTGTTCCTTTCGATGGGTTCTTGGTATGCTTTTGTAAATATAATAATCTTTGTTTCTGGAATGGTAATTTGATAACGTGGCCTTGGTTTCAGTAATTACGTCTTTGCCGGTCTTGTCGCGACTTCGGCCATATTGTTCTGGAATTTCAACATTGATTTCAGTGCCCACAAATACTCGTAAGTTAGCCAAGGTGTTGGAAGTAGAGCTTTTGATGTCAGCAACAACAATGATAAGCATCCCCTTTAAGATTTCCTTCTCCTCCTGAGTTCACGGGTCCTTTGACGCCAAATAAAGACCTCCAGAATGCGAACCTGATTTTGAAAGGGAAGATCCTGGGACCTGAGAGTATTTTAGTGGAAGGGGACACCTTATATACTGGAACTTGGGATGGAAAGGTGCTTCAGATAGTGAACGGGCAGATCAAAAAGACCATTTATCTCAACCATCCTCTCTCAACTTGTGCAACTTACGACACAGAACCTGTTTGTGGAAGACCTTTGGGCATCAGAAGATTTAACAAAGACCTCTTGGTTGTTGCGGACACTTACCATGGGATATATACAGTAAACGTCGCTAAGAGTAGGTCTCATTAATAAGTAATTTCCTAAAGTATTCAAATTATTGGTGATGTTGATGATTTCAGGTGAATCTAAATTAATTTTCTCCTCCAAGACAGTAGTTGGAGGATACGCCTCGAAGTTCTTGAATGATCTAGACGTTGTTGACGAGGATACAATCATTGTGACCGACTCTTCGACCAAATATGGACGTCGTCAGTTCTTCCATGTGGTCCTCGCAAATGCCCCAGATGGACGTGTAATTGAAGTCAAAGTGTCCACTGGCAAAGCAAAAATTCTGCTTTATGGGCTCCGGTTCCCCAATGGAGTTCAACTCCATCCCAACAAAGATTCCGTGATCATTTCCGAATGTACCATGGCTAGGATCTTACGGTAACACCTGATAAAATGTTGGTAATACAATTGTTTGTAGGCTTTACATCAAAGGAGAGAAGGTGGGAGAAGTTGAAGTTTTTGCCAACAATCTTCCTGGTCTACCAGATAACATCCGTCTTTCCAAACAAGGAACTTTCTACGTCGGTCTGGCCAATCCCCGGAAACCAGGTCAGCTCAATTTCGTTGATCTGATTGGGCCATATCCCTGGATTCGAAGTATCATCATGAGTGTGATCCCAGAGCGGACATTAGTCACTCTCTTCGGCAAGATTCATGCCCATTATGGACTGGTAGTTGAGCTAAATCACAAAGGAGATATCATAAAGTCATATCACGATCCAGAAGGAAAGGTGATCGCTGATGTATCTCAAGTCAGTGATGACGACAAGTACCTGTATCTGGGGTCGTTTAGAGCTCCATTCATCGCTCAAGTACCAAAAAGGAAATAGTTTTGCGCACTGTAATGTAAAATAAACATTTAAAAAAATGAAAGTTCCTAATGTGTAGAATGCGGAAGCATGTCCTTACCAGGTAGGCGAGTACCTTGGTGTCCGGGTCCCGGGGAATAAATAATTTTCGTGTCCGTCCTTTAAAACGTGCCATAATTGGCAATTTCCGAAATCCTTGCAAATATCCACAACACCCCTACATGTTTGCAAAATGTGTTTTTTGTGATCTTTACTATTTTTCGTAAGTGGTACTGTCAAAAAGTTGTTTTTGAATTTTTCTGCTTATACTGGATTTAGGGGTTTTTGATGGTGCTGATTTCAAAAATCATGTTAATTTTTCTGGTTACTTTTTTCTTAGTTGACGGGTCCCGGCACTTTGATTTTTATCTGCCAAGACAAATCGCCGTGCCCAAGCAGGGGTGGCCACCCGGGCCCGTTTCGGCCCGTCTTACTTTTCCCGCAATTGCGATATCTCGTTTTGGAGAAGAGATATCAAAAATCTGATAACATTTTTAAGGGTCAGCACCCTTCTAAACCTAGGGCTAGCCGAAGTTTCAAAACCAACCGGTTACTCAGAAAAAAGCGCGGGATAAGTAAGACGGGCATAAACGGGCCCGGGTGCCCAAGGCTTTGCCTATCCCGTAAGGACCGCCCAGGCGAGGCCCCGTATAGCCTCGACCCGTCCGAGTAGTAACACGTAAAATTACCAGTCCCAGGGCTGGTGTGCAGTCTACTTGCTCTTTCGGGCAAAAAAATGGGCCAGAAATCGCTTTAGCCAAGAAACTTTTTGTATCCTGGATCAAGAGCAATCAGGGGTGGTCAGCGGGCCCTATTTTTCCGATTTTCGGCCCGCGGCCCGGCCCGTCTAGTCTTTTTCCAGGCCCGTCTATAGAGGGTTCTGCGAACTGCGCCCAGGCTCGGGATCTAAACTGAGGCAAAAAAGGCGTTGATCTAGCTAGTAAAGGATCAATGTGATAGTTTTGTGGTTCTATAATTGAACTATAGACTTGTAAACGTTTTAGAACTTGAAAAACAGCAACTATAACAACATCAATTAATTTTCCCGGCGCGAAAACAATGAATGCCAACGGTTTGGCATTGTATTTTAGACGGGCCGGGCCGGGCCGGAAAAAACCCCAGGCCCGCGGCCCGGCCCGGCCCGGCCCGTGACGGGCCCGGCCCGTTTGTCAATTTCCATTTTTGAGGCCGGCCGGCCCGTTTGGGCCGGGCCGGGCCGGCCCGGGCCGGGCCGGGCCAGCCCGGCCCGCTGACCACCCCTGAGAGCAATGCATCCAGAGAAACAGTTGTCTCTTGAGTCAACTCTTGCACTTTCGATTTTCTTTCCTTTGGTAAATTTTTGGGAATTTTTTGATGCTGTTTTATATTATGTGGAAAAAAACTACTTTTACAACATGCAGTTTTTGATATCGTTGTTGCCGATTGCAGCATTCCCGCTCTTCTATTTTATTTTTGTTTAATTTTTAGATATCTTGGGAGCAAGCATGGGTCGGACTTGTCCATTCTGCAGTTCTTCAGAAATTGATGAAGACCCATCTCGTGGAGATGCGACCTGTATGAATTGCGGTACTGTTTTGGAGGAATCGAGGATCGTTTCTGATGTCCAGTTTCAGGAAACTAGTGGTGGTGGACATGAAGTTATTGGTGAGTCTCCGATTAATTAGAGGCAAAGTGAGGCGACGTTGTGTAAAGATTTCTTTGCTTTTTGGCTTTTTAGATGAAGATTTCGATCAATTTTTAATCTTTCAGGTCAATTCGTCAGTAGTGAGCGTTCTGGTGGCGGAATTGGCGGAGTTCCCGGAGTGGTCAAGTCTGAATCTCGAGAACTCACGTTCTACAAGGGGAAGAAGCTCATTCAAGAGGTAAATAGATTTCTTATTTCGTTTATGTCTTTAGGTTGCCAGTCAGCTTCGAATCAACAACCATTGCGTGAATACTGCCTACAATTTTTTCAAAATGTGTGTCTCTCGCAATTTCACTCGTGGAAGAGTAAGGTCTCATGTGGTTGCGGCTTGTCTTTACATGACGTGCCGCTTAGAGAATACGTCGCACTTATTATTGGACTTCTCCGATGTCACTCAAGTTAATGTTTTCGATCTGGGAAGAACACTCAACTTTTTAACTCGATCTCTAAAGATTAATCTACCTACTACTGACCCCTGTTTATATGTCCTTCGATTCGCAATCATTTTGGACCTCAAGGAAAAGCAGAAAGAAGTAAGTTTTATATTCGAATTAGAGTTTTAAATCCGTCGGGAAAGATAAAGTAAGGTAAATTTATTCAGATTGTGTCGTTAGCAACAAGAATTGTTCAAAGGATGAAGCGAGATTGGATGTCTACAGGACGACGACCCACTGGAATCTGTGGAGCTGCTCTTCTCTTGGCTTGCCGAGCTTTGAACGTGAATCGGAGCATCGCTGATATTGTTCGAGTGGTTCATATTAGTGAGACTGTGGTCAGAAAAAGACTCGATGAATTTGCTAGCACTCCTTCTGGAAGTTTGACCATAGATGAATTCCATGTTGTTGATCTGGAAGAGAGTCAAGATCCCCCTTCATTCCAAGCGGCCAAGATGAAAACAAAGGAAATGGCCAAGAAACAAGAAGAAGAAATGAGGGCTGAAGCTGTCACTAAGGATGTTAGTCGGTTATTATTTGGTTTAGATTGTTTTTTTTTATTTTTTTATGGTAATTATATTTACAGTTTGACAATATACATAAAGAAGTGGAAGAAGCCTTAAAACAAAAGATGAAACGATCTCCCTATGCCAAATACGTTGTTGGAGAGTTCAAAGATGCCTCGGTTCCCGAGTTGTCCAACGCTGCCACTGTAATCCAATCTGAATTGCTGGATACGGTCTATAAAATGGCAGAAGATAGCGAAATGTCGTTTGAGTAAGGAAGAAAATAATATTTATATTGTTTTAGCGACTTCCAATCTCGTCAAGGGCCCTCGTTGCGTTCTCTCGGTATCATTTCCGAATCCGTCCCGTCAACTTCAGCCCAAACCCCGGTAGAAAATGATAATGGCGAGCTGGATCTGGATGGTATTGATGACGATGAAATTGAGTCTTATATCTTGTCGAATGAAGAGGCTGAGTTGAAAAGCGAGGTGTGGATGATGCGGAATGGAATCCACTTGGAGGAAATGGAGAGAAAGTGAGTTGTTTTTGTCTTTATGTGGGTGATTTAAATGTTGAGTTTGAATTTTATCGGCCTATTTTAGACGATTAGCCCGGTTAGAAGAGGAAGAACGAGAACGGGAGAATCCGAAGAAAAAACGGAAAGTTGTCAACAAAAAACTCCCCATCAACGCCTCCAATCACACCGAAGCCATGTTACAAGTTATTCAAGAGAAGAAACTGTCCAACAAGATCAATTATGACATCTTGAAAGAGATTGAGGCATTAACCCCACCAAATACAGAGGCTCCTTTGTCCGTGGTCACCAAATTGGAGGTAAATAATCGATCAATGGATTCATTATCAAGTACTCACACTGAATCCGTGGCCTCTAATACTCCCTGCACAAACACACCAACATCTGAAGACCCTCCCAATACGGATTCGCAACCTCAGGTCGAAGAGAATACCACCGAAAAGGAACCAACCCCTGCCCCAGCGCCTAAACAAGCCCCATCCAAGCCTACTCAAAGCAGGTACAGACGAAGTAAGTTTTTTTTGTGCCTGCAAATGTTCTAACACTTTACTTTAGACATGATCCGACCCAAAGGCCCCACGGCGCGATGACTCTCCTCATGCTCCTAAATAACATCTTGTTTTACCGTTTTTTGTTAATTCTGAAGCTTCACATCTTAAAGTTGATAAACGTAACTCAAAAAAAGGGTTTGCTGTCTTGTATTCGATTCCTTGATATTATTTATCGATGCATCGAGTACAGATGCATAAAAATCTATTTTTTTTTTGTACAACGAATTGGAAAGAGGAAAGAAAGGATAACCGATAATGAATACTGAGAATGCACCCTACCAAGAATTCGCCGATAGACTTGAAGGAGCCCCGATTATTCATTAATAAGGACCCGCTTCAGAGTTGTTCGGACTTGTTGTTCATAAATATCTCATAAATTTTGTTAGTGAAGCTTTATCGGACATCTTCACCGCCTCGCCCTTCTCCCACCAGTATTCGATTACAGAACGGTGCGTGGACGACCCAAAAAACTCTTGGCTTTGTCTCGGATCGGGCCTCTTGTTCCTCCTCCTTGTTCTCCTCATTCCACCCATCGACCTCTTCGGATTTGACCCCCAGGTCATTCTGAAGGAACGCGCGACCCCCAGGTGCCAGTCAATCCCCGCGCGTTTCCGACCGGACATTGTTTGTCTGCGGGCTATTCTCGCGAAACGGGGTGAACGTGGACATCTTGTACATGTTATGACATTCAATGTGATCTCATAACGTAGAATGTGCTTGGTTTCGGGGGTTTCGCGAAAACATATATAGCACGGAAAGGGATGATTTTAGAGCAGAGGCTCTAATTCAGCACCATCACCATAGAGCCTCCGAAATTTGAACATTCAGTTTTGGCCATAAACTCGGGAAGACAAGGGTCTATTAGTCTAATGTCAGAGATAGTAGGGCATTTTTCGGGGGACAATCTCCTCGTTGCCCCCAATTCCTTAGGGCCCTAGGGCACGGTGCTCCAAAAAGAAGGACGGAGAGGCGTTCTGAGCACTTATTTTAATCGAGACCATTGTCTTTCGTGGACCTCTTCAGGCCGTCCAATTGCAAGCATTTCGTACTTTTTCCACATCTGAACATGCAATGGTTACTTTGGTTTTTTCGTTTTGCATTCCGCTGTTTTCGCCGCGTCTTTCCGCGTCCGCCGTCTGATTGGGTTGGACGAGTAATTAGGGTCACTTCAAGGGACGCTCAGGTGCCCTGAGGGATGCTCTGGACAGAGCGGTTTTTTGGAAGGACCCGCACATTGTTTATGCATCAAACCAGTAGATGAAGTTTCCCCTTTTCTTCTTCCTCTGGGCTCGGTGAATGGCAGATGACCGGAGCTTAATTTCCGCCAGTTCTTTTCTTTTGGCCTCAGGGGATCGAGATGTTTTTCGAACTTTGCAAAATAATATGTTGATGAAAACAGGTATTGCGTTCGTGTACGCCATTTGTGAGCACATTCAGAGAAAATGAGATTTTTTGTTGAATTTTTTGAATGACAGAAAGGTCGTCAAATTTGTTTAATAAAAATTTTAATTTTGTGTCATTCTCCAAAAAAACCGAACCTGACATTGCCGCGTGTGTTAAAGTATCAGATTTCAATATTCTTCTTTGAAATCTGAGTTAATTTTACTCCAAAATTCTTGACATTTGGAGTAAATGTTTTTACTCTCCACAAATATTTTCTACTTTGGTTTTACATTGTTCTCAGCCTTTATTACGATTTGAAGACGTCTAATGGCCAATATTATGGCCGGCGCCGGTTCCTCCAGGTTCTATCCTTCCTCTAGTGTCTCTTTTTTCTCACGTTTGTAAATCGCCTTGGGGAATTAGACGGCGGAAAGAAGGGTTTTTTGGGCCAGGAAATGTGTCGAGCCGGCTTACCACCGGTTGGATCGGCGTTGAGGCATAGTTCAGCGACGAGGGGAGTTGGTTTTTGGTCGATGAATTGGATTATGATTTTTGCAAAGGCTTGCTTGTCATCCAATAGCCCAAAAGTTATTTAAATTTTATTGTCATCCTATCCGATTTGAAAACCGAGTTTATATGTAGAGTTCCACTGTGATATCTTCAGAAATAAAAACGAGATTTTTTGGGGCCTTTAGATTTTTTTTCATGTAGCTAAAATCAGCATAAAAAACTATAAGATTAGCTTTTTTGCAATTTAAACTTTAAAAATCTTACTGCCTCGAGTAAGTCCAGTTACATACTTATGTTTAACACACCATTTTCTAAACGCCATCTCGCTATAGCACGCAAGAAACATTTGCATTCACTCCATGCGCAATCTTGAACTAGTTATTACGCAATTTGTGACATTTCCATTTATTTCTTTTCCTGTTTGTTAAAGTTTTCCCACGCCCTCCAATGTTACAATTTTTCGCTGCAATCTTACAAATGTAGGAGTCCTAAAATAGCCGGAGGCACTCTATTCTCCGATTGTGAGGCCCATTCTGAATTCTAATTCAAATTGGAATGAGATTATCCCGCCTCCTCATATCGGAAACCTTGGCCTTCCTAGAGCATGTCCATATTTAAGCGCCGCGTTTATTCTTTGATTGTAATTGTAATCGGTTACGTTGCAGATGGAGAATCTCAAACATTTGTTGATATTATGTTGTTATGGAGGTGTTCCGTTTATCGACTATGGGCCCGGAACGAACGAAACAGATGGCAAGTTGGACATGAGCAATATGCTGGACCCCACGGATTGGATTGCCGTCGATTCTTCAGGTGATTTGAGGGGTACTAGTCACTTAGCTGTAGTTTTTAGAGAAGATTCATATTAGAAAATATCATAATATCAAGCGCAAACGTGATCACTTGAATTTATAAGATTAAAAAAAATTTTTTTTGAATTTAGACACAACAAATTTTATCTTTGCAAAAATTTGTTTTGGTTACTGTATTTTCGAATATTTTTGCTTTGAATTGTGTAATTACCTTTCGTATAAATTTTTGGTTTTCTTTGCATCGGTACAACTATAATAACTAAGCCCTAATGAAGATGCATGTTTGTCATGCCCTAGATTATAGATCACTCCTGTTGTATGAGATGGCCAAAAACATGTGACTTGCCCAGAAATAAACACATCTCAGAATACTTATTTTCGGAAAAAAAACTAAAAAGTCCGTCATTCTGCTGGCAAAAAATCAAAAAAAGTTACATGATTTTTTTTCAAAGAACCTCTAAGACATCATATTCAATATTATTATCAGGCTCGCTTTTGAACGCCTCCATTCACCCGGAACTCTTGGCCGAAAACCCTGGCCTGGCCACACTGATACCCTTGAATGCAGACATCCAGCTGGATTCTTGCGATCTCTACAACCTCACATTCAGCAGCAATGCCGACCAGAAGCTGTTTGACGTCGGCCACGGAACTCTGAAATGCAGGTCTGTCGCAAAGCCTGAGGGCCGAAAAAAACAAACGGAGAAAGCGGCATTCGGGGTTTTATATTTTTTATGCCATGTTTTTCTGGTCGTAAAAAGACGGGAAAAGAAACGAATTTAATCGATGCCAGGGGGTTTCACGGCGGGACGTGAGCGTCGGAACGGCCACATTGTGAAGGAGTTTTGATTGAGGCTAGACGGGATTTTGAGGTCTGTCGAACATGTGTTAGGAGTTACGAAATCTTGTCAACTCTGAGTAATCCAGATATTTTTTGAGATATATTTCGGATTTTTCTCATCAATTTTAAGGACCTTTAAGCATATAATTATTTACTGCATCTTTTAAAAAATCCTACTTGAAACCTTGCGAAATGTCATCCAATTACGCAATAATGTTATCAAACCCTCCGGGCCCCCAAAATCCTCGCATTTCTCTCCGAATTCTTCAGTTTTCCGTTTCGGCCGTTCTAATCCGTTCGTTGGGACAGCGGGTTTTGTACTCCTTTTGTCTCTTCAGGTGTCCACGCAAACATTTCGGAAGCGCATGTCATTTAAACGCCCCTATTAGTCTCAAACTCACCATGAATTCGACGATTGCGGCGATTCACAACACGACTAATGGCAATCCGTTTGCCGTGGTCATGCTGATGTTGATGTGTTTGATGGCTGCGATGGCTGCTGTGTTTATGGTAGGTTGTGGATTTTACATTAGATGGTTAACCTTCGTATCTTATGTCAAGTATCTCTTTAGTAAGCTATTTATATTGTATTATAATAGGTTACTGGCCGCTTCTATTGATGTGAATTGCATAAAAGAACTCGATATCCCGGCCCTTAGTGTACATTCGCATGTCCTGTAACCCGACCCAATCCTCAAATTGTACGATTCTCTTGTTATTTACTGATAGTTTTATTTGTAATCTTTTGAGTAAATGCAGGGCGTCTGTGTTCTTTTGTGCTGCGACTCTCCTCATTTCCTTTCAAGCGTTGGATTAGACAAAAAAACGCTGGGCAAGTTCATAACTCACTCCTCTTCGCTTAGTGCCCTCAGGGCTTTAAATTTTAAATTACAAAAAAAGGCCGATTATTACAGCTGGCGCGAGGTCTTAAGGGTGCGAGATACCTGCGGGCATTGACTAATTAGAGGCAGTTATCTGGAGGAATGGAATCGCCAGTCCCTGATGTCCATTAATGCCCGCAGGGCTTCTTTTCGTATTTTCGGCTCTTTCTTTTCGTTTTTTGGCCGTTTCTCGTTCCCGTCGCAAAAAACGGAAAAATGGGCGCATGGAATGTCCGAAAGAGGCACGTTGAGAGGACGTGCTGGTGGTCGTTCCCCACCCTCACATCCCCCCTGAAATCCATTGTTTCTGGAGGGATTTCATCGCGGTTTTGTTTGTTTTTTGTGAAACTGGGCCGCGAACAATGGACTAGTCCTCGCTCATTCTCAATCGGAGAGCCCGTTCGGATTGCCTGAGGGTGAATTGTTTCCGCCATTTTAGCAGGACATTCTATGAGCCCGATCGGAGGATGAACGTAACATCATTTATGCAACTTCTTACGTCCCCGTTTCGTTGTAATGCCCGCCTTCGCGGCCCTTGGCCTCACCTGTTCACGCGAGTCCCAATCTCATGTCGATTCCAATTTCATTCGAAACCGGCGGGCATTATTTAAAAAGCATTCCTTGGCTCATTTTCTTGGACATTACTTTTTTAATCGGCGATTATGTAATTACCCGACCTTGGCGTATGTAATGTGGCGAGATGTAATTTTATTTCGTTATAGATGATGCGGGCCTGCTTCTGTGATTGTTTTGGAGGATTCAAGAGTCCGTTTTCCTCGCGGGAGAGTCAAGATCTGGATCCAGAAGCCGTAAATCGATGTTTACAGATGGCCCGCGCCCACGAGGAGCAGGACAAGAGGAATTATGTAGGTCTCAAATCAGTTTTCTCATCCAAACATGCTCCCATGCACATTAATTTTTTGAAATAATTCTCCACATTTCAGGGAGAGTCGCGGCATCCGTTGATTCCATCGATCAGCGAAGGCTGTGCCCCTTACAATCCACCCGTTTTATCGGTTGGCCAATTCGAGGTGGTCCCTCCCCCTCCTCGTCATTGTTCTCCTCCACCTTCCTATCGATCTTCCACCAACAGTTTGGATCAAATCCCTTCCCATAAATTGTAAATCCCTTTATGTCGTCTAAGGCAGCTTGTAGAGCCTTTGTGTTTGCTTTAGACGAATTGTCATTTCCTTAATTTTGCCTCGGGCAAAATCGGTGCCTCTCTCTGAAAGTTTTCCGCGCTTTCGAGTCCCTGATTGTAAGCATTACCATAACATTTCCCATGTATTTTCCCAGTCTCGTCTCAGCATTTTTCTGAGTCCAATCGCAATTAGAATCCTGTTTGATCTCTGCGTTGTTGTCGGGCTAGTCAAGGATTTTAAAACAAGCTTGGCGGGTCCATTTTTTGTTTATATACAGTTATTTTGTCTTAAGTTTAATAAAATTACAAAATTTATGTATCAAACCTTGTGATAGAAAAAGCAACAAAAAGCAAAATCAAGAAAAATAAAGGTAAGGAAAGCTGATTTTATCGCAAATTTTCTTGAAGCGAACCTTAAATGAGCTCTTAAATGGATAACTCTAGACCTATTCTACAGTAACCTCCCATAATTTTTAAAAATTTTGACAAATGTTATGTTACCCTAGGTATTGATTCATCCCTAGAAGGGAGGGTTCAACCTGTCCAGACGCAATTTTCCTTCTACATCACCAGCGCAATGATTAGACGCTGGTTTTGCATGAAAAAAACAAAAAAGCCGACTTCAATTTAAATATTTGTCCGCGTACGGAAATTAAGGCCCAAATCAGAGGTGACAACTTCTATAAATGCTCCAGAAAAGCGCCGCCGGGCCTATTTGGAAGTCGGGACCGCGTCGGGAATGGCTGATCAACAAGGTGATGTGCCCAGAGGGGTAAGTTCAAAGGGGATCCGAAGCTATAATATTTTTCGCGGGAAAAAGAAGATTAAAATGTCTGTTACCGAGAAGATGAACGAGAATTCCCGTTCATTCAGCGGAAAACAAGGAGAAATCAAATCGAATTAGGAATTCGCACAATTGGCTCCCTTTGAATCACGTTATCGCAACCGCTGCAAGAAGTTGCCCTGAGGGTGTGAAAGGGGGATTCTTTCGGGAGGAAGCGGGCAGCCGAGAAAGGGGCAAGGAGCGACCCGGGAACAGACGCAGACATCGATCGCGCGTAGTCGTCGTCCTCTTCTCCCCCCAATATTCCTCCTCCATCTTCGCTCCCACACCCCAATCGAGAGACTGCGACGAACCCAGAGCGACGTGCGAGAGAAGAGAGAAAGTCGCGCGACCTCCTCGGGTTCCCTTAAACCTGCTGATAATCGGGTTCAACATCCCTCTGCGCGCCGAGTTTCGGCGCAACGGATCGCAGCGCCGTATCAGTCCATGCGGTGCTGACACGTGATATGTATGTGTGGGTTGGCTCAATGGCTGTGCTGTCTGTTTCTCGGCCGTGATTCCACCGTAAGTTCTCTGCATATTTTATTGTTGGATTCTGATTCCAATCCTTTGCTTTCAAATTTCCATAATCCGATGAGCAAGCCCTGAGGGGAAAGGTTTGATGCCGTCATCGTTCTTATCAGCGGTTTCCTTTCCGTCGTTCAGCGCTTTCTGTTTTTGATTTTTTTGAAAGGGATTTTTGAGAATTCCACATTGGGACTTCCGGTCCATCGGTTTGGGAATTTTCGGTTTTAATCGTACTTGGAATTGACAATAATCGAAATATACAAAGGTTTATTTAATTCAAGTTTAAGTTAGTATTAACAGGGGTTGTTATGGCATATCTTAACGCCCGTTTCTGGCCCCGTCATCCGTTAGTTCTGTGACGTCCCCTTAGAGCTGTGTGAGACCTCTGTAATCTGAAGCCATGACGCCGCTCCTCACGCTATTCTTGATCCAAAAGGTCAGGAAGGCACTTACAGCGCCCAGCATTATAAGACTCTCTCTTTCAATAATTGTGTTCGGAAATGTCTTCTGGCCTCTCCTCTCCGCTGTTGGTAGTCTCCTGACCTGAAGCCGCGAGCAGAGGAAAGCCACGTTATATTTAAACTTATGGTCGTGTCTTCTGAACCGGACCAGTGCATTTCCGGTGTTACGGCGTCCCGGACGCACGGCATCGAGTTCGGCGTGTTTGGCGGACCTTTCGGATATTAATTAGTGGAGCTGATCTAGCCTGGCTGCTCGTCGTTCTCTGCATCTCTGCAACGACCCCACTTCTGGAGTCTGATGGAAGAACGTCGCTTCTCCATCGCCACACTGGGCCCTTTCTTCCACAAGCCGCGACGGAGTTGTGTTGATCTGGACGAAGTAATTGTTTAGAATCTGCAAGTTGCTGTTCAGCTGTGCAAATTTTCGTGGCCTCCCCCGAGGAAGCGTCACACATTGATAAGGGGAATCGCTCATTAGTGGGAAATCAGAGCCAAACATTTGCTGTAAAGGGGGTGAACAACGAAAACAATTCAGCGGATCCCTTTGTCTTAACGATTCTTTTTTTCAGCGTTCTATGTTCGACGCTGAACAAAGGCGGAAACAGTTTGCTTTTCAAAATGCTCGATCTCACAGCGCTCCGCCACGGAAGAAATGGTATCGACGAGGTGGGGATCGGCTTATCTTAATATCAATATTTCTAATTTTTATTCTTTTTGCTTATATTTCTAATTTTTATTATTTTTTCTTTTCAAATTTTATTATCAACATGTTATAGGTCCCTTGCGCAGGATGGGATCACAACACACCATGTTATACGATAAAATGGTGTCCAGAAGATTGGTTGGGGCCATCGCCATGTGGCACGACCTCCATTCCAATCTCCTTCAGCTCTCCCTGGACAGACATAATGATAAGGATGAGGGTCAAAGGGTCACTTCTTCTAATTCCTCGACCTCTCCAGTGGAATGCGATGACGACAGCATCTCACAAGAGAGTAGTCTGAGTGATGAAGAATGGGATCATCGGCATTTCGGTATGATTTATTTTATTACATAATAACTTGTTTTTACTGAGTTATATCCGGTTTTTGTAACGTCAATTCTTATGGGAAAGGGCTAATTCACGGCTGTGCAATTTTTTGGAAATTTGGTCTAAACTGAAGCAGGATTTTTACAGATATTTTGCCTTCAATTCAAAGAGATTGTTAAAAATTTCAGCGAAAAATTTGGAACAAATGCAGACAGTTTTGGAATTTTGAACTATACATAACACAATGTTTGAAGGGCGGACAACAAAAAATGACAAAAGAAATAATTTTTCTACCGGGCCAAACTTGCAGAGATATCAAAGTTTTTGTGTCATATCTCAGACTTTTTTGAAAAGTACGAGCTAAAATTTTTGAGTATGGCATCAAAGTAAATAAATTGTGAAAACTTTGACAGTTTTATTATTTTACCTGAGGCCTTTAAAGTCATCTTTTTTATAATAATTTTTTCAGAAGATTCCGACGAATCCGATGAGGACCTGCTCAGCGACGACGCCCTTGACGAAATAGTGGAGTCGGAACGGCAGAACTTCCGCAGCCGCTTCTCCATCTCCAATCCCGATCTCACACATGACCAATTGCGTAACATGTTCCCCGAACTTTCAGACCATTGGCGGTGAGTTCCTTCTTTTGTCGGAGGTCAGGCCGCGGTTTCTTGGATACGGAAATGTCAGAAACATTTGCAAACAACCAAACAAAAAGTCAACAATTAAGAGATTACGCTCCAAATATGATTTCTGGAGTATGCGTTCCCGTAACTGCATTACATCGGCGGAATCGTAATCGAATTACATAGCCGCAATTACTTATTACAAATATTTGTTTTTTCTCCTTTCGAAGCACTTACCAGCGGATGAGGGGGTATATCTTGTTCGCGAATAAAAGCGGATTAAAACATAAAAATTGACGGCGAGATGTTCATTAGGGTCTTAAGTCTACACTTACACGTGCCACATATGATGGAGAATTCCCTCAGAAGGCTGAGGTCCGATCGGCGGGACCTTTTCCAACTGATCAGCCGACTCCAAATTGAGGCCATTTAAGGCGGCCATGAGGCTCAGGGAGAGGGGGATTTGAGCGTAGAGTTCTCTTCATTTGTATCTTTTCCTCGGGTCTTCCTCACCTTGGGCTGTCGACCGCTTTGTCCGGATTATCCCCCCCCCCTTTCTATGATTGGCAAATGAATTTTTGCGGCAATCTTTCCTTCCTCGGCGCTGACTCCATTGTTAGCCCCACTCAGGATGGCCCTAAGGCATTTTAAGTGTTCATGTCTTGAATCTTTTGCCCTTCGTTCTGCGGGATATTGTTCTTCATCCCTGATATTTGCTAATGTTTTCGCGGTCTTAGGCTGATTAAAAATGCAATGTATTTAAAAGTTGGAAGAAGGCTCGGGCCGCTTTTTTGGGCCTCAGTTTGGTGGGGCAGTGCGGGGTTTGACAGTTTCGGGCGGGGTCCTTATCTTCTTGACCTGTACCTCTGTTAGGCGTTGTTCTTTTGGTTCCAGCGCTCTTGTAATTTGCTAATTTGCTGTTTCCATTCGGTCTTGTCTCGGGTTTTGAACGTGCAAATTGTTTTGTTTCTCGGGGATTTTCCCAAGATTTTATGCAACGACGTTTTTAAGACAACCCCTCCCCTCCTTGCATTCCACGTTCCGGACGTTGAAATTCGAGCTAAGCATTATGGGGGAGCGCATGCTGAATCACTGGACTGTCTGTTAAGATTTCTAAAATTTCTAGATTTGTTTTCCCCCCGAAAATCCCCTTTGAATGAGAAAAAACGGAGTTCGCGTTTATGGATTTCCGCGATTACCTTGGACTTTACGTGGTGTAGATTTAAGCAATAGATGGACGAATTAAAACAACGAACCGCTCAACATATCTCGGAGTAACGACATATCTCTTTAAACTGGTGTAAAGTGCAATATATTTGGTTGAATCGAGTGGATGACAAATCAAAATGAATGACTACCACGGGAAGGGACTCATAAGTCCGTCCACGTCGATCGGCGGCGACAACAATACGTGTTCTACATCTCCCGCCAATTCGGAGACCTCGATTCCCTCCAGGAAATACTTCTTCCCCTCCAGTCATGCCGAGCCTTCGACCTCGGCCGCAGCGCTAACCTCGACAGGGCTCTTTGGACTGCGGAAAAAGACGAGTATGCAGTTCGGAGGAACGGCGAGGAAAACGAGTATCGGCGTCATCGGACGTTCCTGTAGCTCGGGTACGTCGAAGAACGGGAGCGAGGAGTCGCCCAAGCGGAAAAAGTCTATCGCCGCCACAGGTGCAGCGGCCAAAAAGACGATGAGGAAGAGATTCTCGCAAGCAAAACTGGCACTCAGAAAGATTTCGCATTCATCGACACATTCTCATAAATGTGGCTCCAACACTTCGATGAGCCCTGTTTCAATGTTGGAGTCGCCGACGGACAAGAGATCACTTGACTCGCCCTCAGTGGCTGGTCATGATATTTCCCCTTCTAATTCATTAGGAGCACCTGATGAGAACACCGCTCCAGTTCACAAAAAAGGATTCTTCTTTCCGAAGTTCAGAAAACTGTCATCGACCACGCCTCCGCTTCCATCGACCAGTCTGATTCCCAGCATTGCGGCGTTGAAGAAGCCCTTAGGGCCTAGTCTTTCTTGGGATCCGGAGCAAAGGTAAGAGCATCGAAGAGGAGATCAAATTGTTTTAGATCAAGATCTCCTTCAACTTCGAGTCGATCCAGAATTCATTCGGAAGGGAATGAAGACGGGAAAAGGCGGAGGAAATCAAGAGGATCAATCTTAATAACAAATCCAGATGAAGCCAACGATCTGGTTAATTATGCCTTTGATTCTCGACGCAGTTCCAAAGGAATCATTGATCCAGATCGCTTGGACCTCGAGAACACATGCCTACACTGCTCCTTGGGAACAGAATACAGAAGGAATCGGCTTCGATTAGAGATTGAGACAGCTGTAAAACGCCTAGCTAAGAGATTGGGGAATCGAACGGCAAATTGGCCGCGAAGTGATGACAGTCATAACACTCTGACTAACAGTACCGTATCGGTCAATACTCCACAAAGTCCGACATATGCTCAAGCAGAGCAGTTGCGGAGGACGATGGGGACTCCTGATATTGTGGTATCATCGATCAGTTCGGATGAAGAGAATGATCAGAAAAGAAATACGAGTAGTGAAATGTGCTCGAGTTATCCGACCAGTGGAGAGACAAGGTGAGAAACCGTGATTAGAAGGTAATGAAATTTAGTTCTGCTTGCACCACTGCCTCTCCCAGTCCTTTGGCCTTGCGCAATAAGAATGACATTTTCTTCAACACAGACAGTATGCAGCCACCAACAGAAGATGCGGATAATGAGACGGAGAAATCCCCGACTTACACTCATCCTCCGCTTCAAGCAATGGACACGCTGAAGCCTCCGGGATTCTGTCAAAACAATAATTTCCTCAGTCCATCCGACTGTTCTAGTCCACCAAGGAGCAATAGTGTTGATCTGTCCACATTGAGAAGGGATATTGAGTTGTGGAGTATAAGTTCTGGAGATGTGAGCGAGAATGGATCGGACACTGGAGAAGGGGATCCGGCAACACCAGCGGAGTCAATTAAGACAACTAGATCCCGGTCACATGACCCATCTCATAGTCCCGATCATCTCCTCAGAAGGCCCAGTAGAATCGAGCATCTTAGCGAGATATTTAGGTACAACGGTGATGATAAACAATTTAAAATACAAAACTGATGACAGAACTAAAACAAAAAGATCTCAAAAATATAATTTAATCTAATTTTGATGCTTATCTTTCCGATCTACAATATTTTTCTAATTGCTTAATTTTCAGAAAAGCCCTGGCCAAATCACCGGTAGTAAAAAGAGCGGCAGCTTTACAAGACAATGAACAAAAAAGCGTCTCCAAACACCGAACGAGTAGATATTGGCTTGATGACAATGTAAGATACCCTCAGGCTGTAATAATCATCCTTTTAGTTAATGGCAGCAGAACATATCTGGATCCCCTCAAGTGGTCCGGGCAGCGCATCAACGTCCACGGATACCGAGTGTTATATTGGAGAAAAGGATTGCGAAAAAGTTGGGGAGAAACGAAGATGTGCTGCTTGTCATATAGTAGCACACACTGCTTGTTTTCCATTATTGGCCAAGGTATGTGGTCCATTAAACATGAATTTTCATGCAAATTAATATAAAGATATTTTTATTTTCAGATGAATTTGGTATGCAAGACCACGTTTAGAGACTCGGCGTTGAAGCGAAATCCCTCCAAAGACATCTGGGATTCGTTGACTAAACATCATTGGGTCCATCGATGGAAAATGGAAGGGCGATGTCAGCAATGTCACAAGAGTTTCCAACAAAAAATGTTTAGAGAAAAGGTAAATACCATTAAAAATACTTGATTCGGATTTTAGGAAGTAATCGCGATCACTTGTTCATGGTGTAAATTGTCCTACCACAACAAGCGTTCATGTTTTTCGTTACAAAGATTCGAAGAGAAGTGTGATCGAGGCGCTCTGAGGGATATGATTCTCCCGCCCAGCTGGTTATTGAGGTTGTCCCATCAACGGAAACGTCATGGAAAATCGATGAAAAAGCCGGCCAGGAGAAAGTACCGACCTTTTATCGTGAAGCCCATGGATGCGTCGATTGCGGGACCTTCCCAGCCATTGTTAGTGTTTGTGAATCCAAAAAGTGGAGGGAATAAGGGATCCAAGGCTTTGCACACTCTCTGTTGGCTGTTAAATCCACGACAAGTCTTTGATATTACAGCCCTCAAAGGGCCGAAATACGGGTAAGTTCGAAATATTCTTTTATTAATATGTATTTTTGCATATAAGGATGATCCGATCTGAAAATTTTCGCTTTGATTCGCAAAATGTTCTGATTTCTTGGCTGAAGAGACCTTATTGTTAGCCAAGAAATTCGAAATTCTCGACTTACGAGTAGAGAAAGAATTTAAAAAAAATGCGCAGTATTGTGAAATGTTACGCAACTGAGTCAAAAACTTGGAATTTATTGGAGCTCCGAGCTCTCTAGCCAAGAAAACGGGATTTTGCCAGAGAAGACGAAATATGTGTTATCGCACCATCCTTACGTATATCTTAAAGGTGAATGTCTATAACAACGTTTTTAGGTTAGAGATGTTCAGAAAAGTGGGCACACAGCTTCGGATCTTAGTCTGCGGCGGCGACGGTACTGTAGGATGGGTCTTATCAACGCTAGACCAACTAAATTGGGCAGCCTATCCACCAATGGCGTTAATGCCCTTAGGCACTGGAAATGATCTTTCTCGGTGTATGGGTTGGGGAGGAATGTTCAGTGATGAACCATTGGCCGAATTATTGAACGCAGTTATGCATGAGACCAGTGTGACATACTTGGACAGATGGAAGTTGGATGTAACCCCCAATAACAATCAATATGTGACGGACAACAGCCATGACGACCCTCAGCTAAATGATGCTCTTCAATCCGCCCTCCCTTTGACTGTCATGAACAACTACTTTAGTATTGGTGCTGATGCTCATGTGGCTTTGCAATTCCATCATTCAAGAAGTAGGAATCATGTCTAATATTAGTCGGTCGGGAAAATAATAAGGAATCGTTGCGCCTTGAAATCGCCCATCATTGCTTTGCGACAGCTAGCCACAGATTTGGTGACACTGCGCCAATTTTGCGACGATTCTCATTATTCTCCCTACGGAGAGATTCCTTTTTAATCTGTCTTCTTTAGGTGCCAATCCTCAAATGCTAAACTCCCGCTTCAAGAACAGAATCGCTTATGGAGGACTGGGGACCATCGATTTGTTCAAAAGAACTTGGAAGGACCTCTCAGAATTCATCACAATCGAATGTGATGGGGTTGATATTACTCACAAGATCCGAGAATTTAAATTCCATTGTGTTTTGTTTCACAACATCTCCTATTACGCAGGTGGGACTATCCCTTGGGGCAGTGATTCCAATGAGGAATGGCTGAAGCCTTCCAGTTGTGATGGGAAGATCGAAGTTCTCGGGTTTACAACTGCCACCTTGGTAAGTAAACTTAATTTTCAAAAGATTAAGAAAGTTTTACATGACGTTTTTATTGTTTTGAAATGATATCATGCCGTTAAATACTTAAGAAAAGTAACAATCTAATTACTCCAGGCGGCCTTACAAATGGGAGGTAAGGGCGAGAGGATTGCGCAATGCTCCAAAGTGCGAGTGGTAACATTAAAGCCAATTCCCATGCAAGTTGATGGAGAGCCCTGTCTTCTGGCCCCATCAATAATAAAAATGAACTTCCACAGCAAAGTGAGTGTAACTCGATGTGGTACCATTAATAATAAAATTACCCATTAATTCGTTGTCCTGTCTTTGCAGGTCCCCATGTTGAAAAGAGACAAGAAAGTGGTCTGTACGCCGGCCGTGACTCGCAAGGCGGTGCGCAATTCAAGATCGGGTCTGGACTCCGCAACTGCCAACACCTCCGTCTTCATGCATGTCCCGGTGATCGTCGTGGGCAGACACGACTATGATATGTATCGGGATTCCATCGACCGACTAAAAGATACGGGTTTTGAGATTGGAGTCATCAGTTTGGAGGCCGAAACAGAGCTGTCTTATGCCAGAAATACCATACAGAAGCTGTTGTGTGAACATCCCATGTTACCCTACGAACCAGGACCAGATTGGAGGTTTCTTGATTGTAAGTTCGCTGTCTTTCGACTCTTTGAAGGCGATAAAATCGAGTCATTACATGATTTAGATGTGAGCAACTCCGAAGAAGGGACGTTCCGTATTTCCCGCCATCAAGAACACAATCACTCCATTTCCGATGTCTGTAATCTAGACGAATGTATAATATTATTGGACGACGCGTTTCCCTCGATGACCGCGAGATCCTCCGCCATCGGCCATGATCTCGTCTTCACTCCCTCCAAGTAAACTTTTTTTTCCGCCTTTCTTTGTTGTCCCGTGAATGTAGTGTATGTAGTTGTCCGTGTTTTAGATTTGTGTTTGTCTCGTCCAGCAGTTCGCCCACCTCCCGAGCTCAGTCTCCGGGGCCTTCTCGGCTGAAGAGGGGCCATCGTTGACCCCGAGTTTCCGTTTAGATATTGTGGTCCACTAAAACAACATAGTTGATGTAAATCCGCTCATTTCAGAGTAACTGTACCTACAACCATCTCTTATGACCCAGGGTGAGTTTTTCTTAATTGGAAAACAGCAGAATACCAATAAAAAATATTCGTGACAAAATGTCACATACGCTTTTGACATTAAGTTCAAAGTTGCGATTCTTTTGTACATCAAATCTAAGCAAGGTGTTCCTTGGCTTATGTTTTAATTTCAGCAAACCGGTGACCCCCAACACTCTTTCTCAACGACGAATAAGTGAAACCCTGCGGATCGTGCTGAGCAGCGACGCCCAGGAGACTCATCTCTAACACTTCTATTCTTTCTCTGTTTTATATCAGGTGATAAGTTATCTCAAAGGGTCTGTGTCCACATAATTGTTATTTATTTCGAATAAATATACTTGTTAGAATCGCTGAGGAATTCGAGCGTCGCCTAATCTAATTAAAACCAGCCCCCATCTCTTTTTGTTGATCATGAAGTCAAGGTAAGCCCACAAAGATGTTGCTCTGGGTATTCCTTGGTTCCATAATTGGATATTGCGACCCACAACTCAGCTATGAACCGTTGTGGATTCAATCCATCAACGGGATGAAGTCCATTGGAGTTCACTTAAAGAATTTTCAAGATAAATATTGCACTGCAGAGGTAAGAGAAGGAAATGCGATAGTAGTTATTAGTACATCTCCAGGAGGATATACTACTTGAGTGTTGATGACATCGACCCAGCTTTTGGTGTTGAAAAAGCAACGGAAATAATGCGAAGATATGCGTATGTGGCTGTTCGTTTGGAAGATGTTTGTATGGAATTACAGTTGGATGGGGTTGATGAGGTGGGTTTGGGGAGTAACGAGACTATGTCAGAAGATGCTTTGCAACTCGTCAAGCATTCAGGTAGATTCCAAAACTATCTAAATTACTTTTGCAGGTCCAATTGGGATTGATGTGAGTTTATTCAACGAGAATAACAACCGGAGTATGGAGAAGTCTCTGACCGAAGACAAGGAAATTGATCACATTCTCAAGTCGTTTGATACCATGGGAAAAACTGGGCAGAAACCTTTTGCATCAACGTTCTTGAATCCGCTAATGAAGAAGCTAAAGTATGACGCAAGGTAAATGCCAACGACTATTGTAAATTTGTAATTACTAGATCTCCGCCGATCATCAATGAGAACAAAACTGTCAATGTTAGAGTCGGAATTCATGTTCAATCCGTCTCAAACTTTGAGTTGACAACTATGGTACGCCGTCTTCTTTATGGAAACATATTTATGTTGCCTTAACTGAGAATTCAAATTATTATATTTATTTCAGGATTTTGACATGGATATGTGGCTAAGAATGGCTTGGAGAGACCCCAGACTGGCGCATGGATTGAGTGGCCCAATTTTGATTACAGAAGAGGGTTATTTGAAAAGACTGTGGAGGCCGGACGCTGTCTTTATCAACAGCATGGAGAGCTTCTTCCATCGGGTTACTTATCTTAACTTTTACATGTTCGTTTTCCCAGAAGGAGAGGTCTTTTTTGAAGCCAGGTAAATACAGAATTACATGAGTAATTCCATGTGCACTTTTAGAGTTTATTTGAAGCCCAAGAGTCATCTGGTTCTGTGCAAGTACCCCCACGACTCTCAAACTTTGATCCTCCAGATAAGTTCTAGTAAGTTACACATTGTTCGGAGTAAAATAACTGTTTATTCAAGTCGCAATGACTCAAGATACCGTAGTCTTCCAATGGTTCCCGATAAAACGTGACGCCATTCGAGTGAATAGGAACATTCAATTGCCCGAGCTTCATATTACCAGCTACGAAAGCACAGTATGCGATGCAAGGAGGAAGACTGGCAACTTTACTTGCCTGGAGGCGAGATTTTATCTGAAAAGAAATATTGGATATCATATAGCGCAGACATATGTTCCCACAGCAACTTGTGTTGTGTTCTCCTGGATCAGTGTTTGGCTACCGGAAGAGTTTGTTGAGGGGAGGATCTTCGTTGCGTTGACTGTCTTCTTAACCTTGAGTGCAGAGAGTAATGCGGCTAAGGATACATTGCCCAAGGTTTCTTATATCAAGGTAAGTGGACGGTAGACTGACCCGTTTGCAAGGTATATAAAGATTTCTTCAAATTTGGATTACATCAGATTTCTAGTTTTAGGTTAGAAACGTCCTTGGATAAAAACAGTAGAAGATTATCAAAATATGTAAATCAATAGGAGTGTAAATCATCATTTTGTGAACTCAAAGTTAATCGGTAGATCTTTTAGAAAATTCTAATCTAGATGTTGTCTCCTTTTTATCAAAACATTTGTGCCACACGTTGGTCATATTCCTTACAGGTCTTACTTTCAGGCCATTGATATTTGGTTCGGATTCACGGCGTCATTTGTTTTCTCCACAATGTTGCAAGCTTTGATCGTGATCAGGCTGGAGAATATGAGCAAAGAAAAGGTGAGCCTAAATTGACGATATGGGCCTACACTGCCAAAGCTGTAGTCCCTTAAACATATACTTTGATGTTACGCTTTGAATTTGACGTCCACGTTTATAATCGAATAAGCATAAGCTGTTACTGCTTGATTACTTACCTTTATTGGGTTTACCGCGGGGTTGTAGAAGTCAAACTGACTCAGTAATGGATGACATAACTCCCTAATTACATTTTAATATTTAAAATCAAGAGTAGAAAAACTTTTTTGACAATTTAAATTTTTAATTGATGGTGCGTAACTACAAGTATATTTTGAATGTGGCAGAATTCATTTTCAGCGAAAACTGGTGGAAAACGAGAGTGCTTCGTTGGGTGTGGACAAGACTGTTCGTTTGCTGATTGAGAGTAAACGCCTGCATAAGCTGAGCAGATGGCTGGACGAGTTCTTCAAAGTGATGTACCCGGTCATCTTCCTCATATTCCTTTTCATCTACGCCTTTGTGGTAATCCAGGGGGAGCCCACTTGCGTTTGAAACTATTTTTACCATTATCACATCACTTGGCGATGGCCAAGCCTGTCTGTCCGGGGGATTGCATCGATTTCACATAACGTTGGCCGGTTTGTTTTGTTCATTCAACCGTTTTGTCGAAGGTAATAAATACGGGCTGTCGCTGAATTTACATTCATTTTGATTATACGGACGGATAAATGGCGATGGGAAAGGTGGGATGCCGCAGGGCATGTTTATTGGGATGGCCTCGGCTTCATGAGCAGTGTTCATTTATGGGCACGGATGGCTGGGAGAACATGTCAGCACCTTGTTCAGAGGCTTAGATACGGTATTTTCTATCATATTTTACAATTGCCTCAATAGGATATTAGAATTGCTTAGGTCCCTGTAGATCTCTAAACTAATGTCTCAGCTGACTGTTGATGTAATCTATCGTATTTCGCCTCCGTTTTGCGTTGTTTATTTACCGTAATTCTCGATGAAACTTTGATGAAATCTTTGAACAAAACAAGTTCACACATCTGTTTCTATTTACAAACAAATATGTATTATATTTAATAGTCAAATTTCTAAAATTACTTTTTCGTATGGTCCCTACAACAACGTGAAGCGGCTTAGTACGTTATTTTTGTTCGATTAACATTATTAGAGCGCAGTTTCTCAAAATACGGTCTTTACTCGAGTACAATTCCCAGACCGGACTCTAATGGCTCAATTATACCACAGAGCAGAATTAACTGCTGATCGGGAGTCTCCGGATGACATAACGGGCCTGTTATGACGGCATCCGCCTTTTTAATGGTAGTCATCAAGGGGTTTCTCATTCATATGACCAACTCAAGCATGCTGTCTAATAAGTTTCGGGCATGCAAAGGAATGCAAGGATAATTTGGGTGCACGGATTGGTATTTTAATTAAAGGTAGCCGTTTTACTTTATGCTTAGTGGGTTAGGTCACTTCGTTTACAAAGTGACGGATGTTTCTGTAATTTATTAGATTTGATTACAGTTTAGTGAGGTGTAACATGTTTTTATGGCCTTAAGCTATATAATTACCGTTAATTTTAATCCCAACCTTCCCTTGTCTCAATTTCGAGTAAATTTATAGCGTTTAGTTTGTACATTTCGTGACACTTCAAAAACTTTTGAACAATAATTATATTAATCATGCTCAGCTCACAGGTTACCCCTTTCTCCCCACCCCTCATCCCAGTCAGTCATGAGAACCTTTACATTCTGCATTCTGTTGGTCTCAATGACCGTGTTGGTGGAATCCTTCGTTCTCCAAGAGCTCCCATTGTATCGTGAGGAGCGTCGGGAAGAGGGATTTAAGAGAGCCGCTCGAGCCGACAATTTCCCGACTTTTGGTCGACTACGGGCTTTCTGGTCGCGGAATCAAGCACTTCAACGACTCTTGGCCAATCAGAATTCGATGGAATAAGTGCAAATCTCTGTCCTAATAATATTTCTTCACATAATCAAGTTCGACCTAATTTTTGGAAATTTTTAATAAATTTTTTTTGTTTGTTGCCAGAGAGAGAATATGCCCAACATGACTGTCTTGTTCGATTCCAGTTTGTGAATAAAATCCGAAGTGCCGTTATCTTTATTGTTGATTGGAACGGTGGGGGTGGAATTATGAAATTGTTCAGGCAGACTTGAGAAGAGAGAAAGATGCGTTTTGAACGTATTTTACTCCCAAATCGAACGGATTTTAAATGTAGGTATATTTCCTCAAGGTATATTTCCTCAAAGTTCTTTCTGACCTGATTTTGTATACTGCGTTTACCCTTAAACTTTGTTTTTTTTAACCAATTTGATTATAAAATTTTTGTTAATAAACCCGTATTAAACTTTTTCCAGAAACATGAATTATTAGGTGGGAGGATCTGAAATACATCGTGACATACGGAGATAGACTTTATTGTTTGTAATTCCCATTTTCCACGTCATTATTTCATTAATTGTAAAAAAAGTTTCCTACCGTAATCCAACATTTTTTGAGTTCAAAAAGTTTCGACGTACCGAAATTCATAATTGAGAAAAAACAGACGCAAATAAAAGTGCAGAGTTTTTTTTATGTAGCACGCTAATTGAAAAAAGAACAAGTTTTAGCGGTAAAAAATCAGTAAAAATGCAATTTTAATATCTAAATGACAATATTAAAAGATGTAATTTATGTGTCAAAAACCATATTCTACACTTACTGTACAAAAAATCCCATTTAAAGTGTAAATTTCTTCCAAAAATCTGCAAACTCTACAAAAAAACGCCCAGCAAAGCGCCTGAAAAAAGAAAGAGAACCCCGAAGAGAGCGGGACGCAGTGTCTTCGTAGTCGAGTGGCAGTGAGTTGGGCCTTTGAAGAGGGAATAACGACCCGAGTTCTGTGCGGCCTCGGCGTTGCGGCGTCTTGAGGTCCGGAGCTGAGTGGAGTCATCAGGGTGCACTTTTGTGTGTACGTCCCTGATCCGCCGAGTCGGATATCGAGCGTACTGTGTGGCGCCTTCGGGTGCCCGGTGCGCATACGCATATTCCTGAACGCTCCGTAGCCTCTATGAGGCCATGACGGTAAGGGTCAAACCATGCGTAGTGCATTTTCTTTTCTTTTTTTTTGTTTTTTCAAGTCGTAAACGGTAAGACAGGTTACATTAATAAAATTTTAAAATAAAGAAAAATGTTTCTGGAAACCTATATTATCTTTAATAAGTTACAATATCGTATAAAAATCACATAAACTACGGTAAAAAAAGAAATTTTGAAGAATCCGATCTTTCCACCTTCAACGTCATCTTCAGAAACTTCCGGGAAACGCCCTAGATCGACACAGAACCCAGATTAATTGTCTTGCACCATTTCTATGGCTACAGACCCTCTTGCCGGAGGTGACAACTTTTGAACTCGCTAATTTAGGATTCCTTCCAGTCTTTTCGGATGTTTCGAGTGTATGATTGTCTCTTGTGTGATATCTCTGGCCATATTTTATCTTGCCAACGTTTATGCTGATTGTGATTCGTGTGGATCTTATGGTAGATGTATTGAATATAATGAAGTCAACTCGACCACCGTGAACGTTACATGTCATCTGTGTGCTTGTCCAACCGGGATTAATTCAACATGTTGTGATGGTGAGGGCTTAGGGATACTGTAACAATACCGTTATACCCTCTATATTACTGTAACAAAAACCAAACTTTCCAACAACTTTTCTATTGTAAAAAAACTTTGTTGTAAAATTTTGGTTACTGTAGCAAATTTAGTCGCGATAATAAAGTTCTTTTTCAGACCCAACTCCATGTGACCCAAATCCCTGCGGCAATAATTCATCATGTGTTCCGAACGGTGCTCTAAATTATTGGTGTGTTTGTAACTCAGGATTTACCGGGGAGAATTGCACAGAAGAGGGTGGGTAACTCTTTTCTCAACCCTATGTTTCCTTTCAGTAATGTATTGCGACACTTTAACAACAATATGTGGCCCAACCACCTCAACTGCTTCCTCATTTACCAGCAGCACATCATCTTTTACCAGTAGTTCTTCCCAACTCTCAACCACAGGTTCGAATTCCTCCTCCACAACGACGTCGGATGAGTGGTCTTCCACGTCGGACATATGTAACGCCTACACGGAATCAACCATTTGTTCAGGTAAACATAATTTTTTGATACTATATCATCAAGGTCATCCCGAGTGTCCATTTGTGTGTAAAATTGTAACTTTGTATGAATTATTTATTTGTAGATTGTATCCACGGAAACCTGGAATGTAAAAATAATGGGACGTGTGGGTGGAACGGCAATGGGTCCCTCTGCGATTGCCCGTGGGGATATTCGGGCGACAGTTGTGAAAGTAAGACAATTCATAATTGCAACGTCCTAGCAAGGAGAGGAACCTGAAGGATTCCTTTTTCGGACGATCTGGCTTAACGGCTCTAATTCTGATTTTTGGACCTTAAAAGTCTTGCTCTTAATGTAAATCCTTTTCCAGCCAAGGAAGGCTGCGCTGATACTCCCTGCCTCAACGGCGGGACTTGTTTCAATATAAACATTACTGATTACGAATGTGGTTGCCTCAGTTTATACAACAACACCGACTGTGATTACTATGACCCCTGTAATGCAAGCCCCTGCAAGCACGGGGAGTGTATAAACACGGCAGACGGAGAGTTTTATTGCAATTGTACGACTGGATACAATGGAACGTACTGTGATGGCGGTAAGTGGCACATTCTAAACTTCTGTTTGGTCTCGAATTTTGAAGAAATAAAACTTTTTACAGTAATTGATTACTGTGAGGACAATCCGTGTGAATACAATGGGACTTGCACATCGTATGTCGGCTACTATGACTGTGATTGTCCAGACGGCGCATATGGAACAAATTGCGAGAACTGTAAGTCCGTCATATTGGTCATGCAACCTTTCAGTGACCGATAACTGCGCTGTGTCCAACAGCACATCAAATTCAACGACCATTTGCAATTCGAGGGACAGTGAAGCCAGTTGTACCAATAGTCTTCGGAATTACACTTGCACTTGTTCCGCGGAATGGGCCGGCCGGAATTGCTCCATTCGTAAGTAAAGTATTGGTGTGTGGAGATTCACAATGATATGTTCTCGTTTCCAAAACTTATTTAGTTTAGTGATTTAAGACATAGATTTCTATTTTTTTCTATTTCGGCTGCTGATCAGCCTCCAATTTCAGCCATCAACATATGGAATCTCCTTCAATACTTTGATGACAAGTCAAATTCAGTTGCGGCATTCTTGGAGTCAATATCTGGTGACCCTCAGGCAATCCAAAAATCGGCTGCCTATGTCGTTGCCACGCTGAATATGGGGAATCTCTCTGAAGCGGGCTGGAAATTAGAGGAGACCATAATCTGGGCAGCTTTTGAGCAACGAGAGTTCAATGCATCGTAAGTTTATTTCCAACATCTTGTTAAAGCTGTAATATCCCTGTCTTTAGAGAAAACTTTTACACCTTGACCGACGCCACCATCGGAAATTGTTTTACTTTCAACCACAAGAAAAGCGCCTTTACTTTTAAACTTCGGAATTCGGGAGAAACCAATGGATTATCGATGCTGACCAAGGTCAACGAGCAGGAGTACATTCCTTGGCTGGATATCGCCATGATGAGTGTGTATGTTCATCCATTCAATACGCTGGTCTTTGCCGAGTCTCTGAGTTTTGATGCAATTCCTGGAGCTATTAGTGTGTTGAGGGTGTCTAAGGTAAGGAGCTCAACAAAATATGACTCAATATATAAAATTTACAAAACATTCCTTACAGTCAACCTACACTAGACTTGGAGGGCATTTTGGAGCATGCACGAAGAAGCCTTCCGATGTCAAAGCATATTTTTATCAAGGAAATTACTCGACTGATGTGAGTTTCTCTTTAAAAGAAGTACTCAAAGTGCGAAACGCCAATCTAATCATAACCTGAGCCCCGATTCGCGCTCTTCTCTTGTGAATCTTTAAATTCCAAGACTCCACAAACAATGCTTATTTTCAGGCCTGTCTCTGGAGTTGTTACCAAGTGCAAGTCAACGAAAGTTGTGGTTGTATGGATCCCCGATATCAGATGCCCAAAAAGGGCGCCCTTTCCTGCGGATTGACCGATGCCAATTGTGTGTTTAATGTAACCGATGCATTAGGGGATCCTTCAACTTGGGATACCTGTGATTGTCCGACGGAGTGCGAGGGAATTCAGTATGATGTTCAATGGGATGGAGCGGGGTTTGTGGATTCGGTAAGATCAATTTAGCAGCCATCTATTATCCTCTTAGCCGGTTGAATGCAGTTCGTTGGAGAACGATACAACTGCTTACCAGAACTGTATAACTGAGTTGAATGATTATGCCAGGATTGTCGTTTATTTCCCTGATATCACTCAAACAACGTACGCTGAGTCGGCTAAATGGACCGTAAGTTGATACATAATGTAGAGAGTGCCTCTAAACTCCTAAAATAAAGTCCACTCTCCCTACCCATCTTTTGTCATCATTTTCCAGATCAACAGCTTGATGGCGTACTTTGGTGGGTTGGTTGGCGCGGTAATGGGATTTTCTTTCGTCTCGGTCATCGAAATTGCCTTCCTTTTCTATCGATGTGTGCTTGTGATGTGCACAAATGAGAGTGCGACCTTAGAAGAGGTAGATGTGGGAGGCATGGACGAAGATGAACAGTCCAACGGAGCTCCCGCAGGAAAAGTGAGGTCATTGGATCTGGTAGAAAAGGATAACATCGAGATTGCAACTGATGCAACGCAAACTTCTGGAGCTGAAGTGAAGCCAGAGAAGGGAGAGAAAGGAGAGATTCCGCCTCAACCAGTCAGCAGTGAACCAGTTGTAGCACCAGTGGATCCGGGGAAAGAAACTCCCGGATCAGCGAAACCAACAGAAACGTCTAAAGGGGCAACTGCTGCAGCTGCGACGTCGGCAACGCCTCCGGCTGCCGCTGAAGCTACGCCAACACCAGCACCGGCTCCAGCAGCATCCGCAGCTTCGCCGGCCGCAGATAAACCGCCTAGTGGCAGTGAAAATAAACCGGTATAACTTTTGTGATTGGACTCTGTCTAAAAGAATAAATTATACATATAAAAGTAATCGTAATCAAATCATAACGTGCTGTAAATGGATTTAAATGGAGTCCTTGAATGTAAACGTCCAGAAAGTGATTTTAAAATCGAATCTTAGGATTTTTAAAATTTTGGATATACGGTGCTAGGTATATTACCTAATGAAAAAAAATCTTTACGTGCAGCCAGGGTATTTAACAAATATTTGTGCAAAAAGATTGTAAAAGATAAAAAAAAATGCAGAGAAAGAAACGTTTTCAATCAGAAGATGTAAACGTCCTTAATTAATTCCCGTGCTTAAAATTGAAACCCAAAAAAAAGAATTGGCAGGCTTAACTTTTAGCAAAGCCATAGTATAAGAATTTTTTTCGCCTTCTCAAATTCTAATTTTTTCAAAGTTTTCTACTTACTGTAAATGTCGAATTATAGTACTAGAATCGAGAACTTATTCTACATGTTACTCTCTATGCCAACAGTAAGCTTCCTTTTCCTTGTCACTAAATTTAACTCCATCAAATCCGTTGTCCTGAAGCCTTGAAACTGAGTTGGGTTCGTTGAAACCCCTCTCTTGCCACCTTATTTTTGTTATTGATGCAAATTGTATAAGCACTTAGTAATTGTTTTCGCGCTCGTGTCTGTTGACTCCATTTTATTGACAAATAAATATGGTAGAAGTAGGTACTCGCTTTTGTATTATTTTGAGGGAAAACACTCAAACACAGAGAAAGGTGAGTCTCGGAAGTGGGACCTGCTTTTCAAATTAGCTGATTTTAGGGAAAGGGGACCTTAACTTTTGAAAGTTCGTTGTTGCCGGGTCTCCCGGAGTGTTAATTAACTTGAACATGAGGTAGCAAACTTTGGGCGATAAGGACTTTACTGTTTTATTTCAAAATAATTGTATTGTAATACTCATTTTTGATTTTTCAATTGCCAAATTGCAAATTCTGCTGTAGACAATAAATAAAAATTTGCTGGTTTTAGGTATACTGTAGTTAATCTAGGATCCGTTGAAACTATTGAAACATTCCCAAAGTCGCGGAAGGCCAACTGTTCAAGTCTTTCCCGCGTGTTTCAGCTGTCCTTGTCTTTGGATGTCATGATTAAAGATCGTGATTAAAAAGCCTTTATCAGACACTCTCCTCACTCCACACGCTCCCTCCCATGCCCACCTAAGCCTGTTAACACACATAAAATCGAAAATTGTTTATTTTCCTCCCGGCGAACCCCCTCCTGGACCGGTACCTGTCGCCCGCTTCCCTCCCTTTTTTTGACAGGCCGTTTATGGAGGGAAGAGCAAAAGTTGTGTAAAACAAACAATCCGCTTGCCAGATCAGGGCGATTTGGGAGCCAATCAAGCGTCAATTTAAGGCTTTGTCACTCGGAGTGTGGCTGCCTTCACAAGGTCAGGACTTATGACAATTTGACGGCGATCATTGTCTCCGGACATCTATGGGATGGGTGACAAAAAAGGGACGGTATTTTGCAAATCGCTGCGGATTGTAAACAGCTAATCCGGCGGAGAGACAGCTCCACGTTTTTTGCACGGCCGGGCTGAAAGATCAGACGGTATTTCTACTTTTATTGATCACGACCAAATACTTTTCTGGTCAAGTATTTAGAATATATTTGAAAGGTGAATATGTTGAATCGTCGGTTTTTTGCAGAATTTGATCCGCTTATTTTATCGTGGTTGGCCATTAATTACATAAAAATTTTATACCGTGCCTTTTTGAGTCCGCTGAAATATACATTCACGTTAATTAATCCTGAACAAAATAATTTTTCTGTCGTGTACAATAGGTATATTCAAGAAACAAATATCTCAAAGTCGAGTCTTGTATTTTCTTCAAATCTGGCCTGTCTAGACAGTCCAACTTTTAAAAAAATAACAGCCTCCTCTGTTTTATGTGGACTATTCTTTTATGCCAAATAAATTTGAGCTCACACTTTACGAGATCAGTTGAGATTTTCAAGAACAGTTTTTTTTTGTTGCAATCCAATAGGGAATGATGAGAAATTGAAACTAAAAATTGCTGTTTTTGCGGGTTTTTTACGAACTAATGAGAGTTCGTAGAATCCTCGATTTTGGCATAATCTGCTTACTTTTCATCAAGATGTACTAAAATAACCTCCAATTATTCGCTAATGATATTTATTTCTGCAAAAAGTGCTCAAAGTTGAACCCAAAGGTCATGTTTTCTCCCATAACCATGTCTGACTTTACTAAACTTTGACAAAGGTCATAAAACACCTTCCTAATTACGTCATACGATCTGTAAAAGTAGAGATTAATTAAAAGCGTTTGCTTTGCTCATGATTGTAATCATATTTTCCTCAACTCATACAGCGACCGTGACTCAAGCCTCTCTCTTCGAACAAACATGTGCCCTGACTTCTTTACACAACGTCTGTAATTAACCAAAAATCTTTTTGGGTAACCTTTAGAGCCCTTTTTTGTTTCATTTCTTGATTAACCATCATTTTCTTAAATAAATTTTGGAGTGAAGAAGTGTTTCCTGCGCGTCTTTACGTCTTTCACCTTCGAAAAGGCGGAATTAAAAAACATTTATTCGATATTGTAATTGATAATCGCGGAATCTTTTATCAGCGGCGTTGTTTTCAGAGCAAATTGACTCTCCTTTTGCGGCTAGCCCTTCAGGGAAATGAGCCACGATCATGAGGCCAAGATTCGGACCGGCCTAGAGCACTCGGCGTTGGTGCCGGCGGACAATGAAGTGCCTCCGGATGCGCCTCAGGGCCGAAAAGTGTCGGTTTTGGGAGTGGAGGTGGTGGACAGAGGGACTTGGTCCGGCCCGTTCGACTTCTTGATGTCCATGATCGCTTATGCAGTGGGATTGGGTAGGTTTCCGATGTTCCAAGGGTCTGTAAAATGTAGATGTCAACGAAAAAAGCTTGTTATTTACAATGTCGTCACAAAAAATTATTAAAATTTTAGTCTAAATTTGTCACCAGGTTAATAAAATTAACTCTCGAAGCATAGCTACGTCCGTTATAATCGAACTCATTGCCCTTCCTGCAGGCAATGTCTGGCGTTTTCCGTACCTCTGTTTCCGTAATGGAGGTGGCAGTTTCCTGGTCGCCTACTCCATCTTCTTCGTCCTGGCTGCTGTTCCCATCTTCAATATGGAGGTGACGGTCGGCCAATATCTTCAACGAGGTGCCATGGAGATCTGGGCCATGTGCCCGCTTTTCAAGGGCGTTGGAATTGGGAACGTTGTGATCGCCTTTATGTGCATCTCCTACTTCTGTGTGATCGCGGCGTGGGCCATCTACTACATGATCGCTTCATTCAATTCAACGTTCCCTTGGGAGACTTGCAACAACTATTGGAATGACAACAGATGTGTGACCGGCAAAGAGACGAGCGCTCAGCTGCAAAGAACCGTTTACAATCTGACCAGATACGGGCAGAGCACGGAGACTTCCGTAGAACAGTATTGGGAGTGAGTAAGAGGTCGATGGAACAGAGTTCAGTCAAGTCCTCGATCTAAAACAAGTTTTATTTCAGACGTCGAGTACTAATGCTGAGCGACGACCTTTCCGATTTCGGTGGAATCCAATGGGAACTCTTCGGAATCATGGCCATCGCATGGGTCATCGTTTATTTCGCTCTGTGGAAGGGTATTACTCAAGCCAGGAAGGTAAAAAGGTCGTTCTAATATTCAAATTGCTTTAGTTTGTATACTTCTGCGCCCTCTTCCCCTACTTCTTAATTGTCGTGCTTTTGATCCGAGGACTCACATTGCCTGGGGCATTTACCGGAATCTCCTTTTATCTGACCCCCAATATCACAAAACTTTCGGAGCCAGAGGTCTGGAAAGATGCCGGAACTCAAGTGTTTTACTCGTATGGAGTAGGCTTTGGAACTTTAATTGCATTGGGATCTCATAACAAGTTCAACCACAACTGCTATCGGTAATGAATAGTAATCAAACACATTTTACATGATGAGTTAATGTCTAAATTAATACAAAATTTCTTCAGTGACGCCGTGATTATGTGTTTTATCAATGGATCGACCAGTATCCTGGCTGGCTTGGCTGTCTTCTCCATCCTTGGATACATGTCAGTGGTTGCCCAAAAGGATATCGCTGAGATTGTGAAGCCGGGCGTTGGCCTGGCCTTCTTGGCCTACCCTGAAGTGGCCAGTAACTTGCCGATGAAACAAGTCTGGGCTTTCTTATTCTTCTTGATGATTACTATCCTGGGATTGGACAGTCAAGTAAGAAAGTTAATATTAATTTACGCAATTTTTTGTGAGTTTAGAAAACTTTTTTTAACATTAGGTATGTATGATGGAAGGCCTCTTCACTGCCCTGGAAGACACTTTCCCCACCCTGTTGAGGAAACACAAGAAGAAGTCTTTGCTGGTGACCTGTATATTCTTCTTTATCCTCGGGATCCCCATGGTCACGTATGCCGGATCCCATTGGCTGACTTTGGTCGACAATTACGGCGCTTCTGGTTATGCTCTGTTGTTCGTCGTGTTCTTCGAAGTTATCGGTCTCTCTTGGGGAGTCGGTAAGGCATATCATACTTGATGAGCAAATTTTTGAAAAAATCTTCAATTCTACAAATTTTTTTAATAATATTCAAATTTCAGGTGCTGACAGAATCAGGAATGGTCTCTATGAAATGATCGGGAGATATCCGAATCCGGCTTTCCCAATTTTGTGGAAGTACATTTCGCCTGCCATTACATTCGTAAGTTTTTTTGAAAAAGGAAAACTTAATTAAATTTTTGTAATTATTTTAATTTTTTGTTTGCAAGTTACAAAAAAGAAGTCAGAACGATCATATTTAACGTTTGTTATGTATATTTTGACTTTCTTCATTGCAGGTGATGTTCTTTTTCTGCACCTTCATGTATGCCCCGGTCAAAAACGCGACTGGCCAAGACTACCCGGCCTGGGCCCAGATCTTCGGAATCTCCCTTTCCCTCTGCTCGATGGTGGTGATCCCCGGTTACGCGATCTATTATTTGTTCACTAAACCCAAAGGACAGACCTTTACGGAGCGTTTTATCACCGGAATTCATCCTCCCAAAGAGCTGGATGAACAGTTGGAACGACGTCGTCAACGGGCCCATGCTCAGAAGGAGGAGGAGATGCAGTTCATCGACAAGCCGGCCGCCAACAACAACGTCTGATTCACTTACATTTACCACTCCAAACTGTGTGACCTCGCAATTCTCTGCTACTTATCTTCTTTTCTTTTTTTGTGTTTTTGTTGACGGCTCTTACGTAATCATGGAATGGCTTTTGAAAGGGGAAGAACTACTCTTGAGGTTAGAGAAGGGGTAGCCAGACATAAAATTTACGGCCCTCAGATTGTGATGAGACCAGGAAAAACTAAAATTTAAATTTCTAAAGATCTTTGCCCGCATTCTGCAGAAACCGCTAAAATTCGGTGAACAAATTTATTGTAAAATCAACTTTAGGTCTTCTCGGTCCGCGTTTTGCAAAAGAAACCGAGATTTTTAGTCAAAGAGGTGAGAGGGTCATTATTTTTTGCACTTGTTTTTAAAAGTCAAGTACAATATTTTTTTAGAGTTTTTTCCGGTCGGACTTGCAAACAAATTCATTAAAAAAGTCCCTCGCCAAAAAAAAAATTTTTTGAATACGACAGCGCCTGCGGAGTATCAGCTATAATTTTCTAAAATTGAAACTTGGCCTAGTAATAATATTCGCAAAAAATTTTTGCCAAATTTTGTCCCATAAAAGACAACGAAGCGACTCCAAGATTCCACTCCAAGATGACGTCAACAAACAACTTTCCGTTGCCTAACTAATTCTGCTCCCTTTCCCGGTGCCCTCAAAGGGTAAATCACGGTGATTTGACATTTTTCGTCATAATAAACATACTTTTGGACAACTTCTTTACTCTTGTTGTCATGCCCGTGCAAAAAGATGAATAATGATCCAAAGATTAGAGACCACGGCTGGAAATTGGAAGGAAAGCAAAATTAAAAAAAAAGAATTAATACGCTTTCTTGTGAAATAACCATGAAGGGACAATAAAATTAAGAGTAATACGATCAGTGGGAGAGTTGGGGAAGTTGTGTCAAAAACGGGCAAAGGAATTCTTCAAGGTAAAAGGCACCCCGCAGAACATCTGGAGAGAATAAAATGATATAAAACGAGGACTCAAGAACAAATCAAGCCAATCATTCGATCTACTTCCTCAAGGTGCGAGCACTTTTCTAGCACTGTGATTTGGGGCATCTCTGGGTTAAAATTATTTTATTTTTGTATTATGCAAGTCCGCAAAGTATGCAGTCTGAACTCTCATCAGCATCGTTTTTTTTTAATAAATATTTTATCGATTTGATCCTTGAAGCCTCGTTTTTTTTACATATAGCCTTTCGATTCTTAAGCCCTGAGGAATTTAAAATCAAATTTTCTGTGGGCCAATTTGATTCATTTTTTGCAGAAATCAGTTCATTGGCTGGTGTTATGCCTAAAACAAGCATACCAACTTTCAGCTGTAAAGGGCGGGTTAACGGAAAAAACTCAAAAAATGTAGGCCAGCTTAATCATCAGCCCCAATTACCTGGATTTATTTACTTGTCATCCAAAAGTCCATAAGTGTTTGTCTTTCAAGTCCTCTCAAACTTTTTCAAGTTCTTAAAATCGTCGTCTTTCTTGGCCACTCGTCACTTTTATGAAGTCCAACTTTTGCATTTGTCTTATTTTTGTATGAAACTAATATTTTGGCAGTTTCAAAAATTCAAATTAAAGGCCAGGCTTAGGTTTAGTTTTACGCCAGGTATGGTCAATGTCACCAAACCCTGCGGGTCGTATTTCTGCTCCCCTTGTAGACCCCTTGTAGACACTCCCTTTGTGCAGATCTTTGTCCTCTACCTTCCCGATCATTTCCTTCGCCCAATTCCAGCCTTTCTAAAGTAATAAAAGCCCTCCAGACAAAGGCCTGATCACATTAGCCTATCCCCCTTTATTGCCACATTGTTAGCCGTAATTTTATTCAATCCGTTCCATAATTTCTATTGTCTTCAGGCAAAAAATTATTATAATTTAGACTTCTGGCCTTTGCAACTACTGTATTTAAGGCTTATCAGTAGGCGTCCTCAGGATTGCATTTATTCTCTCGTCATGCTGGTTTCAGGATTCCGGAAGCCGCGAACACCCAAATTACACGTTTCCGACCCCAGGAATGTAATTTCAATTACTCGCGCCGCCTCATTCCAGCGTGCTATTTGTTATGGACGACATTGGCGTCATTGTTTTGATGGAAGCAGTAGAAAAAATAGTTTTGGCATTAGGGGAATGTCGCGCAGGTTTTTGGATGAGATTATTCTAAAATTTTTTCAAAGGTTGGCTGAGAAATATACTAAATTTTAACTCTTGCTTTACAACAAACAACGAATTTTTTTGGTCAAAGTTTTTACCCATTTTTTTTTGAATTTCCCCAAAGCAAAAGTTTTATGAAGGATTTTCAACAGTACAATCAAAAAATGGTTTTTCCTCGTCTTGTCTCCTCATTCCCATAATGTCTGACAAAAAATTTTTGCTAAATTTTTCCCTAAAATTGACAGGGATTAAAAATGGTCCAGATTTAGCATTCAAGCCGAGTTATATGAAAGTCTACCCGTCCTCTTTCGAGAAATGACCTTTTTATTAGGGCAGCGGCCTTTTTTGTATGACTACAGTTATTTTTATATCATAGTGACCTTCTGTTCCCATTACTTTTTTAAGTTTGCACAAGAGTGGGACTGACCGTCGAATGACCAAAAACATACATTGCCCGAGGTCATGAGTGTACAGATGGGGGTTTTAGTCAGGTGGGAAAGCACTTTGCAGAGATCTGGGGTGATTTAAATAGCCGGAGATCTATGAAAACGTATCTTTAAAGCCTTTTCTAACCTTTTTCGGCAAATAGTGCTGGGTCACATTTTAGATATTAAAACTGGATTACTGTACTTTTAGAGTCTTTTGTTTTGTGATACTGTCCTTTCGGAAGCCTTAGTATTTGGTTTCTGTACTTTACGAGACCTTGACGTTCTTCTATTTTTTGCAACTTCCCTCTCGCTTAATTGTTGTGATCATTGTTTCTCCAAAGAGCGGATTAAGTTCCTGAGTGCTCGAACACTGAGCTGAAGGTCGACAACATGATGGCAGATGATATGAAGGATGGTCGGAACTCGTTTCGGACGTTCATCTTCCCGTTTATTTGCGCGTTATATGATCCGCCGCTTCTTTGCGAGATCGCCGTTTGATATGGCTTTCACTTTTGTTGAGGTGATCGTATCCGATCATCCCTCGATATCCTTTCGATTGTTTTCTGACCATTACATACAATCAAGAGATGCACTCGAGTTGAAGAGAGTGGATATGTATTTAGCCGGTCCTTATAATAGTTTGGGGTATTGGAGTTGGATCAGATTTATAGGTTCAGTTCTCAAGGTACGACGGTCAGAAGACCGCTACGTTTCGGCTCTGCGGTCTGCCTAGGACATGAAATATAGTTCTTAGGAATTCCAGTTTTTACATTGGTGGCATAACCGAGCTAATGGACAAGTGTTTTTTTTTTTGGAGAATGAACATGAAGAGAGCTTTTCGGATGTACTCCTGCAAATTGTACCGAAAAAATTAAATAGAAATTCGAGTAGAAGAATCGTAAATAATTATTACTTTTTGCATCTTCGATCGAAAAAATCGCAGAAAATTCTGCAACGCGCAATCTAAAAATTTCGCAAATCTTTAGGAGACTCTAACCTTAATTCGTGTTAAATTTCATGAATCCAGAACACATGTCCCACTCCCCCAGTACTATATAATTCGCGTCTCTTATATTACAGCCTGCAGACCTCGCTCTCGCCCCGCGGGTCCATGTATAAATATTTGGAGAGCCCATCTTCCCTTGCCTAATTAATTAACCCGCATAAAAAGCCGTTCGCGAACCCTCATTTCCATTCATTAATTATGTATAGGACCATGTACACCCTCCTCTTCTCGATATGGCTGCTGTTGGTGGTGAATGTGGACTCGAGAACAACACAAACTCGAGTGGAATATGTGCCGCCAACCATCTTCCAGGTGGGCACGGGCAAAGGATATTACAAGGCGGCCGATCTCTTCAAAAGTTCCATCAATAACACGGTCGATCCCTGCGATGATTTCTTTGAATACGCGTGCGGAACATGGATCTCAAACAATTCAATTCCTAAGGATTTGACGTCTTATGGGCATTTCTCTGAGCTCAGGGAGAAGGTGAACAAGGAAATGAAAGGTAAGGATCAAATCATCTTGTTTTTACGGTAAAGCAAAAAAACTTTCAATCGGAACTCAGGGGATGCAACTGAGGTTTCTAGGGACCTTCTGCAAAGGTCTAAAGATTTGACATTTTTATCGGAAAATTCTCATACGATTTTGCTTCTAGTCTGATCAAATTTACAAGTATGATTTCTTACGATTAGCCATCTTTTTGAAGTCCTTTATAATTCCGTCATCATTTTTTGGTACTGTAAATTATTATTTGCCATGTTTGACCTTTTCATCCCTAATCAGGCCTCCAATTAAGAGAATCCCACGTTGTTCGCGTCACGAGGTATTGTTTTCAGATTTATACGAAAGTCCTGCAAAATCAAGTTCATCCGCCATAAACAAATTAAAATTGTTTTACAAGGCCTGTATGGATACCGATAATCTGAACAAACTGAGGTCAGGGAAGCTGCTGGAACAGATTAAGGTAATTTTCGAGTGGAATTCGTACTTTTTGGAAGTAAAAGACCAAAAATAGGATTTTGATGCAGTAGTAATTTTGATGACTAAAGTAATATAAAATGTGACGTTTTTTGCAAGTTCGCTGTTGCGATTTTTACAGCTCTGTTTTTTTCCAGGATTTTGGCTACTGGCCAATTCTGTGGCCGGAAGAATGGCGCAAGGCCGACTTTGATATCACCCAAACCCTCATTAACTTTGGCCTTTCCCGCGCTCTCGACGTCTTCGTGGACGTCTACGTATCTCATGACCAGAAGAACGTCAGTCGTCGCATTCTGCATTTTGACCAAGGAGGTCTCGGACTAGGAAGTTCGGCCAGGGATTATTATTTAAATGAGACCAAATATGCAAAACAATTGAATGCTTACGAGAATTATATCAATGGAAAGCTAGCACTTTTGGCCGAAGATGCCGGTGTAAATCGAAGCAAGGAAGCAATCGCCGCGGATGTCAAGGAAATCATTGCGTTTGAGAAGGAGTTCGCGCATATTTTGGTATCAGAAGATGACAGAAGGAACTACACCAGGATGTACAACATGAGGAAGCTGTCGGATCTCAAAACTCTCATGCCTCTGATCGATTGGCAGAGATATTTCTACGCTTTGATGCCTAAGGACATGTACGATTACCTTCAAACTGACCCGGATGTCATCATAAATGAGATCGAATTCTTTAATCGACTCTCGGAACTAATTCAAAAGACCGACCTCAAGGTGATCGCTAACTACATGTTCTGGAGATTCACCTCCGGATGGTCTCTTCAGCTCGATGAAAGGTTTGAGGACGTCACCCAAGAGTTTATGAAACAGTTTGTGGGAAAACAAACCAAATCTCCGAGATGGAAGGATTGTGAATCCGCCGTGAATTCAAGACTTAATTACGCCTCAGGGGCTATGTATGTGAGGGAATTCTTCAAAGACGATGATCGGAAGGCAGCTCAAGACATGGTCAAAGATCTGAGAGAGGCGTTTAGAACCATGTTGAAGGACAATGACTGGATGAAAGACGAAACAAAGGCCTATGCGCTGAAGAAGGCCGATGAGATGCAGGCTCTGATCGGATATCCTGACTTTGTCTTCAACGACACAGAGTTGGATGACTATTATGGGAAAGTAAGCGACCTAAACTCGTTATAAATAATACAAAACTTTAGCTGAATACGTCGGAAACTGATGGCTATGCGGATCTTATCAAGGATTACTCCATTTGGGCGCAACACAAAGCCTTCAGAAGGCTGAAAGAAGAGGTTGATCGGGCTGAGTTTGGAACAAGTTCTGCTGTTGTCAACGCGTTCTATTCTAGCGTCAAAAATGGAATAAGTAAGCCGTTTGCTTACCCACAAATTCAAATAATCATATTTTAGCATTCCCTGCGGCAATTCTCCAAGCCCCATTCTTCGATGCAACCTTCCCTAAGGCAGTCAATTATGGAGGAATTGGCTCAGTGATTGGCCACGAGATCACTCATGGGTTCGACGACACTGGCAGTCAATTCGATGCTGTTGGAAATCTGCACAACTGGTGGGACAACGAGACCGAAGCCAGATTCAAGAACCTAACTCAATGTATCGTTGATCAATACGGATCGTATGAAGTAGAAGGGACTGGCCTTAAAATCAATGGAATTCTCACTCAAGGGGAGAATATCGCGGATAACGGAGGGATTCGACAAGCTTACAGAGTGAGTTATTTAAGGGATTCAGTTTATTAGTGATCATGGATAATATAAAAATAAATTCGTTTTAGGCCTACCGCAACTACATCCGAAAGCTCGGACATGAAGAGAAACGATTGCCGGGCTTCGAGGAGTACACCAACAATCAAATCTTCTACATCAGTTACGCTCAGGTATAAATTGCGACGTTATTTTACACTACCCACCCAACCAATCTAATTCTTCGGTTTCAGAGTTGGTGTGGGCATGCGAAGCCCGAGGCCACTGTCAGACAACTGATCATAGATCCTCACTCTCCCATGAGATTCCGAGTGAACGGAGTTGTCTCCAATCAGCCAGAATTCGCGAGTGCCTTCAGTTGTTCGGCCGGCTCTCCCATGAATCCAAAGAAGAGATGTGTGGTCTGGTAGATCTCAACAAACGGGTACCTAATCATTCTGTAACATGTTCAACTACTAAGGAAGGATTTAAACATCCAAAGAGTTCATTTGCATTCCTCTTACACTACTTTTTATGTACAAAATTGTAAATTTTCTTATCTAATTGTTAAATTTTAATTTAAAATAAAGGTAATGCTATAAACATACCAAGAACAGATACGAAGGCAACCAATAAGATATATAATCAATAAATATAACACGGGAAAAAGAGAGATCCAACATTAAAATTCAATAAAAAATACCAAAATCAACGCAAAATAATACAAATATAATCAAAAATTGTAAAATACCCGGCTACTGTACTTTTAAAGGTATTTGAGTGATTACTCGATATAAATTCGATGGAAATCATTGGCTCCGAAAGCGGCATTGCACTTGGGACATTTACGACTCCGTCCGTCATACCTCTTCTTGACGCACTCCATACAAAAAACGTGGAAACATTTGGTGAGAACTGTATTCTTGTCGCCGGTTTTACAGCTGGGGCAGGCAAGGGACTCCTAAAAAGATAAAATATATAAATTTTAATCACTTTATATTACACATGACCTTAAAATTAATGTTAAGGTATGAAAAAAACTTCTAAAATTCAGAAGTTTTCAGAAGCAAAGCCCGGAAATTTTTTAAATAAAACAAAAAATTTAAAAAAACCTTGGTACTCCAACACAAAACACCTAAAAATTTGGAAATCTTTATATTACACTTAACCCCACTCTCTAAACCATCCTCAAAGTTAACCGGAATGCTTTCGAATTTAAATTCAATTCTCAAAAACAAGTAGAGGACGTCCTGATGAGAATTTTCAACGCATAAAATGGTACACTCATCACAACAAACAATCTCCTCAAAAATCCAATTCTAATACCCATGTATAATATAAACATACTCTGAGCATTTTGTTCTCCTCCATTAGTAACTCATCAAAGTTCTCACAATCCGCAGCCTGTTTTGCTCGATGTAATTTCTTCTTCAGGATATTTTTCTCTTCTTTTAGACGATTCATTTTCCCCCTTGATCCTTCAATAGCGGCCACTCTTTCTTTCAGCTGTTGTCGAAGATCCTGAACCTCGGCACTTTGTTTCTCATACCTAATCTTGAGTTCATTTAATTCCACATTCATATTCATCAGATTCCTTCGCGTTGCTTCGTATGTGGCATTCAATTTCTTCAAAGTTGCTTCCACCGTCACCGTACATTGCTTGCAAAGTTCCGCCTTCTCTGTGTGTTGTTGAAGTTCAAATCTCATCGCTTCCCTTTCACTCTCCACTATCTTCACCTTCTGTTCCAGTACTTCGAGAGCTTGTTTGAGAGTCCGAGACGCCGTTTCATTCTGGAGTCCATCCTTGACCATCTTTATATAAGTTTCCTCTTGTTCCGAGACCCTCTCGGCCAATGATGTGTTCTGATTCATCAATTCTTCGACTGCTGTAGCTGTATTCTCAATTTCACTCATCAATCCTCTTTCCGAATGTGCGTAGGAATCAATTTGTCGCTTGAGTTTCTCATTGAACTGAGATAATCTTGCAATTTCTTTTCGATACTGTTCAATCTCTGGGTGAACTTCCACATTGGCATTCAAAGACTCAGTTTTGACGTCTTTCAACTCCGGTTTTATGTCAATATTATCTGTAGAATCTACTTCCTTGTTCTGAAAAAGCAATTGTTCAAATATTTACAACCTCAATATAAAAAAAATTCAAAAATATCTTGATAAAAATCTACTACAATATAAACTGACCCCATCTGCATGCTCTTTCAACTTCTTAATCTCGTTCCTAAGCCTCAAATTCTCCTCTCCTTTTCTTCTGATCTCATCTTTGGCTGATTGTAAGAACCGTTTCATCTCTTTATAATTCCTCGCTTCAATGGCATCACTTTCATATTTTTGTTTGAATTCCAATTCCATCAATGAGCATTCCTTCTTCACTGCCAATAATTCTGAGCTCATCATTGTGCAATTCTCTCTTAATCTTTCCATTCCAATTGTAAATTCGTTCTAAAAATATTACCTACTATAGTAAACATAAATATGTCACGTATAACATAACAAAATTCTCACTCTGAGTTCAGCCACTTGAGCGTCGTAACAAGTCCTCAATTCCATGATATGACCCTTGAGAAGAGCATTTTCTTGACTAAAATCATAATAATAACTATAAAAATATTATCCTACTCTATCCTTTTAGCCTCATCCACAAGATTCGTATATCTGAGCCGAAGACAAATGAAATCAGGAGAAGATTGGATCACACATGTGGGCAAGAACTTGATCTAAACACAATAACATCAATTTATACCACTTTTAACTCACCGCATTATTTAATTCTACAATTTTTGCAGCCAACTCTTGATTTTGAGTCGTCAACTGTTGAATTTCGGCCAATCTTTTCTCCGCCAGATCTGTTTGAATCTCAATATCTCCTTGGAGCTCTTCTAATTGTGTTTCTGAGATCCCTGCCGATGTTTCTGCCTTTGATTTCTCTCCTTTTTCTCGGGCTGCTTCTTCTACGGCTGCTGTTTTTGCTTTATCCAGTTGCCGTTTCAACTAAATTACAAGATAAAAATATAAATCATGTCTTCCCACCTCAATAATCTGTCCTTCCAACTTTTCCTCTTTGTTAATGGCCTTGGCGACTTCAAACTTGGCATCTTCAAATTGATTCTTCGCATTTTCGACTTGAGATTCCATAACTTCTAATTTATCTTTTTGAAGAGCCAGCTAAAACACTATAAGTGGCATCAAATATCATAAATTACCGAATGGGCTAGTTGTGTTTTTTCGGTGGTTAATTTTAAGGTTAGAACTTCCAATCGTTTATTTTCGGCTAATGCTTCAGATAGTTCTTGCCTCAACAGTGAATCCAACTCTCCAATTCGATCCGTATCCGTCTCCGCCGTTAGTTGACTGTCCTCATCATCCACAGAACACGCATCTAAAAATATAGCAATAAAAGAATTTTTTATACCTTTTTCTTTCTTGGACAAGAGGGATAATATCCGATCTCTCCTTCTCGAAATTCCATTTATACATCGCAAGAGACGGGCAAAGGATTCATTGCTAAAGTTTACTCTACTCTCTAACTTTTGAGTAACTTCATCGCTATTGAGTTGAGAAATCAATGTCAAATAATTAATTTCCATTCTCTGATTCGAAGAGTTCCCATCTACAATATCCTCATTTGTTTGTTGACGGAATAAATCCATAAGCATGTCGTCCAACTAAAATCAGAATAAATAACATGAAGAATAACTAACTAGGTTCCATTGCCGATTCAACGCGCAAATGAGCTGATCATCCGAGGTATGCCGATTCTCGAGTTCTTCGATCCTTTTCTCAAGTTGATTTAGCTGTCGTTGTTTGACCCTGAACTTCTCACTTAACTTGTAATGTTGAGAACGAAGGACTTTGTCGTTGAGAGTCTTCTGAAGCAAAGAAATTAAACAGCCATAGCGATAAAGGCCCACAGCTTCCAAAGAAAACATACAACATTATAACAGGAGGGGAGTCTGATCGTCTCAAATACAATCGCTTTCTCTGGAGGCTTTTCTTCATCTGTTTTGGACATGAATCTCGTACAAGAACAAGAACAAGCTAACTTTTCTACAATCAGAAAGCGATAACACTTTCAAAAATATTTTTTTTTGTAAAAGAAATAAATTTGTGGCATTTCGTTCTACGAACACAATTGACACTATTGATTTTACATAATTTTGTCGAGAGGATACGGTACCGTAAATAAAATACAGCGGTATTTACATCTACAATTTTATGGTTGATTATTTTTGGGCGGTGTATTATATTCCTACTCTTCTTGAATGTTAAATTCACTTTCTTATTAATCATTTTCTTTGCGACTCATTTCTTTATAATGAAGATGAAGGCGGGTAGCGTGAATTGAAGCGATTACGGCTTCCAGATCACCGGTAACTGGATAAAAGTAAGTTCCAGCCTCTACATGCTTCATCTTACTTCTATTTTTTTAATGATCCTTGACCTCTGCTCTCGGTAAATCTCCAAAAACCTTGCTTATTCAGACCTGAACCCCGAAAAAAAATCCCGAAAATAGGAGTTTAGTGCCTGATCCATGCATTATTCGATTAATTGACTGTTTCTGGGCCCGGTTTTAAAAATATAACCTTGCCGAGAGGGCCGGGATCGGGGGAAAGAAAGGGTCCATCGGAAACAGTTGGCAAAAGGCACCTAACAGAAGATAAGATTAAACAGGCATCGCCGGAGGGTTTGGGGGGCTTTGTCTTTACCTTCGAGACTTTCCCGGATCTCTTCACATATTTTCGCCCCCAAATTGCATTAGAGAGCAGAGTTTCGGCCTCGCCCACGCGATCTTCTTCCGCTTTCCCTATTTGGAAACTGTAATTTTTGGGGGATTTTTGAGATTTTCCGTTAAAATCGAGGCGAAATGTGTCGGACCGTAGTCGAAATGAATGAAAATGAGAGCCAGATGTTGATAGACTTTATGAGCTGACGATTTCCCTCATTTATGGAGGTTAATCTGATTTTTCGAACTGAATTTATTGTAACTTGACATTACTATTTATTCATTTTGATAATGTGTAATAAATTGTTTCCAATATTATTTTTGCCCTCAGAGCCCCTAATCTATTCTGAAACGAGTAATTTTACGTAATCCGATCGGCTCTTTGATTTCGGACATTAAGTTCATCATGATCGGTTTGACCGATCTCTTTTCTGACCCGCCTCCACATTCCGAAATGTTATTTTTATGTCATGAATTGTCCATAACTTACTGCAAACAAAAGTTCCGACATTCCTTACTCATCTCTTGGTCTAAATTTATCTTGTCTTGGTGCAAATAAAAGCATATGATATTATACGAGCTCTTTAAAAGTAAAAAACCGGGATCTGAAAAATGGAAACGAAAAGCCCTGGGGGCCTGACCGTTTCGTGTCCGAGATTTGATCGAATTTATTTTCAGGAGGGTGTCAAGATCTGGTCTGAACGAAGAGCCGCCCGATTGTTAACTTCTTTTAAGGTAAGTCGAGACATTTTATATTGGTTTAGTCGTCTGGAATACTGTAAATTTTGAATTTATTGCATTAGGATGCTGATTTCACAGTAGCGGAAATCAGGTTTTAGTGGATTCTAAATTACCATTTTTGGTATCTCTTGCTGATTTTTTTGCAGTTTTATAGAAAAATTTAAATCAGACCTTTTTTTCGGTTTTTTTTGATATTTTTGAGAATTTTCTTCCACATTTTATCGCAAAATTTTACAATATAACATACTCCGAGATCGTGGAACGAGGAACTCTGTTCGAATTATTAAAGAACACAAATAAATGATGTGAACTCGAGGCTTTAAAGCGGATTGAAGGGAGAAAACGTGGGCTTAGGGCTCCTGGAAGAGAGAAGAAAGGGCCACGTCGAGAGTGCGCGGCTTGATCTCGGGCCCCGAATAGTTTAGTAGTCTCCGCTTTCATAAGACTGATCCATTCTTTGCTATATTTGCTTCTAAGTTCATATTCCATATCTAAAGTATTATTACACATGGTCAAGACTGAAGTTTTCTATGACCTGATGGGCAGTTAGGTATTAGGTTGGACGGAAAGTTCGTACGATTTTTTACCCAACTTTCAATTTAATTTTTTTCGCGCCAAGACCGATTGCCCACCGTAAGTACCTAGCATATACAAGAGTGCAGTGTGAAGATTTATATGCTACGTGCCAATCGTTAGCTCCGCCAAAACGAGCTTAATTATAAGAGGTTTTCCGCTTTGCGGCTATTTCGGGTAGGGTCCAGAACGCAAACTCTAGTTTCCAGATCGCTTTCGATGAAGCTCTGAAACTTTTTAGGCAATGTCCAGTGGTCTTTCTGACTACGTTAAACACAATTAGAAATCATAAAAAAGCGTGTCGGATAAAATAATAGCAACACTTTCAACCAAGTCTTCAGCAAAGGCCCCCTATGAAAACTTTTTCTTATTACTCCGCGTATTTCTTATTGTCTGTCTCTGTAATAGGGTGCAGTAAGGCACATAGAGAGCCCTTTACGTGCAACATGAGTAAACCGGATCACAGATGCCTCGGGTTATCCGCAAAGAGACAAAATTGCCAAAAATTATAGCTGTAGAGCAATGCGCGTAATTTTGTGACAGTCAACAATGGTAGCCCATTGTTTCACGAGGTAGTAGAGCAATAAAGCGGCTCTATTTTGCACCCAAGAAAGGGAGGAGTGGAAAGATGTTATGAGCTCTTTTTAGAATTGTACGGGATGATCCAACAGTTCACCAACGATTTTTTGAGAAAAGTAATTTAGTTCTATTATGTCGTACGGCAAAACAGTTGGCTATTGAGGGGTAGCTGAGTGTAAGGGATTGTCCTTAGTTTCTGCATATCATAGTTTTACACATAGAAATGCACCGGCAAAGCGGCGGTTGCAGTTATATTCAAACTTGGGTTGGTCCTGCAAAAGTCAAATTTTATGGCTATGTTTTGATTTAGTCCCCGGCGACTTTACGCATATTAAGAGCTACAGAAGAAGGCTTTTTAGCAGTGCCAAAACAATTTCCTGGTAGGCCTTATTAAACAAACCAGCCAAGGATTTGTAATTTTGGACCAAAGATGGGTAAATGTCTAAATTAAGTTCTCAGTTCGTAAATGCTTAAGATGGCTGAAGGTTGTACTGCTAGATAGGGATGCCTGTCCCCTACCGACACCATATATTTGTGTTTGTCTTTTTCCATCAGCGCAAGAAAAAATAGCAGCAGTAAAAAATCGTACGAACTTTCCGTCCAACCTAATATTATTCCTGACGTGTTTGATGTGTCCACCTCCTTTTGTCTTCTATTGCTCATGTCCGAGTGATTTTTTAAACACCGCGCATCTGGCGGATTAATTGGGCTCAATGCACACATGTGTTTGTTCCCAATGTCGTGCCCTCAGGGCCTCAGGGGACGAGATGCGACCCACGTTCCCGACCTCGCATATTCCTAGATATTTGATTAATCTGGCTGAACCGGCGAAGGAACCGCCCCGGCCGTGTGTCCAGGAGATTAATGCTCGCAGTAAATTGGAATACGAGAGATGGTGTGAGTTGAGGAGGTCGTTCAACATCCATCGACTCAAGCGAACTCGATCTGCGACTATTGAGAGGAGGGTCCGCTTCCACAACACTACTGTTAAGACCTTTTTCGATGATCGCGCCACTTCGGAGGAGGTCCTCAGGGCCAAGGAAGCGATCGATCAGTTCAAGGAGAAGATCCCCCGCTATAGATCGGAGAGTATCCCCGTAATCCCCGCGTATTCCGACGAATTCAATTGGATTTGTAATTGCAAATCCCATCACAAATCCTCGAGTTCACGTCATGTCCAATTTGAGTGCTCAACCCCGCGATCTCAATCCCATTCAGAAGATATTTGGCTACCTCAGACGGATCTCGGAGTAGTTAGGACTAGAAAATATGATTCCGAATTTAATTCCAGCCAAATCTCCGTCTCTTCGGACTCATGTCAGAGAAGGAAGGATAAGAAAAAGTTCAGAGATACACTCGCCAGGATGAGGCAAGGTGTCCGGAATGTGTTTACGAACGAACGGTAAGGTATTTTCCATCTTCTTGAGACATTTTGATACCAAAAAATACGAGATAATTTTGCCGAAATTTTCTTTTTGTGCGGTTTTTATATTTTTTGATATTTTTTCAGAAACCCGAATTATAATCAAGGGCCATCAGCCTCGCATTACGAATACGATCGGCAGCCATATCAACAGGTAAGAGAACATTAAGCTAACTAGTTCCTACTATGACTTGAACCAGTAAAATCAAGAGTTTATGACTTGTTGAGTTGCCTTGTATTTGATATACTGTATAGTGTAATGTCATCGTTTTAGGGACGCCAAGCCCAACGAATTCCTCCATTAATGAGCCGTTCAATGGCACCAGACTTCGAGGACGATGGGGAATATGCGGAGATCTCGAACGTGCGCTCACATTCCAATGACCGCGATGACTCACATCGGATCCACAGGAAGAGAGAAAGTGGGTCCTGGAGAATGGATGAGCTGTATAGAAACAGCTGATCCCTTCAAAAGTACTACTCTTTTTGTCTAATTTTTTGCAGTGAGCGCCCCGATTTCCCCCAAAACAGTCAAGTTCACCGATCAACCGCTGACTCAGAACCACGGAAGTGCATTCCAACCCCTGGGGGCACAAAGACCTCAGAGGTTACAGGCAGCCCCATTACCACCCCCTCAGAGGATTGGGTTGTTGCAACAATCCATTGGACCCAATCCGAAAAGAGAATCCACCGAAAGATTGCCTCAGGCAGGTCAGGGAGTGCCGATTCATCAACCCCCTCAGCAACAAAGGTCCATCCCAACTCAACAAGTGCACTCTCAGCAACAACGACAACAAGTTCAGCCCATCCAGCCTCAGGGATTGCAGCGTCCTCAACAACCCCGTCAAATTGTTGATGCTCCCCCGCAGAATGTCACTTATCGACCACAACCAACTTATGCCAAGCCCGATAAATTCAGATTCCAGCCAATCCAAACAGATCAGAGTATCCGTCACGAGCCAGTACTTCCATCCCCCGCCCAGTCTAATAGAATCTCGGCGGGAACTTTGGATGAGGCCACGTTGGATCTTCTTCGGATATCTGACGCTCCGAGTACGGTATCGTTCAGTTCGACTGCTAGATTATCGCCAAATTCGGATATTCTACCCAAATCTGCGTCAACGACCTCCATGAATAAGGTTGTCAGAACTCCGGTAAGCTAATCGCTAACTAAATTTTACTCTGAAAGATTTTTTCTCTCACAATTGATATTCATTTTTGATTCTTATTAACATTGGGTTGTTTAGGATGGAGGTGTGATGAAGATTTCGAATGCTTTTACCTGGGATGCAAATCGCAATCCCTCGATGGATTCAAGCCACCACGACACTGCCAGACACACTCAAACCAAAGATGTGACCAACGATATCCGTCGATCTCAGGCCCCCTCTCCCCCGACTGCTCGAACTCATGAGACCGAGTTCGAAGCCCATGTTCAATTCCCTCCGGTCATCAAAACCACTGTTGAAGGTCAACTGAAAATGGAGAAAACCGTGGGAACTCATCTCAGAAGTATCGACCATTCCATTGCCAGAGCTTATAAGATCCGTGACACCACAACTCATTATAAGATCAAGACCAGATTAGGAAAGAGAGAACTTGTGCTCGAAGAACAGGCCAATAAAACTTCCGATGACTCCAAAGATGTCAGAAGTGGAGGACATTACAAGTTCTCGGTGTTTGAAGACGGAAAACAAGTGGGAGAACACGAAGCCGACATCAATGTGCCCGATAATATGGTAAGTGGTCAAGTACAGTATCCATTTTGGATATTGTGGTAGTTTTAATCGTAGAGTTTGCCAGTAGATGACGGAACAAACACCTTAACATCTTCATTGTTTCCACTAATCCTATTATTTTCAATTTGCTGTGGTAAAATAAGTTACTGTTTTATACGAAAACATTTTGTAACGTTATAATCTTTCATGGTTACACTATATTTAATGTCCACTTTCACTGTTCACCTTCACTTTCACTTCTCGGGCACCTAGCACACTGTTTTCTTCACTTCTACTGACAGTTCCGTCTCATTGGCCGCTCCATTTCCCTCATTATTTTATATTCTCCTTGTCTTTTTTAGGCAAAACCAGATTTCCTCGGCAAACTCAGCGAACGTTTGTTGGCTGATATTGCGTCACTGGATGGAGATGACATCATTGCATCGACTCGCGTAGAAATTGAGAGAATTGAGGATGTTACAGATATAGTGAAGACATATCTAATTGGACAGGGAGTGCTCGAAGATGACATATCCGAGCCAATCGAGGCCATAGATCTTCCCAAACAAGATATAAATCTGGTCAAAGAGGGTCGGGATATTGATGATACCATCAAGATTGGATTGAAGGCAAAGAGACCCGAATCGGACACGGAAAGTGTGAATTCCCTCAAGTTCAAGAAGAAATACGAGCCAGAAGTGACCGCCGATTGTGACCTTCATCGTACGGAAGACCGCTCTTCCATTAAGATCATCTTTGCTGAAGCCAGAATGGCCGAACTGGCGTTATTGATCCGAATCCAGAGGCTGAAGCCGAAGCCACTGAAGCTGGAAAAGGCCAATTATGGCCTCGAATCGGAAGGTCAGGAGTTCAAGGGCGAAACCATTATTCGAAACTTGAAGAAATATCCCAGTGACGAGGAGCCTGAATCCCCCAAAGAGCCTCCACCAAGCTCATACGAGCTGGTACAACAAGGTCAGAATCTGGAAGGGAATGTCGCCATCTCTAGGGATCGACGGTTCTCCGAAGCCGAGAGCGAAATCAGCACCGTTCATGTGGAACATGAACCTCCAGCTGCTGCATATGACTTTGAAACAGCCGGCCGACGGTTGGAAGGACATTCCGTATTCAGGAAACAGAAAAGATATTCTGAAGCCTCTATTGATGAAGTCTCTCTGCCTGGAGTCAGACAAAGAGGAGGCATTACGTATGTTACGGTGGTCAAGAAAGAAGATCACGGCCTCTTCGAAGTCATCATGGAGTGTCCAAATGTGGCTTCTCCTTCATCCATCAAAGTGAAAGAGATTCCAGATCAAAGATATGAGAATCTGGAATACATGAAGGTCATTGAGAGACTGGGAGATAATCAAGAATACATTGAGAAGATTCTAAAGACAGCCAACAGCTGGAAAGGAGCGTTGAATCTGAATGAAGTGAACATTGAGAACACCACTGTCATCTTCGGATTGGATAATGCTCGACAGACATCAGATCAGATCGAGGTGACCAGATCTTATGGCCATAGAGTAGGACAATCATTCAATGCCCTCGAAATGTCCATGGAAACCTTCAACCAACAAGTCTGTATGGAGAGAAGAGAAACCCATCCTCGCGATGCGGATGTGGGCACTTTCATGAGCGATCGGAGAACGATGAGTATCGTGAGAGATGTGATGGAGTTCAAAGTGGAAACAGAGCACTGCTCGGTGATGATGGAGAACCGAGGCGCCGTCCAGGAACAAGTGCAAAAGGGATGGGCGGATGAAGTGAGAGGTAGGTGGAATCGTTCTTCTTCGGCTATGCGTGCCTCGTATGTTGTTGCTCAGTCGGATGGTGCTGTGACGGGGGTCGGGGTGGCCCAGCAGGTCGCGACAAGCAGCACCAGCAACTCCACCTCCGCCGGTCGCTCGCGTCGCATCGTGCACGAACGACTGGTGGAGGGCAACACGGCACGTGTGTGGCATGCAGTGGCACCTTCTGAATCTGTCGCTAAGCACTTTGTTTCCTCTTCTTCCACTACCAGCACTTCTGGCACTGTCCCACCACCTCTCATTTCCGCACCGCCAGCCAATCTTTTTGACACGCACGCTTCCCGCTCCCTTTTTATCCCCAATCTGAAGACTCTTTTGCCTCCACACGCCGCCGCTCAGACCGTTCTCTCCGACGTCCCTTCGCTAGCCTCTGGCATCAAGATCTCCACCGAGGAGAAGCAAAAAGAAGATCTACAGACTCAAGTTCAACAAGTTACAATACGACCAAGCAGTTCGTTAACTCGATCAAATCAATTCTCAAATGCTGTCAGCTCACAAGCAAGACATTCGTCTTTGAACAGACCCCTATCTTTCCATAACGAGTATACTGTAATTGATGGAAGTGGAAGAAGACGTCATGTTGTGGAATCAGGATCCGAATCTTTTTCGTCTTGTTCTTGGGGCTCTGGAGGATCCTCAACAAAAACAACCTCGGAAGTCAAGGAAACGCAGAGTGGATCGTCCAGCTCGAGTGGATTTGTGGACAGTCCATCTTCTATTGGGGCTCGATTTGATATTCCAATAAGCCGACAAATGTCCGTCCCTTCTTTCCCGATCCCCAGAATTATCCCAGGACGAGAAGAAGAATCGGCCAGAGAATTTATGGATCAAATGAGGAGATTTCGTCCTCCCACAGCTATGTTTAACAACCCCAATCGCATATTTATTTGTACTACCGAGCCAATTCCCGAAGAAAAAGTGAGAAACATACCAATTGGACGTCAAGGATCGGTGGATCCATTTCGAGGAAGAAGTCGATCCAGAACACCGTGGAATGATCGAGAATCCTCAGTGGTTTCAACAACAACAATATCTGAATCCGTGACTGAGACTGTGAACGAGACCCGAGGAAATCAGAACTACGAAAGCCGACGTCAGCGAAGCGTGGTGAGTGTCATCTCCAACTCTTCTTCGAATCTTCACCATGAAGTCTCTAACAGTCAAAGCTCCCTCTATAACCAACTAATGGCTCGAGCAAAGTCCATGCAGCAAGAGTGCCAGAGGCTGTTTTCGTTGGCCCATTCCCTTAATAGATGTACTTCAGTCGACCGATTCGGAAGGGGCCGTGCGGTCACGCCCATAGCTGTACGTATTCTTTCAGGCAGAGAGCACCGTGCCGCTTCTGTGGCCGGGTTCAGCACGCTGCATGAGAGGGAGAATGTGTCGGAAAGAAGCAGTGTCTCCAGAGAAGTCCCCATCAGCACGAATCGAAGACAAATCCAGATTCCAGTTCATATATTGTCAGGACGGACGAATGAAAGCAGATCTCATCATTACCAGTCGTCCTTCCAGAGATCTCACTCAGTTTCGGCTCCATCTTCCCATTACAAGATCATCAAATCAGCTACACAAGGAAATCTCCATGATGTCTCTGAATCTAATTACTCGTCGACTGAGAATGTTACTCAAAGTGAATATGGAATGGGATTTGATCGAAGTTCAGTGGTCTCTGAGAGTATCAGAGAAAACATTGAAGCACAAGGGCGAGGAAGATCGCAACCGGTGACAACAGAAGAGGAGAAGGAGAAGGTCAACTTGACTACCAACATTTCGGGTACAACTGCGGGTCCTAATCTATGCGAACATGAAGTGATCAGAGAAAGTAGTCAAGTCAGCCAATCAGGAGGAATTCCAATTACAAAGAATCTGGAAGAAAAAGAGAAGTACTCTTATAACGAGCAACAAAGTGGTTCCATTCCAACGAACAGGGGAATATTCGAGGATGAAAAGGTTCAAAAATCGGAAACTCTCAATCAATCCAAACAAGGACCAAATTTATACCAAGGAACTCAAGTTCAGCAAGATCAAAGTAGTTATGAGAAGGAAACTGTTAATCAAACGACTACTGTGACTGGAGGGCCGATTTATACTCAAGCCGGATCGAATTTGTTGGATTTGGTCAAAGAAAATGCCTCTCAACAAAGTGGAAGTAATGTTCAGGTAATCACTTCTGGAACATCGGAGCCAAGATCATCGTATGAAAGGGAGACCTTCCAACAAAACACCAATATCTCTGGTGGTATTCTGGGCCACATTCAGCCTAATTTGACGGGAGAAACTGTCCAAGAAAAGGAACAGGTGACGGTAACTCAAGGTGTAATTCCAGTACCAGAATCCGCAAAATCATCGTACGAAAAAGAGACCTATCATCAACAATCGAATGTTTCTGGTGGTATTCCAGTTCAAGTTCAACCAAATCTGAGTGGAGAAAACGTCAATGAAAGGGAGCGGATTACGGTATCTCAAAGCGGGCATTCAACAGTTCCTGTCCAACCTGAACCAAGATCGTCGTATGAACGAGAGACATACCATCAAGAGACCAACATCTCTGGAGGCATTCCAGTACAAGTTCAACCAACATTCACCGATGAGAATATTCAAGGCAGAGAACAAATTACGGTAGTCCAAACTGGAGGTTACAGTGTAGCTCAACCCAAGGAAAGAAGCGAAGAAACGTATAAAGAGCAATATAACGTGCAACAAGATGCTCCAAGGAAGACTACTGTGGCCGATGCATTTGAACGAACAGTTGAGCAGATCAGAGCCAACGAAGAGATCACATCAACTGGAGATAAGAAACCTGTTGTACTTCAAACTGACGAACCCAAATTGGCAGTCTATCAGCAACAACAGCACAAATTGGAGACTACTGTAACGTCCAATGAACAAAATGCTTCTCAACAAACTAATATAGTCCCAACAGATTCTCTGATTATCCCGCAGAACCTCCAAAGAACCATTTCTCAAGAATCTGTAGCTGTCCAATTATCTGAAGCCACTTCCGAACCTGAAGCCGAGAGAGTTCAAGATGTCGAAGTTGAAGAGAGGATCTTTAGAAAATCCAGAAGCAAATCCAAAACCCCTGTTACAGTATCCATGGAAGCAGAGGTGACTCCAACTTATCAATTCAGAAGCCTCAAGAAGTTCGCGTCAACTGAGTTGAATATTGAAGAAGAAGAGAAAACGATCAGCAGTGTGAGAAAAGTAGAAGATTGGCTCCAAAATAAATCGATCGACGAGACTCCGGACGAGGCATTCGAACAAGTACAGGATATCGAGACCGATTCTGCTCAAATGACAATCAGTATTGATGATGCGCAAGCTCTTTTTGATCGAACTCAAGCCGAGAGAAGAGCCGTGGATGAGATGCAGCAACTGCCTGAGGGCCCGGAATCCTATGAAATCGCAACTCATAACGTGAAGCTGAGTAAAGTGGAACAAGCGAATCTGGCTTCTCTGACCGTAGAGAGTGTGAGGAATGTGGACAGCACCAATCAATCAATGAGTGCAGCTGCGTTAAATGCAATCAACGCTGAGACGGCGATCCAACATCCTGAAGTCTCTGATGGCGCGAATGTCGCTCTGCCAGAACAATCTCGGCCAGTCGCGGTCTCATCTGGAGATTTTGTAGCCGTTTATCCGGAGGTTGTCCCTGCTCCAGCTGCCCCGGGCCAACTCTATACGATCGATGAGCACGCAGTAATTGCACCAGGAGTGACTGATACAAGTAATCAGCCAAAAGAACTAAAAGGAACCCAACATTCAGATTCCGGCTTCAGAGAAAGTACAGTAATCTCGAAGCAGTCGGATGAAGTCCCGGCAATCAAGAGACCCAGTCGAATCAGCGAGAGTCCTACCGAATTTTCCTTCGCCGACTCGCTGAATTTGGATTCCCGAAGAGCCCAATCAGAATATATTGACCGAAGGGAGAGTGTTGATGAATCTATGATCAGTCAGACCATATCCGGAGTAGTCTACCCTTCAATTGAAGCCTCCGATCTTCAAGAGGAATACTCGACGGATACGGAACGAGACATCGACAATCTCCTGACCACTGTCAACTTAAACAAGATCGGAGATCACTGTTATGACTTCGCTGAATCCGATTTCTCCATCCCAGTAGAATACAAGGGCTCAGAGAGCATCAAAGCAGCCGGCTCGAGTGAAATCAACAGAGAAGTAACACTGGAAAGTAATGATTCAGCCATCAGTGTGGGCACTTTGGCTACTGTCTCGAGAAATGAAAGCCTTCAGATGACAACTGAACATGCAAAAGATAATCGACTGGAATATCAGAGCTCTTTCAGACAAGCTGACATCAAAGGAAACGCAGCTACTTTGCAGAGAGATAAGTCAACGGAAGCTGTAAATAAGGCTGTAAATGAAGCCCAAGAGAATACAGTATACATGGATCATACGGGAGAATTAATTGAAGCCAAGCAATTGGCTGAAGCTACTTACAAAAGTGAGAAGAGAGAAGAGAAAAACAGTCTGTTAACAAGATCAGCGACCGAAGAGAATGTAACGGAACACGTCAATGCAACTCATATGCCTTTCCCAGAGACTGTTGAGAACATCCAGAGAGAAAGAAGAAGTGCCTCGGAAGTCAGAGCCTTCTCCGTAGCTCCAGATCAGACTACAGAATCCAATTTGCAAAGAGAAACGTCACAGGAAGTCTGTGATTTCACTCAAGGAGAATCGAGACGAGAACAATCCGTTGGAAGTTTCAATGAATACTCTGACACAGCTGTGACTACCGACGCCAATCTTCAAAAGATTAAGAAGACTCCACTTGCGCGATTGGCTGATGTCGAATGGAATCATCAAGAGATTGAGAAGTCAGAGCTGAAGACAAAACATGCCAGCGATGAATCTCAAGACCAATCGACTCAACTGACCCGTCCAACTGATGTAAAACAAGGAGCGGAGGTCAAATCGAGAGATAAATCCTTTGAAAAAGTCCAACTCAGATCCCAGGCATCAATAGAAAAATCTTTGGACTACCAAACAAGTCTAAAGATTGCTGGAGAAAAGGCCAATACTGAAGCAAAGATAAGATCAGCAAGTCAAGAGAGAGCTGATATCAGGTGTAATGAGAGTCAAGAGAGCACTGTGAACCTGTATGAAACCATCGAAGTTGTGGATGCCGTTGGTCATGCAGATGGAGAAGTTGGATTGGAGCAGAAGAAGAGCAAGGAATTCTTCTACAAAAGGGCTCCGGAAGGACTCGAGAGAACCGAAGAGAAGGAGCGTGTGGAGGAAGAAGGAGTCTTGGCCCCGCGATTAGAGTATCTAGAAACTAACAGAGCTACCGTGTCTGACCGTTTGTCCGCCAAATCCTCAGAATCGAAAGTTGTGTCTTCAGAAGAGCATAACAGATCTGAGGAAATCTACCGTGAGGAAGAGAGTCGTCAAGAACATTTATCCGGAAGGGATAAACGAACAGAAGAGATTGAACAGGAGAACATTAATATCACATCTACTGGGGTAGGGGCTCCAGGAAAGAAGGATTTGACGACTTTGGAAAGGGAAACCTTCGAATATAATGAGAATACGGGTGGAGGAAGACAGCCCGGATCGAGAACAGTCATCGAGACCGAGAATTATAATCAGAATGACCTGATCAGTGGAGGAGGAAGACAGCCTTCGAACAACACCATAATCGAGACGGAGAACTACGAATATAATGAGAAAGGAGAACTCATTCCGACTAAACCGAAGTCCAGAACCGAGATTACTACTGAAACTGTTGAAATCAATCAGACTGGAGGTATCCCGACAGTCCCAGTAGTCCCAGCAGCGCCTAAGACAGTAGTCGAAGAAGAAAGTCAAAAATTCGAGGAGACGGTTACGCAACAACCAGCTAAGCCAGTTCAGCCAGTCCTACCGGTCTTGGAAGAGATTCCAGTCCTAGAAGAAGCCAAACTTGTTGAAACGATAAAGCCAGATGAAAATATCCAGGTGCAATACAGAATTCAGCCAAAAGAAAAGAAAGAAGTTGCTGCGATTCAAGTCAAAGGCAAATCTGATGAACATGTTAGTAAAGGACTGTCAACTGATAAGAAAGAAGCAGTGACTGAGTTGACGCAGAAAGAAGCTGACGAGAAAACATCTACAACAAAGCCTGAGGTAATTACCGCCACTGGAATTGCTAATATAAATGCGCCAGTTGATGCAACGTTACATCAGCAAGTGACTCTGGCCAGGACAGCGTCAGCTGAAAGACTCGACAAGAAGTTGCCAGACATAAGCAGAATTCAAGGCCTAGCTAATCTCGAGGCATCTAAAGAAGAAGATGCTCAAGTTAACACTAATATTGAGAGAAATCCTTTCCAAGGAATGGCTGACATGACTCAATCCGTTTACATCAAAGAAGACGCTGGCCTAGATTCGAAAGCTGCTGGGTTTGAAGAGAATTGGCTGGATTCTTTGTTAGAACAAAAAGAAGATAAGGAAGGAGCAGCTAAAGAATTAAAGAAGCCGAATGAAGAAAAGATTGACAAGAAGACCAAGGAAGCTGGCAACGAACAAGTCGGATACATTTATCAAACGAAGATAATTGATAAAGAAGAGACAATAGACAAATCATTGCCGGTTAGGCAGTTGTCATCTTCGGCTTTGAACGCCAAAGCTTCTGAAGAGAATGCGACTGAAATTACTCCAGAGTTCGGTCGAGAATCAGCTGAGATCAAGGATTACACTCATCCTGAGACATCAGGAGATGCGGAATCCAGGAAATTCAAGATTGAACAAGAACAAGCAGCGCAGAATCTTCAACGATCTCAAGATGACGCTTCAGCCCAAAGAATCCAACCTTTGAAGGTTACGGAAGAACTTCAAAAAAATCTAAAAGAGTACGGAGACGCTCAGAAAATATTGACTTCAAGTTTCACAAAGATTCTGCAGAACCCAGATTGGACATTTGATGATGTAACCGTCAAGTTCAATGAGTTTCTGACCCATATCTTCAAAGCTCCAGCTGCAGGAGATGAAAAGAAAGAATCAGAAGTATCTCTGTCCACACAAGAACAACGTGCTTTGGCCGATATCTTGAAGTTGATAGCCAATGAGGATAGCCTTTCTTTTGCCACCAAGGCTGCTTCTGAAATCGCGACTGCGCTTCATTCCGCAATGACTGCTACACCAATTAGGGAAGATATTGCGACCAAATTGAAGATCGGTCCAAAAGAAGAGGTGGAGAAGAAGGTCAGAGAGATGGTCGAGTCGGTGGCCAATCTCAGCCAGAACTACGATCTCGTAGATCAGGAGAGTTTGATTCAAATCCTTCTGGCTGATTCCCCGTGGACTGAAAGAGACCTTCAGACTAAAGCCGCGACTCTAGAAGAGGCTGGACTGCTGGCTGCCCTATCTCAGCCAATCGACGCTGGTCTGGCGGAGAAAGACGAACCTATTCCGCGAACCGCACAAGCACCTAATCTGAACCTTAGTGATGCCTTGATAACAGCCGACTCACATTTACTCCGTATTTCAGACAATGAGGCCACGGAGAAAACGAAGCAAGATCAGCAGACTCTAATCGGAGAATTGTTGACTCCAGAATCTGGAAATGACGAGACTTCATTAACCGCAGAATGGTTAAAAATCTCAAAGGATCGTCAGCAGAGGGCCGAGACTTCTTTCTCCGATAAAAGTGATACAGAGGAAGTCGAGATGAAGTTGGAAGAACCGCATGAAGCTCTTGGAGTTGGAAGAAAATTCGCAAAAGAATTGCAAAGATCTGAATCGGGCACAATTATGCCAACGCAAGATGAAGCCAAGGTTTCTTTGAGTCTGGATGCAACTGAAGATAAAAAAGACGGTAGAAGACGAAGAGAGGAGATCGTTGAAGAAATTGAGACCTCTTCCCAGACTGATATGAAAGCTAGGAAGCCTACTAGGAGAACAGAGATCATTACTGAAACGTTTGATCAGACAAATGACTCGAATCTCCTGAAGAAAAAAGAAGAACAAGGTCAGGGAGGATGGGGATATGATCTGATAATTGAATACCCAGGCAGAAGACGTAGAATTGAGGAGACCTGGGAAGAATGGATGGCAGAAGAGGAGAGAAGAGAAGCTGAAAGAAAGAGAAGACAGACCATTGAAGAAGAAGAGATCATCACCCGTGAAGACAGCTCTTCCAATATCCCTAGCCAAAGAGGAAGGAAGATTATTGAGGAAGAAACGACCGAAAGAACTGAACAATCAGACTTTACTGGGCTTCCAGCCAAAGGGAAAAAAACTGTGATTGAAACTACTGACGAAATGGAAACTCATGATTACGATACGGTTACTGTAAAGGTTCAGCCTAAAGAGATTAAAACAGAGTTTGCAACGGTTATCAGCACCCCTAATGAGTTTCCGGTTCAGACTTTTGAAACGGTAGCGTCTGGAGATGAAAGAGTCAAAATTTCCGTCGACCTCTTTGGCCAGACTGAAAAACCGGTTGTAGCCAGTACAGTAAGACGACTGAGTAATGTCAGCGAGCCTGCGTCATCGGCTTTAGATGCAGCTGAGGAAGATAGCGCTCTCCTAATTGCTGACATCAAGGCTAAGGCTAAATTGATAGAAGAAGCCGAGAGGATCCTGGCAACCTCCAAAAATCACGCTCCATTAGTATTGGAGACTACTGAGGCTACGGAAGAGAACCTCTCGACAAGCAATGTGTGGGACATTCCAGAGAAGTCGGAGGCTACAGAACTTTCCAGAGTCGTCCCAAGAACTGTAGAACCGATGGTTGTAAAAATGCGTGAAAGTAAAGAGGAAGTTCGGCAAGTTGGATATGTATATGACAACAAAGAGATCGCCGAGCAAAAGGATACCACTCTGAGGGACAAAAACTTTGGTGGAAATCTTGTTTTGACTTCGAAGCATGCTACAGAAGAGACCAAAAATAGTGCAATTAATTTGAGTCGTCAACAAGAGCTGGAAAATGTGAGATCAAAGCAAATCGAGAAGATCAACGAGAAGTTGAAGCTGCAATTGCTTGAATCCATTCATGAGAATACGGCGATTAATGCGAACTTTAGTACCCAGTCATTGATCGAGCATGTCATCAAGGCGTTTACTTGTCCAAATGTGGACGAACCTCAGACAAGAAAATTGAAGGAGACCACTCATGTTTATGACACGGTAAATTACGAATATGAGAGAAAGAATGAGAAGAATGAAGCCGAAAGAGTTAATAAAATCGCTGAGCTGGCTTCTCCTTTAGTATTGAACACCAATGCCTCTGAAGAATACGAATTGGATGTGGTCAGAGAGCTCAGTCGAGACAATGAATTCAAAAACGACGATGTTCTCCTCAAATGTGCCAATAAATTGCCCGAGTGTGTCTTACACACCAAGGCGTCTACTTCTCGCTATGCTCTTTATAACGACCAATTCCAACGAGAATCCGACCGGTCGAGCACCGAGACAAATATCATTCTTGCCAATACTCATCCGGCCGAAGCCAAAAGAACCAAAGAGGCCGGGGATGAGCAACAACTCACTCAAATCAGCAAACACAACGAGCCCGAGGGTCTGGAGCACGACAGAACGGTCTGGCTGGCGCGGTTTGGTGGCACTTTCCAACTAAAAACTGACGCCGCTGATGACGTTGAGCTTAATGTCTCGCGTGAGATTGAGTCTTCCGCGCCCAAACACCTAACCTTTAATCATGTTGTTATCACAGGGAACACGGATGCCACCAAATTGGACTCGCTACAAAGTGGAAGCGACGAGAGATGGCTTCAATGTCAGTTCCAAAAGTCCGAATCCAGAGAACGGATCGACAAATTGGCCAAAGCGAAACAAGAACAAAAACATAGAGGACATTTCTTGGAGAGTGAACACGAGACCTTGGTTTATAATACCGAATTGAGAAGACCGGAGGAAAAAGAAGAGAAGTTGTTGAAGAAAATCATTCCCAATGAAGGAAACAATGTTGTTTTACTTTCTAAAGCCTCCAAAGAAGAGTTGGAAGAGAAACAGTTCGACCTGACGAGTGGAAAAGACCGAGATCTCAATGAAAATATTATCATCAGAGCTGTCAGAGATATCGAACCTTCGATTTTGAATACCCCGGAGGCTACGTTTTATGTTCTCACTTATTCTCACGAATTCAGAAGGCCAGAGGATGTCGATTATATCACCAAGATCAGACAAATCCCCAATGAAACAAATCCTTCAGGCATTAAATGCAAAGAGTCCACGAATATCGTTGAGATAACAAATTTCAAATACGATAAGAAGGAGTCCAATGAAGAGAAAGGCCATCTGGTTTACATCAAAAGGTTTGGTGGGTTGTTCACATTGAACACAGAATATGCAAGTGAAGATCAGACAAGTTATGACAGACATCATCAACGGGATAATGACCTCAGAGAACAAATCCAACGGGTCTTCAGAGCTGTTAATCAAGAGACTCCAGTCAATCTTCAGACCAAACAATCAACTGAAGTGGATACTGTATTGGGATGCTCGCTATTCCACAGTAATGAGATCGACAAGATCCACCACATTGTCAAGACCGCTAACTGCATTGCCAACTTTATTAAGTGTAAAGAATCGACGCAAGAGTCGATGACCACCAACCTGACCTACGAAAGAAACGAAGCCGAAGCCTCGACTTCCACGATTCGGGATGAAGCCAGATATGGTGGAAGGTTGTCTTATGGCTCGGCTGCCTCAGGCGACGTCGAGATCCAAACGACCAATCAACTGGATGCCAATCCAGTCACTGACCTCAAAGCTCACGAACTCTGCGTAGCCATCTCGCGCGATGCTGAGCCTCTCGTTTTATCGACCCCTCAGTCCACTTTCGACCAGTGTAATATTTCGAGTAACTACTCAAAACCGAATTCGGGTGACTTCTTACATCTATCGCTTGCTATCCCACGAAGTCCCGAGGGCACTCCGTACTTGCGAACCAAAGAATCTGAGCAACACCACGAGCACTTTAACTGTGATTATCAGCGAGAGCAGGCTAAATCCGAAATTACAGAAACCCGATGGATCCCGCGCTTTGGAGGGCACACTTCACTCCACTCGAAGGCTGCCGAAGAATCCCAGCATATGTGTGATGCTGATATTGTCAACCCTCGCCCCAACAATCTTCAAGACCAATTGAGAGTCATCATCAAAAGGGAACCCGATCAACATCCGCGATTGGCCACAAAGGCTTCAGAATCCCATGAAGCTACGATCAGCACGAGTTTGCAGAGAAGCGAGGCCAGGGAGATCTATCAGATCAAGCTAGTGGCTCCAAGGACTTGGGAACAGAAGCCAAGTGTCAAGGTCACCGAGTCCAAGGAGGTTGAACATCTCAATAATGTCCAATTAACTCGCCCTGAAGCATATCAAACAGTCGATCACACCAAATTCGAACCTCGATTTGGTGGTCAATTCTCTTTGAATACGAATAGGGCTCAAAGCAAGGAGATTGAATGCAGCGCTTTCCTTCAACGAATCCCAGCCATCGATTCGTCTCAGTTGATTATTTCGATTCCTCGAGAAGAACAGCCCCTTCTTATGATTGGAAAGAATTCCTCGTCAGAAGAGACTACCTGCAATGCCGATATCTCATCGCAAAAGGCATTCCAACTGAATGCTTCAGTCTCTCTGAAGACCTCCAATGACAACGAACCTCTAAAACACAAAATCAGAGAGGCCGGCAATGTCAATACCACCACAAATATATCCCTTCAAGCCGGAGGACAAGCCGAGTCCGAGATTGAACATACTCGTGATATGCCCGGCTTCGGAGGCTCTTATAACATCTCTTGTAAGGCTGCTGGTGAGGCTAAAGGAGGCGACAACAACATCAATCTTCAACGACCAGAATCCCGGGAAGAAAAGAAGATTGTGATCAAGATTGCGAGCACCCACGACCCTCAGAGGCTTGACTTGTTGGCGGCGGCGGACGAGAGGACCGGAGTTCAGACCGACCTGACTAGACCCCCGGCCGTAGGCTCGCACAGTTTGGTTGCGGTGGAAAAGATTCTTGACAAGGTTTACTTGCACGCATACGAGAGCGGCGCCGAGTTGGTTGAGTTGACGCAGACCGAAGTTCGGCAGCGTACAGCAGACTTGCTGGCCGAGGGTGTCGCGGCCCGTGCTCCTCGAGAAACATCACCTATCTCTCTTCGTACAGATTATGCCCGTGAGAGTGTGATCCGCCTGGACTCGGCGTTACAACCCGCTGAAGACGAGAGGAGGAAGCGAGAAGTGGAGTACAATGCTGGACTGCCCAGGACAGAAGAGCCATTGGTGTTGAACTGTGAAGCTGTGGATCAAGTCAAGCTCCGAGTGAAAGACGCTGAAGAGGAAAAGAAGGAAAAAAGGTAGGGTCCTGAAAAAATTTTATAAAGTTTTTAAAATCGATAATTTTTTGTATTTTGACGAAACATCAAAATGATTTTGTTTCCGTTGCTAATATTGATTATTTCCAGAGTCAGCTTCGCCGCCGATGTCAAGGATGATGACCACAATCTTGGGCTGGACATGTCCATGTCAGTTGAAGAACGGAATAAACCCTCGATCATCAAGAAACCGATCAAAAAAGATCGCGAACATCGTGGCCGGCGGCGTGAGCTCAAGGCAAATGAAGCGCCATCTTTGTAAGTGCCATATTCTCATTTTAATACAGTAATTTCCAGCTCTCCCGTTCGTCGTAACTCCTTGTTGATGGCCCTGAACATTGGCAGTCCCCACAACATGCCCCATTTCAAGACCTTGGAAGATATTGTAAAGGCCATTAAAGAGGTATTTCTTGCTCTTCTTCGACTGTCGCTATCATTTACAATAAATTATGCCTAATTTTATTTATTTTAGGCTGGTTTGGAGTATTCGAATTTGATTTTCGGCATCGATTACACCAGATCAAATTACTATCAAGGAGAGCGAACTTTCGATGGAAGATCGTTGCATGCCCTTAATGAGGAGCCCAATCCATATCAACAAGTCATCGAGATTGTTGGAAAGACCTTGTCCTCTTTCGATGCTGATGGAGAGATCCCAGTCTATGGATTTGGAGATGAGGAATGCACAGACACAGACTGCTTCAACATCATCGATCGGAATGACATGGACGCCACTTGCCATGGATTCGAAGGTAGTCGAAAGTCATCTTTACAATTTGTTAAATTTATTTTAGAAGTCCTCAAAGTCTACAACAAAGTGACGCCGTCTGTCGCCATGTCTGGTCCCACCAATTTTGTCCCCCTTATTCAAAAAGCCATGGAGATTTGCGTCGAAAAACATTCATATCACATCTTGGTCATTGTGGCGGACGGTCAAGTAACTAATGAGAAAATCAATCAAAGAGCCATTGCCGCCGCTTCTCATTACCCATTGTCCATTATTATGTAAGCCTAGGTTAAACCCTTCGACTTTAATCGTGTATAACATAAGCCACCGTAATGGAATTGATTTTAGGGTCGGTGTTGGCGATGGTCCATGGGACATGATGACCAGGTTCGACGAGACCCTGCCAAAACGACAGTTCGATAACTTCCATTTCGTCGACTTCCACAAGGTGAATATTACACTTGCTATCAAATCTATTCCTAATATATTTTTTTTAAATAATAAATCTTTCAGGTGATGTTCAACTCTCCCAATCAAGAAGCCGCCTTCGCGTTGAACGCTTTAATGGAGATCCCCGATCAATACAAGGCCATCAAAGAACTCGGCCTTCTCAAGAAGAATCGACGCGGCTAAACGACACCGACAACTCTACTGCTAAACTAATTGAGACTTTCTGTAAATTGATGTTGCCGCCATAATTCATCGACTAATTGATGCAGTCAGAATTTTAAAATTAATATTCGAATAAATTTACATTGTACATTGCCGCCCGAACTAATGTTTCATTCTAATCAAAGTTGCGCGGAACAAACTGCTCTCTTATTCAGTCAGAAAACCAAAGGGAGTGTCAGAATCCGTGATATCGCCGTGCACATACATAAGACGACAAAGTATTCAGAAGTGGATGAAACGGTAATGTTTTTTATTACAACCAGATGTCTCCAGCATTTTTGTCACAATCTTTGAGGACAAGTCTCTGGACATGCCCTGACCCGTCTCAGCGCTGATGGATGCCAAAAGTCTGCAGCGCCGCGGGGCATTTTGATCTCAAGCGTGTCCATGACTTTTCAAATTTGTCATCCCGAGGGGGAAAAAGGGTCGGACTTTTGTTTTTGGCAAAAAATCCCCTTTAAACCGACATCCGACACCTTGAACGGACCCTCGGCCGGGCCCTTGGCCCGCCTTTCGGCCGCGATTTAATGAGCCGCTTTCCGAAAAGTCGTAAGAAATTTTATTCGGGCCTCAGATCAGCAATCTTCAGACGCTACCGCCCGAGTAATGTGGTGAGGAATGTGGCTAGGGCTGGTTACAGTGGCAGCAGTTTCGGCCACTGTAAGAGCGGCCGAAATCGAACCGACCAGCTTCGGACCCATTAATATCCCGCTGGCGCCGTATAATGTAAAAGTAAGGCTAAATTTGTGAAAATTTAATTTTTGAATTGTCTTTTTAATCCAATTACTTATTCTTAGCTGTATTGTCGAAACGGCAAGATCGAAAACTACACGGACATCCCCAAACTAAGGCCGTCTAAATGTCCTACAGCATCAACTTCTTGTGGGTATTTCGAGTTACGTCAACAAGGAGGGTTGAGGCCGACCGGGATATTCGATTGCGTTGATTCTAGTGTGTTTGTCAGTGAACAAGATGAGGAAATCGGGGGTGGGGTAAGTCATTGTATTTGCAATCAAAAATTTTGACAAATTTGTCACAAATTCAGTTCATATATTTTTCTGTCTTTTTTATTTTCCTCTGATTGACCCTCTTCATTTTCCATAGTCCCTTTCCGAAAATATTTCTTTAAACGTCCGTCTCGCTTCGAAGCACGAGCAAGCTTATTAAATATATGGCCTAGGGAGGGCAGAATCAAAAAAAATATTTAAAAAAGTCACAATCACACTACCTCCATTAATTTCTAAATAACGAATTTCGTGAGTTTTGGATATCCAAAACTTAAATTGATGACAATTCCCTTATTTTTTCTGAAGCATTACCTGCAAATTTTATAGCATTTCGTTGCAGATGAACTTTAATCGTCTCTGTTCTCACAAACCAATGTGTCACCTCATCCCGACCATTCATTTCAACAAGCAGTTCCTCCGATATATGATGGATAACCATCATCTGCAGCACATTCCTTCGGCCATCAAGTTCTGCTGTTATTTGAATCACGTGCTGCTCACAAAACTGATCGTCTCGGGCCAAAGGACCTTGCGTAAGCGGCAGACTGAGATGACAGATAGGATCAATCAGTTCGAACAAACAATAACAATCATATTTCAGCTTCCGTAAACACAACTCCCGTTTATTGCGAGAAGAAAAAGTGTGAGGAGGGAGCGATTGGATGTCTGAAACATACGAAAACCGTGAGGATCGATCAGCACAACCATATTTATGACTACTTTGATGTAAAACCGGTAGAAATTGTTTGGGAAGAGGAGTCAAGCGATGATGATAATTACGAAACATTACCTCTAATCACTTCAGAATTGCCGAAAGAAACCAATTATTGTGTGTATCCCCATTTGAACAACGAATTGTATCGGTAAGATCAACTATTTTTTTTGACACTCCTAGTTCAACACACAAATTTTGAGTCAATATACAACATTTCGGCGAGAGACTATGGAAACTTGGGAAAAAGTCAGAGAAAAAACGGTTTTCGGTCAGAACTTCGCAAATGCGGAAATGCTGGCTCAAACATTCTTTACCGCAAATTTTTTTAGGTATTGCTTGATGATTTACAACGAGAAATTGGATGACAATTGTTACATTCATAACGGACATGCCGTCTGCTGTTGTTTTGTCGGGCCGGGTAATTTATTTTTGATTGATCTCTCAAAACATTATAAACTCCACAACTGATTCCTATAAACCAATATTTCTTAGACGACACAACCTGCAAACTCAAAGATATCAGTCTCCCAGAGCCTTCATCCACATCAGCACCCGCTACGACCATAATCATCCCGACAACACCACTAAAAACGTCTACAACAACGACATCAACTACAACATCTTCAATGCCGACCATAACAGATCTCCCAACAACTCTTCGACCCATGATACGAAACTCAACCAGACGGAGGCCACAATTGTCACCAAGTTATCGGAAACCAAGATGTCGCAAGAAATATATCCATGAAAGCAGATTCAAGTCCAAAAGTGATCGTTCCCAGGTCAAAGTGGTCTGGAAATGCAATCAGGACCCCGCTGCCGACAAATCTACTAGCAATGCCAATGGTATTTCACTAACGGGAGTGTGCTTTTTCACTTTTTATATTATATTTATCCATTACAAGGTGTGAATTTGGAAATAAAAACGGTGAATTTAAACTTTTCATCTCTTTTTACCCCTCAAAACTTTTACTATGGCTAATAGAAACTTGATCTTCGTTTTTACATTCTCCAAAATCGATTCAGACCTCAATAAAACACAAAAACCCCGATTTTATGATCTATATAACACAAATAACGCGGGCTCAGTCAATTCGAGAGTGCCAATTTTATGGGAACAAATCGTTCGCACACTCTAAAGCGTCCAATTCAATCTTCAGAAAAGGCAGGAACAGCAGCTACCGTAACAATAAAATGCATTTTTGCCCTTTTCCGACTCGGGAAACATCAAATAAAATGTAAAAATTAATAAGTGGATTTATAATACTGAATAACAACTACGTCCAATCCAAAGAACTCTTTAACAAAATTTATTATGACAAAAAACGAGACCATAGAAACTCAAAGCTTATCTTTAAAATTGCCTAATCGGGTCCTGGGAATTATTGCCGGGTTCTTAGATAGGTCCATACCTCTTCCTCAGTACTTCTTGGGAGTTCTTCCAAGCTTCTCGACAACTTCTGAGGTATACCGATAGGGTTGGATGACAGAATCATCGACGGTGGCACCTCTGACCAGCTGAGGTTCAGTGTTAGCATATAGATCAGCATAGAGGGCCTCTGTGGGAAGTTCGGGATCGGTGGTAGCAATCTTGGTGGCCTCGTCGACTTCTCTTCGGACATCCTTGTCGATCTTCTGCAAATTGAAAAAGTTTATTCCAAAAATTTTCATCGTGAATTTAACACAACCATTATCGAAATATTCAAATTTTACCTTTAGTTCTTCCTCCACAACCAACCCTGCTGTGATAATCTTGTCTCTGAACCCGACGATAGCATCTCTATGCTTTCTGACTTCCTGGACTTCTTCTCTGGTTCTGTAACTGGTTCCTGGATCAGACATCGAATGTCCCACATATCTGTAGGTCTCCATCTCAATCACAAGCGGTCCTTTTCCAGATGTGCAATGCTCTCTGGCAAAGTGAATGGCTTCTCTGACCGTCAGCAAGTCCATTCCATCAACCCAAATTCCAGGGACAAAGTCTCCTCTAGTGTAATATTCAGTGGAGGCGGATCCTCTCGAAGCGGAAGTTCCCATGGCAAACCCATTGTTCTCGCAGATGAAAACGACCGGTAGATCCCACAGTTTGGCCATATTGGCGGCCTCGAAGAACTGTCCTTGGTTGGCAGCACCGTCTCCGTATAAGGCATAGCAGAGGTTCCTCTGGTTGCGGTATTTATAGGCAAAGGCAATACCAGCGCCGAGGGGAATCTGGGCGCCGACGATTCCATTTCCTCCGTAGAAGTTCTTCTCGTACATGTGCATGGAACCTCCTTTTCCATAGACATTTCCACCAATTCGGCCTACAATTACAAAACTAAAATCATTCCAAAAAACATACCAGTAAGTTCGGTCAACACTTCAGTAACAGTAGATCCCATCAGGTACGTCCATCCATGGCATCTATAAGAGGTGATGACCGCATCCTCCGAGTGTTTGGCAGCACAAATTCCAACCGCCACGGCTTCTTGCCCAGTATACAAATGGCAGAATCCTCGGATGGACTTGTCCTTGTAGAGATTTGAGGCCGAGGTCTCCATTCTTCTCAACAATTGCATCTCCTTGTAATAATGGAGAGCCTCATCCCTGGTCAAAGTCGTCTCATTTCTCGGTCCATAGTCCAACTTATGCAGTTTATAAGGACGAGTGCTGAAGACAACTTCGTTCACAGTCGACAGAGATCTAAGTCCAACCGAGGAATTGGTGACACGAAAGATGTTACGAGCAAGCGACATCTAATATTACACGTTATTATTCAATGATGTTGAAGCTCCAACAATTATCGGATATCCGAGGTCATGTTCAATAAAATTATTACAATATAAGAGGTTTATTTGTCCACAAATACCAGTATTAGCATTTATAAATAAATTAAACCGGTTCTACCACCAAAAGCAAGTATTTTACTGCCTTTAGTAATATACGGTTTCTGTACATGCAAGAAAGGGATTCCCGTTCGAAAAATATCGTTTGACTCTGGAGTTTAGTGCTTGGTCTTCTTCTCCTTGACCCAGGCCTCGATTCGTTGCTTCAGTTCAGTATCTAAAACCCAACATTATACTTTCGTTGTCCTAAAATTGGAGAAAAACATATAAAAAACGATTACCTTCGACCAGTTCTTCTTCAGTCAATGCTTGCCGAGTGAACGGATCGTTCTTGGTGCTTAATAAATGCCGAAGGATAATCTTCCTATCCATAACATGCCCTGAGGGCAATCTGACAGGATCGTGCATTAGAGTGTCCATGACCGGGTCCTTGAATTCATCCGGAGCTTCTCCAAAGTCCTCTTCTTCTTGTAATTTCTCTTTGTAAATCCTTTCTGACTTCTCGCATAGGTTTTTAAACTTTTCACATTCATAATTCGAGACCGCATTGACTCGATTCAGCCGTTGGATGATGGATTGGAAGGTCTCGGGGGTATAAGAACGCTGAAAGCATCACATTCCGTTTACCATAACCTGGACTTTAAAACTTTTTTATTCTCCTCTTACCTCATCATGAGCTATACATTCCGCGAATCTTTCCGAATCCAAGTTCAAATAAATCTTGATGAGTTGATGAAGTGTTTTCCTAGGGTCCCAATAGAATCTCTTCAATGGATCATTAACTTTTAGCTCCGTGCATTTAGGGCCACAAAGTTGGATCATATTGTAATTGAGCATAGAAGCCAAGCGATCTCCCAAAGTGTTCTCATAGAAAGTCTGCGGGGAATCCTTAGACAAATAATCCAACATATCCATGGTTTCATTCCCTAGGATCATCCAGGACCGGACAGATCTCGATGCCTCGTTCAGAATACTCATCTTTTGTTGCCGTTCTTCTTCGCTCAACGCAAGGAAACGTTCTTGATCAGCGATTAAGGATTCAACTTCATGGATTCTCTTCAATCCTCCAAGAGACTCGTCCATCAAGAAGGTTCCATCATTGATAATCATGTTGATAAACCGGACAAAGTCAGTTGAGCACCGTCTAAACAACATAAACATCTTATAAAATACAACTTACCTCGCATAATCAATCATTCTCCCTCTATACGTGACGTCCTCCCATAATTCTCTAAAGATTACTTGAATCGACCTCCTGATATTGAACTTGTCATAGAATTCCGTACTCGATCCAGTGGATTCCACATCGGAGTAGAACTTGACAAGTCGGGGATACAAATTATCCATAGCATACGGATGATGGACAGCGCCTCTGAACAGACTATACAAATTGGGGTTATAGGTAGGGCAGAGCAAGAAGAAAACGTCGATTATCTTGGCAGTTAAGAAGGGGTTGTTGAAGAACTGGGCATTGCACACAAAAATCAGGAGACTCTGGACTAGGTCGGTCGGAATTTTTTGAACGGACTGGGAGTTTGTTCTGAAACATTTTGATTAGAATATTAACCATCAAGCAATAAGGCAAATACGAAGAATAAAATCAATCACTCACTTCAACAGAAATATCAGGAGGTCGAGAACGGACTCCAACATGAACTCGGGCATCATCCCAAATAACTTTGGAGGAAGTGCTGGGATTTCCGAAATGATCGGACTAAACTCAAAATCAATTTACTACAAATCCTATAACTTACTCATTCGGATTTACCAATCTCAACAGGAATTGCATTTGTTTCTTTGCGTAATCCATGCACCGATCCATAAATCCAACATCCGTCAGCAAACATTCCAACGAAGATAAGGTCAGACTAGCTTTCTAGAGACAAAACCGTAATCTTACTTAACATTTCTCACCTTGCAGATACTTTTGAGTTGATTCAATCTCATTTTTATTCTACTTTGCACAATCGCGGCTCCAGGGAGACTTGAAGCTTGCTCTGATTGCTCTTCCAACTCCTTTACAGCTGACTTCAGTTCTCCACAAGTCCTTTTCATATGTTTAAACGACTCGATTGATGCATTCAGACCAAGTCTAACACATTGCATTGTCAAGAAGAAACATTCGGTGGGGAATTTGACATCATCATCTTTCAGAGTGAGTTCGCTGACAAATTCCTCGACTTCTTTAAGATTATGTTTAAATCGAGTCTCCTCTCTCATATCAAGTCGACACTTGGGATGGAAGATGTAATGGTTATTTATCTTGTCCAAAGTCACCTTCTCCGACAAAAATAACATTACCGAAAGAAAATTGAGCATAAATCCATCATCAACATTGTTTTGCGCGCTCGACTAAAATAAAAAATACAAAATAAAGACACAGGAGGCTTACCTGAATCATGGTTTTTCCAGAATTTGTGACTAAAAGCCGCCCAATATATGCTAGGGCCTTCTCTCTGGTACTCGCATTCACAAGTAGTACATGGAACATCGTTTGGAGCTCTTTCTAAAAACAAAATCCACAAATGAAACTTTAACTTACTCTAACCGAGCTGATCTTCATTTGATATCCCATATAATACATAAATCGACTCTCTTCGTTGTGGGTGACATTAACCAAGGGAGCCAGCCCGCTTAAACTTACAGATGCCTAAACCAAAACAAATACAACATTTAAGATAATCTTACATCAAGATCCACGTTTACAGGGGTAACAGAGAAGTCGATGAAGGCTCCAAGGTAAGTTAATCGAGCAAATTGACGCCCCGAGAGCTTTCCATCTACGTTAAAATCGGGACGGGAACAAAGAAGATCACAAATGGGACGTTTGGCACCAATTTTGATTGAAAGCAGAGTATTTAACACAGTGTAAGGAGCCAGGATCACTTGATCGGCATCGGTTATATTCAACATGCTGGCACAGATATAAAGTAGATCTAGTATTGGATTAAACACCTGAAAATGGAAAGAATAAGATAAAATATTACAAACTAACAGTTTTCACAGCATCTCCATTTGTGTCTTGATGTAAACAATAAATAAGGAAGTTGATTAAGAAGTTCTGCGGGAAATCTTGAAGCAAAACCAGGCAAAGAGCAGTCGAAGTCATCTTCACATCGTCTCCTTGAACGGAGAATCCTCTCAATTCTTGCAGATAATTATAGAACAATCTGTCTTGAAGGCACTTCAGCAATTTCTCGGACCCTTCGTCAATATCATTTCTGGCCAACTCGTTTTGGATATGAGTGAAAACCCGGATAATATACTTGATTAGATGACCGGAGTGAACGTTATTTACAATATCAAAGGGTTCATAGCCGTAAATATCTCCATAAGATGGCTTAGGGACTTCTCTCCATTCCATGTGGAGATTAGAAAAACATTCCGTTAACAGTTCATCCAAGAAAATCTCCAATTCGTCTAAACCTCATGTATAACAAAAATTAAAGACAACGCACCAGACTCGTTTAGCAGATCGAACTGAAGCAGATCGACTTGATTTCGAAGTTTACGTATAACTTCGAGATTGGAGGTCATTTCAGGGGCAATCTCGCATCCAACTTCAATAGCTACTCCAACAGTTCTGGCCAGCAGCGAAGACAGTCTTCCACCCAAATTAACTTGCTCGTCTACATCAAATTGGCTCAAAGCCTCCTTCACAAACCTGGCAGACATCTCTGGAGTCATATTCGGCAGGCATTTGCCTGAAGAAGTGTCCATCGGTTCTTCTCCAGGCATCTAAAACAATATTGGATTTTTAAATTTGAAGTCACAACGTTAGCATTCGCGAAAAAAGCAAAGGTCATACTCAAAGTCAGCAAAATCTAAGTCCGTGTGACCTGAAATAGTTCACAAACTATCAATATGAAGAATCGCCCTCAAAAGAAAAGAAAGATCACATGAGAGAAATGGGACAATTAAAGCTCGGGACCATAAGTTAGCCAAATGGCAGTTCGACTGGACAAGATAATATTACTGACAAATCCACCTCAACTATTGACTTGCAATCAATTTTAGAAACTCGTTACAAAAAAAACGGTTTCTCGGGCGCGAGCTGCAGATTTTCGTATAAACTGTCACATTTTATTCTTTTTATTTTTCTTTTGGCCCGTGGAAAGTATAAGATAGAGGCTTAGAAGTTTTTGTTTATTCCATTTTTGATTATTTTCAATTTTTTTATTTTACTTTTTATTTTCGGTCTAGATGGGGCACGATGATGAACCTTTAAGACCAGTCTACAACCCACAACTACCACCGTGGATTGGCCGTTATACTGGTCGGGAATAGTAAGTCCGTTTTGTTCGTATTTTGCTTTTATGAACTTTTTTTAATTACTGTGTTTTAGCAAGGGCCGACTTGATTGGTGGAATGAACTTGGCTTTCATGTGGAGGATGAAATTAACAGGAAATGGGTTCCTGTTCATGAGCCAATTCGAGAACATCATAGAGATTGGTATGAGGTTTCGTTTCATGTTTTCTTTATTTCGATGCCTTGAAAGAAAATGACGATAGGGTTTATATTATTTTAGGTATGACCCAAAAGTGAAGGATGGAACATCATTGGCCAACCTTCACGGCCTGGACACCAAGTTTTATCCAGACATGGCGAAAAAGGGAGATACTCCAATTAATCAATTCAAATTTCAAGAACAAGTAATGAAGAGTTCGGCGCAATACAAACAGATTGCCGAGAAGTACAATCTGAGCCCTGAACATCCTGGAATTGCAGTATCTCCAGGCTTGAGTGCTCTCAGTTACACACCGAAGAATTTCCTTGGCTTTGAGGGAGTAGTAATGTGGCCAAAGTCGTGGCTTACTTGGGGACCTCGATTCTTTGACAAGCCGATGAATGAAGGATGTTTTGAAAAGGGAGCTGCTCTTGTCAAGTACACCGCCTTGGGAAGTGAGTTAATTGTACAATTATCGTATTCTGCTATTAGCTCTCTTTTACGCCGGAATGAAGTGGAGAAAGGTGGAGGACAAAAGTTTGGAGTACATTCGTTTCAAAGAAATTGGAAAGTTGTATCTGAAGAGTCTTCCCGTCCCATGCGCATTGGCTTTTGCTTATGGTAGCGCTATTTGCACTTCAGCGGTGCTGAGAAATACAGATGATGTTTGGAATCATGTAAATGCGGCTGTTTTCACCAGTATCTGCTTGTCAACCATCAGTAAGCAATTATATTATTTTAGACCTTTCGTTTAATACTACCGATTAATACACCATTTTTAGAAGGCGCTTGGGGGCCTGGAATTATTCTCTCTCTTCCTCTTTTGACGTTTGGCCAAGCCTGGCATTACAACCGAGTCACTCGATATGGAATTGCCGGTCCTGCCCGAAACCCGTCTTACGGTGGAATTTGGGGAACGGGAGCCAAACAACACGAAGCCCACAATATCGGTGGCCATATTGGAATCAGTCATACTCCGTATTGATCTAGGATGTTTTGGAAGGAATATAAATTAGTACATTCTGAATTCGTATTTAGCTGAAATGACTCGTTATAACGAGTAGCTATCGGAAATTACTATGGTAATTAATGTTGTTGATTAATTACCATAGTAAATAAGTATGTCGGTTGAGACGGTGTCCCCTCGAGATCATCGATTCCCTTACTGCATAGTATGGACCCCGATACCCATGATCACCTGGTTCTTCCCCTTCATTGGCCATATGGGCATTGCCGATTCTCGAGGAATCATAAGAGACTTTGCTGGAAGTTATTATGTGAGCGAGGATGATATGGGATTTGGATGGCCCACTTGTTACGTACAACTTGATCCAGCAAAGGTTGAAGGAGGCGTTACTGCCTTTGATGATGCCGTTTACCGGGCATCAGATGAATATAAAGGTCATTTTGTAAGTTAGTTGGAGTTTTTTATTTATTTTTTTTTTTCAATTTTAGCACAACCTGTTCTGCGATAATTGTCATTCCCATACTGCATTAGCCTTGAATTTGATGAATTATAACGGAAAGTCAAGCTACAACATGGTCTGGCTTTGCTTCTGGGTATTTTTCAAAGGGAAGCGAATTGGGTAAGCTAAAATCTTTTGTTATGTTATCTTTGCTGTTTAGGGTATCAGGATGGCTAAAACAATTCCTTCCGACCATTATATGCACCGCGTTCGTCGTCTTACTCATCTTCGGACTTCTGTAAATTAACTCGCTTTGTCATTATTTATCTTTTAGCTGTTACGGGTATCACTGTGTATAAAGAAAAAACTTCAGTTGTTGTATTAATTCGTTTAGTTAGCTGAATGCAGGTATTTGATAGATGACCTCGGCACACGAAAATGTTAGGGGTAAGATTGACCAACCAATTACTTTGGTTGTGAGACATTATCAGTTTTTTGCACGTTATGCCAGTGTTTGTTTTCGTGGCGAAACTCAAAATAACAAACAGCGCCAGAGAAATGAAGAAAAAAGCGGACTAAATGTGCAAAAAAGTTAGTTCCAATTGTTATATAATTTTATATTGCGCCCAGTTTCGGTTTTTTTCTCTGTAATTTTTACCAGTAAAAATTTCGGGTTTCAATTGTATTTTTTAGTGATAAAGGTTGCTGCATTTTTCATTGTTATTTTACCTGTGATTTGAATATCAATTTTTGTCTGTTTAGAAATAAGTTATTTATCTTTGAAATACCGTACTTGTAATAACAGGGGGATTCCCGTATTTTCAGATGGTTCGTCTATCCGCGGAGCTGATACACGATGCTTTCCAATATGTGAATGCCGTCAAACAGAGGGAATTGAACCTGAGGGACCTACAGATTCCTGCAATAGAGAATTTTGGGGCCACTCGAAATCAGTACGATGTTATTGATCTTACGGATAACAACATCCGGAAGTTGGAGAATTTTCCTTTCCTCAAACGTCTAGAGTCATTGCTTCTTCACAACAATAGGATTCAGTAAGTCCTTCATCTTTTACCTATTCCTGTCTTTAGGTATATTCAGAAGGATCTCCATGAGAAACTCCCTAATTTGAATACCTTGGCTTTGACCAACAACAATTTAGCTGAGCTTGGAGATATTGAACCTCTAGCGAAATGCAAGAAACTTGAGTATTTAACTCTGATGGGGAATCCGTTGACACACAAACCTCATTACAGAGCCTATGTGATATACAAGCTGAGATCAGTCCGTGTTCTTGATTTTAAAAGAATCAAATTGGCGGTAAGTTAAAGATCTATTATAATATTGTGGTTAAGGAACGACAAGCTGCTCTTCAATTGTTCAAGGGAGCTGAAGGGAAGAAGTTGCGAGAACAACTTGTTAAGAAATCCCAGCCATTACCAAATGAGAACGAACCAGTTAGAGCTCAGCCCGTTGAGAGTAATAGGACAGATGAAGAGCAAGAAAAGATCAGGCAGGCGATTCAGAACGCAAAAACGTTAGCAGAAGTTGAGCATCTGCAGAGTTTGTTGCAGCACGGAAAAGTGCCTGATCCCTCACAGTAAGTTCATTTTTATTTTGACATGTGTTTCGTCTCTAGGTTTGGTCAAGAAAACAATGGTAGCAATCCGAGTAAACCCGATGGACAAGAAGAGGAGGAAGATATGGACACAGAAGAAGACGTTCAGCCCCTCAATGAACTCCAGAATGGTCAAAACGGAGAGGTGGAGGTTCAATGAAGAACCATTGTTATTTATTTTCGGATGATCTGCATTGTTGGTATATCTATCTCTTTAAGTATTTTTTACAGTCCCTTATTAAAGTAAAGAGTTTGTTGTTGGGTCTTCTCCTGGATATGTGGTTCCACTTGATCTCTGCTTATGGTTGATGTCTGGGGGAAGAGGGCCAATGCGATCGGTAAACTGAATCCAAAACTGAGCGTGCACACGACTGCATTGACAAATAGGTGTCGGCCAGCACTTTTTTGAACAAATTTATATCTGGAAGTGATGGTTGTACAATGATTTTGATGTTATACAAACAACACATGGCTTACTTTTCGATAAAAGGCATGATACAAGGAGGTAGAAGAAGGAGTGGAATGGGGAGGAACGCTCGGGTCATGGCCGTCTCTTTTACCGCCTAAATCCGCATAAAAATGTTTTTTGTAATACCTTTTTGGCAGCTTCTCTAGAGACTCCAATTACATTACCATCAGCATCCATAACGTCGATTCCTTTTTGGATTTCCGGCATCCTCATGCATAAAACGTTTAATGTAGATGCCAAGGAGGTCGCCGGTAATGGGACAAACCGTTGAATTATTAACCTTTGAGTAGTGGTTAGGTTTTTGAACGATCTGATGACATAAGTTAATGTCGCTGAGATTGACATAGCCGCTCCGACCGCTGCTAGGTAGGCTTTCCCATAAACGGCAAACGGTTGAGGCTAAAATACGTTATTTTGTCCATTGAAAACTGGTTGATCGAAAGCTTTTGTAATATTTTTTTCCTTACATTAGAAGCATTTCGGTTGGCATAATTCACACAGGCATTGTGCGATTGATTGGCCCATTGCCAGAAGAGAATTGAGCCCCATGAAGGATTGGGAAGCAGCATTCCAGTCACCTATGACTGTTATTTATTTCTTTTATTATTCGTTTTTACCGTAATCCATCCAAAAGGTACGTATCCACTCATCCGGAAGGGCGGCAGGATCTTCTCCCCCGTATCCGGATGAAAAGTGGAGGCAACCAGCTTTGATGCTTGCCATAGCTCCTTATCCGGGACATCCGAGGCCTTTCCTTGTTTGTAATCTTCCAGTAATCTTTTGGCGTCCTCAAGTCTCTTCTATAAAACGATATTTTTAACATTAATCAAAAACTTCGGTCATTAATTTTTAGAAAAAATTAGAATCTCTCTGGTCTTTGGTTTCCGTAAAGCAAATAATTTTTTGACCTTACACTTGATGCGAACAGGGTTCTCGGGTCAATCAAGTCCACAAAATTCAAATATCTGCCTAGAAATGAGTCTGTAGGATATCTGGGAGCATCCAAACTAAATTTAGGGTAATAAAATGGACTTAAGCGTGAGTCCATGGCGGCTCCGAAAGGCCCTCTGGCTATCTCTTTAATGGTATCAGCGGGGGAAAGGGAGGGAACAGGTCGCGCCAGCTGACCCTCGAGATGGAAAAAATGGAAAAGCCAAAAAAAGGGAACTCTCTTTAATAAATATTTACAGTAAACAAAAAATTTACAGCGTTAGCAAACATGTTATGTTAGAAAATATTGTAGTAGTACCAGCAGGAAACAAAATCATGAAAAAGTATGATTAATGCAATAAATTATGCAAAATAAGGCTAATATTAGACGAGACTAACTGGGCCCTCGTCTCCAGCTAGTGAGATCGCTTGAGCAGTAAATGTGTGAAGATTGACCGGCAGAGTTTTGTCGGTTCGCGGGTTCATCTGACATTTTTGGGTGAGTTCTGCGGCCGAGACTGGTCCCATTACGATTTGAGTGAGCTTGGTGGTGAAGTCGGCGTAATTCCTTCGAAGTTCCTTCTGAAAAATCCATGTCTCTATATGCTTTTCACATGTTTTTTGAAACCTATCAAAGCATGTAATGTAATTGTTGATCTCTAAAGTTCGACTCGACGGGAAAACAATTCGTCTTTGTTCCTGATCACTCACTTGATAATCGAATTGATCTGACTGGATCAGGGTCTCGTTCTTCTGAAGCGCGTCGCTGCATTTTTTCGAAAAGTCTTTGAAACAGAGCAATAACTTATGTTGAAGTTTGTCTGCTGGTTTCCCGAACTCATTCATCTTTATATCCGATAAAAAGGTTTTGGCTAGCTGAAATTAACGACCAATCATATCCATAAATCAAGTGCAATCTCATTACTAATTGGATAAGTACTCCCTTAATGGACTAATTACTCATCAATATAACTGCTACTGTAACTGGCTAGTGTAATATATATAATTATATACTTGAATGGGTCCTTGATTTACAGTAGTTCCAATACATCCCTGAAGGACCATCTGAAGCATCTTTGGGTCCGCTGGCTGCGTGCTTGTTGCTGCATTCAGCTCTCTTGTTTTCTTTTGGACATCCTCAATCGCAACTTCAATTGGACTTAACACTTTTTGTTCTCGATCTATCACTCTAACTCTTGTTTTCATGTAAGGGAAACTGGATTGAGTAGTGAGTACTGTCTTCCTCTTGAACTGATCCTTTAGTTCTCCGTGTGCTTTTCCATCTCGAGTAAATGGAGTTGCGTAACAGAACCTATTGATATCATAATTCCTCTTTAGATGGGTAGATCTTCTTCTCTTCTCCCAGATATCAAAGTAGGGCTCCACATAAGTGATTTGAACATAGGCTTTGGATTCATCCAGTCTTCTCAGATCCACATCGTTCGAATCTTTGATCACTTCCAGATTTCCAATTCCAAATTGGGAAGTGTAGAACTGCTCGAGGCGATGAGAAACCTCGGACAGTTTGGTAATCGAGGGCTCTTTGTAGATGAACTCTTCTCCATTCAGATCCACAAACTTCTCACCATAAAATCCGACTCTAAAATACGTTCCAAAACATCGTTTATCGGTTCCAGCCAAGGGCGAGAGAAAAGCGTCGGCTTGTTCTTCTTGGTACAGATTGGATTCTTCGATTTTGCTAAGATTCTCGCTAATTCTCAGATGGACCGCAGCGATCTTTTGGACGGAATAGAGACGAGAAATTACTGGGGTCATGATCTAAACATATGATATTAAAAACACATTTTCTGAAAGACGCTAACTGTGACGAATACCATAAAATATTGCTACACACCTCATAAAGCTTCTGGACATGCTCATACATATTGGCCCGCTCCATGAAATCGATTGTTTTCTCCACCAAATGGAGGAATCCGGCTTCTGTGAAATGGGAACTCTCACAGATTCCTTCTTCATCAGGACTTATCACGTCATCCGAAGTGGCGCTCTCTTCTTCGATGTTCGATGACAAGGCCATGAACTCAGATGCACCTCCAGGAAGTCCTTTTCCTTTCATCGACAAGTACTCATTAACCAATGCTGCACAGTGCAGCATGCATTGGGCCGCTTCTGCTTGATTCCCTCGATCAGAATGCTGATTGGCTACATTGATGAGCCAAGTCAGTCTAAAATTGTCTAACCATCCAATTTTCATTACCTTAAATCTGGGTTGTGCTGATATCCTTTCGCAATTCGATACATCAAATCGATGAGCATTTCAAAGTCATTGGAATAGTTCTTCATTTGGACTGTATCCGTCAAAATCATGTGCAAATTGAAGACCAAATCTCGTACCTACAATCTCCATTATATTATCCATGACAATTCCTACCTGAATTCCAAAAGAAGTGTCCTTCAGCGGCTTTCCTGATTGTAAATCATGATTCAAATATCCTAATAACGTCTTTAGAGATCTTCTGAGATAATCTTCATTCAAATGGACACCCGAACTAGCAGTACTTGAGACCAACGTTGATATTGCCATTGTAATTTGCATTTTCACCTTCGGGAAATTGAGGAATCCTTCGAAACTCTGTCTCATCAGGAGATAGAGACTGGCGGCAGCTTGTGATCGCGTAATTGGTGACTTGGAGGCAAGATGATGTAATAATTTTAGGCATAAATCAGCACATAACTGGGAGTGATGTTCGAATAAAAGTTGGGGAAATCGGGCGACAAATGCTCGTTGAACTTTGAAGATGGCACTGATGGTGTTGCTGGTGTGGCTACACGACAGTAGATGCATCTAAAATCACAATAATAAAAAAGTTAAAAAATGATGACTTAAAATAATATTTCTTACCAAAAGTTGGATCAATTTTGGCAACAAGAACAAGAAGTGCTCGGCAGCGGGGCTCTCGACCACTTTGACCACCTTTCTGACCGTATCTAACACAATCAACGTCATTTCCGATGTAATCTCTCGTTCGTATAAGAAATCATATTCCCCATCCAGTGATCTTGCATCTTTTTCATCGCCAAATTTGGGAAAAGAATCAGATTTATGCTGCCTCCATTTTATATTAACTGTTCCGGATTCCGATTGCGCAGAAGGTTTCCTGAATATATTATTCTCGAGGATCTCTTTGTTCTTGTATTCAAAGTTGGAGACACAGAGAGAAAGAAGTTCGATGAAGAGTTGCATTTGTTGGATGGAGAGATGCTGGAGGTAATGGACGAGGATCGAGGAGTCCACGTTCTTCAGCACCCATCCAAAACATACCAGCAGCTAAAAAAAGAACCATATATCAAATACTCAAATTTCCAAAGAAAAATTAAATTCTCCTTACCTTTACTGTATGCTCCTGAGACAAAGTTGAGTTCTTATTCTGTTTTAGCAACTCCGGTATACCCGCTACAGCATTATGTTCAATTGGTATCTTATCCAGGGCCAGAGATGACGTCAGTTTTTGATGACTTTTAGATTCTTTCATGGTAATCATCTCTCTCTTGGATGGATCAAAAAGCAGCCTTTTTATATCCAAAAGAACATTCATCAAGGGCAAATATAAGGCGGCTACTTTGCTTTGGAGATTCTGATTCTGTGGAGACAAGCGGCCGTCCATTTCATGGGTCAGAAGGAGGGAACATAATGTCTGGATTACTCTAAAACAACATCAATATAATAAAATCATATCTAAAAATCAACTCAAAAATAATCACTCACTTTGACTGTAAAAATGTGTTTGAAGAGTAGAGTACTGTAGACATGTCATCAAAAAATACAGCCAACAAGTAATGCTGAGATCGGTACATCGAACTGAGATGGGAGATACTTTCATAGGACATGGAATGACTAGAGAGGCTGGACGATCCACTTGGACTGGGGGGAGCCTGTGGAATATAATTTGGAATCTGCCCTGAGGCTGAGTTTGATAAAGTCAAGGAGAAAAAAGTCGATTTCGATGGTAAATTAACATCAAATGGCAAGTTTAAGATCATGAAATGCTCGTGGGAACAGATAATTTGCATAAATGAAAGCTTCAAAGTCATTAAAGTTGTCTCCAGAGGATCCGTGGACTCAGAAACGTTATCCATCATCACTTTGTTGTAAGTTTTGATCAAATTCATGGCAAAACTTCTGTCTAGCAAACAGAAGCAGTTGGAAACAAAGTCAGCGAGGGCTTTGTTGATGTTCTTGGCCTGCATCATGTTCTTCGACGCTCTTCTGATCGTCTCTTCTGTTAGAATTGTCACCATTTCTGACAACGAATTCAAAAATTCTGGGCGGAATCGGAGTTTTCTGGGGAGAATAAATCGATCCCATGTGGAAAGATATTCCACACATGACTTTACCTAAAAACACAACAAATTATTTTATATGTTAATTTTACATTAAAATAATATCAAAATTAAACCCACAATCAATCCAGTGAAGAACCACGCATAAGTGCAAGCCGCATCTTTAAGAACAGAGCTCATATGAACAAAAAGATTGGTCAACTCTTCGTGGAACAGCTTCTTTGATCCATCCAAGGCATCATCAGCACTTGTCAGCACTTTCGTCGAAACATTTTGCTCATAAGTTTCTAAAATTAATACTCATACTCATTATACTACTGCTTACTAATCAAATTGATGAGATCAGCGCTTTCTCTGTGACTTTTACTGGGAGATTCGGGATTAATTTGTTGTTGAATCAAGACTTCATTCGAAGAGATCCGATGGAAATTTAAATATTGTTTTAGAAGACGGCCTCTTCCTTCTTTATCCACGTCGTTGTCAAACAAAACTGTGGAGAGCTTCACTAACTGACAAATGATTTCGAAACAAGTCTCACTCAATTTGGCTGAAAGAAAAGATAAAAAATTATATTAAAGGATCAAGCATAATGTCCGATCAATTAATTCTCTTTAGTTAAATATTACACAACAAAATACTTACTCGAGAATGGCGGGCATGAAATCAGTGCTATCAGCTTGTCAAATATCGTATACAGATACGAACAAAGCGCTTCCGGAGAAGCCTTGGCCAAATTTCTGATGACAATTTGGAATTCACTCTCTGTAAACTTAATCTTCGACTCTGGGCTCTTTAAAGCACTGAAAGATCTGAAGAACTCCGTGATGTATTGATCCTGGGAATGCACAGTAGACACTGGTTGGAGGACGACATTGAAAAGGGATTTATGATTATCCAACCATTTGATATTGGGAACATTTAGATGTGGAGAGACATAGCCAATGCTCTTGGGAAGGGGTTCAAGGGATATTGGGAGATTCAGATCGCCTGATTCAATGTCTCCTTTTTGGAAGAGAGGGTACCACTAAAAATTTTATATTAATTATGGCTAATGTAATCCAGTTATTTTATAGTAGACAATAAAATAATATTCAAGATACGCATAACGGCTTACCGTATATCCGATGGGTGTTTCGGTTTGTTCATTCGCTTTACCTCCTTTACAAGATATATGTACAAATGTGAACATCAAATGGTATCCATCATCGATATTCACAGGGATTTCACATTTAATCTCATCAAAGAATTGTGGTGTCCTAAGGCAAACATTACACCTCCCAATAATGAGACTTACTTGTTATGATAACTGACACTTGTGTAGATCTTGCTGAGCATTTTCGGGCCTGACGATTTTCCAAAGAATACCTTTTGAGGTCTCTGATCAGCATCTAATAACTCGATTTTGATCGCAATGTTCCTCGCATTTCCCGATCGGTTGGAGAAGTTTACAAATTTCGGGTGAATGTAGAGAAGATTTCTGTAATTAAAGCATATTAATCTAAAAGTCACTTCCATACCGATAAAAGGAATGGACAGAAAAGGTTTGAAGCTTGGGAAAGGAGAGGATAACTTGGGATCGATCACTCTCCTCTTGGCTCTTGTCTTCTTTTACAGTACAAAGTTCGGGCGATTGGATGTTGGGACACTCGAGGAACTCCTTTTTGGTAATCTCGAGTCGAAAGTCAACTGGGAATGTCTTCAATTTCACTGATTTTCCGGCTTGTTTATCAGCCAATGCCTTCAGAATCTCTTCATCGGAAACTCTTTCTCCTTCATGTCTGTACATCGACTTGACCCTTAATTTTATTCCATTTGCAATTCGATTAAAGGAATCTGTATCTTCTTCCAGATCGATTGAAGTCCCTTTTGGTTGCACTGTATCGATGGTTGAATTGGAAACTCGATCTGAACAAGTATAACATAAAATAAATCAAGTTTAAGGTCTTAGAGATTATTTTAACTTACCCGCGCTAACCACACTTTCAGTGTCAGTTCTGGCCAAGGAAATTTCATCATGATGTTTCAGAGTGACCTCATGCTCCTTGTTTTTATCATTCACCGCATTCTTCAGCTCCACATAAGTCCATCCAAGCAGCATTCTGTAAGATCCAAGGCGATCACAGTACTCTCGAGCATTTTGATTCATCTTTTCTTTCGTCTTTTCCTTATTTATATAAGGTTCGATGACTTCAGAGGGATCAGCAGCTTGTAGCACCTTCTCCAGCCTGATAACCAAGAACACGTTCTCTCTAAATTCATCGTAGGAAAAGAGTCCTTCTTTGATCTTAACAACATCTCCATCCGGGCCCATATGCGCTCTGATTAAGCCAAGGATTTCACGAGAATTGAAGTCGAAGTAGAAGTTTTCCGTTAATTTTGTCCTGGTTTTTATGTCATACAAGGCGGCCACTCCAAAGATAGGTTCAAAATAAGGTGAGATTTCGAAGGAGTTGATCTTGACACTCAAATAATGAGAGGGCAACACGTTGGGGATGGTCAACTCCTCATTGTTGAAAGGGATATCCGAGTCAAATGGCAGGTAAGTGACCAGTTTCTCTCTTCTTTGTAATCGAGGCTGAGTGTCCAAGAAAAAGGCAGAAGAATCCTCGAAAATAACAGAAAGATCGATCTGATCTGAGTTGCATCCACTCAATTTCTGATCTTGAAGAATCGAGAATTCGGATGAGGCTGAAGTCCTCTTCATATCTGCCGGACATCCAATCTGACTGACACTTCTGACTGGTTTATCTGCACCTTCTTCATCAAAACAACAGGCTGAACGTTCTCTCAAATCTTTCAGCCGTTCCAAAGCTTTTTGTGTCGAATACTGTATAAAATTCCGTTGTATAATGGAGTAATTGTTCTCGTAGCTGAGAATGAAATCACGGATATGAGGCTCCACTTTATTCCTGCAAAATTTTCAATTATTTTTTCCTTGAATATCCAATAATTTTCAACTAAAGCATCCGCCATAAAAAATCATTGATTACTTTTTGAGCAGATCATCGGAGCTGTATTCGAACGGCTTTTGGCGCTGAACGTTATTCAAGCAGATGTCTTTTTCGCTATAATCGACGATTCTGAAATTTGAAACGTATAAAGTAACGAAAAATAATGATCAACCTGTGAATTCGGCCATTTTCGTCTTTTATCTCAAGTCTTCGGACAGCTCGGGAGTTGAGGATCTCCTCAAGGTCCAATAAACTGAAGTCCTCGGCCTGACTCATCTGCAAATTGACTAGAAATATTAATATAAACAGACCTGAAACGACATTCCCAGCAGATTGTTGAAAAGAAAAAGACAAATCACATATCTTTACAGCATGTAAGCTACCTTATGAAAATTCAATAGCTCGATGTCTTTTACACTGGATCCAGTGGAATAATTCATTTTTTATTTTCTTTACTATAATATTCTGCATAATGCGTCATTGCGCCATGTGTAACATGAGTCTTATGAGCGAGTTCGATCATACTATTAGGTTTTCAAGTCGTTCTAAAGTAATCTTGGTCAAATCACACCCAGATCACGCTAAAATGGAGAAGTTAGAAGGCTGTAATGACGGATTTTCTGGACGCAAGTAGAGGTCCTGCAACGAAGACATTTTCTGGCATTCTGCTCTTTATTTTATCGGCCGCTAGAATTATAATTTATGTTGATCGCTTGTTTTCTTTTTTGGGGTTTTGGGTCAATAGGAGCTTATATAATACCATGCCGCTGATCCCTTCCACTGTGTTTGAGTCTCTCAGCAGAAATTCCGAGAATCTTCTCAAAATGGCATCGTCTGATCTTGGTAATCTTTGTTTTTCTTTTTTAATTACTTTTTTAGACGTCTATCCATCAAAGAAATTGGAGGCGCTGAACCTCCAGGCCCCCGAAGGGTTTATCGTGCGTCCATTGAAATTAGCTGATTTTGAGAACGGGTATGATTATCTTCTCCGTGTCTATTCTCTGTCTTCAGTTATCTGGAATTACTCGCTCAACTTACTGAGGTTGGGGATGTCTCGGTTGATGAATTCAAACATAGATTCTTGTGTATGGCTTTTTCTAATCCCCAAGCTTACTTTATAACTGTGATTGAAGATGAAAAGTGAGTTAACATTATTTTCGTTTATGTTCTGTCTCTAGGACCAAGAAGATCGTGGCCTCAGTGTCTTTGGTCTTCGAATGGAAGTTCATTCACAAAGTTGGGACTCGAGGCCGTATTGAAGATGTCGTTGTGGACAAAGAGTACCGCGGCAAAGGATTCGCCAAGCTTTTGAATGAATTGGCGGTCCAGTTGGCCAAAAACGAAGGCGTCTACAAACTTTCCCTTGAATGCACTGATGAGTTGATCCCCTTCTATGAAAAATTCGGTTACAAAAAAGACGTCAACTTCCTTGTTCTTCGTTTTTAACTTTGCACTTTTCCATCTTTCTACATTTCGCGTGCTCTACCGTCTATTTGTTTCTTGTGATATACAAAATTATAATCAATAAACGTATTTAGATGCCGTTGGCTCCATTTAGTCAGAGAATTGCCAATGATTTGACCTTGTTCAAGCTCGATCCCCAATGGCCAAAACATCAAATGCCTGTTGTGAGTTGTTGTGAGATAAAGTTTACATTATCGATGACATCTGCTTTAGGTGGTATTTTCAGGACTCAGTTAGAATTCCCCCTCAAATGATTCCCGACCAGGATGCAGAGTTCAATCTTTTGATTCAAGAGAACGAACTCTGGCAGGAGAACCGCCCTTCCGCTTTTTGTTTCGACCACGCGCATTCCTCATAATGTTATTGTAATTTATTTGAATAAACGTGTACATTTTAGATATGGGTAATGAACAAAGTCACGGTGGTGAGGCTCCAGCCGGCGTCAGCTCCACATTTTCCTTCCTCTCGAGAAGAAGTTGGTTAAATTTAGTTGTTTGTATCTTGTTTAAGGAGGTTCGATACATAAGCATTCACCGATCGTGGTCGTGAATTCCATGGGACATCCGGTTGGGGATCCCAAGGACGATGAAGATCTAAAGAAACTTAAGGTAGAGTTTGCTTGGAGTTTTGCGGCTAGAGTCGTCAACAAAAACATACTGGACAAAAATATTTTTTGTTGTAGGAGATCCCTCGCTTTAACCCATTGCTTCTCGGTGTTCTTCCTGGCCAAAGAGACTCCCCGAGCATCTTCAATAAAGTGGATCCCAAGTATATTGCGCGATTTGTTCACCGGTTACAACAACATTTCTCTGCATGTCATAAAGCCGTCAGTTCCAACCAGACTCAACTTATAAATGAGATCACTAATGTAAGAAAAAGCTTTTTTTGCGAGTTGATTTATATCTAAAGCATGCTACACCCGCACAATTGGAGCTTCTACATTTTTTTAGGCCGACCAGAAGACGTCCGCCCTCCTTCGGCGAGTCTCACTTTGTTCCAAAAAGTACGAATCTTTTACAAACGATCTGAAAAGAGTGGAATTGTTGGACAATCAGCTGAATGATGTGCAACGACAACTAAATGACCTTCTCACAGGAATGCAATCGTTAAACTTGCTGCTCAAGGAGAGTGATCGCCTGCCGGAACTGCCGCTTCTCGCCAATGATAAGCCAAGTTGGAATCAGTTGCCCTAACAATAAGGGTTGATCTCATGTACATTACTGTAAATCTACCGGATAAATCTTTATTGTGCGTTTTGTAATCCTTAGTATTCGTTAAAATCGAAGGTTGTAATATTGCATAGAACATGATTACAGTACAAAAATGTGTTACAGTAATAATTTACGTTACAGTAGTCCGCACAGTATCCATGCAGCGCACGAATGACTTTTATTTTATTCGACCGGACGTACCGTATAACCGGTTGGCGGGCATCGACTCCCAAGATTTGATCCCTTTGGTAAACGAGTACATTCTCCGAACATCGGACCTTTTGAATTCGTTTCTCCACAAATTCCAACAAAAAATCGACCGGATAGAACAAAGAATGACTTCAATTGAGGTCATGATCCAATTGCTGGAAAAGAAGGTAGACTTTTGGAGGTGTGATTGGGATGATTTATATAGTTGTTCGGGTTAATCCATCAGTTTTTCGAGATCAGGATGTTTATATTACCACTTGCTTCTGCCCTTTTCTCTGGTTATTAATAGTCTCACGCTCTCTCCGTTTCAGCTGGAGAAAGTTTCGGTGAAAGGAAACCGACCCCAAATTAAACCGAATACCGGTTCCTCCAACGCGGAAGAGCAGCAATTAACACCGGACTTTCCTACAACTTCTGATGACATAAAAGATGATGACACAGACGTCGTGAATGAAGAGCAGCCATCAACGGAGGGCATGATCAAGATAAAGGACCATCCCCTATACAGCAAATACTTCAAAATGTTGAGGGTCGTGAGTCCATTACATTATACTTTATGTTTCCGATTTACTGTATCAGATGTGTTCCTCCCGAAAACGGGGTTAATTACCCATCAATTACTGATTTTCCGCGTTCAATTATACTTTCGCCGTTTAAGGGCATACCCGAGCTTGCGGTGGTTCAGAAAATGGCATCCGAAGGCATCAACGGAGACTTCCTTTCCACACCCGACAAATTAATACCGCTAGAGTAATGTAAAGTTTATTATTGAATAAATTATATTAATTACGACAACCAACTCGGCGACAGGACAAGTGACGCCACAATCAGTTTACTCTCAATCAACGGCGAAGCCGCATACGGCGACAAAACCAATGCGAAGAGTGCCTGAGGCGAAAGAATTAAGGGAGACAGGACGAAAGGCGAAAGAACCAGCGGAGATCCAACCATAGGGTTAAGAATAAGAGGATTGAGAACCAAAGGAGACAGAATAATGGGCGTGAACACTTGGGGAGACAAAATGAGGGGAGATAACACCAATGGAGTCAAGATAAGGGGATTGAAAACACCCGGACATAAGATCAACGGATGCAAAACGAGAGGAGAAAGAATCAGGGGCGAGAAGATCATGGGTGTCAAGATCAGAGGGGATAAGACACGAGGACTGAGGATCAGTGGGATGAACACCCAAGGCGACAGAATAATGGGACCCAACACGGCCGGCGACAGAATAATCGGCGACAAGACGAGAGGCGACAAAACGACGAAGGTATTCAAGGCTGGCGTGGCAAGGATCAGAGGTGACAACACGATTGGAGAGAGGGCAATATCCTTCTGTTTGTTCTCGAATTTCTCCATCTGAGTGATCAGCTCGATGTCCTTTTCCATTCTACTCAAGATGTGAGATTTACTCATATTGGTCAGTTTATGGTAGCTCTCGGTGTGGTTGTAAGGAGAGTCGGGACCATACAAATGTCGAAGTTGGTCTTTGTTCAGAATCGAGAATCCTGTCGTATTCATTTCTTTGAGCTAAAATTTTATTGGCAATGATTTTGAACTTTTTTATATTGTAGTAGACAATAGCACGATTAGTTTATGAAGACGTAAATCACTTACTTGTTGCTTCGTATATGACTTGGAGAGCTCTTCAAAGGTCTCTACCTTCCGTTTCTCATAGTCTCCGTACATATCGGTCACATTTTTCTTGGTGAAATAGAGTGGTTGTCCATCTTTTCCTCTGACCTCCTTCTCGTAATCCTCAATTGATTTGACTTTACTGATGTCTTCGGTCTCCTGCAAAACAAACATCATTTCAATACAGTAAAATGATTTGTGTAACTTTGTCTAATCGAATTAGCGTACTTGGTCCAATTTCTCAGCCTGATCGCTGACTCCAGCTGCTTCCACAATAAAGTTCAGCCATTCCTGTTGATCTCTGCCATTGAATCCTTTGACAAGAGTGGGCAAACTTGTTAAATTTTCAGTTCCTGAGCCCTCATTGTGAAGACTGAGCAACGATGGGGACAAAATGTTGACCTAAAGTAATTTAAACTTACAAAACGGTCATTAAAATTTTGAAAAAAAACGAATAGGACTGCAGTCACCAACTTACAGTGGAATTTCCATCTGCATCCTGTTCTGGAGTGACCGAGAAGAACCTTGGAGATATTAAACTCAAAGTTTTTTCATCCAAATCGGAGGAGTTTTGGCCGGCCAATGAGAATCCCAACTTGACACCCTCTCTCACCAGATTGGTCATCCGTCCCACTGGATCTGCCATCATCTTGAATTTCTTGTCTCGGATCATTTTCTTCATTTCATCAGGCTTCTCGATCATGCCCTCCAATTCGTTGGCCATACTGTGCTTTTGGCCGAGATTTCTGAAGGCCAATTGCTGCAGATTCTCAAAGTCCCCCTTCTCTTGGCGTTCGGCAAAGGCCTTTCTGGCGGCCTTCCGCTTATGGGCACTTAGACGAACTTTTTCGACGGCCATTTGCCATCTGAAAAGGAGATGGATTGTAATGTCATCATGTAGTTAAAAATTGATGATAAATCGAGAAAATGTGAACCTAATAAATTCTACATAATTTTTGATTTTGTTACGCCATGAAATATGTAAAAAAATAAAAAAATAAAGAACAAAACAATAAACATCATTTCTGATTCCAAAGAAGTGGATAAGGCTTACGATTCGGGCTCAGTCTTGTTCTTTTGGCCAGAAACAGCTTGATTAAGGACCTTGGCCACAGCTCCGAACGCGGTCATGCCATCATTCTTTGTTTTCAGGCCATATCTTTCAGCTTTGGCCACACTCCTCCTGATCCGAATCCCTCCCACCCATTCTCCCTCCTTCTTCCGCTCTGTTACGGTATCCTTTTCGAGTTTCTTTTTGCGCAAAGCCGCGACCCGACTTTGTTTCCGTTTGTCTGAAAAGATATCAGATAAACATACGGTATATTCTGCGGCGATCTCATCCGTCACCGGAGCTTAAGGAACCTGCCGGACTGATGTCTTTCCTTATGAACTTCTTACCTCTCTGATCCAAAACTTTCTTTACGCATCGAGCATGCTTAATCACAGTGTCGGCGGCTTTGGAACACTCTTCTAAGTGGACTTGTTCAAGGTCGGACAGATGGTGCATACTGTAATTGGAGGTGAAAAGATCATAAAACGTTCTGCATAAGAATTTTTGCAGGAAATCATGAGACCAGATATTATTTTGTTTTGCAATCTTGGATTAATTGCATTTATTGTGAAAAGTATTTTTTTTAAGGAAAAGCAAATCAATCATGTGAAAATCAGAAGAAAAAACCGAAAACAAAGGAAACGTTTGTCGCAAAAATCATGTCGACCGATATCAAATATATCAATCAACGAAAAAGGTTTCAAAAAATTAAAATCTTACTTCCTGGTAGCCACAGCGGCCAGTAAACTACTAAAGGCCTGGTCCGTCCACCTCTGGTACATGTCGTGACCGGATTCGGTGCTCATCTCAATCTCCGCCACCGTCCCTTTGTTCTTATATTTGACCGGGACATCGTTTATACTCGCATAAGCCACTAAAAGTTTTAATGTAATCAAAAAAGAAGAAGCAAAGGATGACTAAAAGAGGGCCAAAGTTACCTCCAATTAGCAGCAGAATGTACAAAAAGAAGAGCCTCATACTCGGCGTCGCCGTCGTTGCAAGCCGGCAGACGTCTGACGAGGAAGTGCACCGTGGTCGGTGTTTTTAACAACCCTGGTATACTTGAAACATTTGACGGCGCAAATCCAGAAGGCGGGTTTTTATCAGGGGCGGATTGTGATCCATCCGGAGAGAGATGAAAATGAGACATGGGCGTCGAGATATGCGATGTAGCGAGCGGCCTCTGAAACGCGTACATTTCATACGCGTTGGGCGTAGCCAATGTACAATTAGATTGGCGGGAGAAAAGTGAAGATCATCGATTACATTAAACTACGAGGAAACGAAGGAGCATATAAATTACGGGGAGATCAGACTCCGAGGGAGCCTTTTGGGATAAGCGTCACAACCAAAATCAATGTGAAATACATCAAATTTTTCAGTGGTGGAATAGAAAAGTGCTTTGTAGCGATCACTCTGTGTCTAGTCTACTATAATAAAATCATTAAGGGTCCTTCCGTTCAAATCCATCTTGATCTCTTCTAACCTACACTTTCTTCGCTAAGAGCTTGTGTTTGCGTTTCAGAGTTTGTGTTAGCTGATCCCATCAACAGAGCATACTACAACATTCCAATTTCATCAAAGCTTAACCCGAAATGATAACGCACCAACATATGCAAAAAATAAAAAAATGTTGCAACTGGTATCCACAAACAGGAACGATGCACTTCGACGGGTTTCAGACGGAGGGAGCGCAGCTAAAGGGCATGGGGATCGATTCCCGGCGATACGGTGTCTGTCCGGTCTTGAATGCGCGCGATATATTAATTCACACGTAGCAGCCGAATGTTAACGTCACACCGGAGAAGCGCGGGCCCCTTGCACACGCCAGTCAAGTCCATTCCCATCAATCAATCATTCAATCTCATCGTTACGAGTGATTTGCAACCCGTTTCACCCAATCGATTGTGACATTTCGTTCACCCAAAATGGCGCCAAGAAAATCACAAAAATAATAATTTTTTGAGGTGGATTTGTTTCATAAAACAACATCTCGTCGAGCCGGCAGCATGTTGTCGCCGAATCCATCGCCTAAGACATTCCCCTATCAGTCCAGGCAACAAAGTAATGCCCATTTGTGTTATACTTGACATTTGAATTTAGGTCCATACGAAAATAGGTTCACTCCATTGAATGGAAGGTCGCCGTTGGAAAGGAGAAGTCCGTTGGACGCTCGAATCCCTTCACCGCAAAATTCTTTGTTGTCTCCAAGGCCAGATTATGGACTAACTCAATATTATGATCCAGATGAAGGGCCCTGTGAACTGGCTTATTCAAGTCCTGTGAGGCCGGTGAAACGTTTCGAAATTCAACCCTGGTTTGAGCAGCTTGTAAGTGGCTCTTTTCTGTAGCATTTTAACTTCATATACCTTTCGTATGTGAATTATATTGTTTAGGTTCGAAATAAATTCTTTTGGGCATCTGCAGCAGCGGCCCTGGCAGCAGCTCCAATTTTTCTCTTACTGGTACTCATTGTCCAATCCAGCGTCCTTTCACCTTTCACATCCGTATTTAGTAAGTTAATTTATGATTTGTCTTATGCTTTTAGATACATTATTGTTATTCCTTCAATTGGACTTCTATCTTTCCCTCATTTTGGCATGTGCAACAGTTTTCGTCTTCTCGCAAATCGTCTGTCGCCATTGTTTTGGAAGTAAGTTTGTTTATCTTTTCTATTTCTATTGGATTTAGTGTTATTTGAGCAGAACTATGATGTTACCAAAGAAGTCCCATTGATTGCTTGTTCGTTGACAATTGTTATCACCGTTCTCTTCTGGGTTTATACTAGCTGTGCTGCTCTGGAATCCACCGTTCTCACTGCCAGCGGGTACGATTTTTTATAGTAATTTTTGATTTTGTTGTTTTAGATCAATTTACGTGTTCTTTTGGGCATTGACCTTATTCGCGTCTTTTAACACCGCGTTCTCAGCCAATTTCCGATGGGAATTTGTCAATGTAGGTGCAAAATTTTTTTATTTTTTTTGTCTATGTCAAGCGTAATGTTTATTTTCAGGAGACTCCATTGAACTATTTCCGAGCCATCCTACCTGATCTACTTTATTATACGGTTATTGACACTGTACGGAATGCTGCGAGATCCCTTGTGTTCACAGTATTATTGTCTCCCCTCTTTTCTTTCACTCGATCCAGCTTCTTTGATCTGATTCTGAGAGCCGGTTTGATGATCAATCACTTTGCTGTTGTTCTGGCAGGTATCGTAGCGGTCAGATTCTCATTCGAATTGCTTAATGCCATCGTAATGCAGCCATTGAATCTTCCAATGCCAACTTCCACAACTTTTTTGAGCGATGAAACTGAGAAAACTCAGAAGAATGTGCTAAACGCGATCTCATCGGCCAATTTGTTGCTAAGGGTAAGTAGTGTTGAGGCGTTGATATCAAGATTGATTTAGATCTTTGGTTTCCAAGCCCTCTATGATCTCTCGATGCGATCCGAACAAGGCCGAGCATTAATTTATTCGATCAGTCAACCAGCCGGAAAGCCTAGAAATTGGATGGCTGTGAGGGATGCCTGTATGGAATCCATTGAATACATCCATGAATTATTGGCCCAAAAAGTTGGCAAGATCGAGACCAGGCCTGGATTCGAAAAACAAAAGAAGTTGACACAACTTGGGCCAAGTGTGAGGTCGGCCATGACACCTACGGTAAGACCATTGGCTGCCAGAGCTCTCTCGGGAACGGCGACGGACCTCAACGAAGAAAAAAGATTACAATTCACTTCTCCCAGCAAAGCCAGACTATTGTTGCCACCCAATGTAAACCCCAGACATTTCGGTAAGCTTTTTATATTGCTTTTGGAATATGGGAGAATAAAACAGAAATTTTGAAGTATTTCCTTTGCAAAATATAGGTGAAATCTGTTAAAGAATTTTTTTTAAAAACGTAAGCAAAGCGTGTAAGCGGCATACCGTATTCCTGCCGGCGCTGGAATTTAAAAAAATATGGTAGCGCTCCACTTTTACTTTTTTTGCCGTCTGGATTACAGTAATCTTGAGCGGATAACCGGTTGTAATCAATCTTCTCAAATGTTTCAACTATTTTTTGGCGCATTAAGTGAAAACGAAATTGATGGCTAAAAAGGATTTGAAAAGTAGCTGAACTTACTCAAAACTTAGTCAGATCCACACGTAATAGTGTCTGGGGTAGTCTGTCTCAGACTTGTTACAATTAATTGGGTGGTTGCATTTGGAGCACACTTCTTTAAACTTATCGAAGACATTAAAACGGGTCATTTGGGGCATCCGCTGGCTTTTTTCACGTAATTTATTCGATTGGACGGAAGCTGAAGGAATGAATCGACTTTTACTACTCAATAATTGAGATTTATAGCTATTGTCGGGAGTAAGATTGATCCCCATTTTTAATCGCGTTAACCTTTAATAGTTATATGATGGGGTTGAAAGTTTTGAAAATGTCGGATGATTTTCTTGGGGAACAAAGTTCGGTTATGCCGACTGGCGATTGATTGTTATCCACTTCTCTGACCAATCGTTGGCTTTTTTAAATGGAAATGGCAAGAGAAGCGTCTGATCTGCCTAAAACCGTCATAAATAGCATGCCAAAAGATTGCAGTAATGATATCCGGATATGGTTAGTCCAAGTGTTGGAGTTGTCCTCGGCAAATAGGACACCATGGCCTACCATTTTTGTATGATTGGGGTGCTAATTCAATTTCTCGAATAGCCATTGAGGTGAGCTTTAGGCCAATCAAACCCTTGGGCTAGCGTTTCCACTTGAAATAGCCGTGGTTTTCGACGGTGGATTAATCGATGTTTGCGGTTCATAATAGGTTGGAATCGTGATAAAATAGTTATGTAATTTGTGCTGAAATTTAACGGAACTGCTTTTAGAAGCTCCAAAACAAAAAGCGAGGACGTTTTCATTATCCTTGAGCAGCTTCCCACTTCTCAACAAATGGATCAACTTGTTCAAAGACAACCTTCTCAAACCAGCACCAGCCATCCAAACGTATTACCTGATCCAGGCTGAGTATGCCATCAATTGTTTGTCGGTTTTGACTGCGAATTCGATCAAGGAAGACCGATTTGGAATTGTGCAAAAGGATTTGGCACCGATCTTCTCCATCCTGCTGCGTTTGGAATTGGCCATCGATTTGTACATCAGATCCACCAGTGTAGGTTTAGTGTATACTTTAAGTTAAACGTAGAATTGAAGGATCTACTGTAGACGCCCTTTTATCAAAAGCGTGAAAGAATTTTTCTTGTTTACTTTCGGGATAATATTTTTTAAATATTCGTGGTGAAAGACTATTTCACACCGTCATGGCTGATAAGAATTGTTGTAATCGTTGACTTTTAGAACCGTAAAGAGGATGTGATGATCAGACCCAACCTGAGTCGACTCGAGGATGTCCTGATGGACTCGATCAAACGTCTTTACATCACGTACAATGATCACATTGATAGTCTTGAGCTGGCCCCATCTGAAAGAGATCTTCTCAATATCCTCTCGTCCAACTTCTAGATGATTAATTTGGTTTATTTAATTGTTAATGTTACTCTATCTCTAATGTAATGTCCAATTGTTCTCATCCTTTGTTTGTAATACCATCTCTTTTATAATGTCATCGCGAAGTCTCCCTCTTGCTCTCCAAACCTCTTTGGATGACATAATTTGAACACAAACAGAATCTATTATGCATGAAATTGTTGTTGATCCCTTCTTTCTGCCTCCATCATCTTGTTTTATGAATAAAACGAAGCCCCTTGCCTGGAGACAAAGCTGATTCCTCGGGGTCGGAGTTAATTCGGTTTCGAAGGTGGATGCCAGTGAAGTGTCCGAACCGTCTTCGGCCCCACTCTCGAGACATCGGCGTCACTTTCAGGCCCCTCCATCCTCCCGAAGCCCTTCTCCCAATTTGTTTTCATCAATTCCAGAAGTTGTTCATGTGGAATTTGTTGGTCCTTTCCTATGTTCTTATGAGGAGATGATGAAGAGAACCAGTTAGTAGAATGTGCCGGCTTTGTTGTGTTGGAAATGGAGTAATTCCGGGAAAAGGATGATTAGAAACTGAAAGTTACTCCGAAAAGTTTGAGTTGTTGGCAAAAAGAAATTTCTTGAGCATTTTCAATATTTTTACGGTCTACGGCATCATTTTCTAGATGCTTTGTATAGTAATTTTATTGTTCGCATTAGTCTTAGTAATTTTGGAATGAATTCATAAAGCAACTTTAGTAAGATTTATATTGTAGTGGGTCCCTAGATGTTTATTAATTATTTTTTTTTCAATTCTCGATACTTGCAACTCTCCCTAACCCCTCCTCTGATATCTCATTATAATATGTCCGGGAAATCTGTTCTCGTCGCTTCATTTGGCCCTTGACGGGCCATCTGAAGAGGATCAGAAAGCGGCGAGAAGAAGGTGCAATTCGAGCTGTCCTGGAATGGAGACGGCGCCCTCCGGCGGTCCGTTTCTGTCTCTCCAGACCGCCGAGAGTTCGTCCAGTAACTTGTGATTCGTTTAATGGATTCGATCGAGACTTACTTAATCCGTTTTCCGCTCACCGGCGCGCCCCTGAGGCATCAAAGCGTGCAAATTGTAACTCGGAAATAACCTTCGCATTACCCAACACCGTTTATTCCGTTGAATAGATGAGTAGTTTGGCAGCGGAAAGTTAATATTGGGTTTACTAGCGTTATTAGGGAAGGTAAAGTCGAGGTTCATATTTTTTTACACTAGATTTGCAATTTTTTTTTGAAAAAATGGGCTTACACCGAGTTGTGTTAAAATTCGAACAGAAATCAGTTTTCCCAGGCCAAAATTCTCGAACGTCCTCATGAACTCTCGTATTTTTTTTTAAATCCGACTTTCCCTGAAAAGCGTCAGCCAAATTTTTTGCCATTTGTTTTATGGCTTATTTTGAGCAGATATGCCTGGTTTGGGTAAAATCTGAGGGCCATACCACTCTTCCCCTATAAGTTGTCAGAAAAGTTGAGTTTCCAATCCCGTAAGTGCTCCTCTTTGAATTTAAGGATCGGGCGTAGAATTTAAGAGGTTTTAGCGGAATTGTTTTCCCAAGATAACCGTCTCCCAAGTGATAGGAACACCAATTCCGGTGCCCACCCAATTTTTTTTAACGGGTTTTCTCGGCGCTTCAGTGGCCTGATTGGTCATCTTTTTATTTGTTTTGTCATCCGCGTTTTGATAATTGAAAATTGTAGAATATTCATCATAAGAAGAATTCGTATTAAAAAGCCAAAAGATTTTGATTTCTATAGAACTTTTTAGACCTTATTAGTCATCGTTTTTTTTTGTTTGGAAAATATTTTATGCGTTTTTTTCATTTCGAAAAAAATAAAAAAAAGTCATGAAAAAATTAACTTACTTTTGAGATTTTACTGCTTTCTGTTTGCGAAATCCTAATGTAAACTATCCAAAAACCCTGAGGACTGTAATTTGGTTCCAGTTTTCCATACCCAATCTTCTATTCGGAGCTTGTAACAAAACCACTTATCCCTGAATCTCCATGGCCATGAGGCCATAAATCCTTTGATTTACGACATTCCCTACAAAATACCGGGTACACTCCCTCAAGCACTATTCTCTGGAAGCCACGAATATTTTTCTTACAATTGTTAGAAGTAGGCTACTTAAATGTTTTTATTTATAGACGAACGGTCAAGAATAAGGTCCCAGGAATGGGGGTTATAAGAAGATACGGGTTTCAGGGAAACTCCGCTTTGGCAATCTCCTTTTGTTTCGGGATCTCCGAGAGGTGTGAAACAATTTCGTGGGAATTTTAAGTCCGTGTTTTCCTTATCATGGGCGACGGCGAGAAGACAAAGGTGTAGAAGGAGGAGGAAGGGGAGAATGTGGAGTTGTTCAAATATAAATCTCAGCTTGTTTGCGTTTCTTACCTCTCCAAAAACGGAGGGTGGTGGTTCGGCAGGTCGGTTCGGAGACGGAAAGAAAAAGGTTCGCGCGGAAACCGGACCCAACCATCGACCTCATTACCCCTCGAGCACCGCGGCATTCAATTACCGCGTCCGTAGTACAATTACTGTTTTTTGCAGAAGACCGTGCAGCGAGCGGAATGCTCGCGGAAGAGCGCCGACGTAGTCGATGAGTGCCATGTACCTGGAGAACCCGCTTCTTCCCGTCGGCCATAAGGTGAGCAAGACTGATTTTACAAATTCGACTGTTAAGGTATGATGACTTTGCCGCAAAAAAATATTCTGCATGTACATACATCTAATAACCTTATTTAAATCGAAATATGAAATCTAAGCACTTGCTTAACTCGGAGATTAACGTATTGAAAATTTTATATTACAAAAAAAAATTTTTTTTGTGCATTTTTCTGATCGCATAATCCAAAAAACCCAGACAACATTTGTAAAATGTCTTAAGCCCACAGAACGTTGGAAACAGAACAACGCAGCAGGCTTATATTACAGTTTTTTTGGACCAGACCAACCCCTCGGGAATGTAATTCGAATGTCGCGGCTCGGACTGTATTTACAAAGAGGTCTAAGTCCAGCCCCTGAGTAATACCAGCAGAGCTCTTTCTGATCCCGATTTGTTTGCACTTCGAGAGTCAACGAAAAACGCTTTGAAAATTGAAGAACGAACTGGCTGAGGGAAATGGGACCGGGAATCGCGCAAAACGCAGCTTCTGATGGGCCCTCAGGTGAGGGGGACGTGGCCTCCCCGCCCTGTCCGATCGCCGTCTGATCGAGGCCAATTTGGGTGGCGAGCCGAGGCTCTGATATTATTCTTGGCCATGAGTCAGCCCCCGACCTTCTCCATGACCCTTTTCCCTCCATTTTCGATCCAATTCCATCCAACACGACGCTATCATCGGTTTGTATTAGGACCGTCAAATTGAGAAAATTGATTGGTTATTCTGACGGCTGTACCATTTCCAATTATGCTTTGGTCGGAGGGAAATTTTGATTATTTTAAATCTTCTATAACGAATAATTTAATTTTGTCTTAAATATAATACCAAAAATGTGATTAAAAATGTTGTGAAAGTCCGAGCCGTGTAGCCCAGGTGTTCATGGACTAATTATACCCTCTAAAATGTCGGAAAAGAGTAATTTTGAATATTGCGTTTACTTAAAAACTTCTTCCATCCTTATAAACCAAAGCCTGGAGGTATAAAGCCGTCAGGTGCCTTTTCGGAGAGCGTGAATTTCATTTGAATTTTGATTTGGTCGTGTTTCCATGGGAATCCGCGTATCTTTCACCTGTAGCCATTAAATTCCGATCTTAAGTCGATTAAAAATTGCTTCAGAGCCCGTAAGTGTTGCACTCTGTGCGCACTTCATGCCAAAGGTGAGATAAAATAAATTTTAATGTTTACGTCATTTTCAAGTTATCGTCGTCGATTTCAGCGAGCCTCGGAAGATCTGGTTGGCGCGGCCTGCTTCGATGACGCTTTCAACGTCTTTATGAATGCCATGAGTGAGCCAAAAAAGGTACTAGACATAATTAAAATTTAATGTCATCATTTAATTACTAATCCAATTACCTTTCCCAACTCAATTCCAGCTCAAACTGGACCCCCTGGCTTTTATCTCAGCCCCAGCGCCGGCCAGCAAATCCGCTTCGGCCGCGGCGGCCGTTGCAGCGGCCGCTGTCCTCAACTTTAACGCCAGCGCCTCAGCGTCAACGGTGTCGGCTCCCGACCCCTCAGGCAATCCCCCGTCCAGGGTGGTCCATCTCCGCAACATTCCCGGTGACATGAGTGAACTCGAATTGATCCATTTTTGTATGCCCTTTGGCAAATTACGCAATTATTTGATGCTCAAGGGAAAAAATCAGGTAAGAATTACAGATTTTGTTATTCGGAAATGTGTAATAAGGATGATTATTAAGCCGGATTTTTCTAACTGCGTCTTCTTCGTTAATGCAACGAAATGTCACAAGAATTATTGGATTCTTGTTACGTAATTTTGGTGATTTTTGAACGTTGGAAATTAAAAAAGATAAGCACTCCCATTTGAGTTTTATTCAAAATTTTGATATTTCTGCAAGAAAAAGGGTCATTGTCACATATTTATTAGAATAATTTTTTGAATTTTGATGTTTGAATGTTTTTGTATAAATCATTGGAAACATAGCCTGTTTTGTCCTTCAAAAAATTTAAAAGTATGTGTTGTGCTTTTATCTTTGATAACAAACGGTACTGCAAAGTGTTGAATCTAATGATCTTTAAAATATTTATTTAATCCGGTTATTATGATACTCATTCCACTGAAAAATGTATGTAATTTCATTTTTATACGAAAAAATTTTTCCAGGCATTCGTAGAGTACGAAGAAGATAATGGAGCTCAGGCCATTGTCCAGATCGCCCATGCTTATCCCATGGCCATCCGAGGAAAGACCATTTTCTGTCAATACAGTACCCATCAGAATCTGAAGACCGAAAAGAAATTGCCCTCGAAAAGCGGGGCCATTCTGGGCGATCTTGTAGTACCTCCGGCAAGTTGTTTATTACTCTTTAATATGCAATGTAGTCTATAAAAAAGCACGGTAATCTAACTAGTACTCAGACTGCAGTAATATTTCTGTTTTCGCTCCGAATACTCGGTACAATTTTACACTTTTGTTGACAAAAAAGCGGGAGAAGAGGGAAATGTTGTGGCCAGAAATGGCAGTCATGCCCGCAGGGTGCGTGTTTTGATTAGACGGTGGAGAAGAAGCCGGAGGGGATTAATGGGTTGTCGGGGCAACCGTTTTATGATATCTCTAATTAAAGCGTCAGTTTCGAATAAATCCAGCGGTTTGCAGGTTGGATTGCCAATTCTGGAGAAAACAACCTTCTTTTCTCGGCTTTGCAGGGCTTTCTGTGATATGTTATACATCATCATGCATAATATTGCATGTGTCGTGAAAAGAATGAGATATATTTTTGATGGTTTTAAGTAATGAATACACTACTATGGAATCGATGTGGGGCATTTAAACTGCACTTTTAATGGATCGGCCGTTTTTATGTTAGCTTAGTCATCGGCATAACAAATTTTGAGCCTTTATATAACCACCTAGTGTTAAAGTAATTTTTTGACCTATTCAGGTATTATTAAAAGACCAAAAAAAAATTATCATCTTATTTGTATAACTAATAATCGTAATGCAAAAAATGGCGAAGAAATGTCATATATCCTATTTATGCATCCCTGTAGTGAATAACAAGGACGTCTCCATCCCCCTCTCTCCGTCAGACATCTTAATTAACCCGCGGGTCCGGATGTGGAGGAATAAGAGGCGAGAAGAGGGCGTCATCTATCAGTCGATCACATTTCACACCACCCTTACTTACTACTTACTTGTAGGCCCTGAGGTCGCATCTCCCTTTTCGGCTTCTCCATGGCCGCGCGTCGTCCAATTTCTTTGGGGCTTTGGCCTTTTCTCCTCCTCCGATTAATTAAAAATGATGCCCGTGTGGAAATAATTTCAATTTTTCTTCGTTTTTCTGCCCATGAACACTGACATCGGCCAATGTGGCTTCAGAAATAGGATTCTGAGGCCGAGAAGAGAAGCCAAGTCATCATGGGTGGGAATTTAAATGGATTTTGGGATATTAGAATAGGTCATTAGGTCATAGATAATATAATTTATTATGGCTTTTCGGGAATTTCTGAGCGTAATGTGTGTTTGTCTAGACGCTACCATCCCCGGAAAATATCATTATTGTTGCATTCAGACCATTTTTTAGGGGTTTGATATCATCAGATATACTTGTAGGCGTCATTTCGTAAAGTATTGATATTTTTGGATAAATTAATCGTTTCCTCCCATCTGTAAGTGTATTCCATCATTTCCTGGAGTCGTTACTGTAAACCCCAACCTTGTTTTTGTCCATGTAATCATCAAATCTTTGAGGATTAAGTCTGATTTCCCAATCCCTGAACACTCGCTTGTATTCATTTATTCACGAGGTTGTTTTACAGCCCTCCAATCTCTCTAATTCCTTCATTCTTTGACTCCCATGTTCAATTAGATGGCTAGTAGCATCGGCATATTCTCAGCCATCTGTTGTCAAGTCAAATGTCCCATCTGATCCGGATTTGCTCAATCCGAAGGGGTCTTTGTCTTGATCCTGGGGCGGGTTCTTTATTTTGAAATCCATTTTCATAGCAATAGTCTTATTCAACAACATCTTCGTGGTCAAACAACGGGGTAAAATAAGATTTTTAGGGAGATCTCGAAAAAAAACTGAGAAATAAGTCATTATGACCATAAGAATGGCCAAATGCTTTTCATGAAGAGCCTGAAAAATTGTTAAAATCCAAAAAATTTTTTTTGAGTTGTAAATGTATACAGGGTGCGGCAATTTTTCGGCCGGATTTGAATTGGCTATAACTTTTTTAGTTTTTATCCGAATGTTAAAATTCTTTTTTTCCCTGAATCCTCAGACAACCCCATTTTATTTAATACCAAATATGTTATATATACAGGGATCTAGTTCATAGTTATTGGCCTTTCGGTCGTTTTCTCTGCTTTCTGGGCGTGTGTGAAAATCGCCAGAAAAAATGACTTTTTTTACGAATTTTGTCGTAAAAAGTTTCATGCTTGTTCATGCCATGGAGAATACCGTTTCCACAAAAAATCAGCTTCCGCACAAAACTAGCGATGATATAGCCAAAAAGTTTTTCTGTGTGACCACTCATGTGCCCTCCTGACCGCAAAGAATCGTTGAATATCTTGGACGCCCCTGAAAGGTGCGGGCTGAAACTTTCAGGAATTGATGTGTGGCCTATGTTCGGCCCATGTGCAAAATTTAAAGAAAATCTGAGAGTCGCACTAGGGGTAATTCCATTGTCAGCTGTGAAAATTAGAGCTTTTTCTTTGTCTTGAGTTTTTACTGTATTATAATGAACGGGTATAACATATTTGGTATTAAACAAAATGGGGTTGTCTATGGATTCAGGGAAAAAAAGAATTTTAACATTTGCCCAAAAACTAAACAAGTTATGGCCAATTAAAATCCGGCCGAAAAATTGCCGCACCCTGTACTGTTTTAATCTCCATTACAAATCTACAAGTTCACAAACTGATTAAGCTGACAATTTATTTCAAATCGCAAAAAAAAATACAAATTTGAAAATATTTTTGTATCGAAGCTTAAGTTGTTGGAGTCCCCTCCCCAATATTGTTATTCAAATCCCGTCGGCTTCGTTCGGATCTTCTCCCTCACAACCGATTGATATGCCCTGTGGTGGTCGGTGACCTTGAGGAAAATGTTGTGCCCCCTTTTTGTCGCTTATGTCGAGATCTTTTGTCGCCGGGGGTTTTGAACTTTTGACGGGTGCGAGGTAAAAAGAGTAACGTGAGCTGGGAGAGGCAGCGATTCCACGGGGAGGAAGGCGCAGGGTAGGGTAGACTGACAACACTTATTCTTTCCCTCTTTTGTAATATTTTTATCATGGAGTGAGGGAACCATGGAGAAGCTCCTTTTTGAATAAAACAAACCCCCCAGGGGCTGCTTTACTCTCGGTCTACCTTTGCACTACTTTTTGCAAGTTCTGTGTTACATCCAAAATGATACTTGAACCCGGCATTTCCCTCGGATAATTAGGACGAGCAGCTGTTTTGGTGGTTAACTAATTCTGGTCTCGCCGAGTAATTTCTTATTTACTGGAATAGTATCTGGAATAGTAACCTGTTTTTGTCAAGATTATTCCCACACTTGACACCCCTCCGCATTTCCCGGCGGAGTTAATTTCATCAAAGTCAGGTTAATTTGGACCGCGAACCGCCAGGCCGGCAAGAATTAAGGAAATTGTTAATCTGGACTGTGCACGCTTTCCCCGGCCACTACCACCCCAGCAAACCCTAAGGGCCGAAAGAGGGGGGGGCGAGTAAAGAGCTCATTCGCTGGCACGGCGGGCCATGAAATTCCTCCCCGAAAAGAGCGGGCGGCCGAGGTAGCGGGCCCCGGCTCTCGCGCACTCTCATTTCCGATGCCCTCGGGCTGATTACAGGGCCGGCCTGCTTTTGTTTTAATTAGGTGAGCGGACAGGAGAGTAATTGCCCGAATTTGGGCTTTCGTGCCGATTACGCCCGCCGGGCTCGGCCACAAAAAGGCGTCGCCGAAATCGACCGGAATCCGCCCTCATGTAATTGCAGGGGATTTCGGGGGACCGAGAATTTAACATTCGGCCGTTTTCTGCAAGTAATTCTTAAGTGGGCCAAGTAACACGGCCAAGGACCGCCATTCCCCTGATCACCGCTCTCTCGCGGCGTCCAGATGTGGCCAGAGAAGCGGCCTGGAAGTCCATTCGATCGATCGGTCCCTTATTCAGAGCCCCTTTTCCGAGCACAGTCCCCTTCTTCTTCGCCTTATTGTGCTTTGTTTTGTATTCCGAGGCCTGTTCTCAGTGTCCCGACGCTCTCTTTTTGCCAGATCATTTCTCCGATTTTCACTCAATCCGAACGGTTCGAAGGTCGTTTAAATATTATTATCGCTTTACTCGTGATCTCTTGGGCAGTATTGTTACACATTTCCTCTCCAGATCAGTGGATTTGTTGACTTTAGTCAACTTGTACGAGATTTGCATCGAGTTGAGCTCCTAACGAAGCCACTTACCACAACATCCGCCATCCAACACCATATTAGGCTAGTTTGATGGTCGCCTGAGTGTACCGTAATCTCCCAGCTCCGCAACGGCTCTTCCTCGCGTGGAAAGGCCGTGCCAGCACAGTCAAGACGGTCGCGGCAAACTGTTGTGCCGCTCAAGCCGCCGCTGCGACGGCCGCCGTGCAGCTTGGGGCCGCGAATCCGTCGGCCGCGCCCGCCCCCAAACTGAGCGTGAAGCGCGCCCACTCGCCCGAACTCACCGGCGCCCCCATCGTCGACCAGTCCAGTCAGTTGGCGTTGGCCGCCGCCGCCGCTGCCGCGGCCACCAACTCGGTCACCACGCAGCCCGTTCCCTCGCCCTTCCAGGCGTTCCAGCAGTTCCAGTCCGTCCAGCAGCTGCTCCAGTCCCAGCAGAACAACCTCGCCTATTACGAGTCGTTGAACGCGAAACGTCTTCGTCTGGCGGCGCCGGTGGCCTCGACTTTCGGCCCGACCAACCTGCTGATGGCTGCTAGTGCCCCGCTGAGACCGCTGATCCAGAATAATGTTGCCATGACCCAATGTGATCAACAGCAAATGGTCATGCAGAATATTCTCAACGGGAAACAGAACGAGCAAATGCAAAAGGTCTCGGGATCAAACTTTTTTAGAGGATTTTTGTAAAATAGTCTGATTACTGCAACAAAAACCATCAAAAAATATTAATCTAGTCTAAGTCTAGTACAATATAATAATATTGAATTTTCAGTCGAATCTACTGGTTTTGGGTGGTGCCACGACACCCACGGGTCAGAACTCGAATGCCCTCGGCTCAACTTCCCGAGGTTCGGCTACTCCAGCCTCGGCCTCTCAGCTAGACATATCCACTGGCACCCAGCAACAACCAAACTCGGTGTTGAGGGTCATTGTGGACAATATGATCTGCCCGGTTACTTTGGATATTCTCTATTCTGTAAGTGCGAGCCATGGCAATCAATTCTGCTGGAATATCATCAAGTTTTAGACCAAAAAATCTTACTGTAACCTCAATTACAGTAAACCTTTTTTTACGCAATTAACTCAACTGTTTACAGATTTTCTCTCGCTACGGCAAGGTTCTACGCATAATTACATTCTCCAAAAACCGTAAGTCCTTCCGCCTACTGTGTTATTGTATTAATTTAGACACTTTCCAAGCTTTAATCCAATTCTCTGAGGCCAATTCGGCCCAGAATGCCAAGAGCACCTTGGACGGACAAAACATCTTCAATAATTGTTGCAATCTCCGCATTGACTACAGTAAACTGGCTACGCTGAATGTGAAATACAACAATGATAAGAGCCGGGATTACACAAATCCTCTGTTGCCTCCGGGCGAGCTGTCGTTGGAGCAGCAACTGAGTTTAGGTAAATTGTTGCAACTGCACTTTTAAAGTCTTATATGGTCTAATTTCTCTCTTATGAAGCCTAAAAATGAATTATAAATTTTACGGACTAGAATAAAAAAATCTTTTTTAGCCCAGAACTCGCTAGTCGTTCCCTCCCTTCTTCCCTTCGCGGGGAATCCAGCCAATTCCGTAGCCAATCTCTACAGTCAGCAGAATGTTTTGGCCGGGGGTTTGGGCACAAATATTGCGGCTTTAATGGCGGCAACCAATGGAACGAACGGAATGGCGTCGCCTTCTCTCAATGTTACTGCCCAAACCTTGTTGCAACAACAACTGGGATCCCTTTTGAATACAACCCCGGTTGTGTTGGTGTCCAATCTGGATCACAAGGTGAGTAGTAGGCCCAGTTATTCTTCTCTCTTCTTCCTCCATTCGTTTTTACGGCAGTCGGTTGTAAGGCTTTATAAGGGTACTGTGATCCTACGAAATGGGGTATGCTAATTCTACGACCAAATATCCTGTTATTTCATGGTCAGGGATAATGTAAAATTTTACGACAAAACATACTGTAATTTTATCAAACATTACTGTAATGTTTGTGTTAAATCTTTTGGCTTTGCAAAAAATAATACTGCATAATAATTCTGTTTTTGGCAAAGGAATATTGGAATTTTGCAAAAAAAATCATAGTGTGATTTTATAGCTCTCTTGATTCGAATTTGCTTTTGATTTGTAATACTCTACTTTGCCCCCTTATTTTTTGTTTTTCGGTAGGAAAGCTCCGCTATTCCCCGTAGGCCTTATAGCCGACCGTCTGTTGTAAGAAACTTCTGAGAATGAAGCTTTGTTACTGTAATTTCTCTCTCTTCCAATCCTTTATTTTTCGGCATTGTGGAAGAGGACCCTTTTCTAATTCCAAACCCCATCTTTTAACCCTAAAATACGGTTGATTCGCCTCTAAAATACGAAGAATTAACTTCTGAAATACGCACGTTGCCTCTTCCACAAGGTCGAGCCCCATTTACGACGATCGTGTTATTTCAATTCTATCGCTCTTTCGTTGTTTTCAGAAGGTAACGCCCGATGCGCTCTTCACACTTTTCGGTATGTGGCTTTAACTTCTTTTTTTTACAACCGACTCGAAACCCGGGAGTACTGTAACATTTACACACTACTGTAATGTCAGGTCCTATCCTGAGTTTTTTCGTTTTTAATTTTCGTGTGGATTCTACTGTGGATACTGTAGTCCCGAGCACATTTATTGCCCCACTCTTTGCTTACTCTTGGCATCTTTTCCAGGGGTCTATGGTGATGTCCAAAGGGTGAAAATACTTTTCAACAAGAAGGACAACGCCCTCGTACAGTATGCGGAATGTCAGCAGGCACAGCTGGGTAAGTCAGAATTACAGTGAGAGCGGCAAAACACGTAATTATGGCTGAACATATTGAACTTTCAGCGATCCAACATCTCGACAAGGCCAAATGGCACGACAAGGTCATCAGGGTCGCTTCTTCCAAGCACACTAATGTCCAAATGCCTAAAGAAGGTAATCACTTTATGTTTATCATAGTATTCCTTGGATTTTTTACATTTAATAATAATAACTAGAGTAAATTCCAAGTATAATATAAATTATAGGTCAACCTGACGTCGGTTTAACCCGAGATTACACGAATTCCCCATTGCATCGCTTTAAGAAGCCAGGAAGTAAGAATTACATGAACATCTACCCACCCAGCTCCACTCTACATCTCTCAAATATCCCTCCCAATATTACACTTGAGTTCTTGAAAGGGGCCTTCGAGGAGAACGGGTTCCAAGTCAAGGACTTCCAATTCTTCCAGTAAGTTGCTAATCAGACTTCGCAAACATTCCCTTGTTGATTTTTCTTGAGATTTTTTTATTTTAAAAAGTTTTGACGAAATGTCACAAAAGTTATTGGAAAAACATTTTGGCCATTTAGTTCTAAAAGGCAAATTTTTTTTGGAAAATAGAGGTTAAATCAGCAGAATAAACAATGAATCTTTTAGACGTGATCACAAGATGGCGCTAGTCCAGCTGGAAGACGTGGAAACCGCGATCCAGGCCCTGGTGATCATGCACAACTTCAAACTGGCGGACAACGCCCATCTGCGGGTCTCCTTCTCAAAGAAGGGGCTTCGCTTGTAGAGCAGAGGTCCTTCAACATGTCTCTTATTGTCATACGGTCTTCTTTTGTAATATTTATTATTTATTTTCCGCTGATCCTTGTCAGCCGCATATCTGAGTAAAATTGTTCCAAAAATGGTTGTTCAGAACTTCTCAAAGAGTACTGCATATGCATGGTTCTGCGGTGGGCTTTCGCGAAGTTGTTGCCGTAGTCCTCTAACTAGTAATTCGATTATAGTTTGATTTCCTTTTGCAGATTTTATGTGATAAGTGTCCGGATGATTAATATCGGTTAATATCTCGCGCCGGAAGGTCTCTCCCACCGTCTCTATGATATCTGTTACATCTACGTCACAAATGTGTAATAAAGATTTATTTGAACTGATCGATGACAGACGCCTCAGGGGATTAAAACATCATTTAAATGGGGGGATTAGGACTGCAGAAATATGTAAAATAAGGTGCGAATCGACGGATTCCGTGGTTTAGACAGCCCAATCCACTTAGTTTCAATTAAAAAAAGTATTCTTGGCCGATTTAAGAGTACTTCGCATTACTTTTTCATCGTCGACGAGAGCATCTAAGACTTCCTGCTGCTGGAAAATTAATCCTTAGCAGGAACAGGGGTGTATTTGAGGAGAAACACTCGTGTTTTGTCTGATCTCAGCTCTTTTCTCCCTAAATTAATGGCTATTATATGGATTAATGAACGGCCAGACTGCTACTTTTCTGCTTATTTGAGTCTTTTTCTGCCAATTTTATGTTTAATGTAGGCATCAAAGAGGTGGTCTTGTCATCAGTTCCGAACGACGTCATTAATCTTGATTGGCGAGAGAAAACGTGAAAACTTGGAGACATCGTGCTAATTAATGGAGAAACGTATTTCAATGAGATTGCTATGGTATAGAAGATCTTCTAAAAAGTGATTACGGCTGCATCAAAAAATGGATCCTACCTTGTAACGGACAGGGTATCATGTGTGTTATTTATCACACATTTTTATACATTTCTGTTTGCAAGTCATTAAAATATAAGGCAATTGCAATCTTTTCAATTCGGACGGAACCAACGCTTTGTTACTTTTAATTTGGGCAGCTCCAGTTTTCAGAGCCAACGTTAAGATCCCCTGTCTAGCCAATGGAACGGTCGTTGCATCTCTTCCTAAACACAGCTAGCCAAAAGTTTGGAATGGCTAGCCATTTGTGAAGTTTTTTTGCAAATCCACTTTTCGGGCAAATGTTCAATTACTCGTAAGCCACTTATATGATATTTGACTCTCATTCTAGGCTTCACAACTATTGGCTATGGAAACTATATCCGCACAAGATTAATTCATCCATCGCTGAGTTTACAGGTTTCGCAGATTGACAACAAGATTTTTTTGCAATTGATTTGTAGCATAGAGAGACAACGCATACCAATTTTTTAGAAAACCCTTATGCCTTTTGCGCTCTTGTGTGAAACGTACTGTACCAGCACTGTTTCCCGACACTCATAAATGCAGAAAAAAATGAGTGCTATGATTCCCAATTCCACAAAAGGAGAGAGTCTGACATTTCTCCCCATTGAAAACTTCAGAGGCGATCAAATGTAAACCAACAACAACAATATGTACGTCCAGAGACAATTTCACGACAAAAAAATTCTTGCTCAAATTACAATGCGCATTTGGTGTCAAAAAAAAACATTGGAACTCGAAACATATTACAAATCTCAGTTTACATTCCAAAGTGTAGAAGTGGAGAGGAATCATTTTAAAGTCTCCCCGCTAATGATAATATTTTGTTTAACACGTCCTCCAAAGCGTCTCATTTCAATCTCTGACAAAAGAAATGAACCTTCGAATACAGTACGTTCATGGCATTCACAAAACTACATTCAATTTGTAGGCACATTTGCGGAGATAAGTGCAACGTTTGTGATCTCAAGTACTCGTGCAATATTGTTGATATAAGAGCTTCAAAGGCACGCTCGAGAGTGTGTTGCTGCTTAAGAGCTCGTTTTGGTTACTGGTTAAGAGTTTGAGGTGTTTTTTGAATATTCATGGACATGTGAAATTCGAATTTTTTAATTTCGTTTCCTTGTCTGCGGTATTTTGTAAACATTCAAAATTTATTCAGAAGAACAAAGATTTCTTCTTGTTACAATAGTCTTAAAACTGGAGACCCTAGCTTGATAAAAAAATACCTTAAGTTGTGCAATAAAAAATCAGCAGTTTTTAAAAACTTTTTGAAAAAGCACATTTTTGCAAAACATTTGTCATAAAGACTCATTATCCTGACATTTTTTTCAGTTTTCTGAACCCCTCTCACATAAAAAAGTGATGTTATTCTTACCTTACCAAATTTCCTTGACATTCACACATTTATATCACACTACCTACCTACTCGCTTACCCCAAAAAGTTTCTTTGTTGACTCTACCATGGTATCATCCATCTTTCGCAGAATCCTCGGTTCATCCAGCAGCTCCAGATTACACGTAGATGCGTGTAATCTGCATGTTTTCTCCCTTATGTTACACTTTTCATGTTACAGTAACCCATGTTTGTGACGATTATTGTTTTTTCTCCCATTTTTTGTTGATCTGTCGGATTACGGGGCGTAAATATTGAAACCTTAGACAGTTATTGCGCATTTGTTACTTTTTTTTGGTTTCTTTTTAGTAATCCTCGAGTTGGCCCCGCCCCTTTTTGCCCAAGGTATTTTAGAGATTTTAGTGGAGGGAATTGGGCGACATTCGGACGGAAAGCATGTTGGGGATCTATGTAAACCTACTTCTACTTACAGTACTCGCTTCGGCGGTAAGTTGATCTTACTGCTTGAATAACTTGGAATAACAATTGTAATCATTCTTATTTTAGGAGATAATTCCAAGTAATGTGCTGCATAAACGACAAGCAAAGATGGAAATCAAAAAGGTAAGAGAGCTTGGGCTTGATCTCTGTCTAAATCATGATAAAAATATTCTCTTACAATGTTAGATCTTTGTTTCGGTACAAAAAATCAAAAATTATATTGTACTAGATGGAGTAGGGGGATAAATTCAAGTGTTTTAGAATCATAGACTACTTTAAAAATTTTGTAACGTAAAAAATATTGTATCTTTATTGTAAACGAGTTTTTTTTTTGAAAGATATGATCTTTCTTCTCGATTCCGAAACATTTTTCGAGCAGGATCAGATTTCGGATGCCAGAATCCTGTTGCGAACATGTCATGTTTACCCAAATTTGTTTGAATATTCATTTTCAATACGTAAGAAGTGATCCCAAAAATACATAAAATATTCGTCATCAACCAAATTACCATGTATAAATATCATATAAATTGTCCAATTACCGAAAACATCCTTGAATTTGAATATTTAAATTACCTCGAGTTTCAAGTTAGACGATTTACTATTCAATTACTATAAATTTTTGAGCAAATTTCCAACGCGTGGAAAATAAAAAATTAATAAAAAGAAGCCTTAGAAATTAGAAATTTTAGAAATGTGCAGATCTGCAATTTGCGTAATCTTAAACAATCCTCTGCAATTTGATTAGCTCTAATCCGCAATTCCCAAAAAAATTAAGTCGGTTCTTTTCAGGATAACCTCGGATATTCGGACGAGATGTTTAATATCGACACTTTGGCCGGGATTGGGCTTGGCAAACGGTCCAGTCCCACTCCAACCCGCCCCAGATATGCTCTGATTGTCAATTTGGAAGACCTCGTGGAAGGTTTGGACCGATCGGCACAGAAAGTTCGAGCTCGATTTAATAGATTCCATGAGATCTGAGTAAAATTATTTATTTTAAAGCTGGGAATATTATTCTGAATGTCCACATGGAAAGTGGCTTACTGTATGTCTAGAAGTAAATAAAAACAGGAAAAAAAGTTGTAAACAGGATGATTTGCAGAGATGCGAAATAAAAATTGGAATAAATACAATTTGGAGAGAGATTTGGATGAAAAAACAACTTGAGGTTACAGTAATCCCAGCCAGATTGGTCTGCCCAAATTATGCAAATTTTTAAATCTTTCAAAAAAATTATAATTTTTTCAACATTCCAAAAACATTTTCTGGTTCTGCACACTACATATAGTAATTCCCAAACCTAACACTGTAAACTTTCAACCTTTACTCAAACTACCGTAACCCTAACAACGTTTTAATGCACCCTCAATTACCCAAACATCCACCTCAATAGACTCTTGAGACATCTGCAAACGTCGTCTAATGTCCTCAATGTCCAATCAAGGGTCATAAACAGCATACAATCTCGGTAATTAATCAGTACTCGGTTTGAGGAATGTTGTCAGAGGCGTCGAATCCACCTGGGCATCAATGAGATCGTCTTGCTCGTCCTCTAACGCTGAAATCGTGTGACTTTAGGGGCTTAAGGATTTACAGAAGATTTCCTAGTATTTTAGGCGTTATTTTAAACTCATGAAACTTCAATTTGTTAGCAAAATTTCCCCAATGTAACACAACATTTAAAGAATTTTACGCAAGCTTCGGCTAAAAAAAGAAGCAAAATCGTAATTAAAGTAATTAACTTACTTGTCGTGCCAGAGTACACCTTGTGTGACGGAGCATACATGGCCAAAAGGATCAGAACGTAGATATTCCACATGCCAAAAGTGCCTGTAAAGAAGGCCGAGGTCGGTCGGCTAAGCCAAGACTGTTCATGTTCATCTCCATGCAATTGCATTTCCCCATACTGAAGAAAAAACAATAAATATTTACATTTTAACACGCAAAAATTAGGTAAAAATAAAATCATTGGGGCGCAACCTACATGTTTCATCACATAACTCAATATCGTGAGCCCAGCACACGCCAAGGTCAACAAAAACAAGAATTTGAACCTGTAGATGACACCTTGAACTTTGAGTCGATTTAATTCCTTTAATCGATATAACTCCGCTCTTTTATTTTGAATTGCCCTCCAGGCTTTGGACATTTTGAAAGTGAGGAATCCAAAGTAGAAAAGAGCAGAGAGACCGGCCAAATATATAGTGAGAGTAGCCAATGCGGAACCGAATTCAGACGCCCAGATACTGTGGAAAGGATTCTTGAGTTGAAGACCCCTTTCGAAAAGATCGTAGAGCAGTAGAGAAGTCGATGTGACAATCACTGAGGTCAAATTTCGCCAATAAGAGGACTAAAAATAGTTCATAAACACCAAAAAGGATGTATTCAAACATAAAAAAAATATTGCTTACCAAGGTGTGAATCTTCTGATCAACAATATTTTCTCCAGTAAAAACAAGCCAGAAGGAAAATAAAACAGTATAAAACAATCCCAATCGGATGTCACTCAACAACAACAGATACCAAGCTTGTGAATATAGGGTAATCCACTCGATCGGGACTAAAATCAATAAAAATAAAATTTGACATGAAAACTTTAGGTATCACTGATAATAAAAACGTCTAACTCACAATCCAAAATGGCCATACTAACTCCCAATGCCAGAATACAATTTTCATTAAGTGTTGGAGGTCTTCTCATGCCACTTAATCGCTTGAAGTACCAATAAGTTGCTGCACAAACCACCGGCCAAATTAACGTTTTCATCCAAAGCCAGATCAAAGTAAAGCCTCCATTTTGATGGATTGCGATGACCCTTAGGTCCTGGATCAGCCCGATCTTACAGTTTGGACCCTGCGGATTAATTCGACATAAAGTTTGGTTCACAGGAATTCGGATGTTCAGCAGATACGAGGGATAAACATTGGCTCCCAATTCGAACAAATCGATAGTCGAGCAGTTATATAAATGTCCTTTTGCTCGCTGAAAACAAGATCAGAATCACCTCGACATTAATCAGAATTATCTTACCTTGTCTTGATCAATTTCGCACTCCAGATTCCTATGAATCACTGCTTCGGACAACGTATTCCACTCATCTTCTCCATGTTCCTTATATCCCATTCTAACCTCCAACTCAAAATTCGCAGAAGACGGGACTGTATAAGCATCATCGTATGCGATATCGACTTCCAGAAGACCAAGGAGAAACTGAAACCACCGGGAGTATTCCAATTCGACTCCATTTCTGGCATGAGGCATTTGAGCGACAAAGACAATGTCACGGACATCTGAGGAGAGAAGAGTGTGCGAGGAGAGGTCGTCGATCACGTTGCATTTCTAAAAATAGTCGTATTTTAGCGCATAAAATCATTCGACAAAAAATTTCCATAAATTTCATAAAGGTTGTCATGATGACGCATTTTTTGGAACCAAAAATGGAAAAGATTTTGAATCTCAATCGCAAGAAAAGTTTGTGCTAAATCGGTTGGTTTCAGTGTAAAATTGTAAGTTGACGTCAATCTTTATTACTTACCATGGGCCGAACATAAAACCATTCTTTACTCCGTCCAGCTGTCGGATCCGAACATTTTGTTGTCAAAAATTCCATCGAAGTTGAGGGATTTGGAGCTAAAATAATATATTTACTGTGAAAAACGGTACTCCAGCACTTGTAGGTATTTTTTACTTTATTTTATTAGTTTTAGATATAAAACTTACTAAAATACGCTCCAATTAGTACAAAAACTGCCAAAAGTCCCGCGCATGCCGAGAGAATAATCAGTAACTTCTTGGTGCTCAAATTCTCGATCACGGCGCCGTGCGCCATGGCTTGTTTTGGGCTGAAACGAAGACAAAAGAGTTCCCGAGAGGAGAGGGATCGCTTTCAACCTCTGATCTGACACATGTTTTCCGCGTCTCTCAGGCTCAGACCAAAGGCTCCTCGCGCAAAAGCCATAAAACATTTACGGCCTTGGGTGCGGCTCTTTGCACCAACAACCTCTGCATGTGTAAATCCCCGCCATTTAGGGCCACAATTGGCTTTTAATTGGGCCAAAACAAAGGGAGAAAAGGTTGGAAATTATTGGAGGAAAAAGAATTTTGATAAAAGTCTTGGCTTTCCTCGACCTTTCAAGGGGAAATGAGGCTCGAACGGCAGGCAAAAACGAAATTAAACACAAACATTCAGAGGTCGGACATCTGGTTTATATTACTATAGGTGATTTGGAAGGACTGGAAAGCAGTCAAAAAGGCATTGTAAGATGCAAAGGGCATGATTCAGAAGCTTTTGTTTGAGATTTCGTTTTAATGTTAGCACTATCAACATGCATATTTTACTATAAGTACTTCAATTACACCTGCATATCAAGTTTTCCTATTGATGCCAAGTGTAATAAATTTATTTCACTTCAAAGAGCATGACATTACGATACGTTCCGTGGGCAATTAAAAGTGTAAAGAGAGATTTGTTTACTCAATATACTGATTAAATCACTCCAATGTCGAACTATTGCATGTAATTGAGATTCGAAAACAAGAACCCGAAAGCATCTCCTGAAATGTCTTTGAGTCACATAAATTATTTATTAGGGCTTTCTGACAGATTTTAGAGGATGGCGTTTGGCAGTTTTTTTGATTTGAGACAAAGATAGCGGTGCGGGTATCATTCGCTTATTTATCAAGGTGTCAAAATAAATATAACCTTTTTTTGTGTTATCTTGAGTTTGAACGTTGCATAGAAGCTATAGGCAAGAATTTGGGAGTCTCTTGAGACTCTGTTTCTAGGTTCAAAAGTTACGGTATCCCCGAAAGGTCTCGTTCATTCGAAGAATCGTTGTTTTTTAGTTACTGGAGTTTTTTACTTTGTTTATTTTCTTTTTTTTTCACATGTCTTTTACATCCTCGACTCATTCCTTCTCGCTGGATGATGTAACAATTGTTACAGGCAATTCCTGCAAAATTCATGGCGGTAAAAAATTTTAAACTTCGCTTAAAATCTGTTTACAAATTGCTTCCCCCTTTATCAGTGTTCTCTGTCAATAAAAGGCTACGCAGAATTCAACACAAATGATACAAAGATAAGAAGGACGTTGACAACAGCATTAAAAAGGGGCTGAGTGTTTGATGATATCCGTCACAAAATAGAATGAATTCATTTTTATGCACTGTTGCGGCTGTATAAATAACGAGCGGAGCAGATGCTTGCAAGATCTTAAAAAATATTTTTTATTTTGAGTTTTTTAGATTACTGTAACTGCATGCATGAAAATGAACTTCTTGTATTTTTAGTCATTCATCTAAAGAATATGTTGGTCTTTGTAAAATACGAGTTGAGAGTACAAGTTTGTTGTTCTTTATTATTGTTTTTTATTATAGTAAATAGGAAGCCCTTCCCCTTTAAGATAGCGATCTGTTTACGGTGATGTTGTTGATTTGCTATGCTTAAATTGGTTCTCCTTGGCTAATGAATAAGTTGAAAGTTTTATTCTTTCACCAAGAAAGAAGTTCTGCCTTGGTCTTCCTTTGAGAACTTATAGTATCGTTTGTGTGAAACCGATCATTAGTTTTGAATGATGATGGTCTCTTGAACAATATTTAGGAGGCTTTGGTAGTTCAGCCCCCCACGAAAGGTAGTTCAAACCCCCACTGTTTGGTCCATTTCACACCCCCATAATTAAAAAATTAGAATAATACAAAAAATGCAAATTAGAGTAAAATGACCTCCGGCGTTTTAGCTCAAACCCCCAGTTACCGTCCAAATTCGTTCTTTTGGTTCAGGCAACGATGATCATAGCCGACAGAACCCAATCCCGAGTAAGCGCTTCAGATTGGATGAGGGAGTTTATACTGGGTCAAGGGGGGCTGCACTGGACTGGGGGGTTGTACTACCTTAGCCCCCAATTTAGTTCAAACTTTTGTTCCTCCGAACACACAAATCGCAATGTTTCATCTCGCCGGACCTTGCCCCAGGTACCAACGCCTCTGATCTCCGCTCCGCCCACTTAAGCCACGTGTTGAAACGTATTTGCACGCGGTTATTCGTGGCCTTATCTCGTAAATAAGCCTACATAGAACAGCCCAACGCTTCTTCCCCACTTGAAGACCATTATCATTCATTTTGCAGCGATAAAAAATGATCGGGAATCACGTTGTGCACACGCGCCGAAAGCGGGGCCTGTATAAATACGAAAAGAAATGTTATTATTTGTCTCATTTCAGGAGATAGAAGAGAGATGCTATCGCGTCTTGCACCGAGTTCCAGGGCCGCTGTGGCTGCCACGGTCAGATGCGCTTCCTCGATTCCACAGCCCATCGAACAGTTTGATGACTTCACCACAAAGGTATGGGTAGTTTCAATCGGTTCTAAACGGATGAAATTAGCCATTCAAAAGTATTTCTTACTATCAAAGACTTTCAAAAGATGTAGTCAGAAGAGCTTTCTCATAAAAATAAAAGATATAAATTAGTACCGTCACTTTAGATCTTCATCAACAACGAATGGCGTAACTCCCGTTCCGGCCGCACTTTCCCAACGCTGAACCCGGCTACTGGAGAGAAGATCACCGACATTCAAGAAGGAGATGCCGCTGATATTAACGATGCTGTTGAGGCGGCCAAAAAGGCCTTTGAGTTGGGATCGCCATGGAGAACAATGGATGCTTCGGATCGAGGAAGATTACTCTACAAGTTGGCAGACTTAATGGAACGGGACAAAGTTTATTTGTCGGTGAGTGTAACCGTACTGGCAGACTCAATGCAATACTATAAAGGCGGGTCATACATGTTCTTTTAGAGTCTGGAAACCTTAGACAATGGAAAACCTTACGCCGTTTCGTATCTGGGAGATCTGCATCTTTCCATTGAATGTTATAGGTAAGATATTACCCAAATTATCATCTCATAAAGCAGGAGACGATGACAGCACTTTTGTTTTAGATACTACGCCGGATGGGCGGACAAGATCGAGGGTAAGACCATCCCAGTCCGAGGCAAATACTTCACCTACACCCAGCATCATCCAGTTGGGGTTGTCGGGCAAATCATCCCCTGGAACTTCCCCCTTCTCATGCAAGCCTGGAAACTGGGCCCAGCCTTGGCTGCCGGTAACACGGTGGTCATGAAGACGGCCGAACAAACTCCTCTGACCGCTCTTCACGTGGCCAAATTGGCGGCCGAAGCTGGATTCCCTCCGGGTGTTTTGAACATTGTCCCTGGCTATGGCCCAACCGCTGGCCATGCTTTGGCTGCTCATCCCGATGTCCAGAAAGTCGCTTTTACGGGATCTACTGAGGTCGGTAGATTGATCATGTTGGCTGCGGCCGAGAGTAATTTGAAGAGAATTACTCTGGAATTGGGAGGAAAATCACCAAATATTGTCTTTGCTGATGCTGATTGTGAGTTCATTTTGCACAGTTCTTTTGAATGGCTTACTGATAGCCTGCTGCATTTATCATGTTATGAACTTTCAATTTGCAGTGGATCACGCCGTCAACACCACTTCTCAAGGCGTTTTCTTCAACCAAGGCCAGACTTGCAGTGCAGGAACAAGAGTTTTTGTTGAAGGCAAAATCTACGATGAATTTATCGCCAGAGCCAAGGCCTTGGCTGAAAGCCGGAAACTAGGAAATCCCTTCCTTCCCACCACCGAACAAGGCCCTCAAGTTGATCAAGAACAGCTCTCTCGGATCCTGAACTACATTAATATCGGAAAAGATGAGGGCGCTCAATTAGTCGCAGGAGGTGCTCGACATGGAGATAAAGGCTACTTTGTTCAGCCAACTGTCTTTGCGAATGTCGACAACAACATGAAGATTGCGCAAGAAGAGATCTTCGGTCCCGTCATGTCCGTAATCAAATTCGACGATATCAAGGATCTGATCAGCAAGGCCCATGCCTCCATTTACGGTCTGGCAGCTGGTGTGATCACGAAGGATGTGAACAAGGCCATCTACATGGCCAACAGCTTGGAAGCTGGTACTGTCTGGGTCAACTGTTACAATGTTTTTGATGCCGCCGCACCCTTCGGCGGCTTCAAACTGAGTGGAATTGGACGTGAATTGGGAGAATATGCCCTCGAAAACTACACCGAGACTAAGTGCGTAACGATCGCCATCCCGGAGAAGAACTCTTAAACAACTTTAGTGTACATTGTATTCTGTATTTATGCTGTATAGTAAACGGTTATTCAACGCAATTCTGTTCTCTGACCGAGCAGCGGATGTCCAGGTTTTCTTCTCGAAGAGCACATCCTGTGACGTCGGACTTGCATTCGGAATTCCGCTTACATAAAAAAACGTTTCATCCCTCTCCCGCAAAAAAAAAGTTAAACCGGCCTGATGGAGTTGCGCGATTTTATGGCCGGAGGGGAAAAGTGGGCAGACCCAAATTTACTCATCGCCGAGATAAGGCCCATCTCGAATGAGTAAGCGTCGCGGTTTAGATTGGGTTTTTTGCCCGACTGCCTCAGGGCGAAGAAGGAAAGGCCCAAAGGTTCGGAACTTCCCTTTCAGGGCCGTCAATTAAACCCGTCGGGCGGAATGCGCAGACGGGCCGAGGTTTAACCTGGCCGCTCATTTCGAATTAATTGGGTCGGCGTCATAAAATGCCCGGAGGGGAAGAAGCGGAGCCGGGGGAAACACGCATCTCCTCGTTTTCGACCGGAATTGTGCACCGGAGCGGTATTCGCGAAGGTCCGAATGTGGGGCGCACCGGGCCCCCCGTGTTTTTGGCCGAAAGTGGTTTTCTCCCCCGGCGGCGGCCGGCATTCCTCCACTTGCGCCCCTCAGGGCATCCCTCTCCGAAACCATCTGGTTTTCCGGGTTTGTTCGCTTCCGGCCGCTCCTGTTTTTCGGAATACCGGAGGATTATCACTCCGCGCTCCGAGCCTCGGCCCTTGATTAATGAACACGTCCTTTTTGACGTCGCAGCCGATGTCTCCTTTTAGCGGTAATTGGGCGGCTGTTACTGGGGTCGTAGAATGATGACTGTAGATCTGTCACCCACTTGGTTCCGTTGAAAAAAACTGAATTCCTTTGATGTTTTAACACATGGCGAAGGTTATTAGGTTGTAATAAATTGCATAAAAAATCGTTTGATTTCTGAAACTTTAATTTGGGCGATGACAAAACATTTTTCAAAAAAAGTAGACAAGAATTGCGGGTAGTTGAAATGAATCTTTGAGGAAGATTTTGTAACGCTAAACAGGATGAAAAAGTATTACTTTTATGATTAACATGAGTTAAGTCATACAGTTATGAGGCACAAAAAAAATTTGATTAAAAGGAGCAAAAAATTCAGATTGAAGTCTTTAAGGAATTTTTCCGCATCAACTTCTACAGTTTTTTTCTGCCGTTCCTTCATTTTCCGTAGCCTCTCGCCAAAAGTTGAATATCTTGCTGCGCCTGCCAACGCACGGAAACACTTTCATTTGATGTTCTATGCAAAACAAACACAAAAAGTTTGGGGCCGATCAGCTTCTGATACCTCAAGTATTTCCGTTGTAATCACCTTTGATCTATCACTCACTCTTTGATTCCTAACTGTTGTCCTCTTCATCTTCACCTTTTTTGCCGCGGGCGTTTAAAGTGTCAGACTGACCCTTTCATGGCCGCACTCCCCTTCCCCACCTCCAAATTGACCACCATTTATCGGCAGGAAAAGAAAGGAGAAGGTGGATGTTTGATGGGATTGCCGGTGGACCCACAAAACATGAGCTGAGCCCCAAATAAGAGCACGCATCCCGGGCATGGACGAAGAACAACGGAAGGAGATCGAGCTGTTGCTGGAGAACACCGAAAAGAACAACGACCACAAGTTGAAGAAGGTTAGTTAAAACGCCGTGGGCCCCGGGGGGATTTGCAAATATTTTTATCGCCTTCTTTGTTCATGTCTTTCATAAAGACATGGCGTGGCGGGGGTATTCCTGGAGGCAGCATCAGCGCAATCTTCAGCGGGGAAATCCCCAGCAGATCTTGATTCAGTTGGAGCAGGTATCTCATTAGAATTTTTGTAATCAAAAAAAAATTTTTTTCAAAAACTTTATACAATTTTTATGCATTTAAAAGTTACATCAAAATATTTCTAATGAGATACCTGTTCAGTATAGAAATCACGGTCCGAAATTCGTAAGTTATTTTTTTAAGCAATGCCTTTACAATAACCTCCCAATTTCAGTACCTTCGCCTCGTTCTTCCCCATGTCGCCCTTGTCCTCGTAGTCTGCATCTATGCCATGGTTGGCGCATTTATTTTCCACTCAATAGAATCGCCACACGAAGACATGGTAAGCACAACAAAAATGATGACTAAACTGACATTCAGCTCAAAAGAGATGGCATTGCCAAGATAAACAACGTCCGGACGGATCTAATAGAACTCATCTGGGAGAAATCCGGGGGTTCTGGTTACGTCAATCAAGAGGAATGGGTCCGACAAATGAGTCGAGCACTGGAAACATTCAATCAGAACTTGTATAAAGTCTACAAAGATCAGTATGTCAGGTATGGGGATGTGAGAATGAGCAAAGCCGAGAGGGATCCGAGAGAAAAACGGCATCGTTCTTCATCCAAAAGTCGATCAGAATCCGGAGGGAAGCTTTGGACATCTTCCAGTTCTCTTTTCTTCGCGGCCACAACCATGGCCACCATCGGTAGGCAGTTACAGTACTTTCTCTTATGTCTTTAGGCTATGGGAATGTGGTTCCGGTCACAATGAAAGGCCGATTATTTTGTGTGGCCTTTGCTTTGTTCGGCGCACCTCTGGCTATCATTACAATTGGAGATTTGGGTAAATTTCTCTCCGAATGCACAATTTGGTTGTACAAGAAGATGTTGGAAGGGAAGAGATGGTGCAAGATTACACTGGTCAGAATGATGAGCAAGAATGAGAAAATGGATTCAGAAGCGGATACAGAGACCGGGGATTCGGAGAGGAACGGGCAGATCGACTGGGAGGACTTCGATCGGACAGAAGTCCCCGTTTTCCTCGTATTTATCATATTATTGGTAAGACTCGCATTCAAACCATCCTTTATTCTTACACTTTCAGTTATACATTGCATTTGGAGGTGTCTTATTTTCGTATATAGAGTCATGGAGCTATATGGACGCCTTCTACTACTGTAAGTTCATCTTTTTTCATCCTGGAATTATTTCCGCGACTTTATAACCTTTTAGGTTTTGTTTCGTTGACTACAATCGGGTTTGGGGATCTTGTCCCCGAAAGACATGAATATATCCTATTAATGCTCATATATCTCGGGGTTGGACTGGCTGTGACGACTATGTGTATTGACTTGGTCGGCATCAAATACATCCAAAAGATCCATTACTTCGGCCGTAAATTCCGAGGTACAGATATTCTTCAGATGCTGAAACGACGAAGAATGATTGAGAGAAAGTTGGCTATGGGAAATACAGAAGATGTGATGCAGATGATACATCATGTTGTACAAGAACAACAAAAGTAAGTAAAGATTACTTTAAGCCAAACAATTTAATTGCAGAGAAGTCCAACAAGCCAAACCAGCACCTCCGAAGTTGAATCTCAACTCTGCCAATGAGCTATGGCAGAATGAACAGCAAGAGAAGGCATCTTTAAGATCGAATGAAGAAGTTGCGGAGTGGCAAGCAGATGAAACTCTAGTTAATGATGAGTTGACCAGGGGTGGATTAACGACCGATCAACAGGAAGTGGAAGAATCGATCATTGGAATGTCTAGCCTCGATAATGTAGAGACGGCCATGTCAACAGCCGTAGAAGGGCATGAACAATTCCATGCGACTCTGATGCCAAGACCCGAGACTCCTCTGAGCAATTCATCGGAAGCTGGACGAGATTGGATGTACAACAACTGGGATGACACTGAGGACAGGATGGGAGGATCTGACGTTTCTGGACCCGCAGTGTCTGAGCATTGCAGTATCCACACATCTCCTTCGGTTTGCGAACGAGAAAGGATGTTCGATCAAGATCAATCGCCTCAGGGATCAGTGACGTCATTCAAGTTCTCATTCGATGGACCTTGGCCTAATCTGAAGGAAATTGGTCAGTCATTTTGTGTCCTTTTACTCCTAATTCAGCTGTGTATAAGTCCAGTTGAATTTATATAATTTCAGCAGCCCAAGCTCGTCAAGCCAGAAGATTAGTCAGCTGTCCAGGAGATATTGAGCGACCTAACTCCCCTACCTTATTCAACGCCATTCAAGGAACTGAATGGTTCCCATCCCAATCCTGTTCCTCTCTTTCATCTAATGTAAGGAGGTCCCGCTCGGAACACAGTATCCCTTTCTTGTTCCCCCGAATACTAACCCCTTCTTCTAACCCTATCCTACTGTATCTTTCTCGCCGGTTCCCTCCTTATTTACTTTCTCATTTGGCGGCTGTTCATGATCTCGAAAAAGGTCATGTTCTACTTGAGTTTAGGGAACATCCTCATGTCCGGATGTTCCTAGAACAACCCCACCAGCCCTCCCGCAATTTCCCCACTGCTTCCGCTTTCTCCGTTGTCCCTCATGAATCCACGAGACGATCGAGAGTGCTGGAGATGTTCACAGCCGTCAGGAAGCGATGTTCTTTCATCCCAACAAACAGCACTATAAGAACAATGACTCAATTAACCGGTGGGAATATTCAACTGACATTTGGGGCAAGTACAAGCAACAATGAACAACCTCAACCAGTTCTCAAGAGAAAGAAGAAAGCCCGATTGGCCAGAAATAAGGACCCGATTGTGGAAATGGATTGGCTGAATATTTCACCCAGATATTTGATCGTAAACCAAGAAGAAGACATGTCCAGTTTAGCTTCAGTGCCAAAGGATGCTGCTTTCAACCAAAATACCAATTTTTAACGGTTCGCTTATGGTTTGATGTGTGAATTGTAGTGCCCGTAATGGATTCCCAGTTTTTGTTGTAAAAACGCAGCACATGCTTGCACCTACCTTCACTATCTGACCTAAAATAATATAAAAATCATTTTTTATTTTCAGCCAGCGGCCGTGACCTGCATCGAAGATTGGATTTCCTATGTCCAGTTACTCGATGATGTCCAACAACCCTTATCTCGTGTTCGGTAAGTCTGTAAACCACCTTCCCCTTGACCTACGTGATCCCTTAGATCTCCCATTTACCCTTACATTGATGAAATTTATCCTCACACCGAACTGCCGTACACGCCATTCGAATGGCCTCCCAAAACGTGTTCCCCCGATGTACAGGTGCTTTCCCCGGTCTCCCCACAAGACATCTCCTCCCCCGAATTACACTCGCCCATCCCTACTTTCGTCCCCTCCACCCTCGAGACACAGGCCAATCCCGCGACTCACGAGGAGATGGTCGACGAAAAAGCTCAAGTTCAATGTCACACTGCCTTCAAGGGACCCGTTCCTATCAGACTACCTACCCCCGAACCTTCCGAAGATACATCCAGGTCGGTGATCATGTCTAATGCTGTCGTAGTTACCTCTTGTCGTGTCCTAACCCTAATCCCTGTTACAGTTCACTGCTTCACGATACCTCTTCTAGCTCCTCATATACAACCTCGCCCTTATTCGATATTGATTTGGGTGGATTCGAATTAGTTGACAGCGGATTATCAGCCGAAGCCCTTCTCTCCCACGATGATCCGGTCATATATCATCGAGATATGCCCGTTCATAGTGTACATCATGATACTGTCCAAACAGAAGCTGCTCTCGAGAATCTAATGAACGCTCCGGAAAGCATGCTCAGTAACTCGGTTCCCCCTACAATGGTCGCTGACAATTACTGCTTCATTGTGGATGGAGACAAGATCAAGATGGGCGATATCATGGGTGATGATCAATGGTGGCGGCATACGTCCAGACCTACCAAATACTTCTATAGTGAAGATCTCAGGAAGTTCTACCGAGTAAATTGCATCACAGCTCGAGGGAAGATAATCTCGGCCAGACTGGCTACAACAACACCAATGTCTGGAGGAGCGAGTCTGGGAATGCCTCCAAATCAACAAGGACCATCAACAAGCTCAAGTCTCCCAACAACAGCCGCTGCCTCGAGTGCAACCACACCCCGGTCCTCAATGTCCGTGACCAGCAAGAGTCAGAGAGGCGAGAAAGTTGCTCTGGAACATGTGTACAAGGTGATTAGATTCTATAGTTTCTGGAACACCTGCACCTCGTTCCATCGGATAGTTACAATGATAGACAAGATAGTCCCCGCCGACAAAGCTGAGAACTTCAACATGGACTTCAAACGAAGACTTTTCGTCCAATATCTGTGGAGAAATGCGAAGCCGTCGGATAAGGCGAGAGTCCAGAAAGAATTCGATCCCCGAAGACAGCGACTTCTACGATTTGTTACGAGTCCAGCTGAGCGGAAAAAGGTAAGCAAAAAGACGGAGATAATACGATTTCAGATGCAACAACAATACATCCAACAACAGCAACAACCGTGGACTCGAGGAGGAAGATAATAACGTTCTGTCTATAAATAATATTACTAATATATTTCTTAATAAAACTGTATTACAATTTACTGCTTGTGAAAAAGTACACAGCAAGCTTGCGAGCAAGACGTCAGAATTCACGCGAACTGGAGATTTTTGTTTTTTGAAATGTCAGTTTTCCGCATTTTTGTCACGTTTGGCATTCCGCCATTTCCGAATTTTATTTTTTCAGACTCCGAATTTTTCCAAATTCAAAATATTTGTTCTTTATGGCCAAACTATATTTTGAAGAGAATTTGACATGTTGTCCGTTTGGAGAAGCTACAGTATTACACTTTGCTGATCATACTTTGGTAAGGTTCTCTTTTTTGGATATCATTTTATTTTAGGGGACAAAATGCGAAATCCACAACTTTGCCGAGCAAATGAGGGTAATGTGAAATTATCCTTGATTTGTAAATGTAAAATTATCCATGGCCTTTGTTGTAGGATGATAAACCATGGTTTATGGACGAGAAAACTGATCGTATACCTCCCATCAACTTTACTCAAATCAAAACATTGAAAGAGATTAATGTACTTGATACTGAAATGTAAATTTTATGACTGGTATTAAATTTTTTAGATGCTGTAATACGAAGCTAGACTTCTGGACCACGCATTCTGTTGAAAATTTGAAGTTTAAAGATCCTGTTGACAAGTTTTTTTATATTCCGATTGAGTTTCTGTCCGTAAGTAATTATATGCTATTGTTTTATTACTGTTTAGGCCCGCATCGGTACTTATTTTTGTTCATGTGGAGCACTCTTGAGGCATACCGGCTTTATCTCACATTTCTTTGTCAATTATTGTCTTCATTTACTCTGGAACCACCAAAAAAACGAAGCTCTTGCTGAAAAAGCCCTCAAAAATATCCGCCACCTACACTCTGTCATCGAAAATGACCGAGATTCAGGAACGGGAGATCTCGTGTGAGTTCAGTCTGACAATAACCTATATAATACTACCTATTTTTATGAAAATGTTATATTTATCTTTCAGAGTTGATTTATTGCCTTCGAAAAAGTTTTCAAACATGATTTACCACAGCAGAGGTGAAAAGGGTGGTGTCTACTTGTGTTTGAAGTGCTGTTTTCGTTTTCCTTCGGTCAGAGCATTCAACACACATTGTATTAAGGATCACGGGCTACAGTAAGTGATTACTTTTCTTATGTTGTTCGATTTTTAGTTTGCGAACCGGCTTGGTTTGTGTTGACAAATCTCGAATTGGCGGTGAACCCTCCGATTCGCAGCTTTCAGCACAAAAAATGCTGATAATTCGGGATGGACGTGCCTTTGGATGGTAAGGGTAATATAGCGCTTTTATATTGCTGGAGATTGTAAAATTGATCCTAATTTACTCAGTGCAGGACCTGCGTTGATTGTGGACATGCCATCCGAAAGGAGAACAAGGTTGAAATCATCATTGCTATAATGGAACATCTGTAAGCAAACATATAATTTTATATATACGATATTCTTCAGATTCCTATCGATATGTGAGGGTGCTGTGGAATGGAGATCTGTTCGCCAGGATGTCTTCAGCGATCTTAACGACATGAAACGGTAGATGTTTCTTTATAAACGTCATGGTGTCATCACATTTTCAGGAAAATTATTGCAAAAGCGAAAGAAAATGAACAACAAATGTAGGTTACAATATTCTTTATGTGTATCAGTCCCTTTTAGAGATACTGCATTCATCAGAGAGCTCAAAGTACTCAACAAACAGCGGTGTTTGACTTTAAAGCGATATTTGAACGCGGACACTAGAAGTGGACTGGAAGAGCTGAATGATTTTGATTGGGAAGACATCGTAATATGTCCATTTTGTGTTACGGTGGCGTGGGATGTGAAAACACACTTTGAGAATTGGTAAGGAAACGTTCTGTTATATATACTTTTATATTATGCATGTCCAAAAAATATTTAATAATTTCAGTGCACTGATAACGAACAAAATTGCTATAATCAAAAAGGAGTCAAACAGGCCAAGAAGGGCGAGCAGAGCTAGATCAGTGATTAGTCTGAGCTTTCATCAAGGCGAAGAAACGGATCTCAACAATGATGAAGAGAGTTCAAGAAGAAGGAGAAGTAACCCAAAGAGAACTTGCACTTCGAAACAACAAGACAACACTTGCGAATCCATCGAGAATCTAACAATTGACACCCCAGAGAGGGAGAGAAGTCCAAGTTTAAGACCTAATATCAAACCTGTGACTCCAAAAAGAACGAGGACTAATACTGTTGGGAAGGTGGAAGAAGCCAAGAAAATAAGGGTTGATCAGCCTTCATGGATGAATAAGCTCCCGTTATCTTTCTCGAGAAAGTGAGTACAAGCTTTTCGAACGTAATCTGATATCACTTTAGTCGTCACAAATGCGACTTGTGCAAGAAATACATTTACACCTACTCTTGCACTCCGGCCAAACCATTTATGGTTTTAATTCACTTCATTGGACATCATAAAGGACTTTTGGAGAACTTAGAGATCAGGTAATGAAACTGAGACAGTCTAATATTGTTTTTATTTTAATTATAGAAAGCTATTCTCGGCTTATTTTCAGCGAATCCATCTCAGAATCTCAATTCCCTCCCTTGAATGTTCCTTTTTCTTTAAAACACAAAATTTTTGTTTGTGGCGAATGTAATCGCAAATGTAAAACCTTCAAAGAACTCGAAACGCATTCAACTCAAATCCACAGGGACTTGAAGCCGGATGATTACAGTTTCGGCGGGATCCGATGATATTATAAATCAATTCTCATTGTTACTACTTTATTGTTACTTGTTAAAAATAAAAATTGTAAAGTGAAAACCTGATTACAACTCTGTGTGGATAGCATAAGTGTCCTTGATGGTACTTGGATCTGGACATGCAGCTGGGGATCTCAACTTGAATTCGTATTCGCATCTGTTGGGTTCAGTGGCCTCATACAGCTCCAATTCCAATCCACATTCAATGACAACCCGAGTGGATCGAGGAGGTCCATTCCAGCAAGTCTGTCCATCTCCGTATTTCTGAAACGTATAGCTGTCTCCTTCCCATTCCTTCCAATCACCCAATCTGATCTCATGTCCACTCTTCTCTTTTTGGACGGTCTTTTCGAAAAGACAAACTCGGTAAGTGTATTGAGCTTGGTCCAACTCGGCGCACTGACCCTTCAAAGGAGCCCAGGCCTGATCTGGACCGTATTCGAATTGAAGGAAGCGCTCAAAATCACTAAAAACAGAATAACATATTATTGAAATTAGAAAAATGCTGACCTTATCTTGTTTTCAACGTCCCTGACTTGGTTAGAAGCTTCTCTATACTCATCTCTCTTCTTGTTAGCCTCCTCAATTAACTTCTTGGTCTCCTCGGAGTATTCAGGCTTCTTTTCAAAGTCATAATCTTCATCGTCCACAATAGGTTCAGGGTCAAGAAGATCATCTTCTTCTTGTTTGTCGGCCTCTTCCTCGGGCTTTTCCGCAGGCTTGGTCGCTTTCTTAAACCATTTTCTGACTTCATGAATCTTATCGTGAATGGCGTCTTCGGTCACTGCATTGCTCTCATCTTCTCCAAAGAGATCTCTCAAGTGGTCATCAGTAATGTCCTTATCGGCTTCTGCTTTCACAGCTTTCTTGAAGTCTTCCTTAGTAATTCTAAACGAAAAAATCAATTCAAAATTGCTACAGTGCACTTACTTTCCATCACCATCAGCATCGACAATCTTGAAGTACTTTTGAGCATCAGCCTTTCTGTTTTCCTTGACTTGTTCATCCCATTTGTCGTCTTCAACCTTCTTGGCCTCGTTTTCTTTATTTTCGGCCTCTTCCTTCTCGGCCTTCTTGATTTCCTCGACTGGTTTTAGGTCTTCTAATTGTTTCTTATAGTTTTCGAGTTCCGTTTTCTTTTCTTCCATAGACTTCTGGCCTTCTTCCGCCAACTTCTTTCTCTTTTCGTATCCATCAGAAACCATCTTTCTGTACTCATCGGACTTGGCCTTAACCTTGCTGTGGATCTCCTCACAAACATTCGGACACTTGGTCTCGCTGTCCCATTCGTCAGAACCATCGCAACAATCTAAACAAAAAGTCAAACTTATCTTGTATTAGTTAAACAAAAGTCAAAAAAATAAAAATAATGCTTACCACAGATAAAATCGTTCACCCGGCTAGATGGAAGATCCATGGCAATGAACCCATGATTACGACAATGGAATCTACCATTGGGACAAGCAGAGGTACCTTAATTTATACTATAGCACACAGAACGGCTTCAATTAAACTCAGTCTATACATTTTCGGCCTGATCTCTAAGAACAGAATGAAAAACAAAGTAATACCTGGCTCGTCACTTCCATCTGGGCAATCACAGTAGTCATCGTTTACTTGCTCGAATGGAATTGATTTGGATCCATCCAAACAAGCAAATTCTTCTTTCTCCTCGTACAAACTAGCTTCTGCAAGGAAAAAAATTAGAATAAAAAAACAAAATTATACGTATAAAAAATTTAACTTTGCTTACTCTCCTCAGGAACCCCTCTTGGCCGGTTTCCGTACTCCAAATCGGCTGCCAAACAGCATGCCAATGTCAAGTATAATATAAAAACGCAGCGATTCATCGTTCCGTCGACGAATCTGAACTCTTTGACAACTCAGCACATAGACGGAGAGCGTCTGCGCCCTCTCTGTTTCGGGAATATTCGTCGTTTTGGCGTCGCGCCAAACTCCGCCCCTTCGCAGTTTTAGCCAATCAACGTCGATGGCGTGGAATCGTCTCTAAATTTATAAATTTTTGTCGAAACGGCCTCGGAAATGCCTTTTGCCAACGCTTTTTTGACGGATAATATTATTTTAGGACATTTGTAATTTTTTTGAGGCCATAAATCGCGTCTTCATTATCAGTTTTGTTAATTTTTTATACCTAAAATCTGTCAAAAAAAAATTTTTTTTATCAGATAAATTTACAAATCAACGTATACAAACGCGGCTAGTTTTTTTCGTCATGTATAATATATTCACTATTATTTTTCCAGGTTTTAAGCCTTTATCTTGGGTAAAATGCATTTCGGCTGGGCTTTGATATTATTCTTGACCTTCGTCGAAGCTGGCAGGGATTTCTACAAGATCCTGGGAGTGCCGAGAAATGCAAACACCAACCAGATAAAGAAAGCCTACCGGAAATTGGCCAAAGAACTTCATCCGGACAGAAATAAGGACGATCCAATCTCACAAGAGAAGTTTCAAGATCTTGGAGCTGCTTATGAGGTAAGCTAAAGAGTTTCAGTACTGAATTTTCTTTTAGGTATTGAGTGATTCGAAAAAGAGGAAAGTCTACGATCGCCAAGGAGAAGAAGGTGTTAAGAACATGGGCGATGGAGGATTCGGGAGAGGAGGTCATGAACCTTTCTCCAGTTTCTTCGGAGATTTCTTTGGAGGGGGTCATGAAGAATCTGATGAGGTTCCCAAAGGCGCTGATGTTGTTATCGATTTATATGCTACATTGGATGAGGTTTACAATGGAAACTTTGTCGCCATAAAGAGAAAGAAGTCCGTTTACAAACAAACTTCTGGCACCAGGGAATGTAATTGTCGCCATGAGATGAGAGCCCAGCAATTGGGAGGTGGCCATCTTCAGATGTTCCAGGTTAGAGTTTGCGATGAGTGTCCAAATGTCAAACTGATACAAGAAACAAAACATCTAGAGGTAAGGAGTTGTCGTGAACATTATTATTGATGCTTAGGTTGAAATCGAAATTGGCGCGGATGATGGACATGAACAAAGATTCTCTGGAGAAGGTGAACCTCATGTTGACGGTGAGCCTGGAGACTTGGTTGTTAGGCTGAAGATCCACAAACATAATGTCTTCGAGAGGAGAGGATTGGATTTGTATACTAATGTGACCATCTCTCTTCAACAAGCACTCTCTGGGTTCGAAATGGATATTACTCACTTGGATGGACATAAAGTACACGTCTCTAGGGAAAAGGTATATCTTCACTGAGCTCTTTGGGTCTTTTTGGACATTTGAATGGTTTACAAAAATCCGTTAAGTAATCTTGGCTCTTATTTATATTGTTTTAGGTAACCTGGCCCGGTGCTCGGATCCGCAAGAAGGACGAGGGTATGCCATCTCTCGAAGACAACAACCGGAAGGGAATCCTTTACATTACATTCGATGTGGAGTTCCCGCAAGGTCAATTCAATGAAGAACAGCAAAAACTGATCGCCGAACTGCTACAACAATCAGAACACAAACCAAAAATATACAACGGGCTTCAAGGATTCTAGCTCATTACTTAAGGGTCTCCTCGGATCAAGGAGTGATCTGTGATACGTTGTTTTTGTAATTATAATAATATTTATTTTCTATAAAGGTTGTTATTTCTTTTTTTACATGGACTAACTTGCCTAATGTCTGTAGGATGGTCTTTTATACAATAAGATTTAATTATTCTGTAATATTCGATTTGTTTCTAAAATGAAGATAAACGCTCTTGGCTACAGGCAAATTTTGCCTTTACAATTCAGTAGGGGAAGAGTTGTCACAAAAGAATTTTGAGTCAACTCTCCCTTCCACAATTTGGCAGCTCGCGCCCGACATTAATTAATAAAAAATGAAAAAAGATACCGAATGATTGTAGTAAATGTACCAATGACCAGGAAATGCAGTCATCTTAACAGCGAAAGAGATGAGATTTTGAGGAATTACGAGCTCCTGGTCAGCCGGATCATTTATCCCCTCAGTTCCAATGATTCTCAAATCAAGGTAAGCCTCGTGATTACCATACCAATATTGTTTTCAGCTTCTAAGTGTGCAATGTTCACAATGCGAACGTCGAGCGGTGCCACTGATGTGCTGCTGTCTCAAGTGTCCAACATTTGCTTGTCTCGAACACTTCAAACCTCATTTATTCGAGTCCAAACATAATCTGGGTAAGTTACCTTGGTCTTATTTATTCGGAATTTAGTTGTTTCAACAACCTTCGGGCAAGTTTATTGTCTGGAATGTGAGGATTTTATCTACGATCGGAAGATAGAAAGAATCCGATTGAAAGCTGAGAATGATCATCGTCGGAGGCTCGGATTAGGTCTGAGGAATGAATGGAATCCTTCTTCAGCTGATGCCAAACTTCTGAGGAAGGCGCCAAAGGCCTATCATATGTCTAAGGGGACGATGCGAGGATTGAGAGGACTTGTGAATCTGGGGAACACTTGCTTTATGAATTGTATTATTCAGTCGTTGGTTCAGATCCCTCACTTGCGAGATTACTTCCTGACGGATCAACATACGTGTAAATTTCAGCTAAATGACATTTCTGAAGAAATTGATGAGGAAAATCTTTGTTTAATGTGTGAATTATCTAATATTTTTCAAGTAAGTTTTTCTTATATCGAAATTATCATTGCTTTCGTTTATACAATAATAATCCCTGAAGTAACAATGATGATGTTTTCAGGAATTTTATAACGGACCTACCGAGCCATTTATACCTAGAAGAATGCTGCATTTAGTGTGGAAACACGCCGAACATCTGGCTGGTTATGAGCAACATGATGCGCATGAGTTTCTAATAGCAGCCTTAAACGTTCTGCATCAACATTCCCAAAGTTTATCAAGTCAGCAAGCAGGTGTTGAGTGTAAATGTATAATCGATCAGCTCTTCACCGGACGATTACAGTCCGATCTGACTTGTATGAAGTGCGGGTAAGTTAATGTTTCGTTTTTTGCGATGTTTTTAGTCGAATCTCAACCACAGTCGATCCTTTCTGGGATATCTCCTTGGATCTCGGGGATGGAACATCTACTGATAAGACATTAGAAGAATGCCTGGCAAAGTAAGATTACAGGGTGCGGCAAAAAAATGGAAACTTTTTTCATTGGGTCCTGACGCGAAAATTTTTAAGTGCAGCAAAATTATTTTCATACCATTAGATTCTACGTAGTTTTCTCTCCTAGACCTTATGATTTCATGTCGATATCGGTTTACTAACATTCTTTTTTTGAATGTCAAACCAAGGGACCTCGATTTTGGACCTGTTTTTTAAGCTGATCGAAGTGTTAATTTGCCCGGTATTGAAACGACGTTGTGTCCAAAGTAGTCACACAATGCAAGGAGCTTGTTAGCAGTTTTAAGCGTCCATTCAGTTTAAGAGAACGCACCGCCAACACTTCTGCCAGCCGCGAGGTCATCGACAGCGAAATCCGTCGATTTCCAGAAAAAATTGCCCGTGAGACCGGCATCAGCGACCGACCAGTCGGCCAAATAGCTAAAAATCAGCTCAAGGCCTCCCCACGCAAGGTCTAAAATGCCTAACTCCTCACCGGCAAGATCAAGCCCGTACGCCTGAAAAAATGCCGAAAAGTCAGACGTCGGGCCGCAGGTCCCCGTTGGGAGCGCGTACCCTTTGCGGTGCAATGTTTGGCGGGTGCACAACCAACAGAACGTTAGAATCCAATCCGATGAGGCCTTCTGTACGTTGGCTAACCACGAACACCGTCAAAATCCGGGCCGTCGTCGCCTAAGGCGCAATTCGTGCCAGCGGCAAGAATTCCGAGATTTTCGTGGATCAAGAGGGCAAAATTCTAGCGCCGCGCTAACCTCGATTTCCTCATGCTTCTGTTGGCTCAGTAGAACCTTGGCAGTCTAAATTTGGCGTTACAACTAGACTCAACGCCGGCTCACAGGGCAAAAGCGGGTCAAGACCAGTAATCGAACCGATTTTCCCGATTTCACCCCGTCTGCGAAAAGTGCGCCTGCTCGCCGGGTATGGATCCAATGGGCTACAATTTTTTTTCAATTGAAAACCAACATCTGTAGTACACGCCACAGAAGTTTGGAGTCGCAAAGTAAATGTTGCGCCAAGAACGGGACCGATTTCCCCGAAAAAGGCTGCGGCCAAAAGCCCAAAATTTTAAGTCACGTTTGGAGCTCTAGATCGCCACCAAAAGCAGCCATGGTGAAACGGGTTGAATATGTTGTAAATAATGCTCTATGTTATTGATGATAACCGTTATATTTGCGGAATTTTGATTGCTAGGAAAAATATAGCTATAAAAATAAGTTTCCATTTTTTTGCCGCACCCTGTATAGTATTTATACATGACTATTTTTGAGTTTAGTTATGTAAAATCTGAATCTCTGGGAGCCACAGCGAAGATTAAATGTGATTCATGTGGAAGTTATGAGTCAGCGACGAAGAGATTAACGTTAAAGACATTACCATTAGGTATCAGCAACCGTCATTATTATTAATATTACATTTTAGTGGCCTGTTTCCATCTTAAAAGGTTCGAACACACACCCCTCAACCGGCGAAAGAAAATACGAAGTCCAGTGCGGTTTCCCGAACAGATTGATCTGAGCCCATACACAACTTCATATTGTACTAGAGTTGAAAATGGAATTGGAGGGTGCGCGGCGAACGAAATGCTGATCCGATCAAGTAACGTGTAAGTACGGGAAGGGTCCTGTTGAGTATTATTGAATCAAAACATTTTTTAAGGTTGATGATTTTTTGACGCTTGGTGATTTTCTGAAATTTACCGGTTTCCCCAAGTTTTGTAATTTTTACGGTTTTAAATTTGAAAAAAGTTACAGTATTTTGGAAATGAGGATTACAAGACTTCTACAAAAAAGGATATTTTTTCCACGCGAAATTGGGTGTTTTGAAGGAAAATGTTTTTTTCAATTGAAAACCAACATCTGTAGTACACGCCACAGAAGTTTGGAGTCGCAAAGTAAATGTTGCGCCAAGAACGGGACCGATTTCCCCGAAAAAGGCTGCGGCCAAAAGCCCAAAATTTTAAGTCACGTTTGGAGCTCTAGATCGCCACCAAAAGCAGCCATGGTGAAACGGGTTGAATATGTTGTAAATAATGCTCTATGTTATTCTCCATGCCCTTTGCAGATATGATCTCCTTGCCGTTGTAAACCACAATGGGAACACTGAAAGCGGGCATTACTCTTGTTTCGTGAGGCATAACCAGGACCAATGGTACAAAGTGAACGATCAGATCATCTCTCCGCAAGTTCTGGAGAGTGTCCTCGTTTCCGAGGGGTACCTTTTGTTTTATACCAAGAGCTTTATCGATTACGATTGATCCATCACATAAATATTGATTGTATATAGAGCCATTTGTCATAATAAGGTTTCTAACGTACTATTTAGGCATTTTAAGTTTAATTAAGAAATTTAATCCCTTTCCCGGTCCTTATAAATCGATTTAAACTTTAGTCCCAAATGTGAAATGTAAATTATTTTTATTATAAAAATGTTTTGGCACACATCATATCATATATATCTTTACAAAAAAGTTATTGAACCGCAATCTCGAGACTAGAATTTGATGAGAGTGAGTCTTTCTCCGGGTCGAAGCACTCCGGCTGCCCCAGGTTCAGGTCCGCGGGCACATCCGGCTGTTCCAACTTCCTTTTTATCGTGAACTCATCCTGATAACCAGATTCCGGGGTCTGCGGAGCCAGCTCGGAAGTGTTGGAGTCGGTGGAGATCGACGAATACACGGTGGATGAGGAGGTTGTAGTACAAGTAGATCTTCGGAGTTCGTAATCTGAGAGATCGTCGAGACCTTCTTCATCGATGGGATCAAAAGCGCCGTTCTTGTCGTGCTTTCGCAGCCGATGGGATCGTTTTCGTATCCTTGGCCTCTCCCCTTGGGGGTTTGAGGCCTTTCGTTCAGTGGCAACCTTCTGTTGACTGAATGATTCACTCGAATTGGAGAACTTGTGACTTGAGAAACCGAGTTTATCCGACCATGAAGAACTTCGCTCCATCATACTGGTTAAGGGAAGGCACAAATTGGAGGGTTTCTTTATCCTTGGCTTCACTTTATCCTTCAAATAGATGTCCGAGGCCACACATGACTTTGCACTTCGATCTTCCACAAGTTCGCAGACTCCATCGACCAAAGGATCGACTCTATCAACTCCAAAAAGGGGATTTTCCAAGGAGACGTCATTCTGCAAAGATATGTCGAGTTTGGAGAACTCTGTAGACGGGGAGGGGATGGTGGGAATGGGGATATTCTTCCAGGACAACGAGGGATTGGCCTCTCTTCTCGTGGCTGTATTCGAGAACAAGATCCGAGGTCGTTGAGGCATCGAAAGTGGCGTCTCCATCTTCCGTTTCCCATTCTCATTGGTCGGCAATTCTCGACGCTCTTTTGTTACAGTAGTCTTGACTGAGTCATCGATGGATTCCGGTCTTCTTCCGAAGCTTTGCGCACAGCCTGAGGGCACCGGAGGCAAGAGCTTGGCTCTTCTCAGATTGCGTTCGTAGACGGTCAATTGACCCATAAAATTGAAGTTAGGTGAGATCGAGGGACGGCGGGTTTGTACGAACTTGTAGGCGTCTTCTGCAGTCAGTTTTTTACTTCGCATTACATAGGCGATGGCCAACGTGGCCGATCTTGAGATGCCGGCCAAACAATGGACAAGTACCTTCTGATTACTTCTTCGAGCATCTTCTGAAAAAAGAAACGTCATTAAGGAACTCGTGATGAAACCAAAGGTTGGGGATGACTAATTGTTAGCTATTATATTATGTGTCATTGAGGTCAGGAACGAGACTACAGGTGACGTACAAAGGTCAATCACAGTAATCAAGAAAGGACTCACCGATAAACTCGTAGGCTTTCTCGAAGAAAGGCGACAACTTGGCATCGTAAGTGTCGTTGACTGGAATGCGCAAGAAATGACGTTCGTCATTGGGAATGAGATCAGATCGAGGACAGTTTTCGCTAATGTTTATCACTTTTTGGATTGGGAGTTTCTAAAACCACAACAGTCGGGTTGGAAGGGTCGAACGACGACTTACCGAAAGAAAATTTCTGTCGAGAGCATCTTCCTGGGACCCGAGGAACATAAAGTCGAGGATCTCGGTGGGCCCTGAGGGCTCGTTTTCACTAGATGAGGAGGCAATGCATGGACTAGAATAAGAAGTGGGCAGTCGAAGCTTCGTGAATCGAGGACCTGCCATCACAGTCTGCGCCGATGGAGAATGGTACAGATTGGACTTGAAGGGGGACTGACTACAACCCTGAGTCGCTTCATCCTGCTCGGAGAACAGGGGATTCGAGCTGGAAATGGTCGAAACAACTTCGGCGGATTCACAGAGCGATGGGTAATGTTTGTGGAAATCGGAGAAGGGTCCTGCAAAAATTTAATAAAAAAAATTGTAAATTAAATTACTCTAGACCTCCCGAGCCACAAAACCCCTCTTAAATTCCCCTTTTTTTGTGTTTCTCCCCCAATTTTTCTGGAGAATCCACAGCGACCCCGAATAAATCAATAGAAACCCCAAACTCAAAGGCGACCTGAATAACACCCGCAAGCAATCAATTTCCGTCTGATGAGTCAACTGTTTCCCCTAATTATTGAGTCAAACCGACTCTCCTCAGCAACAGTCACAACAAAAAGGTCACGCGCTTTCCCAATTCCGCGTGATCTCCGCTTTCCCAATATCTTCGTTATAACAGAAACCGTTACGTTGATGACGCATCATGTAACAAGACGATCATGTTCAATTCAATATTACTCACTTGGTTGGGAGGCGAAGCAGGACGGTCGGGTGCGACAAAACACACTTGAAGACGGGGGTACCATTTAGGGAGGGTAAATTCGAAAACTTCTTGGGCCCTGAGGGCTTAGAGATACGTGGTGGGAATCATCTTGAAAGGAAATGGAATAATCTCCGACTATACGATTACAATCCAGACGAAATACACGCAATATTTGGGGCCTTCACGGTCCGAAATCTACACTAAATGATACGAAATTGAGATGGCTGTTATACAAAATTGGAGTACACCCCAAGTTTGGTCGGCTTTAGTCATGAAAAGGCATGTTCTTGTTCAGTAAGAGGATTAAATTCCAAACAAAACTACTTGAAAGTTTCGTTATATAGGCTTTATCAGCAGCTGAGTAAACAAAAGGTGGGGCTATCAATTCTAATAATAACTCGTGCCTCTAATTACGAAAACAACAATAATGAAACCTTCGAAAACTCTCTTATGACAAATCCTTTTCCCAATGTTCATGAGCAATTCGTATAGAAATCGACTAAAAAGTAAAGTTAAAGGACCGACTCCATCTCCATAAAGGCTGGTTCAAATTCCCAAAAAAGGCGAAGAAAGGGAAGTAAAAAAGGGGTGATAGCGAGGATCTGACGCTAATATTTGTTTGGGAATGTATTGATTCCGGAAGACGAAGCTGGACGGCATTGCTAGTAAAAGGAAAGGGGGAGAAGAGAGGAGCGCAATCTCGCCCTCTCTGGCCACGAGCACTCTCTCCGTGCGGCCCCAAAAAACGGGAGTGCAAACTCTTCAAAAAAATAATCGACAACCCTCAAAAACCCCTCAGGGCAGGCACACCGGCAAAGGAAGGCCGGCTATGATGCGGCTCGTCTCTCGAAGAACACTAGACGTCAGCTCCCCAACAACATTCGACCCCCGAAGCGACAAAGAAACCAGTGACTCATCATCCATCCCCCCACAACGCAAAACCGAACGTCAGAGCGAAGAATGGTTACTACCCGAGAGTGCTTTTTCGCTCAAAACACGCCTTCTATCCATCAAAAATATGAGGGGTTTTTGGGAGTTGGTGAAGGATGTAACTGGGCGTTATGATGCGAAAAAAGTGTAACTATTCAACGTTCTGCAGAATGGATTGCAAAACAAATTTTGTTTTACAGCCAGAGCAGAGAATGACTAATCGATTGATAACACTCTTCCCACCGTATGAAACACCGTACCTTTCATGTGCAGTACCTTCTTGAACAACTCATATTGTTCGATCCGTTGGATGAGGGCGCTCAGGAACTTGGCAGTCCCCTCGAAATGTTTCTGGTCCTCCAGTCCATAGAGAACGAGGCATCGATCTCTGTCGCATTTATCAATTCCATTCATCAGTTGGCTTAGCAAGTAGTCATCTGAAGTCTGAAATCATTTCTCATCACCCCTTTCACGCACTCTGTTTACCTTTCCATTGAGAAATCGGCGTCTCAGAATCTTGGAATAGAACGCATTCCGCGCCTCCCTTACATGGCAGTAATTGTAATCGAAAAAACTTCGGCAGTCGAGTATCAGGTATTGCTGAGGGTTCGCGGAAGTGTTCAGGAGGACCGCCAATTCATGCGGGCTCAAAGCTTCTACCTGCATAGCCTCCGGCAGAAGCGCTCACACCAACGAAAGGTAGATGAACATTTTCTGCAGAAGTAATTGTATTTTAATGGAAAAAATGTATTCCAAATACAAACAAATTATGTTTGAATTAAACTGTAACAGTAACAAGGAAATATAACATGTCATGAATATGCACAAAGTGGTTGCACAAAAGAATGATTCGTAAGAAAATTCAAATTACGAAACGCGATGATAATTAAAATAAAAAAAGCTGGAGGTGAAATTTACAGATAGTGATGAAAGGCACCAATTGAGATTACAATTTTCGATGAGAGACAAAAAATTTTATAGCCGCGTTTGGCAGAATTTCTGAAAAGTTGCCGAAAATTTTAACTTTCCAAATGGAAAAGCAAAATCATGAGAAAAAACTAAAAAATCAGTTAAAAAAATTAAAGCAGGAGGTATGCTTTTCAGTAATTTATAATTTAGAAAGCAATTATGCCAAATTTCAAGCTATCGGAGCGTCGCAGCTGGAGAATTCCTCTTTTAAAAAATGAATAATGGAACAGCGATATGCAGCCAATATAAGCATGCCTGGACTAAAGTTTGTAAACAGAAAACTCCTCACATGACATCGGAGAAAGCCGCAAACAGCATTCCCCCAAATGGAGTCGTATTTTAGGTGCAAGAAGCAAAACGGCCAATTGCGCAATCCTTGGCCAAGATCTGAGCGTCATGAGTCAGGGCCAGTTCTCGGGTGGCCTCGCCTCTTCCGAGAAACCCTCACCTCCCACCTCCACCTCGCCAATGACGCAGTTCCCCCAAGTGTTTTTCTTGAGAGAACAACGTCATGATGAGATTAAAATCTCCGTAAGTTTATTAGAGGCCTCAAAATTAATTTCTAGCCTCTCCAAAACATGCAAATATTTTATAAAACATAAAAGAGAATATTTCCCACAGAACGGCCGCTCTGTTCGACGAGAAGCGAGCAAAAAATTGGGGGAGAAAGAGGCCTCGGGCCGGCAATCACGTCACTTTCAATTTCGACACACATTTAATGCACATAAGCTATGAATCCTCACAGCCGCGTGTTTACATTCGTTAATACCTTCCGTGATATCGTTTAGTTCTGCGGTCCAATGCCGCCCGCAAAACATGGCCATCTTCCCCACTAAGCTAAGGCTCCAATTCAAAGCCGTTACCATAACACTCAACTTAATCACCTGGATGATGATATTAGGGCAAAATTAGTCTTTAGGATGATAACACACAAAGAAGCCTGCAGATAATCTCCTCCCAAGAACAAAACTTAAAGTATCGTACAAAGAGATTAAGATCGAGTACCGTACATTGGATGGTGCAGTTTCAGAAAACGGATAAAGATCCAACTCAGACGAAGGAGCAAGCCGGATAAGTGCACAAAAAAGCATTAATGATACCGACTTCAAACAGTGTTACATAAAATTTCATACTTTTTCAAAGTTACACTTATATGAAAAAATTACACTTAAAATTCACACTTTTTTCGGATTACACTCTTTTTACAAAGGCGAAATAAACTAATGAGTCTTCGTTCTTCGAACTCATTAATATACTTAACTCCCGCATTTGGGTCTTCATTTGGCTTGGACCTCCATATGGTTTAACCGCAGTTCGACGGCACTTTAGACAGAATTACAAAGTAAAAGATCAAGCATCAGTGGATAAATGGGAGAAGATTACTGATATCGACCTCAATAAATTCGTTTGATGCGATAGAGACACGGACGTAATCCGACAAACCCATTTCAAAGTCAACGTGACTCATTTTTATTCTCGGAACGAGGGAAAACTGAAGAAACCATCAAAAATCTGATATCACCACTATATTTTAGGCACTCTTATCAGACGTTTTATCATTAACGGAGTTTGAAAGCACTCAATTATTTGAAAAAGAAGAACTTTCTTTCCTCAAACATCCAAAACCTCTCACGAGGGAATGGTCTGAACTTCCCCCAGCGTTTGGGAAAACGACTAGTACAGGTGGATAGAGCATGTCAACTTTGGTAAAAAGAGCCACTTTCCAGCTGCGGAATAAGCCCGGCCGACGAGAAAAATCGACCGAAAGTTCCACAAAAATTTCCTCTTTCTCTTCCCTCGGAAAAGAAGAGCGGTGTCCAGTGGTTCGGTTAGCCGAGTGGATAAAGCATCCGTTCGGTATTCTTTTGGGGGTTGGTTCGATTCCGGGGTCTCGCGAAGGACCATGATAAGGCTTTGATGAGCAAGATCAAACTCTAACAACCCAAAAAAATATTTTGCCATTTTTATACGTTTTATAGGGGAATTATACCAAACATATAATCGTCAAAAAAATGAATTTTTTGGGTGCTTCCGACCTTTCAAAGCGATGGAACGTCGAAGTTATACTTGTTTGGTGATAGACTTGACTTTGAAAAAGGCAAAATAACTTTTTCTGGGTTGCTAGAGTTTCATCTTGCCCATCAAAGCCTTATCACGGATCCTTCGGGAGACCCCGGAATCGAACCAACCCCCAAAAGAATATCGAGCGGACGCTTTATCCACTCGGCTAACCGAACCACTGGACACCGCTCTTCTTTTCCGAGGGAAGAGAAAGAGAAATTTTTGTGGAACTTTCGGTCGATTTTTCTCGTCGGCTGGGCTTATTCCGCAGCTGGAAAATGGCTCTTTTTACCAAAGTTGACATGCTCCATCCACCTGTACTAGTCATTTTCCCAAACGCTGGGGGAAGTTCAGACCATTCCCTCGTCAGGAATGACGTAGTTTGTGGAAGGAATGAGGGGATGGGAAATTTTAGATATCAAAAGATGGATTATAAGTGAAGGGCACTCCTAAAACTTCCACAATTTTTTTCTGAAATGCAGTAGGGAACAAAAAACCCTACTCTTGCAATGATCGAGACTCTCGAGATCGAAATTCGATTCGCAAAAAATTGAGGAAATGCCTGGAGGGAACACTTGACTCGTTCAGTGCAACACTTGTCCCACGCGCCAAAAAGGGTTTCAATTTATTAGGACTTTTTTTGGTTCTCGAGAACTCTGCAAGCGTCTCGTCGAAGAAGATCACCGACGATGCCTCGCAAAGTCGCTAAAAGACGCCGTTCCAACCTTGCCGCAGCTAGCTCTCCGAATCATGGCGAAGCTACTACTCGAAAAGGTAGGATTTGTGGGAGTTCTCGGAGATTTAGGCATTACGAAATCCATGGCTGTTTTTGTTTATGTTTACTTGTTTCTTTAGGCATCCTTTAGGGTGTTTCAAGGTCAAATTAGATTGCGACTACGATATTATTGCTTGAGATGGATAACCTTTGTTTCTAGGTTTTGTAGCGAAATTTCTGGGGAATTTTTCTGCTTGGGAGTTTGGTCTGACCAACGACTGATTATGAAAATTTAGTGCTTCGACGGCACAAGTTCCATTTAAAACAAGAAGATTTTGCTCCTGTGGTTGAGGCAGATCGTTGTTTGACGTGCGGAGAAGGAGAACAATTGGGACATCCAGGTCGGAATCAGACTCGAAAGCCGAGAGCGATTGATACTCTCGATGAAAAGCTCAGATTTGTGGATGCCTGCGCGGGTGGTGTCCATTCCTTGATTCTCTCTTCAGATGGCCGGGTATTCAGTTGTGGTTGCAATGAAAAAGGTACCGTTCCTGTAAATGGACTTGAAGCTGAAGGTATCACTGATGAGTTCACGGAGATATCGTTCACCGAGGAGATCAAGGCTCATGGAAAGGTGGGGGTTTCTGTTTTTATATTATTCTTGGTTTAGTTGGTGCAATTGGCCGCTGGAGCTAGCTTTTCCGCCGCTTTGACGGATAAAGGAAGTGTTGTAGCATGGGGAAACCTGAGAGACAGTCAGGGAGATGTTACCAGTCACACACAGCTCAGTCAGATGCAGAAAGGTCCAGTTGTTATTGTTCAACATTCGAAGATTGTGATCGTCAAGATCGCCGCTGGAGAAAATCATCTGGCTATGTTATCAAGTGAAGGGGAGCTCTTGACGTTTGGTGAAGGATCAATGGGACAGTTGGGCAGATTAGCGAGATCAAACCATATCAGATCAAGTTTGTTTTATTATGCTGAAATTCAATTTTCTATGTTAATTTTGTGGGTACCTATATTATCTTTGGCATTTTTTCAGGTTATATGGCCGACGACTCGGGTAAACACTTGAAACTAAATGTATTGGAAAACGGAAAACTTGTGAAATTTCAAAATGTGTTTGCCGGTGGCTTCTGGACAATTGCCAGTTCCGAGGACGGACGTTTATTTGCATGCGGTTTGAATAATTATGCACAATTGGGTCTGCCATTACCGACTACAGAAGAGACTCATCCCTCAGACAGCGAACAGATGGAGACTGATGAGAAGGACTATCGAATCACACGGCTTACGCATGTGAAGGCTTTCGATTCCGAATACAAATGGACCCACATTGCTGGAGTACAGCACCTGGTGCTGAGGAATGAAAATGGTACGGTTTTTAGAGTTTATTCTTGGTTTTTCTGAGGAAAAACGAGTATGAAGGGGAGCGTATTAATGTTATTATCAACTTGTCTTGTTTTAGGGGAAGTTTTCGCGATCGGAAAGAACACAGACAACATCTTGGGTCTGGGAACCTGGAAAGGACGAGATGACACCGAATTCTGGCGATATGACAAGTTGCAGAAGGTCATCTTCCCGGAGGGTGTGAAGATCGCCGGAGTGAACGCTTCTCTCGCTTGCACAATCGCTTGGACTGATGAAGGCATAGTTTTGAAATATATTAATCACATCTTTACCCCCATTCACTCTTAATTCTGACTCATTTCAGGAGAATCTTATTCATTCGGCTTTGACAGTGCCGGCCAGCTCGGTCTGGGGATCAAGGACGACGAGGAGAAGATCGTCCCCACGCCCCGGAAGATCCAATCGGCCCATCTGGATGATTACAAAGTACTCCGGGTCTCAGTCGCCGACCAACACGCTGTCTTTCTTGCTCAGCATAAATGAATTGTCATATTGGTTATTGTTATTAGTTCATCATTTTACTCACTCTTTCAAATTAAATCCTTCTGTTAAAACGCTTTTGATTTATTATTGCTCATGTTCAAGGTATAAACACTAACCAAGTTTCTATTAAACAATGTATGTAAGTACAATATACAAAAATGAGAGGTTCTGGAGCCGCGCAAAGATTGGATTGACAAGTTATTAGCTATTATATGATAACGCAAAAATGTCGATATCCATAGGATAAACAAATTTACAATGGTTGAAAGACTACTATCAACAACAAAACGTATTTTGAAAAATTTAAATTGTAGAAGATTCTAAGAATTTCGCTGTATTACACATTGCTTGTATATTATTTGGCTATGACAAAATATAAAACCCAATCTCGCGCGGAGGATGAGATAACAAAGTGAAACAGAGCTGAGGTCGTTTCTTTCTGTTAAAGGCACATCTGTGAAGGGGACCGGGACAAGACCAGCTGGTCCCAGTCTACCTAAAAGCGGCTGTTGTAGCGGCCCGGGGTCAGGGGTTTGTGGTGTCTGACCAGCACCTTGCTGATATTGCTCTTTTCCGTCGCCGGATCGTATCTAATCGGGCTTGTAAGGGTCTTTCTCGGCCGCAGACCGTATTTTAGATTCCCGGGGCTTGTTGAGTATGGCTGGGGTCGGGCGCTGAAACAGGGGATTACTGTAGAATCGTGGAGAAGTTTTTGCCCAAACTTGGTTGTATTAGATATCAAATTTAGTTTTAGTAGATACCATAACCGTCTAATTCCTTCACCATACCCCATGATTAACAGAAAGTGGACTATTACTGAGAGAGGAGAATCCCATGTTAACTTATATTAATTATATTATCCGTACCTTTTGATCGAGGGAATCCTGGGCGAAGTCTTGTGATGTGTGGTCGCTACGATTACTTTGGAGATCTGAAGAGAGAACTCGGCCATTTAGAGGTCCAAATAGTATTTATTACGAAATTCAACCGGTTTTTGAAAGCGATATGGCACATCAAATCGAGCACGATAACTACTACAAGTGCAACAACAACAAAGTGAGTGTTAGAAAATGAGTTAAAAAGGGAGTGCAGAGTGTGAAGTTAGAGAATGCGGCATCTAGCTGGGCCACCCACGCGAGGAGGCTCCCGTTGCACAACGGTCGGGCGATACGCATTCGTCGCGTTAGAATAACCATCACCGGTTCTGTTAAGGGCTCGGCGTTCTCTACGCTAAAGCCAGAATACCCAAAACAACCACAAAACAACGTCAACAAACTATTAGAAATGCCTTTACAAGGTGGACGCGCAAAGAATGACGAATTTTGAGCGCTAAATTTAGAATTCGTCATTCTTTTCGCATCAGATATCGAGTGCAAAATATATATTGACTTACAGGCATTCGGAACGAGCTTAATGAAGTCTTCTTGTAGGCATCGGGAGGGGGTCGGGGAACCGTTGAGAGTTTCATTTGTTTTATTGGAGTGGTTGCAGTAGGCCCATGATACGTAGGAGTAGTTCCACAAGGAATGGGATTCACGAACGTATCAGAGGGGTGTTTGGCCACGACTCGTTGAGACCGGAGCTTCATTTCGTTTAATCTGTCACCCTGACTTTGACCTTTGTCATTAATTGTCGTCTAAAGAAGAGATTGCAATATTATTTTAGTCCAATCAATTCTTTGTTTTACTCACCTCATCGTAATTTCCATTGATGACCTTGGTTGGTTTAGCATCTAACGAGATCTCAACTACATTGTCGTTTCTCCTATCTTCATTCCTTTGAGGACTTCTGTGAGGAGATCTTGTTTTTCCTTGAGAACTTCCTAGTTTCCAACACCACGCCTGCTTCTCAATTAGAAATTGTTGCTGAGGCCCGATGACTGATCCAGGTCGGCATATCCTCAACCATCCCATACATTGCGGAGCAGTCAGTTTGAACTCCTTCATCATCCAACAGGCAATCAGCGTTCCAGTTCTGCCCAATCCAGCCTTACAATGAATGGCTACGGCTCCTGGAGCCTTGTCCACAATATCAATAAATTTGAGGACAATCTCTTGAGTCGGAGTGGATCCATCAATAAAAAAGAGGTCTTGATGATCAAATCCGGCGTCGATGAATCTGAAACAAATTGTTGTGATTTACATGAGGCCTCTGTTATTACTTTGGTGATATTTCTCTTACCTTTTTCTATCATACAACTTGGTGTTCAACCTGACAATCGTTGAGACTCCCTTTTCTCGAAAGTAATCAAAGTAGACCTCCGGTGCGTGATATGGATATCCTAAAAGCAAATAAATTTTTCCCACATTAGACCCACCATTATGAACATAAGATCGATCATGGGGCCCGCAAAAGCTGAGGATCTTCCCGGGGATTATCCAATTGAGATCTCCATTCTCGACTCTTTCGTAGTATTCGTATTCCTCGGGATCAAACGTTTCAAAATTGAGCCAATTAAATTTTAGGGCCTTCTCTACTGCCTTGATTGTATGCTGTAAATGTAACAAATAACTGGGCTCTCCTAAAGCGGCATCTATGTATCCTATGAAAGCTGGTGGTTCTGCTCTTTGCACTCGAAGGTAGGCTTGGTCGGCACCGAGTTTGTGGTAGATTACCTAAAGTTGCATACATTACTGTAGGTAAGATAATATGAAATTTAAAATTATGAGGCATCGTATGAACTTACCATGTAACTAGCAACTAGAAAAGCGGAATTAACTCTATTACAATCATTGGAATCACTGCAGATTACAACTCGTCGTTTTGGATTTTCCTAAAATTATAATGATTACTTTTCAAACGACTTACTTTGAGAAGATTGTCAATAAAAAGACAAGCTTTGTGTAATTCGGCCAGATTTATTGGCCCAAAATCTGAATAGAAGGGATGATATGCGACCTGTTCATCTATCCTGGCATGAATCGTATGATCATCATTCCGTGGCATCTCATGGAACGAACCGAAAAACAACTTGCCCGGAATGATCTGGGCAACATGGCCATACGGCCGTCCGGCCGTCGAGGTCAGGGTCATATTGGCCAACTTAACGGAGAGTGGCGTTAACGGGGGCGATGGGCTTACGTCGTCCGTCTTGAGAGCATAAATGGAGGTCAGCGAGTGCCTGAATAGCGGTCAGTTCGCTCGTAGACAAGGAGAATATAAAAATAACTCGCGGCAAAACAAACTCGCTCTCGAGGAAGCAACGCGACGCTCTCGACGCCTCCGAATCAATGGGGTGGCTTTTCGCAACGGGCGGGAGAGGCTTTGCTTCCCTTCCCCTTCCCAAGCACGTGCCCCTTTAAAGCCATGGGCAGACTGCGCCCGCGAGCAGGGCGCGCGATCTCTGTTTCTGGAAGAGCCGCTCCGCCACCGTCCCATCTGCAACAAAACATCCCCGGAGGAATGCGGGGCGAAGGAATTCTAGAGATTTTTTTGTCAGATCAGTGACTGACGCGTCTCGTGACGTCTTCTTCCCCTTTTCCCCCGTCTTCACGAGCCTGTCCGTCCCACCCTGGAGGGGGCCAATTAGTTCTCAAACATTTGTCTCAGGTTTTTCATGACTATCTAATTCCATTTTCCGTCTGAATCCACAGGTAGAAAGGATGGATGAAAATAAGCGATTTCCGGATCAATTTATAAAGCGGATCTAAGATAAATGTAAACACTCTTATGGGCCAAAATTATCCGAAGCGCCTTAAAGTATCTTAACATCGTCTCTAAGTGCGAGAAAAGGCATAAATACAGCAAAAATTAAAATCTACAATAAAGTACATTTTCTAAATTAAAAAGTACCAAAAATTTATCCAAATATCCTAATTATGCAGTAAAATCAGTGTGAATCCTCTGAAATCTTCTCTTCAAATTTTAAACTCAAGTTTATCGCAAAATAATAAGTTACGGTAATTGTTTTGTGTTTTGAGGGAAACACACGACCCGATGAGTCAAGTATTTCTCCGTAAAAAATATCTCCAAAATATGTCGCTTTAAGTTTCCGGTTAAGCCATAGATTTTATATAAGCGGAAGGAGATCCCCTTTTTACATCGATATTGCCCTTCGCCAGGAGTTTAACTGGCTATATTGAACATGCCAATAGTATTATTTGCATGTAAAATAAAATCGCATGAATATTTGATGAGCTAATATTGATAATTGCAGACGCTCGGCCCCTCTGGCGTTCCCATGAGTCTTGATGGCCTTAGGGAATCATGTGGCCGAGATTGCGCGTCAAGGGATCTGGGCGTCGTTGACCGGAGGCTGGTGTTATGAACCTTCCAACTCTTTGTTCTGCAACACAGTCCACCTCTACATATGGAGTGTTCTGTTGCTCTTTCCACTTCTTTTGGGTCTCTTTACTGCCGGTAGTACAACCTGGGTATTATGTGCGATCTATCTGGTATTCGTCCTGCTTTTGTTCTCGTTGGTCAAGTTTATGACCATTTATTTGCATCGGCTGTTCGATAAGACGGAGCCGATGATTGCCATGAAGGACAAGAAGACCGCGACTTCCGAGACTTTCCGAAGCCCAGTTTCATCGTTTTCGACGACAAGAAGAGAGACTAGTAATATTGATGGACAAGTGGTTGAAATGGTGGAATTGGAAAACAAAGGTGGAGAGAATAAGGCTAACAATCAGGTAGACATCACTTATTCAGGGATTACTCTTTAGGTGGAGCTGGTATTCGAAGATGAACAGAGCTTGGCATCTTTGGCATTGTCTGCGGGAAGTGGGGAGAACTCGAGTAATGCTTTGTTGGGGATCTCGAAGAAGGATCGGCAGGGAATTGCACTGCCGACGGATAGTCTGGAACTCATTCCATTGCCTAAGAATAATAGGTGAGGGTAAAATCACTTATTTTTACAACATTTTTTTGATTAATCATCATATTAGATTCGAAAATAGATATGGGTTTTCCATTAACTTCTGACCTTATTTTAGTGATCTGATCCGTCAACGAAGTTTTATGAGTGGTCGAAAAATGAGCGAACCCAATTTTGGCCGGTTGATTCGACGGAGTGACAGAGCGCTAACAGATCCAGGAAGAAAGATTCGGAGGGCCAGGAGCAGCAGTGACACTCATGGAGAGATAAAACGAGGTTATGATGGGACTCTGACCGTCAGCAATGTCCATTTTGCTCATGTAAGTTGTAGAAAAACTTATATTTACTAAAATCATTTCCGACATTAATATAAACCTTTTAGGAGACGAATCTCAAGAAAAACGAGTCTCAGAGTGGAAAGAATAACTATTCCAGTTGCGAAGGTAGGTAATCTAAATTTACGGTTAGTCATCTTACTTTAGATAATGAACCCTGCTGCTCTAAATACATTGATAACGAACCCTCGAGCTCCAAACGACCTGAAAAAACAAAAGCTTTGGCTATAATTCCAAGCACTGCATTGCACCGGACTTTGGAAAGGATTGGAAACGAAAATCTCCCGCAGTTGAGAACCGACCGAGAAGGAGATTTGAAGATGCAGATCACAAAATTCTTGGAAGAACTGATCGATAAGCATCCAGAAACTCTAGATGCCATTGAGAATGTGAGAATGAGTCGGTTATGCAAGCAAGATGGGGTAGCCTACAAAGTGCATGAGCCAGATTCGATAAACTCGAGGTACAATTGTCATGGATAATATATTAGGTTGGACGGAAAGTTCGTACGATTTTTTACTGCTGCTATTTTTTCTTGCGCTGATGGAAAAAGACAAACACAAATATATGGTGTCGGTAGGGGACAGGCATCCCTATCTAGCAGTACAACCTTCAGCCATCTTAAGCATTTACGAACTGAGAACTTAATTTAGACATTTACCCATCTTTGGTCCAAAATTACAAATCCTTGGCTGGTTTGTTTAATAAGGCCTACCAGGAAATTGTTTTGGCACTGCTAAAAAGCCTTCTTCTGTAGCTCTTAATATGCGTAAAGTCGCCGGGGACTAAATCAAAACATAGCCATAAAATTTGACTTTTGCAGGACCACCCCAAGTTTGAATATAACTGCAACCGCCGCTTTGCCGGTGCATTTCTATGTGTAAAACTATGATATGCAGAAACTAAGGACAATCCCTTACACTCAGCTACCCCTCAATAGCCAACTGTTTTGCCGTACGACGTAATAGAACTAAATTACTTTTCTCAAAAAATCGTTGGTGAACTGTTGGATCATCCCGTACAATTCTAAAAAGAGCTCATAACATCTTTCCACTCCTCCCTTTCTTGGGTGCAAAATAGAGCCGCTTTATTGCTCTACTACCTCGTGAAACAATGGGCTACCATTGTTGACTGTCACAAAATTACGCGCATTGCTCTACAGCTATAATTTTTTGCAATTTTGTCTCTTTGCGGATAACCCGAGGCATCTGTGATCCGGTTTACTCATGTTGCACGTAAAGGGCTCTCTATGTGCCTTACTGCACCCTATTACAGAGACAGACAATAAGAAATACGCGGAATAATAAGAAAAAGTTTTCATAGGGGGCCTTTGCTGAAGACTTGGTTGAAAGTGTTGCTATTATTTTATCCGACACGCTTTTTTATGATTTCTAATTGTGTTTAACGTAGTCAGAAAGACCACTGGACATTGCCTAAAAAGTTTCAGAGCTTCATCGAAAGCGATCTGGAAACTAGAGTTTGCGTTCTGGACCCTACCCGAAATAGCCGCAAAGCGGAAAACCTCTTATAATTAAGCTCGTTTTGGCGGAGCTAACGATTGGCACGTAGCATATAAATCTTCACACTGTACTCTTGTATATGCTAGGTATTTACGGTGGGCAATCGGTCTTGGCGCGAAAAAAATTAAATTGAAAGTTGGGTAAAAAATCGTACGAACTTTCCGTCCAACCTAATAATTTTTTACATAACTCGTCAAACTTAATCTAATTTTAGTGAAAACACCTCTCCATCGGCTTTACAACTTGGCCTTCGACAAGGAACTCATGTCGCTTATGATCATGAGGACACCACAGACGGGGCAGTTCACTCTTTTCAAGACGAACACGGAAATTGGTGGACGTATGCCTTCGATGAACAAGGAAGTGGGACTGCACAAGCTCTGGGATCAAGTACAGCCATCGCTGAGTTATTTGACAGGAGAAGAGAGAAGAATTATGATGGAAATGAGGAGAAGATCAAGAGATTTCCCAAAGTTCGGCATCCAGATGACCATGAGTTTTCTTATAAATCGACCGGTCGGTTGAGTGATGCAAGACCGGTGGAATTGACCAAAAAGAAGGATCATAGGAGGAGTTTGTCGCTTGGGCCGAGAGATTCTGTCTTAGTATCTTCTAACGCATCTTATACGGAGCTGGAAAACTTTTCGGTGGGATCTTCTGGCCATAAGCCTCAAGAAGATGATAGTGACTCGGACAAGTGCATATTGGATCGCCCAACCAACGTTTTCCATCCTTCTGGAACTACGAATGCCGCCGAATATGGGTCTAGAGGGGAGAGGATCAATAATATTGACAATACTAACAAGTAAGCACATTGCACTTGCTTCTACCGTAATCTGAATCATAATTTTTGATAATTTTAATTTCAGTAATAACCGTCCATTCATTTCGTTTGTAAATTTGGCCTCGAGATTGTATAATAATCAAATCCAACGGAATTCTCCGGGTAATCGAGAACGGGCTTCAATTCATTCCTCCTCTGCCACCCAGTGGAATGTTCCTTATAATTTTCATCCAAACATGTCTCACCAATCGCGAATGGCATTGGAAGCGTTTGCTTTGGAGAGTAGAAGGAGGCTACAGGTGGACTCCGGAGAGCGTCTTCAATGGTTGGTCGATTTTTTATTTTTTTGGTATTTGATGACGTTGTTGTAGGCATGATTATATGAGGTTGGACAATGAGCTTATGGTGCTGGAAAATGCGAGCAATTCGAGTAGAAGACAATCTAACAATTGTAAGTTAATCATTAATGAACACCTTTGACTTTTTAGTCGCTCCACCTCGAGTTCGAACTCTTCGACCGCCTCCGGCCAAACTAAATTACTATTATCGACTCCGATTGTTCCCGAAATGGGTGCCTTTCTACAATCCAAATGGTGTCAAACTTAAGGTAGGACGATAATCTTACGTTATATGTATTTAGTTATACTTCTTTTAGCAATTAAAAATCTCAATTTCAGCTCAATCGTCTGGCCCTTACCGCCTTGTTCGACAGAAATCGCTCGCTGTCATCGTGTGTATTTGATATCATCATCGGGTCTCTAGTAACTCTAATGGCTGCCATTGTCATTCATCGAGGCATTTATTCGGACATCTGCACTTTAATCTTTGCATTTATTGTGGCTGGAGCTCAGGTAGCCTAAAACAATATAATTTTTATCCCCCAATTTAGTTTTCTCTCCTCAAAAGTGTCCAACCAGATGCCGCATCTCCAATTCATGGTTTCAATTGGCTGGTTTGTTACTCCAGAGCAGTTTACTTTTGTCTTTTTTGTGCAATTGTCCTCTTATTGGAATGGGAATTGGATCATATTGGCTCGGCCTTTGCCTCCCCCAGTCGGATCAATCGAGTTGGTCTTCAGTGGAATCCAAAATATGCTTCTGAGATGACTTTCGAAGCAATGATAGTGATGATGCGGGACTTTGTGGCAGCTCTAATCCTGTTCTTACCCATCATGTTCACCCTCGGACTGCTTCCTCAAGTCAATACATTAGTTATGCATGTTTTGGAACAGGCCGAAATGAATCTGTTCGGAGGCACTGCAGCTTTTTCAATGTGTTCTTCCATCTTTTCCGTGACCAGGTCTTTGACGGCCATCGGAATCTTGGCCATTCTTGGGAGTTGGATCAATTTCATGGAGCCGGATTCAACTCAAAATCTCTACTTCTCAATTTTCGTTGCGATTATGTCATCATTTTCGTATGTGGCATCAAGGTAGGATAAATTTATATTGATTTAGATGACCAAAATTGCTTTTTTATTTTATTTAAAATAAATTTTAGATGGTCCAACAACCCTCTGTTTTACCAAATGCTCTGGGAAAAGTGCTGTTCCTGCTGGGAAAATGGGATTTTCTGTAAAACAGCGCCGGAGAGTGTGGCCGAATCTCGAGTTACGTATCGACCAAAGGATGCCAACAGTGGGCAATCCGTGTTTTTGGAATTGCGAACGGTGGATGAGAAGAAGAATTCGAATGCCCATGACTTTATGTCTGGGAAGGGTATGACCGATCCTTTGCCGGATCAAATTAGACATACCTTGGTGTTGAGAACACAACATGATTGCTTTGTGTTCATCTTGAACAGCTGTTTGTTATTTGCTTTACATTCCACATCCGTTTTTACAGCGGCCCAGCCTCATTTCCAGGTAAGATAGGATGCAAACTTTTAGTCATCACATTTTATATTGTTCATGTTCTTTTTCTTGTTTGTCATCATCCTTCATCTCGTATTTCAGACGATCTGTTGTTGTGTTTGCGCTGTCATTGGAGTATTAAACCATTACATCTACCACCAGATGAGGTCCCACACCCCCTGGAAGATCTTCGCCCGTCCAATTCTCCGCTCTTTCGAGTATAATCAATTCGAGACCACGGTTCAAGCTAAATTAATGTTTTTCGAACGGGCTCATGTCTGGCTTCAAGTCATCGAGAAGTATTTGATCTATCCAATTACTATCATCAGCTTCCTAACCACGGATAAATGGATCTTTGAGTCCATTTTGTTGACTACTTTGATCTCTTTCCGACTTTTTCGACAAGCTTATTCAGCCCCTCAGATGTTATATGTCCCGTTTGGGGCTACCTTTATCATCACTGCATCCAATTTCCACTCAAATGTTTATGAGAACACGTTCTTCCAGCGATTCTTCCCCCAGAAACCACCATTTTTGTTGTTGTTCTACCTGTTGGCAGTGATCTGGCCAAAGATTGAAGAGCTGCTGCTGAAATTGAATTTCATCTTTGTTTATATTGCACCTTGGCAGATCTCCTGGGGATCTGCTTTCCACGCGTTCGCTCAGCCGTTCGCGGTGCCTCACACTGGATTTATGGCAGCCCAAGCAGTGGTGTCAAGTGTAATATCAGCACCTCTCAATCCAGTGTTAGGTAAATTCTGAATTTAAAGTTCATGCATTTCTCCGCCTCTGATCTGCTTATTTTTGGATTTTCAGGTTCCTCCCTCTTTCTTCTGTCATACTGTAGACCCGTGAGATTTTGGGAAAAGGATTACAATACAAAAAGAGTCGACAATTCGAATATAAGACTGGTCTCCCAGCTGGATCGAGGGCCAATGATGGATGATTCCAGTCTGAATGCCATCTTCTATGAGCATCTGACGCGGTCTCTTCAGAAGTCTTTGGCCGGCGATCTGGCCATGGGAAGATGGGCATCTTCTGTTGAAGCCGGGGATTGTTTTATCTTAGTCAGTCTCTATCTCAGTTGTATGGTGCATATAATTGAAGTGGGCAATGGGTTTGTAACCTTCCAAGTGAGTGTTTATTTTGTTTGCGGCGACTTTGCCATCTCATTTTTGTAATTAAATTGCTTTAGGTCCGAGGATTGGAATTCCGCGGGACTTATTGTCATCAAAGAGAAGCCGAAGCCATCAGCGAAGACTGGGCTGATGGTGGAGGATGCTGTTGCTGTACTTTGGGAAGCATCCCGGGATTATTATCATATAATAATGCTTGGGCATTAAGGTAGGATCAATTGGCCACCTAACCAGTATAATATCATTTTTATCGGTTGTGTTTTAGATGGCTTGCGTGGGAAGTGACCTCCAGTAAATACGTAATCGATGGCTACTCCATTACTGACAATTCTGCAGTAAATCTTCTTCAAGTCCATGAACTTCGAAGGCTTTTGGTCACCCTCTATGTCAAATGTATTATATATTATTGCACTCGAAGCAAAGATCTGTCTGCTTGGATGAAGAACACAGTCATCATCAAGGCTATGGAGCCCATTATGAAGAGTTCCACCTACTCAGATAATGATCCCATGTTCTGCTCAGCCAACGATGAGGACTTTGATATTAATTTAATGGCGATTACTAAACACAAATTCTTGGAAAAGTATGGAGCTTGGATAAAATATTGTTTTGAGGAGAGAAAGAAGGTTGTGTCGTAAGTTGAGGGGTGCTTTGATAGGGTTTTTAATCATTTCAGGAAGAGAAATCTGGATCTGGAGCAAGTGAATTCGTTTTGCTTTGCCTTGTCGATTCTTGGAAGACGTGCCCTCGGGGCAGCTGCCTACAATCGACATGCAAATGCCGCGGAATCTTTTCTCTATGGACTGCATTCCCTGTTCAAAGGGGATATGAGGTGAGGCAAATGAAATAATAAAACGTTTTGATCAATATTCCGATGATTTTTCACACTTGAAATTCTAGAGTTGCATCAGTCTCGGATGAATGGGTTCTGGCTGATCCAGAGATCCTAACTACAGTAATCTCCCCAGCTGTCCGAATGGCCTTAAAACTTCATCAGGATCACTTCGCGGCTGTTGATGATTACGAAGAATACGAATCCTTCTACTACAGAATCCTTTATTACCAAGATAACATCTTCATCTCGCATGAGGTAAGACATCTCAACATAATTCTATTAAAAACATTTTAGCACGATCCAGCTTGGAGACAAGCGATTATCGCGAATACTCCGTCTCTCCTAGCTCTGCGGCATATGTATGACGAAAGTCAAGATGACTACAAAGTTATCATGCTCAACAAAATGCATCTGAATATGAGGTAGGGCTTCAGCATTGATTTTATTGTCCTCTAGGGTAATCAAATTGAATCGAGAATGTGTCCGGGCTTTCTGGTCCGGTCAACAACAAGAACTGATCTTCTTGAGGAATCGGAATCCCGAAAGAGGATCCATCCAGAATGCAAGACAAGTCCTGAGGAATATGATAAACAGCTCCGCCGATCAGCCCATCGGATATCCAATTTATGTGTCCCCTCTGACCACATCCTTCATAGAAACACACTCTCAGATTCCGGAGATTATGGGAAGACCCATCACTTTCTGTTCCATTGGAAGTCAGTTTATGAAACTGTTCGGGAGATTGAGAAAACATTTCGGAACCTCTGGATCATCTAATATTACTCAAGGAACGGGAGGAAATCAACAAATATTTGGACAACACCAAGGGCAAGCCTACCAATTAACTCCTGAGTTCAGAAGACGAGGGAGAAATCCAGAGAAGAAGGAAGATTCGGCTAGCCAAACATCTCAAGTGGAAGGAACTCCTTCGGTCCATATGAGAAGTAGAGCAGATACCATCAATGCAGTAATTAATGTAGCTCAAAGAGAACGAGAGAGACCAAAATCTGAGATCAAAAGCGAATTCCAATTGAAGGATAAGGCAGTTGAAATCATCGATATTTCAAAGGTCAGATCTATCAAGTGTAATATAAATAAGTTGGTTTTAGGTCTCGAAAAAGCTCAATGAACCACTAAGATCTGAAATGTACTTGGTCAACTGGCCTAATGCAGAGTTCCGAACTAAAGGAGGCAAATCTGGATGGCCTAGCGACTTCGAATTGAGAAACGGGCTAAAAGGAGTTGTTGTTCATGAATGGCATCCCTTTCACGTCAACCCCGACTTCCGGTCACACAAAGGTTATATCGTCTGTCTAGTAAGTTCATCCTTTCTACTTTGAATGATTTAGGAAAACGTCTAACTGTTACTTTAGGTCAGAATCCTCCACAAAAACGATCATTTGTTCGTACCGGTAGCCTTGAATGGCCTCAAAGAATATCGAGGGGATCGAGTTCAGACAGAAACTAATCTCTAAATGTGATCTCGTGTAAATAATTTGTTAGAAAATCAAAATAAATTTATTTTGCATTGTTCATGTTTCATCCTCTACAAAGTTTTTCAAATTTTTATGCGTGAACCGCACCTGAAATCTAATTATACTATGGGTCGATAAGGGTACGAAAATGCGAAAGTAATATCTTTACGCAAGATGTTACTCTTGAAAGTCATAGCTATTTTGGCCAAAAAATATTTTGGATTTACTCAAAAACGCAGAAGTTTTACCGCCTGGGCGCACCTTGCGCAAGGTCTGTTACACTCTTCCACTTGATCCGGAAAAGCGTCATTTGCTTGCGTAGGTGGATAAACACGTTTTCTATTGGGAGTAAAAAATTATCAATTATGCAATTTTTTGCAATTTATAACACGAAGAAGTTTTTTTTTGACGAAGCGGTTGAAATTTCTATATTTTCATTGATTTTTCGCAGTTTTCGAGTGTTCGTAGCTGCGGAGGGAGGCGCAATAAAAGGTCAACGCGAGCCTCTTATCATGTGATACCATTTTTATTAATGTTCGTCGCGAGTTAAGATAGTTTTACGTCTTTTATCTTCTTATCCTTGAATTTTCAGATATTCTCTCCGCTACTTCTTCCCAATTGTGTTCCAACTCCAATTGAATCATGGGTATCTTGCCACCAAATGACCGCCGTCAACCTCCCAGTCGGCGTATTGAAGATGCTGTCCAAATCACTTATGATGAGTAAGCTTTTGATTTATATTGCAGTATCTCCTTTTAGTTATACTTTCGATGATTCGGACGCCGAAGACGAGGTCGTGGTCATTATTGATCGCCCTGTTTCCGACTCGGATTCTGATTCTGGGGTTCCTAATGGTCTGGCGGATCGGAATACGAGAAGAAAGGACAAGTTTATGGCCAGGAAGGCCGTCCGGGAGGCCAGGAAATCGATGAATCTTGGAACTGTTGATGGGATCAACATCAAGAGGAATATGGGTGCCAGGAAATGGAGGCGGGTAGAAAGTGGTAAGTGATTCAATGGTTTAGTTGGCTTTACAAGATTTGGGCGTTTATTTATCGTCTTCAGCTCGGATCTTGTCCAGTTTCACTGATGCCGGCGATATCTGTTTTGACTGTTCTGACCTCGTTCCCGAGCATTTATCGGCTTTCGCTCGCATTCTTCAAGATCAAGAATGCATGAAGGTACATCAAACATCGATTATGTTCATTCATAACGTCAGATAATATGTTGTTGATTAATTTTAGATCTAAAACGTTTTATTTTAGGCCTGGAACAACTTCATCGAGAAGGATGAGGCCGAGCAAAACGAATACCTTGCTCAATTGGACAAGGAAAACGATCTGGATGAATCATTTGATCGTCTTTCTCTCGATTCTGATGTTCATGTTGAACATGATGCAAGAAAACGTGAGTTTTTGGTGTCTTTCTGTTATTCTTCTTTAGATCATCCCGCCTATTCAACTAGTATGGCGTTCCATCAACTCGATCGTCGGTTTCGCGATGCTCTGAGTAAAAGGCATGTCCCCATCGACTTAATCGACAAGTTGGAGGGTAATCTGAGGACCCAATTCCAAGAAGATCCAAGTGTAATATGGACTGATACCTGCGATTCCTCGTTCCGCCGGTTCTACATCCATGCCGTCGCTCAATACCTCAAATTGAAGTCCAAAAGTAGTCAAGGAAAGGGTCGGCTAAAGGAGACGCAAGTGTTTAGCACCGATCAGACCTTCTCTCCCCCTGATACGAAGCTTGTTTCTTTAATAAGATCGATTAGGAATGCCTCCAGACAGATCAGTTGAGGTTTGTGAAGTTATTATTTTGTGAAATACACGTTTGTACTTTTATTTGAAGCTATTTTGATGTTGTATATGTGAAGTAAGAGGGGGAAACGGCTAATTTATCCAATTAGTCCCTCTACAAAGATGGCGTAAATAATCCAATCAACAGATCAAGCTTTATTGCGAGTGTTTTGAAGTTGTAAAGTAATGGGAAGCCTAGTTATTGCATATTATTGTTCTCGGAGATTTTGATTAGATCTTTCATCTGTTTTATCAGCGATTTTAATTCTGACGGGGAAACCTAAAATAAGATCACATGTGTAAATCGTCGAGTAGTAGATGAGTCACTTACATTGAGCTTCAAACAGAGTTGCAGAATTAACTTCTTGAGTCGAATTTGTTCTTCGCCCACCATTAAGTATCCATCGATTGGAATTTTCTCTTCCCGACGCTGAAATTACGTAATTTGTCGCGTTTATCATCGTAAAGTATGAAGTAAAAGGGTTGTCTTACTCTGAAGAAGTGCAAATACCATTGCCCCATAATGGTGAAGAAGGCAGAGAGACAAATAACTCCATATATCAGGAAGATTATCTTGTAGAAGGCCTCCGTATTTGTTTTTGATGTTACATAGATATCACCCAGACCTTAGAGAACTAAATTAGATTCATTACAAGCACAATCGAGGAGGTAATAACCAGAAATCTTGAATTTGAGGGCTTACCGACGGTGGAGAAGCTGACGACACTAAAAATGCATGTTATACTTGAGATCAAAGAGAAGGTAATTCTAAAAATTGTTCCTTACCAAAAATATAGGTCTTCTAATGTAAAATGGAAACGCTTCTCGAAGCACAATGTCTTCAGCAGGAATGCTGACAACAATAAACATCCAGCGATGCAGAATGGCAATCGTATTTCTCCTCGAATCCAAGGACTTCTCATTCGTCTCACGGTACTACTCACAATCCAATACAGCCTCGCTACTGTCTTTACTGTTGAATCTAGACAAACCAGACAAAGCGGGATCCCGAATATACAGTATATTATGCACACGATCCTACTGTAATCGGTGGTCGGATAGATGTTACCGTACCCAATGGTGGCAATTGTGGTAAGACAGAAGATGGAGAGGTTGGCAATGCCATGCTTGGACATTCCATCATCGATTTGATAGAAAAGATGGGCTCCGAAGGTGATATAAGCACCAAGCAGACCGTAGACAAAGATGAAGGGAAGTGTGACACGGAGAAGCTGGAATTACACACAGTGTAATATTAGACATTCTGAAATGTCTGTGGGGTCTTGGGAGTGGAATTGGTGTCATTAATCACCTCGAAAAAGAAAATTCGTAACACGTGTAACATGAAGGATACTTATCAGTCTGTCGGAAAAATAACGGCGGATCGTCGCAGCAAAATGTCTCGCCTCGCCGCTATCGCGCACCAAATCCCCAGCCGCGGCTTGCAATCGCAAAGCGATGATGGGCGATTCCGAGGCGCGACGATCCGCCGTTATTTTTCCGACAGACTGATATTACTTCTTGACCAATCATGTATTTTTTAATTTTAATAATTTTGATTCCAAATCTATTCAAAAATGAATTTCAGACCGTCATTTTTAATTGTGAAAACTACAGTAATCCGAAACCCCCAAAAATCTCCAAAAGTAGACCTGTTTTTGTGAACTCACCCTCTTCAGAAGCGAATTTTCGCGGGAAAAGTTGTGGCTGAAGTCGAGTTGAAAGAATAACATCGAGAATAGACCGTACCCCCTCTCCTACTGCATCCACAAATGATTTTAGGGTGTCTTAAATGGAGGCAAAAGAGGCCAAACAAAAAAGGAACGTTCAGAAAGGAAGGAGAAGAAGAAACAAATCGGAACGGCCCTTCTTTCACCGAAGAAATACCTTCTTTATTCATCCAAACGTATTTTACATAATCACACAGCATTTTTTCTTGGCCACCGGCACATTTGTATCCCCCGATTCTCTCTCCTTTTTCGATCCTTCCCCCGATTTCTGTGGCTGTGGAGTCGGCGATTTGGGCTTGGGCGACTTTTTCTTCACCTAAAATCATATTTGTAGTTTAAACTAGAAGGTGTAAGGAGTTGTTACAGCCTGCGGGGGTCGCCTTTCAATATGATTTATTCGCTTTTTTCGACTCTGGAAAAGTGCGCACTTTCGTCTAGTGTAATATCGGAAATCTGACTATTTATGGCTAAATTACTGCGGCATATTAGGCTTTTGCTCCCTGGAATAAGAACATAAATCTTTTTGGCTATTTATACGGCCTAAAGGGAGAGAAAGGGCTGAAAATATACAAAAATATTGTTTTAGAAGCGCTAAAGTCATCAATAATTTTAAAAATTGATTAGAAAAATTTAAATTTTGGTCTTAAAATCTTTTCATAAACTCATCAATGCAGGGTTTGTTATTTCAATCAAAGATCGTGAGATTATTTGAAACAAAATAGTTTGAAACATCCAAAAAATCTGTTAGATAGACTAAAATTAGGTGGAATTTCAAGTAATCAGTTAAAATGAAGACAAGTTTCTTACCGATTCGAGAAGTTCATCCACCTTTGGCCAATCAGTCTCCTGATCGCAGGCCTTGTGATACAGCACACTCCCCTCGCTGTCCAATAATATAACTCCTCCCTGCTGGCCGAATTCCTCGCAATCCTCGGACCCAACCTTCAATTTGTCATCGGTGGAAATTTCGGCTAGCTGAAAGAGAGAATACAATAAAAATTATTACAATAAAATCGCTTTAATGGAGGTCTAACAACAGAAACTTTGAGCTCTTTGAATTGGTTCGAGAGTCGGGAGAACAAACTGCGAAAAGGACTGGAACCGGATTCAATAACTTTGTTTTTCGGTAGGTACGAAGGTGGAGGAGCGACGGTTTAGTCCATTAATCGGCGGCATTATCTGGGAGTTGACAATGGAGTTTGGGGAATAGAGGGCTTTAAAATTGTCTTAGACATCATCTTTACGGTCGATGTCCGAATACTTGGTCATAGGAGGGATCGGGCAGTTTATCAACGGAAAGACGAGACATTGCCGAAAATGAGGAAAGACACGAAGAAGAAAATTATTTCTTTATTTTATCTCCAAAATTGTTTTTTGCAAAATCCTTGTTGGTCATCCTTTTTCTGAAATCCTTTTTCTGAAGGGTAAAAATCGTCGTACAGATGATCCAAAAGAATCTAGCCCCAATTTTTGAAAAATTTTATCAAAAACTGGTTCGAATAAAAGAAAGCTTTTCCCTTTCTTGGCAGTTCGAAGCTACGGTAATGTCTAGACCCTTAATACCAAGATTGTTGGCAAAAACAATGCTTGTGCGCTATCAGCAACGTAACGCAGCGCCGATCCTACATAGCTGACACGCACAATCATCCTTTTTGTCAAGTGTTAGAAACAGTTCCACGTTGCGCTTACTATCAGCCGTCTAATTGCTTACAGTGTTTTCTTTTATACCCTCTGGATGACCTTAATCAATCGCAGTGTCCTTTTACTTATTACAATCTTAATTTTTTACAACAAACCCGTTACTTTCGACCATTTCTTCTTTTACTTTTTTGCACTCCCAACCCCTTATTACTACTGCTTAAGGTCACAAGTGTCTTTTTCATCTCAAGTTTACGATCTCATAAAACCTTTGAAACAACAATGACCTTTATTTCACCCCGAGGCGCTTTCGAGTGACCGGTGGATTTCACTTTTTTTTTTATTTTTTGGCCAAATTAAGGCCACGTTTTTTCGGGGCGGAAATAAATTTTAAAAGTCGAATCGTGTTAGGGCCTAGTGTCAGAATGTTACAATTTATGAGATGGAGTGGATTAATCCAAAGGTTTCGCGGGCTTTCGGAATAGCAAACATAAAGTAATGTCGGAGTATTACAAATTCTACGCTTGGGGGTGTAACAATTGCATCATATCAAAAAATTGTGGTGCAAAGTTTTAAACTGGCCTTAGGGTTGGAATACGCAAATTCTGATTTTTTGAACTTTCAAAACATGCGTCCTTATGCTGATACAGTTTCCATGAAATTTTTAAATTAAAAAAAATTAAATTTCAGACTGCTCTAATTTTTTGGCAACGCTTTATTTTTGGATTAAAGCCGTCACGGTGACATATTCAAACAAAACTTATTATGTAGAACGCCATTTTATTTTTCCGTTTTAACCGTCATAACGAAGCTCAAACTTCCAAAAAAATTTACTTTGGGTTGACACAACAATAATCGTACAGTAGAGTATGTTTTTTACACCATTTCATTGTAACGTTTCTCCCCATCAAAAAGTAATAAAACCAAAACTTTCCACTCCTCTTCCGGTGAAAAAACGGTAAAAAAACTAGAGTAAAACCAGGATGATAATTTGAGTTTATAGCTTCAGAATTGCCCATTCCCCGAACTTGTTTTTACACCTAGCCGCCGAGCCATTAAACCAGTCCATTACCATAAACTTTACTCTTTTCTTTGCTACTTTTTATATTGTTTTATCTCCCAAAACTCACCAAATGAATGGCCCGCTGACCCGAGATGGAGATGGCAGATTGGCGATGCTGGATGATCCGGGCCAAACTCTGTTCTTCATCCAGTAAAAGGCGGAAGGGAACTCCGACCAGCTTCAGGAAACCTCCACCTTCTGAAATGGGGGATCAAGATAAGGTCAGGGGTCGGATTACAGGTTTTGGAGGGGAACAGCTGAGGAAATTGTAGACTTTTTATGATGTTTAAGTGGTAGTCGTCTTTTATCACCGTTTTTTAGGAACTTCTTGAGCTTTCATGATCTTTAATTTAAGTCATCAGCTGATGTGAAGGATAATATAAAAATCTTCGGAGATCGGCATTTTCTACCTTAATTCGCTTGGGGCAAAGGTCATACCGAATTTTTTGGATCCTATCTTCTCTGTTATAAAGTTTGCATCATCTTCCAAACTTTTAGCAGAAAACATTTTTGTCATCACTAACTGTAGATACTGTATCATAAAAATCCTAAATTGTAATCCAAAATCTCGTCGAACCACTTCACTATTGATAGCACGGGGTTTTAGTACACTTGCACTTCCTTGAAGGAGAAATAAACTATCTTAACTTAACAGCTGACTCCAAAGACCTACTATAATATAACAAATGACCATAGAACATGGCTAATCTTATCATTTTTACTATTTTTATGACCGCGCATTATTTACCCACTTTCTTTTATAATTTATGACATAACCTTTGACCTATCATTATCTTACGCTCTGATTTTTGAGATTTTTTTTATTTCTGATACTTGAATTAGAACACTTACCTCCTCCACTGGACTTGGTTAATAATAAAATATCACAGTCCAATGCCTGGAACTGTGGGAGCTTTTCGTACATTTTGAGAACATGCTCAGCACAATCTGAGGAGCTGAACGAGTAGACGACCTCGATGAACATCATGTTGTAGGGACTGTTCTGGACGTAAGAAAGGAGCGTGCTCTGGCCTTTCGACTTCTCTTTACTGCCCAGTTTTATATCTGAAAATTTAGTCAGTAGGATTTAAAGACATGTGTAATCAATTCAAAGAATACTTCAATGATTAACGCGTCGTAATGAATGACCCATTTTTCGAATGTTGGTGATTTTTGGGGAAAATGCTACAAAACTGTATTTTAAAGCTATTCAATAACTTACTGTCCACAGATTTGGGACTATGTGGCCCCGCTACTTCCTGTACAACATTATCCACCGACACCAGAAAGTTCTCCCAGTCATTCCAGGCCTCGGTTAACTCCTTAACTCCTGAAATCAAAGAATAAATTTCTTATAAATAATTCAAAAGTAATGTCAAACACGTAACTCTCTGATTTCTGTAATTCTCCCGCTCCCTTTGTCTCGATACAATAGTGATATTTAAAGACAGGCTTCAAACAATTTTTATGTTTAAACTCAACTTTGCATCACTCCGAACAGCCGTTGAAAAGTAATGTAAAACCAGTTGTATTAAATAATTTGGCGACAACTCACCGATTTCGGGGTCTTCTGAAGCGAGTTGTGTTAATTTCTGATCGTATTCATCTTTTGTTTTCACCCCCAGGGCATCGTAGACCTTGGCCAGTTGGACCGAAAACTCTGTGCATAGCTGTTTGTTTTGCAAGTGATTCGCCATAAAACTTATTGCTGAGGTTGACTTTACTTTCTGAAATAGTTTTGATTAGTCGAGGTCACTTGGAACTGGTTATTTTACATTATTATGATTTAATTTTGAGTCAGAGATGATGACATTATGAACAGCGTGATTTATTGTTTGGAATTTAATTTTGAGACCTCTTGAGACACATTTAGTATATCTTTTGCCACTTTTTGGTCTGTTATATTACTTTGGACCATCTTTTTATTTTTATGAAAAAACGATGACACACAACAGAAATACTTTTTACTTGACGCAAAACTTATTTTTGATACATATTCTATTCTTTGGGACCGTCAAAATGTCACGGACATTCTTGTTCGACCAATTATATTACATTAGTCATCTTTTCTACTTTTCTAGAAACTGATGATTTATATTCTGTTCCAGCCGATTTAACTATTACTATTGGCGTCTTAAAACCCATAACTATGGTATAATTCTCTTTAACCAAACATTTTGCATAAATTTTTGACCTCTTATATAACTTTGGGTTCATATTTCCTGAAATGACGTCATTATTTCCTCTCTTACTGTTTCTTTCCCTCAAGATAGGAGATTGTAAAAGTGAGACATGGTTAACTCAAAGTTTTTTGTCTGATCAGACTTCTGAAGTTTTTATTTTTTTTTATGACTTCATCTGATTTTTTTATCATTTGAGCCGGTTAAGCGCGACATTGAAAGCGAATCGAGAGAAAGAGATGAGTAGAGAGTTTCAGGATGAAGATCACTCTGCTCCTACTCACTTTGGTTTACTATGCGGAAGCGACACCATTCGAAGTGAGTTTAATTTCGCTTTTGATTACTTTTATTTTTCGATTTTTGAGTGAACAGTACTAATTAGAATATAAAAAGTGTTCGAATTTCATCAACAGATCTGGTCAAAACTATTAGATTGCATAAAAAGTTTTAACTATTTTTTTTGAAATGTTTTATTACTCTGTAAAAGGCCTCATTGAAATTCTAGCAATTTCAGAAAATACAGTAATTGCCTGGATTTTTTGATCGAAATTCGTCAAAAGTTCGAAACTGCGATTTTCAATCTACAATTAGTAAAAATAAGAGTAAGATGAGGCTTCAAATATTTCGCCAAAAAGGTTTTTTCTCAGACCCCTCCTAATTCAGCGATTAATTAATGGACTATGCAAGCACATGCATATGCAAAGCATACGAGTTTGTTCCAAATCTGCGATGATTTGCGTTGTTTTCCGTCGATATTCTTGCAATATTTTTATTTCCACAAGTGAAAGAAATTGATTTCAGATCTACTGGAACGTCCCCTCCTATCAATGCCGGAAATATTTCAACCCCGAAGACTACTCGATAACCACAAACAAAAATCAAATCTTCCGCGGTGAAAAGCTGGTCGTATTTTACGAAAAAGACCTCGGTTTATATCCCTATTGCGACGACCAACAGGAAAGCTACGAGACCAACAAAAGCCTCCATGTGCACTGCGAGAAACCGATCAACGGAGGAGTGCCTCAGGTAATTCTATTTTTATTTATTCAAATTAGAAAAGGAAGTTGATTTAAGTGCTCATATCGAGAAGGTGAAGAAGGACGTTGTTCGGCATATCCCTGACGAGAACTTTGATGGTCTGGCTATCATTGATTACGAGCGATGGAGGCCTTTGTTTGATCTGAATTGGACTACGAGGAAGATCTACCAGGAATACAGTATCCGGCTGCTCATGAAGAAATATCCTGAGCTACCGAGGACCAGTCTGGCTTATCTGTCGCGATATCTCTTCGAATATCATGCCAAGCAAGTTTCAGTTAATTTCAAAAAGTCCAAGTATTTGAATCTTCAATTTGCATATTCAGATTTTTGTTCAGATCTCGATGAAACTTTGCTTAAATTGACTCAAAAATTTTCTAATACATACTCGAAATTTTTAGCATGCGTTTTAGGGTAATTTCTATGATTTTCCTACCATAAACCACTCCGATTTTAATACTCTGCTTTACCCTTTTGACTTTCAGGAATTTCCTTTTGGCGACGATAAATTCAGCGCGAGAGATGAGACCCAAGGCCAAATGGGGATTCTGGGACTATCCTTTGTGCGACTATCGACTAGGACCCAACGAGAAACAATGCAGGGGACATTACAAGATCATCAACGAACAGTAAGACCTTATTTTAGGCCATCAAACCTGAGAGATCCTGATCTGTGGTTGATTATTCCTCAAAATTATAAATTTAGTTTCGTACTTTAGGCTTCTCTGGATGTTCAACGCCTCCGATATAATCCTCCCGCCGGTTTATTTCTATCGCCCCGAGAGCGTTTTGGATCGCCAGCGATATGTGCATGCGAAGATGGTCGAGGCCGAATGGATCAATCAGAAATTGCATCCCAAAAAACTGCTGGTCTACGCCTATGCCAAGTTTGAATACGATGTCCTGTACAATGAGACCACCAAAGATACCAACAACAATTACTATAGTAAAGTAAGCGGGCTTCAAAGTAATGTAATTCCTCAGGCTGATGTCTGCAACTCTCTCAAATACCCAATGGAGATGGGAGCGAATGGAATTATCCTGTGGAGCACCTCCAATTACATGAAGATACGGTGCAAAAGCTTGGGCAACTTTTTGGAAACTGTTCTGGGCCCATTTGCGGCTGCTGTGAAGCGAAAAGCTGACAAGTAAGTAATGAAATCGACTGGTCGATTGTTTAAACGTGGGCGGAGTTACTTTTCCCAGCCATGAATCAATTTTCCCCCTGTCAAATTTTTGGTAAATTTTCTCCAAAATCATCGAAAAGGCCCCGCCCATTTCCCGTCAAAGTTTCTCCTTTGCACTGTGCACTTTATTTCTCATCCTCCCATTGCACTGTGCATTCGATTTCATCTCACTGCGCTGTGCAAGACAGAGGCAATCGCAAATTTCAAGCGACAAAGTCTTCTTCAAATCAATGTCTGACGTTGTGCAGCATGGAAAGTCAAAAAAACTTGCGACAAGTCGCTGAACAGAATTTCACAAAGTGCGATTTTCTTCTGAGCGTGCGACACGACGAAACGACACATTTTTTTGGGTTGGGAACTCGCACGATCATGTCGCAAAACGGTTTGCGACTTGACTTTGTCGCGGACTGAAAGCGACACAAGAAATCGTTTTTCAAGAGTCGCGCGACATGCCGTGGGGTTTGCACGGTGCAAATTTTTTTGCACAATTTCAATGCGGGCGATTTACGTCCGCTTTTTCTTGCACCGTGCAGAGGTTTGGAATCCCATTGCACAGTGCAGTTGCTTTTTCCACGGTTTTTGCACTGTGCAGTAGAAAGGAAAAAAGGATTTTTTGACTGAATTTTTGAAAATAAAAAAAAAAGTTTTCAGGATGACAAAATTTATAGACAAAATAACTGTTTTAAAGCCATCCACGCCACTTTTATACAATCGATTGCATTAATTTGACCTATTTTCTGCAGATGTTCGAAGAAGGAATGCAGTGGAGTTGGTCTCTGCATGTCCAAGGACCGTCTACCGACCAATAAATGTGAATTGGCGCAGACCAACGAGTCCGAGTGCCTCTGTCCCGCTCCTTTCTCTGGTCCCCAATGTCAACTTCAGCCGTTTCCTCAGCCCCAGACTCTGAATGAAACGGAAGAAATCTCGTTTGATATCTTGTAACCGACTCTTTAGATCACTCCCAGAGCATCTCAGTCTGTTTAGACACACACATTCCACTCAACTCAGGTACCTTTACATTATCCATCTCGTTTTTTGAGATAAATCCGATGATTTTTGTCATTTTTTGATTATTTTTCGAAACTAAAGTAATATAGAAGTGTCCTCCAAGCAGGAGAACATCAAATAAAATTTGAATTTGCCATAAAAAAGGCCGACTTACCTCCTGACATTCGGTTGTTTTCCTTTTAATGAAATCCTTGAGCTGTTGTAACGCGGTCTTGGGGTCATTGGCCGCGACCTCCATGGTCGGCTTGACGATGATCTCCTCGATCTTGGGATCAGTCGTCGCCATCTGCAAGACACTTGCATTAAACCTATTTTTATACTTGACATCAGGTCTAATTTATGAAATTCTCCCTAATCTGAACGCGTGAATTAAAATCAAAAAGTTGCCGGAAGATCGGCGAGGGGTTGTAGGAACATAATGAATTCGAAAACTACACCCACACAAGTGTACATACGAGAATTCGTGCATTTCCCTCCGGTATATCGCATTGCGTGCGCATCGGTCGATAAAAAGTCAAATAAACAAAAAAAACCGCGCACGGGCACCTGTCCCCGGGCCCTCAGGGGCTTCGGCTTTCACGGTCCCAAATTTGGGAAAAGCCAGGATTAACGGGAAAGGAGGATAAGAAAATTTGAATTAAAATTAAAAAGAGTAAAGGTCAGAAAAAGAAAGAACGGCAAGATTCGATGGGGAGCGCTTTAAAAGCTCGATGAGAATTTGAAAATTTAAATATGCAAATTTCTCAAAAATGAAAATTTCGAAATAAGGCGTTGACTGAAATATGGAGCAAATGGAGACTACCATTTTCTAAGGCATTTTGTAATTTTTAGCCCACGGTGCAGCGCGTTGTACAGAAATCTTCATAAAAAATAATCGAAAGTCTTCAAAAATTTGATTTTTTGGAAGCTTCGAATTTTAAGTGTGGAAGAAAAAGAAATCTTATCGAAAATAATGATCTCAGAATCAGTATTATCCAATATATACAAAAAGTTGTAACCAAAGATTTTTTGTCTGACTGTCTCTAATCGTTTTCCATAATCTCTCGCTAAAAAATTCTGTTCAGTATCTCGACTGCTTTCACATAGAAAATCTGAGATTTGCGGGGACAAAATACGGCGGAGAAAAGGAATTTACAGAATCCAAAGTTAACGAAAATGACCCTTTGAGTTATGTCCCCAAAACGTGGCCACAAAAACAATATGCCCATCAAGGACAAGGCAATAAAACGAAACAATGATATCAGCGCCTATGGCAAGAAATGTCGCTGATGTGACCTGAGAGTGGGTTCCCAGCAGGTCTGATGCTACAGAGTATGACGCTCTTGTTTCGAGTCGAATCTGAAGAAAAGAAGGGGGATTGGCCTGGTAATGACTAAAACAGGTACTTAGGTGGAACGACCCAATTCCTCGACCTGCGTCAATTGCCATTTCCCTCACCCTAAGGCAGGGAGCCATCGGAAAAAGCACGGACAACGGACATCGGAACGTATCGACATATTCAAGATACGGAATGGAAGCTGGCAATGTTGGGAAAAAAGAGGAAAATTGGAAAGTAAATAATGTCGGATAATAAAGCCTTTGGGCTTTTTGAATAATACAATATCTGTGTTTCAATTATCTAAGCAAATAGAAAACCCAAAAAAGCAAAAACACCGAGAAATAGCCAAAAGACATCCTATCTATGGCAAGGATAATATAATTTAAGCCTTAAATTCTGTTTTTAAAAGTTATTGCTTAAGCTGTCTGCTAAAGCAGCGTAAATAGATTTTTTCGACATCAGTGACCATCACAATTACTGTCATCTTCATAACCATAACCACGCCCGAGTTTAGAAAAATTGGAAAAGATTACGGTCGGTTCTGTCGAATTGCAAAGCTTTTGAGCTCATTAACAACGATTAACCAAGATCAGAGTATCTTTTTTTAAAGGGCTGGATTATGAAGAAATGTCATAAAAATGTCTTGCCCTTCCCATGGATAACTTAATTAATGTCATAGATTACAGTTGTGACATCTCTATGTTAAATTATTCGCCAAAATGTAAAAAGCACAGCCTTCCCGACCCCAGTGACTCCCAGGATAACCTCCATCTTCATAACCCCGTCCAAATTTGGCCTTTGGAAGAATGAAAACGGTTCCGGGCTGGGCCAGATTCAGATGATGAGAAGCGGCCCGAGCTTCTTCCTCCCGCCTTTTCTTCCACAAATCTATTTGTCTCTTCTAATATACTCAGAGGCCTCGTTTCGCGCTCGAAAGGTTCTGAGTGCTGGCTTTATATAATGGTAATAACAGCCGTGAGATCAGCGATTCCCAGGCCCGGCCTCTGTAGCTCAAGTCCCAGGCCCAGATTCCCACATTTTACCTGGACGGAGGCGACGGGAGAGAGGTGTTACAACTGCCCAATCTTGTTATTTCACATTTCATTTGGGGGAAATTGCAGCCAAAAATATATTATACTAGACAGGATTACACTTCTTTATAAAAATTTTTTATTTTAGAGAGGTTCGAAAATTGTTCGAAAAATGTCACCCCAAACCAATTTTTGGGACTCCCTGAGATTCCATCTGTCATCATGTTTCAGTTCTAAACTTCGAAAAGAGATCACAAAACCGGCTATTTTATATTGTACTTGGTTTAAAATGAAGGCCAAAATATCCACAAAATGTGGTACATAAACGGCACGGTGCGTGTTCGGCGGGGACGAACTGGAAAAACAAAACATAAATTTGTCTCTGGAAAACACATTTTGAAAGGGTAAAAGGATGATGCAAACGGGGGTAATGCTGGAACTACTGATCGCCGACGTTTTTTATTTGGCAGGTATGATCTTTCTAGGCCATAATTGATGAAAATCTTGGCTGTTGTTGCAGAGACCGTCAAATCAGTCAAATTTCTAACGAGAGACCGTGGAAAAAGAGGAGAGATGGACAGAGAAAATGGGTTCGGTCTTGTGGATTTCGTTGGGAAAATAATAAATATATTTTTTTAAAGCATAGCAGCCCTTACTGCTACCATAAGCAGATTAGAACTTTCAAATTGAAAATAAAAGACGTCAAATTCCGGCCACTTTCGGATTAAAAATCCCGTTCCTATGTGTCATCAAAGCACAAGCTAAAAGTTGGGTTGTTCCGAAGAAAACTCTAATCTAAATTTGTACCAAGTCTCATCGAAAATTCTCTCTGTAATATTTGCAAATTAAACTATTCAAATTTCCAGAAAAAATATTCAAATTTGAAATCTTTTCAAAGGATCGTGATAACTAATCCCGCTAGTTTGTCCTTAAAATTGCATTTATTAAAAGACCAGACAAGCATTACAACTACTATAACAATCACCAAATTACTGGTTGATTTTCATTCAAAGCCACGCAAAATTCTGTCAACCTTGGGGTGAATGTCGCTTGTTTACCACGTAAGTCTTTTTGAGGTTATTTTGGCTGATTAATTTCCTTCCGAGTAATAGTTAGTCCCCTCACTAATAAGCACGCGATTTTCCCTACAAATCTGACAGTCTCGTCATCTTTACACTGTAATTGGGAACCGTACATCAAACCGATCTTCATCAGTTAAATTTGAGGCCAAAACATGACCCCTGGGAAGGAAAGTTCTTGTTTTTTGTTTTATTTTGCATTTTAAAAATCTAATTTGGGTCCTTAATAATTAATATTAGAACACGTCACTGTCTCCATGCTTTCTCCGAGTTGACTCTCTTCTTAATCCATTATATTTATGTATTTATATAATATGTATTACATACTTGTGCAGAAAAAAGCAAAGCACAAAAATCTTTGGTCAAAAGAGACCTAATACTTTAACACATATGCCAACAAAAGCAAGAAAATTTTCTGGAAATAAGGAATTGACTTCTCACCTGTATCTCTTTGTAGCAGATCGCAAGTGGCCAAGGATTGGGCTTCGGAGACTTGAACTTTAAAGCCTAAGGTTGCTTGTGTTGTTTTTGAAGTTGGTTCTTAGATTTGATAACTATCGGTTTATATCAAGCAACCGTAAATCAAAGTGGTTGCGGGAGCACAGTATGACCCAATATCGCCTACAATTCTTACTCAGTAAGACTAAACGCTATAATATTACCAGGATTACATATATCAGCAGAGCATTGCCAGTATTCCAACCCTGTCGTCGTATACGAAGTCTTTGAATGCGATGGTTACAAGGAAGGCATGGACTTGCAATCATCACCGTTAAATGCTTATATATCGTATTCAGTTGATCTCTTGCTCCAAAGATTTGAATTAAAGCGATACTGGCCTTTGTAATTGTCATACTCATAGACTCTTTGTTGTATTTAGTGGCATGTTCATTTCTTTATCTCTTTAAAAAATAGCTGTTTGCCAAGTATTCAATTTTAAGAACAAAGTGCATCAAGGTGGAGCAAGCGACCTACAGAGTTGAGTCTGCCCTTTCCCTGTCTAGCCGGGGCAATTCAATCACCTTTTACACGCTTTCCTTTCCTCTCGCACTACAATCCACCAGAAAACAATATTTTTTGTCGTATTTCACAACATTTGCATACACCGTGCCTTCCAATTAAGACCCGCGGAGTTGAATTTAACGGTTTCCGTCCAACCCGAGACCCCATATTGTTTTCCTGGCTACGCTCTTTCTGTTTCGCGTGTCTGTTCTCGCAGCGCGCTCTCTCCGCAGACGCCATCGAGCACTTAAAGGACGCACAAAGCGCCCCAACCCAGCAGAATTTCTCCAGCTTTTTTGTTCTGTTTACCCCTCGGGGCTGAACTTTTTCTGATCCAAATACGGTCACGTGCTCGGGTTATGGGCTCCAAACAAGTGTGATACTCTCGATAATGGAGATGGCTCAGCAGAAAGGTAGGTCCCTGCCCTTGTTTTAGACTCTTTTTGGGAGGACTTTACGTTTTTCGGAGAGATTTCCCAGTTTTTTGTGAGGAAGTGTTGTTGTTTTTATGATTTTTACGACAGTTTTCACGTAAAAGAGTTTCATTTTGCGAAAAGCGCAGGAGAAAGGGGGTTTGGAACCGGTTCAAGACCAAATTCAATGGAAAATAGTACGTTTTGGGGCTTAAAAAGGGCTCGTGGACGAACAGTCTCCTAATTTCTTTTTCCAGAGTTCAAGAAATCAAACAGCAAAAATTGTTGGAATTTAGGAGGGGATTTAGTCGAGGTGCAAGATTCAGATTTTGATGAAACTTGGCACAAACTTGGAGTAGTATTTGCGAAAATATTTGAGAGTTTTTTAGACCGCGCTTTGCAGAAACAAAGGCGATTTTTTGGTCAAAAAATTTCGAACTTTTGCTTTTTCGATTTTTTAAACAAAAGAAAGTTTAAATGTAGGGTAATATTTTTCTTTACAAAAAATCGAATTCTGTTCCAAATTTGCAAAGGGAAATGGCTAAAAAGATTCTCTGACTTTTCTCATTTTTTCCATAGTCTCTCGCCAGAAATGATTACCTCGTCTCTCCCTTCAAATCACAGTCTAGAATCCTGAAATAAGCCCTAGGTAGAGTAAATATGCCAAATTTAAACCCAACCTGTATTTGAAAAATTACCTTGCGCAAATTTCGTATCTCCTCAAAACAAATCATTTCAGAAGTCCTGGGGCAATGTCTGATCTGCGGTGAGGACTCGTTCGGGAAACACTATGGCTGTCCATTGAGTTGCCTGGGCTGCAAAACCTTCTTCCGTCGCGCCGTGATTCACAAACAAGACACCAAATGCAAGAAGCCGGGGATCTGCGAGAACGAGGTTTCGGCCAGGAGATTGTGTCGCTCCTGTCGATTCAAGAAATGCCTGGAGATGGGGATGAGTGAAGAGGCTTTGCAGCCAAGAAGAGATGTGATCGGACGGAGAAGAAGGCCCATTCAACAGAAAAGTGTCTCCGAAACAATCCCTGAAGAGCCTACCACAAGTTCGAACAGTGCCAGTCCAGAAACGATCAGTCCCAATGCAGATCTGCTCCATCTGATATCACAGTTAACCGAGAATGACAAGGCCACAAGAGCCAAGAAATTTGACTTGATTAGATCGAGGACTGAGGCCAAAAGATTGGCCAAAACGGTCAAGGCGGGAGGCGTGGTAAGTAAAATTTTTAAACCAATCATATAAAGGCCAGAATGGGAAGAGGTCAAGTTAAAGTTAACAGCATTACTTCCAGGACGACGCTGACAAGCCTCTGATGATCATGCTGGGACCAGATATATCAACAGTTACGCAGATCGACCTTCAAATGTTGTTGGAGTGGACCAAAACCTTGCCTTGTTTTATGAACTTGCCCATTCATGACAGATTAACTTTACTTAAACGGTCAGTTTGGAAATTCATTCGCTTAATCGGACCTAGAATCGTGGAATCTTTGGATATTTAAAATTAAAAGTCTTGGTTCAAGATAAGAATTTGGACTATGTAATACCAAGTCTTTCTCTTTATTATTTGTCCAAAATCACATAAAATTAATCGTTAGACTTTGAGAAAAGGCTGTTCCAAAGCAATGTCATCTATCTACTGTAATGTAATTTCCAGGTTCGCCGTCTATCACTTGATACTCGAACACGGCTACTACACTGCTCAATTGGACGTCAAAGACGTGTGGTTAATATCAAACGGGACTTGTATGCCTCGGGATGTGAATGTTTTGCCCGAGGAAATAAAACCCCTGGTTTCGGAGGATCGGGCATGGAGACAGGAGAAATTGTACAAAACAATGACCGAGAAATGCATCGACGAGGTCGCCGTTCCATTAAAGAGGCTCCAATTGCTGCCCGAAGAATTAGTCACTCTCAAAATTATCATGTTGTTCAACTACGGAAATCATGTTCAACATGGTAGGTGATGGCTAAAATAATATAAATTTTGGTCGGCAAAATTGATTTTGTGTAAAAAATAAGAATCCAGAGCGTCGTCACAGAAATCTCTTTCAGATTCCGAAGATGCTGTTATGTACATAACCGACGAGTCGAGGAAAGTGATATTAGAGTGGAAAGATCGGATAATTCAAGCGCTCTTCCAATATTACCGCAAGATTGGATACAAAAACTATGAAGGTAAGTCCTACATTTCAATCAAAAAATGTGATATTCCTCAATTTTTTGCCTATTCCGTATACAAAAATGACTCAAAAAAATTAAAACTTTTGACGAAATGTCACAAATTTTAGTCGTTTCTCGTTGAGTTATGTGGAATTGATCGAACTTATTTTTTTGTTCTTATCAAACTTTAAAGCCGTCCAGTAATTCTCCAAATGTTTTCAGAACGATTCGGAAATGTGATTCTGACGATTTCGGGGATTGTTTCGGCCGCTTCGGCCGTCCTCGAGAGCTACCAAGTGATGAGATTGTTCAAGATCGTGCCGTTCGACCATATCTCCGAGCAATTGCTCTTCCAAATCGACGATTAACACCTAGGAGTAATGCAGTTATTGTTGAATTGTAAATAAAAACGAGTGTTCGAGCCAAAAAAGGGATCTTCGCCCAAGTTGTCATAGTTTCGGGCCTAGAAACAGACAAAAAACAGCAAAGGAACTACGAAATTCTAGTGATTTCGAATACGAAGCCACGATTCGCCGAGTAATCCGAGTTTCGCCGTTCGAAATAGTCGAGTAGCGCATAAATAGTCATGATTCTTTGTGCTGATCATGAATAAATTGGAGTGGAAATTGCTGCCGAATCCGAGAATTGAGAAGCTCGGAGAAACTGGATTTGTAACTGAGCCGTAAGCAGCAGTCTCATTGTTTACTCTCTGTAGTTTCGTGGACTTCCCAGTGGAAGTAATCGTCCAATTAAAAGGTTTGAGCCACATTTCTTACATCCAATTCCTTGTTCATACCCAGTTTATACCTGATCAGCTGCTCATTTCTCATCTTGTGGACAACGAGTTCGAACCTGTTGGGTAAGTTCGGGTAATCCCCAGCTTTTACAGCAAAGAAATGTTTGTTTTCAGCACCGTTTACTTCAAGCCCCGCGAATCCATCGATGGAAAACAAGAGGAGAAGAAAGTCCTCTTGAGCTGCAAGGTTTTCATTCTCAAATTAACGTTCATCAACGCCCATGAGAGTGAAATTAACCCGGAGAATCGCATCGGCATAACGGAGATGAGTATTTACGGCAGAGATACAGTAACCCCGAGTAAATCTACCTTATATGGGAATACCTCAAGCACAATCAGTATCTTTAAACCGAGACTACCTGCCGAATTCGATGAAACTGTGAGCAGTGTCAACAGTTTGACTGGAAGAGGACGACGGAGAAATCGAAACGAAAGGTGAGTTTTCTGTGGGTTACTGTAACTTTTAATGCTTCAAAATTTAGGCAAAATTTGGATCCAACCACTGAAGAGATAAGAAGTCAGATCCGACAGGCCCGAAGTGCGATTGATGATGCTGTCAGAGTAAGTTTATTACAGTAGGGGTACTGTAATTTCATATGAGGATTACTCAGAGCACGGCAGTTGGATTTAAATGAAATTTTGCAAGTATCTTTATTATGACCCATACATCAATCTCTGAAAATTTAAGTTTTTTTTAATTGCAGCGACACCTGAGCTATTCCATAATCATTTTTGAGAGAGAGTTTAGAGAATGAGGAGAGACGGTCAGAGAAATACAGTTTTTTGCTCATATCTCGGCTAACATTGCTTATTTCAAAAATTAGTAATCTAAATTTTCTTCTGTTTCGGTCGAAATCTGACTTAATTTTTCAGGCCGAGAATTTTGCCTTGGCCAAGAGAATGCAAGACTCAAAAGCCCAATTGGAATTGGTCCTAAAACAATTACAAGACGCGACAAGGGCGAAGCAAGAAGCAATCAGGCAAGAAGATTACAATAGAGCGCAGGAACTGACCGACCAAATCAATAGCCTCAGGGGAAATGCCATGGCCAATGTGGATACAAACTTTATTAATGTGGCTACTGTAAGAGTTATATCTAAAAAATGATTACAATATTTCAGCCCCGAATTCAACCGCCAACTCCACTGCCAATCGAAACTCCACAACAATCTTTACCCCTACCTCGAATTGAACCAATCCGTAGGTTTCGAAAGAGTTTCTAAAAATAATGCACAGTGCGAACAAAAGAACAGTCTTGCACGGTGCGCGAAAAAGCGCTCCATTCATCACCGCACCGTGCGCGTTTTCAACGATTTGCACAGTGCAGTGAAGAACAACTTTGCTCTTCGCTGCACTGAAGAAGCAATGTGTCCCGAAAAGGAATGTCGCCTGATTCAGTCGCAAGTGCAAACCGAAACCTTCCGTAATCGCGTTTGCAAAGACGAACTTTTGCCGCAAAGACCCCAAAAAATTTTTTTTCTGTTTCTGTCGCAAATTCAATCGCGATTTGTTTTTGCGACCACAAGTTTCAGCGATTTTGTCAAGCGTTCTGTCGCAACAAAACGGAAGGGCGATTGTCGCAAAAATTGTCGTTTTGAAAGAGACGCAAGGGAAATGCATTGCACCGTGCAGTGAGGAAATCCAACCAAAAGAATTTGCACAGTGCAGTGGATTTTTGCGGATGCACGGTGCAGAATTAAAAAATTGTTTAGGCGGCTTTATGGAAGAATTACTGTAAATAAAAAATGGTGACATTCTTTTTATTTTCAGCACTGACTCCCTCGACTTTATCCAATAATTCTTTTGCCCGGAATCCTCCAAATCCGGAGCGCCGAAGCGATCTTATCCTTCCTCCAATCAGCCCTCTGACTTTCGACTCGTCGATCAATTCTCAAAATGGGCTTTATCGACCATATCAGCGAATTAGGAGATTCTCGGACCCCGCAGATTACAATACTCGTGTTAAAGACGATCAGAAGAGCCTGGCCTCAACTTGGTCATCGATTTTCAGACCAATAAGGCCTAATGTCAATGTGAGTCCAGCGAGTACTCGGTTTTTGGATAAAGAAAATCGACCAATTCGACCTTCAAAGGCGTATTTGAAGTAAGTTGAGGGTTTGCGATGTCAAGGGACAGTCATAAAAAAATATATTTTATTCTCTTCTACCGTATCTACAGACAAAAAAGTTTGTGGAATATCTTCGCTACCGCTGCCAAAGGCGGCCTGAGAGCTTTTTGAATCACTTGATCGCCCATAAAAAGCAAGCACGATAAGGTTAAAGAAAATCTGACATTCGTCGCTGTAGCACTTCCCAATTTATCTTATCCATGGAAAATATAATTTTAGCGACCAAAACGGTCAAGCCCTGGATGAATTGACGTTGGATCAACTGCTGGATCAAGTGAATCCCTCAGATCGAACCCATGTCACCAGGGCCGTCAATGTTTTTGGGCTGAAACCGGTGGCCGAAGTTTATTCCAAACATTTCAAAGATCGAAGAAGTGGATTAAAAAAGATTACAGAAGCTGTTGCCATTAGCACCAGCAACTCTCGAGATGTAATCCGAGTAGCATTGCCGTTGCTGGTTCGAGGATTGAGCGACAAGATTTATAGAGTGAGGTTCCTTATATTTTTGTATTAATTTATATTTTTGTTTATATGTCATTTCAGGTCTATGAAGCTGCGGTTTTATTGCTGGAATCGATGCTGAATTACATATCCAACCGAAATATGAGCAACGAAATACCTCGTCTGGCCGATGCCACGTCTCAGATATTAATTAGCAGGACTGGGGATACTGTAACTGTAAGGTTTAATGAAACGCGACAACTCGAAAGATGATGTCCAGATTTTTATCAAATTTGGTACCAATACTCAGTCTAGGGCATCAGTATCTTGTCACATTTTTTGTGCCAAGTTTCATCAAATTCTGAGCCATAAAAATTAAAATATTCAAATTTTTAGCTTTGTATTCCTTTTCAAATTGACATTAACTTAATTTTTGAGATTACCTAGACTCTTCTAAATACTGTACCAACACTTTTTCCATCATTCTTAGCCATGAAATTTCCTTTATTTTCCTTTTTTAGGACCAAAGATTTGCTTCCAAGACCTTCGAAGTGGCTGATTCGCTTTTTAAAAAGGACTCTTCTATTGGAACCGAGTTTTTGAACAAGTTTTCTCAGCCTCTAAAGCCCAATCAGTCCGTCCGAACTTCCCGCGGCCAAGCCCAAATCGTCAATTCTGGCTTACAATCTCTGATTTCCCAGAGTAATCGGCTGAATACCCAAAATTTAATCAAATTCGGAGCCGATTGCATCGATCACTATGATGGGGAGGTCCGAAAATATGGTCGGGAAATCTTGATGACATTATATTCGACCGGAAATCGAAAAGAAATCCGGGATACAGTAACCAAGGATACTGTAGAACACGAGCGAAGTCGGGGATTGAGGAATATCCTCGAGCAATTCGATCAAAAGGACAAAGACGATGGAATTACTGTAACTCTGAAGAGTCCGAGTGTCCGCAATCTCCCAATAGCACCGACTAGAGGCCCCAGAACATCATCAAATCCGAGGGTCACGATAAAAACTCCCAGTAGAAGTAGTAAAAGTTCGAGTTCGAGGACAACCAAGAGTCCAAGTGTAAGGTAAAGATGATGAAACTGATATGAAAAGAGATTTAGAAGATCAACAGGAGGATCAAGAAGGTCCACGAGATCTGAGGGATCCAGGAGATCCCGGTCTTCCCACTCAAATACCTCAAACAAATCGATTAAAAGCATCGTCAGACCGCCTACTACAACAAAAATGGATCCCAAAAATGTGAAAATTCAATTGGACGGATCGCGTTTGAGCGATTCTGGGACTACGGATTACTCAAAGTAAGGTAAAAGTAATTAATTTTACTTGTTTTAATATTTATTTGCCAGAGTCTGCATGTACTGTGGAGTTCAAAATAACACACTGAACTTGACCGGTCTGGAGAACCATTACAAAAACGACTGCCCAATGCTGACGGAATGTTCGCATTGCAAAGAAATCGTGGAAACTCGTCATCTTCATGATCATTTGATCCACGAATGCCCAAATAAAGGAGATTACAAGGAGTGCGATCGATGCAAACAAGCAGTGCTGGGGACGCTGTACACGAAACATCGGAGTAGCAGTAAATGTCGATGTATGTTGGGGATAAATGTAATAAAAGAAATTGTCAAAAACGACTTTTCTCTGACCCCCTCTCATTGTTCTCTCGCCGAGAAACGTTTGTCGAATATCCAGGGTGTAGCTGCAGATTTTGAGCCAAACTTTTTTTATGAACTCTATTTCCAGTGGTCCCACCCAACACCGGCCGTTGTCCGCTCTGTTATCAAGACGTTTCTCCCGATAATGACATTGGCTGGAGAGAACATCTGATGAAAAAATGCAAGGCCAACAAGCGGAGATGATCTCTTTATGTCCTAATGTACTTTATAACGTATAAATGTTCGATCCCACATCGTCGTTCCTTCAGAATCGACCCGTGAATTCCATATTGCGTGAGGGAATCACAAAGAAAAGGAATGTTGTTTTGATGTAAGGCGATGAGGTAAAAGGTGCCATAGGGCTTGGAGAGGAGGTTCGGGATCTGAGGTAGCAGTTTATCGAGCTCATCACGGCCATCGTGCCCACCGGCATATGTTCTGGACTAAAGATCAGCAAGAATTACATCAATATTACATAAAACGTACTAAATTATCGAAAGCTGCTTCTTCCGTTGGCACATAGGGCGGATTAAACAGTAATACATCCACTTTCCCATCAAGATTAAGGCCATTCAAAAGATTCGTCCTTATTAATTCTCCATTAACTTTATTTTTGATCAACGTATCTTTAGTTGCCCTCAGGGCATTTGGATTTATGTCAATGCAAATGGCCTGAGGGGTCGGATCAAGACCAGGTAGTTGGAGAAAGAATGCAGATACCAGCCCGGATCCACAACCGATCTCAACTACCAAAGAGGGTCGAACTGTATTTGTTATGAACTAAAGACCAAGTATATACAATATATTATAGTAGATTCATACCTCTCGATCTTGCTCCAACGCATCCAAAAACAGGAATGTATCCTCAGAAGGAGGATAAACATCATCAGGGAGGTGGAGGTCGTAATGCGGCGTGGGCAATGCCATCTACAACTAAAAAGTTCATCTTTTAATACCTAAAATAATGTTCAACATAAGGAAAAATAAGCCAAAAACCGTCCAAAATTTTCCGAAAAAGATTTATCATTTTTTACTTTTTATGTTACAAATATGAGGCCCGTATGCAATAAGTACAATAACATCTATACACATCACACCGAGGTGTTTTGAGAAGCTTGGAATAAATAAAAGATTAGTGTTGGCTCTCTTCGAACAGGTCCTGAAGGACCTCATCGACCATACGGTCAGCTATTCGATTTGCCGCCTGAGTGGGGGCATTAGAAGTTGATGGTTGGGGATCTGGACTGGACCTTGTACTGGATCTAGGGGGCCTTGGACTGACCCTGCCTAGGTCAGGCCTTGGACTAGACCTCTGCGTGCTTCTTTCGGTGAACGTCACATTCCTATGGATGGTTGGGATTGGTGCTGAATTTGCTCGGAACACATGAGGCGCCACTCTTTCTACAATCTCCACATCAAGATGTTGTTCTTGCGGCAGTTGGGGGATTTGATCCGGTTCAACATTCTCCATGGGATCCCTTTGTTCGGACTGAGATGGTGCTCCTCTATTCACCAGAATCAGCTCGCCATTCCCTCTTTGGGACGCCTAAACACAGATAAGAGCTAATCAGGAGGGAACTTACATCTTGTTGGGCAACTCCCACCACTCTTAACAATTGTTCCTGGTGTAAAATCAAGGGGATCTCGTAGTGATGGAAAAAGAACACCATGGCATGCTAAAAATTACATTAATCGCGTTCATTTTAAAAATTGAAGATAATTTTCTTTATTTCATTACCTAAAATAATAAAAAATTTACTTACCAGAATAAACATGGCTGATGTAAGCAGAGCAAAAATATTATACTGACCTCCAAATTTGTACTGATAAGCGTAGAAAGCGAAATGATATAAGTAGAAGAATCTAGAACAAAATAAAAACATTAAATGCCATGTATAATATACCCCACCTCAGCCAATGTTTCCTTGATACAGTGGACCGACAACAAATCGCATCGTATTGATCAGCCATCCAGACTAACAGTATCACGTAAAAGGCAGTAGAAGTGTCGTTAAAAATCTCCGACATGATCGCTTCCATACCTAAATGTCAAGCAGAATATAAAAAATGATGACGCACAACTTACCGACCAATGCCAAAATTACTGTTAACAGAGGAGCTACTGGGAAAACTAACGGTTCATTTAGTTCAAACATTTGGAGTAGGTCGATGATAAACAGGAAGATCTGATGATGGGAGAACCGAAGGAGCATGGAAATGGCAAACGTCTGAAAAGTTAACCACAAAACATGCCATAATAAGTAATCGACACAACTTACAAATATCAGCATGATGAGCATCGCCGTGATGTAGCTGTAATGAGAGACACTCGTGGAAACAAAATGATAATGTTCCATGTGGAGAAGGTCTTTTAGATATCCCTTATCGGTCTCGTTCTCGGCTAACGCTTTCAGCGACGACTGGATCACTTCACCAATACCTCCACTTAGCCATTTAGTTAGATAACGGTTCTTCCAGCTCGATAAACAGGGATCGTTTTGGCCGTCAATCTGAAAATTTGATCTGTATTCCCAAAAAATTGTTGATCTACTATACATATAAAAAAACCCACTCTGTAAGTCATTTCTTCAACTTTGTAGTGCCTTCTCATCTCTTGACTTAGCTTTAAGAGACCATGACTTAGTGAATACTCAACGGCATATTGGAACAATGGCTGGACTTTCGGCTCGAATACCACTAGATCTAAAAGTGCAATATTTCTTTCGAATACCAAATTTTTGCGACGAATTTCAACGATTGAGTAATAACCTACCTCCATCTTCGTAGTTGTCCTCAGAAAAAAAGAACTGAAGGTCGGACAGTGTGTAACGTGGCCTCCAATCCCTCGGTGTAAATTTTGGACCATGTGTTAGTAGATATTTCGGATCATAAAAAGTTGTCCCGTTAAAATCTAAACAAAAAATAGCAAAAAAACTTATTATCTTACCATCGAACAGCGACGATTCAAACTCCGGGAGGTTCTTTATGACCTCCACTCGAAGAATTCCCTTCTTTGGCCAAGTGTCTTTGATCTTATTCAGACACGTCCCTGGATATCTGCTATGGGTAAAATGAACGTAAACTAAGGTAAATAGCATCAGAAAAGCCTGAAATTTTAAACATAAATATATTGAAGAATAAGCTAGCAGATTTCGTAATTGAGAGCTCAAATATTAACTTACAGTTGATAAAATAAGGAATTCAATCAAGGTCCTCCACTTCTGACTGACATGGCCGCTATAACTAACAGCTACCTTCACAACCATCGCGTGGAAGAGCCGATCCCGAACAGTACCGAGACGTTGGTTTCCATTGACGCCAGCCCCTCCACCTGCTCCATCGCCTAGATTCCCAATGTCCAGCTCCACATTCAAGTCGCTAACCCCATTTCTATGCTCAGCCATAGTAAAATTCGCTCAATACATCCTGCAAAAATGAGCGTGATGGGAAGTGATAAGGGAAGTTGCGCGAATCGACGGAATTTTACCTTCGTTTTTTGTCAATTTCACTTGTCTCTTTTTTCTGCGACGAAACGCCACACTTTTTTGAAAATGTTTTCGCTTCGAAGCCAGAAAAATTAAAAAATTATTTTGAGAAAATTTTTATAAAATTTGCGTAATTTGATCCGTGATGGATGGGGAGGCTCTCCCAAGCTCATCAAACCCAAATAGTGTCATCAAACAACAGCTTCAACATGTTGATGTAGGGATCGAAGTAGAAGAAATTAAAAAGATCGGATTGAAATGGGCCAAGTGTCAAGAGAATTTGTGCGACCCTTTCAACTTTTATTCTACCAGCTCTATAGTGTGTAGCAATTGTAAGGAGGCAGTTACAAAACTACACAACAATGTAGGGCACGATTTTCGGTGGTCAACTTCAATATTTAGTTTATATTGGAATACACTGGGAATGAAATAAAAGAAATGTTATTGTGTTCAGTCTTGCATCTTGCATCACGGTCCACAACATCATGGAAAGGAGAACGTAAGTGCATTTTTTATTTTGATTTTGTGTTTAGTTCTTAATCAGTGGAGTGATGGACATAAAAACATGTTGGGATTTATAAAGATCATCGTGAATGAACTCCAGTCTTCATTTTTTATTGACATGGAGACGAGGATGAAGCTGAAACGAAGTGCTACAATGAATGCGGAGGAGCCACATAAGATGACTTATGTTTTTCCAGATGAGGATGTCAATATTGAAAGAAAATGTGACGTAATGGTAAGGTTTTTCATCTATTAGTCTTGAGATTTTAGGCTTTTCCATATGTGGAATGGGTGTGTATCTAACGCTCTAACTTTTAGACGTGCCCTTTACCCCCCAGACGTCTCATTATCATTGGAAATGATGTTATCCATCCCACTTCGTTTGAGATTTCTAAAAACAAAAATCCTTACACAGAGAGGCAATGTCACTTGATCCACTGTAACACTCATCACGAGATCTGTAAGCTGGTCTATCATCTGGAACATATGGAATTCAATATTTTTAAGAACTGCGAGTTTTGGGTTTGTTTAGTATAATATTATTTGTATTTTTTATTTAGTTATCGAAAACTTCGGGTCCTGTCACCATAGAGAACCTACGTGAGAAGCTGGGAGAGAGAGTTATCCGAGGTCTGCTCGACTACTACTTACAAATTTTTATCGAGTTGAATTGTCTGGATATTATAATGTACCGAATGTCACACAAAATTGATCTACTTGATTTTATCAATGTTTGGTGTGCTTTTGTAAAGGGTCGGAAGCTGCAGAGGATTCGGAAGATTCTTAATGAAGATGAAGGGTTCAAAAATCTGAAAGAAATGAGAAGGCGTAAACAGGATGTTCAAAACTGATATATAAGGCAATGTTTTGTTGAGTTTTTGTTTGTTAATGAACGTGTTACTAGTAAATTTGGACCTTTTTTCGATCCTTCCCGTATCATCGTTCCATACTTTTCCTTCGTTTTTATTTTATCTTATAATAGAGTCCCATCGATGGAAAGGGTCGGGTTTGGACGGAATAAGAACTTCAATGTAGTTCAATATTGGCAACAGAGGGAACTGTAGGTCTTAATATGTTCTTCTTGAACTTTTAGCGGATTCCGAGGTCTCTCGCAAAGCCGAAGACTCATTGATTATCGAATCGGATGTCTGAAGTTGAGTGAAACCGAGATTATTCGATATCCAGACGATCGACCGTCAACTTCATCTGCGATGGCCTTCGACCAGAGCGAATATCGATTGTAGGTGTGATGAATAATATTACTTGACGCTCTCAACCTCTCACTTTATCACATTTACAGCTTAGTTTGTGGAGGGAGGGCGGGAGACATTCGGATCTTTGATTTGGATTCTCCCGAATTGCCAGACCCCGCTCACCCCTGGGAACATACTTGTTATAGTGCCAATAAAGGACAGTAAGTTGCAGAAATTGATGGTTTTAGAGTTTCGCAGGATGATGACAATTTTTGTTTATTATAATTTGATAACAGTTTTGATTTATTTAAATTCTTGCCTTCGTATAAGATGTCGCCTGATTTTAGATGGCACAAGGGCGCCGTGATGAAGGTCCAGTTCTATCCCATCGATTCGGGCGTCTTCTGTAGTGCCGGAAGGGATTCCAAAGTAAGGTTATACAATTCGGAGACCCTCCAAGTCATCGATGAATCCCATTTGCCCGAACCAATCAGAGACGCCCACTGGGGAATGGCCTCCAGTTCCGGGGGTATCATCGCCGTTGCCTTGGGAAGTCATGCGATTCGACTGGTCGATCCTCGATTACGGCATCATATCCATCAACTCAGATGGCCTGGAGTTACGGTGCAGTCAGTTCAGTTCGGAGATTGTTTGAAAAGTCCGTACGTGTTTGGAGGATCGGTCAACGGCCATTGTGTGGTCTGGGATATACGGTAAGCAGAATTGATTTCAATTTCTTTGTTATAAATTTATTTTGGGAATTTATGTTATCCATTGCAGTAATCCTGGAATTGTGATGGAAGATTTGATCGCCCCAAAGAGTATATTGAATAGCAAAAAGAGACGAGCGCACATGTCTGAAATCCGAGCAATCCGAATATCAGATTCCAAAAAATATGTCGTCACCTTGAGCACCGGCAAAGATGTTCATATTTGGGATGCGAGAGATCTCTCGTTCAAACATCGACTTGATGTGAGTGTCTGTTGTATAGATTAGTAGATTTTTTTCATTGTTTAAGACCTTATTTTTGATCTTATTTTAGTTGACATGGACAAGATCCGAAGATCGAAGGCAACTAATGGAGATCTCCGAAGAGGGAGAGAATCTTTATGCTCATGTGGGAATGGGAGAAGACTTACTTGTATGCAATGTCACACCGAAACAAGAGAGAAGACCAAAAATTACAAGGAAATATAAAAACTTTAGAAAAGAAGAAGAGAAGGAAGAAATTAAGGAAATTAAAGAAGAAAATGATGAAGAGGACGATGATGTGGTCAAAAGACGCAGAGTTCTCCCTAGGACATGCAAAAAACCGAAGAGTCTTGCCAATTATGATGACGTGAAACTGCACCAAGGACACTATCACAATATCATGTCGATCGCTTACCAGAAGCAAAGACAGAGGATTGTGACGTCAGGAGCTGATGGACACACTTTATTATGGATCCCGGCCATGGATGAGACCCTCTCCGACACCAGAGCACAACATATCGCCCGACTTTATGAGGATGATCTCAGTGATGACGATTGAAATTAACTGATTGTTAAGTAAATAGACGTAAATATATACACACATTTTGGGAATTTATCGAGAATATCCCAACCAATATCTCGGTATCAAACGTAATAAGTCTAATTGGTGGAAGAAATTTGATGGGTTATTTATTTGGACCAGTGATAATTAAATTTTTGAAACTCCACGGGTTTTAACACCTTGGCTAGTCAAAGGAGAATTTTTTTCGTTATGACTTCAAACTGATTGGCTAAATAGTCAAACTATGTTCCAAGATTGGCTGAACATTTTAGGCTAACAGCCAATCTGTCCCAAATGAAAGTTTTGAACCCTCGTATCTTCTTCCTATCTCTTTCGGTTTTAATAAATTGATATTTCGTGATCGGGGAGAGAGGAAAGAACATTCACTCGATGTCTCGCGAGCCCTTCTTTCCGATGGAACCCAAGCAAAGTGGCTCGGGATCGACGGATCTCTGCAAAATCTGTGGCCATCTGGCCGCCGGCTTCCATTACCAGTGCCTGTCCTGTCTCCGATGCAAAACTTTCTTCCGACGGTAAGATTTTTGAACCAAAAAATAAGGTTTATATTTGCTGATTATTAATTTGTTTATTAAAACCGGCCAAAAAGTAGGTAAACCCACGTGATTTTAGGTGAAAACGTGTGTTTGAAAGGTCAAAAATAACAATAAATAGTAAGTAGAACCTTTAAAAGTAATATTAATTTAGTCTAAACAGCGTCAATATGAATGAATGTTCTGTGGTGCTGACGTTTCGTTTTCGGAAATTGACCTTGTATTTTGTGATTATGGTCCGAAAATATCTATAGATTCGTTCAATTGGACTTTCAATATGAAAATATAGAGTAACAAGGTGAAGTCAGAAAATTTGAGATTGAAAATCGAGGATTATTAAAAGGATCATAACGATAACCCGCGTCGTACAGTCCCGACAATTTTATCGCTGGCGTCGCGTGCGAGAATTGGAATGCGGTCGCGTAAAAGTGCATGTCGCTTGGGTAAAACCGGGAAATCGCCTGGTGGCCGCGAAGATTTGAGAAAAATGCACTATGCAAAAATGTCGGGACTTTATGGCGAGAGTAGTGTACTCCAAAAAAGCATGTTCAAAATTTTTCGAAAATTCTAAGCGGAAACACAGTATTCGGGCTTACTGCAGTATGCCCGAAGTGCAGAGTACAGTATTCCTAAAAAATAAGTCTTTTTCAAACGAAATCCGGAAAGAAATGGTCAATCAGTCTATCTCTGGCCATCCCTCTTCGTCTTCCATACTCTCTCGACAAAAATGTCTGTTGAGTTTCTCGACGGTTCCTGTAATTCGTGAGATTTTAAGAGTTTGATTAGTAGCATAGTGAAAGTATACAAACCAAATTTGAGTACAATCTGACGGCCACAGTTTCAAAAATTACCTTTTGAATGTATAGCACAACACATCAACTAATTTACTAAAAATTTGTTAGGTTTGTATTTAATTTGCGTCTAGATTTGCCAAAATGGTAGACTAATTTGTAATAAAATTTATACTAAATTTAGTTTCAACCCTTTTCAGAGCTGTTTTACAACGCCAATCCACCAAATGTGAGAATCACAATCGCTGCAATTCTCCATCTGCTCCAAAGTTATGTCGAGCTTGTCGGTACAAGAAATGCCTGGAAATGGGAATGTCCATCAAATCGCTTCAGCCCAAAAGAGATATCATTGGAGTTCGAATCGTCGAAAAGAAACCCAAAATAAAACCTAATTGTAATCAAGAACTGGTCAAATTCATAGTTGATCTAACTCGGACTGACGAAAAAATCCGGAAAAAGAAATTCGAAGTGATCAGAGTCAAGGAAGAGGCACAAAAATTATCCGCGACAGTAAATCGAAGGGAATACAAGACCTGCGAGAAAGTGAATGGGAAATATTTATCGCTGATGGCCAAGGCGGATGTGGCCATTGTCACTCAAATCGAGACAATCAGCATGCTGGAATGGACCAACACCTTGACAGAGTTCCAGAACTTGCCATTGGATGATCGAATGATTCTGTTGAAACGGTGAGGGCTTTGATTTTGGGACAAAAGCTATATTACACTGCCTGTAACAAAGGTGACAAAAAGAAAAATCCCTGATTTGTAACAAATTTTGCATGGATACCCTTTATAGAATACAAAAATAATCAATGCCTAAAAATTTTAGTTCAGCCTCATCAGAAAGAGCCGAGATATAAAAATTATTTCGAGAGACTATGGAAAATGATTAGAGACGGTGAGAGAAAAAAGTGTTTTTAGCGGTTTCTCTCTGGGATTCGCTCGTAAAGGGTCTCAATTCTTATAAAAACACATTATTTTACCCGGTACTATCAAATTTTAAAATTAAAAATCGAACCCGGATTTTTGGTACCCGTCGATTTTCGATCTTAAATGTCGCGTTCCAGCTTCTCTGTGCATCATCTCCTGATCGAACACGGGTATTATACGGCCTGCTCTGGCCTCCGCGACATTTGGTTGATCTCAAATGGGAGTTATATGCCCAAAACTATCAACGAAATGCCCGACGAGCTTAAGGTAAAGGCTAAACGTCCTAATGCAATATTCCTTACAGAAAAATCTTCCAGAAGCCCGAGTATGGCGTCAGGAAAAGTTATATACTCGAATGACCAACAGATGCATCGATGAAGTGGCCAATCCCTTCGAGAAATTGAAGTTAATGCCTCAGGAATTGATCACCTTAAAAGTGATCATGCTTTTTAGTTGTGGAAATCAGTCTCAGTCAGGTAAATTGCGATGACTTTGTGCTGTATCGTGTAATTTCAGAGGCAAACCAACTGCCAATTAGCGAGACAAGTCGTCAGAGTTTGCATCAGATCCGAGATAAAGTCATTAAAGCCATGTTTGAGTACTATAAGTATATTAATTACAAAAACTATGAAGGTAAGGCTATTTTGATGCGAAGGGAGACTGAATATGAACTGACTGAATATGAAGGACCGAATATGAAGGACTGAATATGAACTGACTGAATATGAACTGGGGTGCTGACTGAATATGAAGGACCGAATATGAACTGACTGAATATGAACTGGGGTGCTGACTGAATATGAAGGACCGAATATGAACTGACTGAATATGAAAACCGGGTTTCTGTTACTGTTACTACCTAGGGGGGCTAAGGTAGTACAGCCCCCCAGTCCAGTTTAGCCCCCCATAACCCAGTACAACCCCCCTCGTCCATTCTGAACCCCAAAATTTATTTCAAAGAATTAATCCAAGTTGTATGGTCCAGCACAAGCCCCCAACGTTTTAGATCAAGCCGCTTACGTTGTAGATCAAGCCCCCTTCGTTTTAGAAAAAGCCCCCTACGTTTTAGGTCAAGCCCCCTACGTTTTAGATCAAACCCCCACTTACATTTTTTGTATTATTCTAATTTGTTCATTATGTGGGGTGTGAAACGGGTAAAAACAGTGGGGGTTTGAACTACCTTTCGTGGGGGGCTCAACTACCGAAGCCCCTACCTAGGTCCCGATTAAGGACTCTTTTTGAAATTTTTTCGACTTATAACACCTTTACACGTTAATGGTGTTGTTTTGGTGCCTAGTGGAGCCCAAAAACACATTTTTAACACTTGGTACTATATAGTACCAATTGGTACCATTTAGTACGAGGCGAAAATTTGGGCGTAAGGCGGTAATGGTGTTGGTTTGGTGTTTAGTACAGCCCAAAAACACATTTATCGCACTTGGTACTATATAGTCCTTGAAATAGTCCAAATTTGCCAAATTTCATATTCAGTCAGCACCACAGTTCATATTCAGTCAGTTCATTTTCAGTCAGTTCATATTCAGTCCTTTTCATATTCAGTCCTTCATATTCAGTCAGTTCATATTCAGTCAGGCACCCATTTTGATGATCTCAGACGATGATTCCATTTTTCAGAGCGTTTTGGAAATGTAATTTTAACAATTTCGGGTATTTTCTCGGCCTCGACCACCTTGTTGGAGACCTATCAGATCATGCGGTTCTTCGATCTGGCGGTTTTTGATCATATCTCGGAGCAATTGCTCTTCAACACCGTCAACCTCGACCGTAACTACCTGTAATCCAAAAAAAAAATATTGGGTCCCCGCTGAAATTTTGGCTTCACACTGCCATGGTCATAGTAGTATGTTATGCAAAAGCAATAAGTAAATATAACGCAAATCACAGTGCCATAACGATTATTGTGAAATAAACGTCACTCTAATTTTGAGATTATAATTCAAAATTAAACGTCATAATTGAGCTCTTTATTCAGATTATGCGACAAAAGAAACTCTACGAGGTACCTGATTCAATTGGCAGTTCACTTTTAACGGATCAGGAGAGCTTCCCGAGATTGGCCGACGCCGATGAATCGTATGGGGACAGAGACAAAGTCCTCGATGAATCTGATGTACTCCTGACACCTTGGGGGCAGATCTTCGAATTTCTTGGCACCAACAGTGGGGGTCTTCCAGCCGGGGAAACTCTTATATTCCACTTCAACCACATCCCAGTCGGCAGCGCGGGCTAAAATTATATCATATAAAATGACGTAACGTCTCGCATAATGGCATTATCAGGGATAAAAAGGTCAAAACAAAAGAGCTTGTACGACTTTTTACTTTAATTTAGGTATAAAATTTCAATTATAATATGAGAACATACCTGGAGGTGAACTCAAAATCTCGCCATTCAATTTGTAACCAACTCCGACCTTGATCTCCTCAAAATCATCCAATATATCAAGCTTTGTGAGTGCGTACCTAAAAAACGAAGTATAATATAAATTAATAGAAAAAGTATCCAAAAATATCAAAACATACTCCGTAAATCCATTAACGATTTGTGAGCTCTTCAACAAAAAGAGATCCAGCCATCCGCACCGCCTTTTCCTTCCCGTGGTGACTCCAACTTCATGGCCAATGGACTGAAGTCGTTCCCCGATCTCATTGAGCTGCTCTGTGGGGAAAGGCCCCGTTCCAACCCGAGTTTGATAAGCCTTTACTACTCCGAGAACCCGTTTGATTGAAGTCGGAGGGAGACCGAGACCAGTACAGGCACCGCCCACGGTCGCATTGGAAGAAGTGACATATGGATAAGTTCCAAAATCAATATCCAGAAGAGCGCCGTTCGCTCCCTCGACCAGAACAGTCTTCCCTTCTGCTCTGAGCTTATGGAGAAGCAAGGCGGTGTCCACAACAATACCAAGTTCACGCAGTTTGATGGCATGATTCTAAAATTTGGCATATAAATAAAGTGAAATACCAAAACAGGGCAAATATCAACTCGATAAAAACATACTCTGAACTTCTCCAGTTCTGTGGTTTCATCGATGTCAATTTGAAATTGTTTTTTGTAATGGGCAACCAAAGCTCGATACCTAAAATCTGTATAAGTTCAAAATCAAAAAGGTTTACCTTTTAGTGAACTCCTCAAAATCGCCCATCAAATCGGCCATCCTGATGCCATTTCGGAAGCATTTACTTGAGTATGTAGGTCCAATCCCTTTGTTGGTAGTTCCAATCTTACTAAAACAAATTTATATTATTCATACCTAAATAAATCTTCTGAATTTGCGATGAAATATTATAGATGACAAATAGTTCCCACATTGAAAGAACAACTTACTTTTTAGTATCCAAACTGTCTTCCTGTCGTCCATCCACTTGTTGATGAACACTGAAGACAATATGAGCCCGATTCGAGATGAATATCCGTTTTTCCCATCCGGGGAGGGCGGGGATGTTGTTCTTATCCAACTCCTCGAAGAAGGCATCCAAATTGACCACAACTCCATTCCCGATAACATTCACACAGCGTTCGCTGATAACGCCAGAGGGGAGGATGTGAAAATCGTACGACTTTCCATTGGCAATTACCGTATGTCCGGCGTTGTTTCCACCTTGGCATCGGGCTGTGACATCAATCTAAACACAGAACACATTACACTGCATACTGTAACATACCTTTTCGTTGTCAATTAGGAAGTCGATGATCTTCCCCTTGCCTTCATCGCCCCATTGGGCACCAAGAACAACCGCCACGGACATCGGAAACCCTGAAAAAAATACAATCTCAAGTTTGGATCAGAACTTAAGTACATAAACATCACGGCAACGGAGAAGTAGACCTGAATGTTGAAGATCAAACAATAAAACTTCGAGTATAATAAGATTAAAGTATTAAATCTGAACGGAAGGTCAATAAAAGAACGTTTCTTTCAATTCCATCTCCCCAAAAACGAATTCCAATCTCTTTGTAATAATACCTCTGTCCGCGACAGGCCAGACGAAGAGAAAAAACATTATTTTAGGCAGAATCCGGACTTCTAAACCAAAAAATGCGAAGATCAGTGACCAAACCCTGTTAAACAACAAAAAGACGCCTCAGAGATGCTCGGTTCTTGGCGTCGACATTATTTACAGACAAAAACGAGGCAGAGATCCGTTCTGATTAGGCTTTGGGATTTTATTTTTTGGGGCCATCCGTTTCTCCCGCCAGAACGGGGGAAGACTTGACCATATGGTCAGTTGGGCCATAAAGATGTGGAAAGGAACGACAGAGACGTCAGTCCGCCTAAACGGGAAGTGACGAGCCCATTCCCCGCCTTTGTCATACAGCCTACACAGTGATGAAACCAACTGATTAATGGCTCATCTAAAACAATGTCGTCATTTTAATCTGCCAAAACTGTAGTTGCATGCGACTGGTGAGCTCGAAGCCTCATAATCACGCTTAAAACGACTTAATAAGTACCTTACACTTCGGGCGTCATTCCTCGCAATTATTTTACGTAAGTAGTCATGGGACATTTCTTTGAGAATGGGAATGTTACTACAGTAGATTTAGATAGTTTATGGTTTTAAATTAATAATCAAAGAAAGTAAACAGTGATCAATAATGAAACCGGAGTTAATCCATTCGGGCCCGGATCGACTTGACGTTGACCTTATCCTTGGTGATGGTGTAAACCAGGGCTCCCCATCCAGAAGAAGCGTCGCGTTCCAAGGCCGAGAGCATGGATTGCGCTGTGGCCTCGAAGAGTTCTTCTGGACCCATCTTCTCTCTCCAGAAGCCTGAAAAAAATTAAATTATGGATGTAAACAACAATTTATGTCAATATACACTCCGCGCATTTAATTTGGATCAATCTGGGTCACAAAAACTAGACAAGGTCTCATATAAAAAAAAAATTTAATTTTTTTATATTGTTGCCAGAAAGAACACGAATTGACAATGTCATCAGAAATAGCACAAAATATTACTTCTCCATAACATCCGTATTCATTATACATATACGACAATAAACCCGGCCAGCAAAATCGGTTTTCGCAAGCTTTTTCAAACTTTCAGCGCATTTGAAAGCCTGAAGCTCAATTAAAAAAATTAGACAAAAGGGAAAATAATTATTTGGCCCCTGTTCATTGTGACAACGAGTCTACTGCGCAAAAAGGATCAAGTTCAGATCGCACTTACCCTTCGATATCCTTTCCAGAAATATAATCACTTACTTTCGCAGACGCCAAGAGCGTATTCAGCTCCACATCCAACGGCAACAAAATCTCTTGGGTTTCCAATACATCCAATGGTATCCATTCCACAGACATAGGGTTTGTTGGTATTGGGATCGAGACCAGCGACCAAAGGAGTGGTAATGTAACCACCGAAGCGAGTTTTGTAGAGCAGATTGGAGACCATGGTGGCAACAACCTCCGGACGGAGTTTTCGGTTCTCGCGGAGTTCGTAGAGTCCCTTTTGGAAGAGGATCTTATTCAAGACGGTCTGGGCATCGGAAGCGAAGCCGGGGAGACCAACGTACACCTTGTCCGCTACTTTGTGGATCTAAAACGACGAACTATTTAGAGCTGGGTATAAAAAATATACAAACATCTTTTCTGATGAAGAATCTAACACAAAAAAACAATCAACAAGCATTTTGATCATGGATGACAAAAACTCACCTTCTTCACATTGGTAGCGATGGTTGTCATTTGCTCACCCAGCCTCAGATCCGTTGCAATGCAGACACATTCATCGCCAGTCATGGCGATGATAGTACCTCCGTTATAATCCATAATAGACATCTTGGCTTCTGCTTCTAAAATAATATTAAAGCTGCTCAAAAAACATAAAAATGGCAGATCGCGCAATCGCAATGTGTGAACAGGTATTAAACGGTTCTGCAACCGAAGTCTCAGCTCAAAACTCGAGTTCTGAAACAACAAATAAACTTTATTAAACAGAAGATTGTGAGACCAATGAAGGTGTAGAGGGGGCGTTGGTTATGTCTGTATGCATGCTGAGGGATTCCGAATCATTGACTGGGGATGCCGTCCCATTTTCGTTGTTTTCCTTCTTATTTTCTGGCGGGGAAGGCTCTTTCTTGGTCGCGTTTTCTTGATTTGATAAGGCCAGGTCCTGGATGATCTTTTTGATCTGCTGTCTCTTTCCTCTCAGGTTGATTTGGCCAAACAAGTCCATGAAATCAGTGCTCTTCGTGAATTCCCCAATCTGAAAAATCAATATCAAAAGAATACCTAGAAATCTGGACCTTTTATCTTCTCCATTACTCACCTTGGGAGATCTTCTCAAAAAAGCCTCCGCAAAAACTAACAAGAACATTCCGCAGTCGTAATGGTTTGTCTGTTGAGGCATATTGTTGGGAACATGTAATTGGAATGCCTGTTGTCGATAACCACAGCCAGGAAGACTGAGTTCCTCCTTCTTTTCTTTGAACTCCATGCTAACATAATGAGAGAGGAACTCCACTACTTTCTGATGTCGTTTCACATCGTTTGCATCCATCAGAGAGTCGAATATAAACACCGGCACATCCGCATGAGCTCCACTTGGTTTTGGAACTTCAATTACAGTGGGGGCTGTATCTTCTTTCAAGACAATTCCAGCCCGAGGGTTTACAATAACTGCCAGATACCTAAAACAAGATGAAACTCTCACCAAGTACACTTACCAATGCGCATCTTCGTTGATTGGGACGACTACATAATCCTTTTCAAAAATATTTACATTTTTCGTCCAACTTTTAAGTGAATTGTAATTTTCTTGAAGCTAAAACGATATACAATATAGATCAAGAAAAAGTTCAAACCTTACTCTTTTCGGCCTTGGCCTGGGAAATCTGGAACCGCTTGAAAATATAACTCCTTTTCCAAGTTTGCTGTAGAAGAAAGAATTGAAGATGAAAACCCGGTCCCGTCTAAAAAATGATGACAATTATTCATCTGGGGGTCTACTACAATATAAGAGTAAAAAACTCACACTTCTGGAGTCAGCATATGGTAGTAAATGTAGTTCAAGTAGAAGTCGATAATACTGTCATTCAACATGATGGTATTATTTAAGGTTAAAAGGTCATTCTCGTAGATTGTCAATTTAAAGCTGGGAATTGGTTCGTAAACTGCAACGACCTGATGGCTAGATGGTGTAGAGGCTGTCTCCTCATCATCCAGAATATGCACTTCTGCTACTGCCTGACTTAATCTGGGGACCTAAAGCACAAGAATAAAATAAAGAATGAAAAATTTACTTTTGGTTCGATTGCTCCCATATTGAAAGTTCGATGTTTCCGTCGATCGAATTCTAAAATTTCACGAACTAATTTAGTACCAAATTTACTGATGGCCGACTTACTTTCCGGCGGAACAATGTTTTCAAAGTGCCCGGAAAAAAACCGGACTTCTTCGTGGTTTGAGTTGACCATGGTAACATCTTCAATAACAAAGTCTTTGTGTAAATACGCCAAGGTTCTTCTCCAATCTTCAAAACTTACGAGATCTAAAGCCAAATTTCGAAAACAGAATCTTAGACTTACTCAGAAACTTTAATGGAACAGATATTTCTTTGCCATTCTTCTTGAACCTTTCTTCCACGTATTCTCTGTGGTATGCTTCGGCCTGATAAAGAACGTCACTCAGAGCCTTTATCGTCTGAGGATCACTGTTGATCACATCCAGCACAATAAAACTGAAAAAATGAATATTTGCGATATTTTGAACCTAGTACAATATAAAAAATCCCAATTATTACCTATATTCGGGCCCATTCGGCAGCCTGTAATTGAGAAAAGCATTTCCATCCAGTGCCAGCCTGTTGCTCAATATTTTGGCCATATACTCATTCACGTAGACGACAAGGCCAGCACCCTTCCCTTCCGAATTGTCCAAAAAGTCGACTCGACAGATGTGTTTAAAGGATAATATTAAAGAACAGTCGCCATTCGTACCTCCTCTGACCATCAAGGTCAAAAACTTCTGGGTAATTTCATTTGCTTCGTCCGTGACTGAGAATTCGTAGTTTCCAAACAAATAATTCGAGGAGCGAATCTAAACTTCGAAAAATAAAAATTGATGACAAATATTTTCGGATACTCACCCTGACTGCATTCACTTGGTCTCCCGAGTCCATCTCCACCAGTATTATTGAACTCTGATAAAAACGACCTGATGGTCTTATATTACAAGCAAGTCGCCTTCTTTTTGACCTCTATCGCTATAAAATCTTATTTACCATGGGAAATCAGTAGATCCCAAAAATTTAACGAAATTCGATCCGAAATAACCTGAAAGTGATTTTAATAGATGCCATAGGTCTTTTTAATAATCTACTTCGCGACAAAATTGTAACGGACGCGAAATTTACGGGCGGGAGATCAAAATTTCACATCAGTCATGGTGAATATAACAAAAAATCTGTAATGCACTAAAACTGTTCTCAAAAATTAAATTTATGTTGTATTGTCCACAGTAAAAATCGTCGGCGCCTTCCTGCAGATTGCATCACCCAGCAAAACGATTGAAAACATTTTTTCAATCAAAACATCATAAACAATGTTATATTACATTTGAAACCCCGAAAATGTGTGTGAAATTGATGCAAAAATTACGTTGAAAGATTGTAACATCTTTGTGCGTTTGTCACTGCAACAATGAGCTTTCGGAATACAACAAAACGAAGATTAATGACGGGATTTATGGAACTGAAACATTTTCTGGACGCGAGAAATCTCCTTTTGACTCCCGCAGCGAAATCCATTTCAGCCAATAACACATCACGGACACGTAAAAATATTTATCCGCCTGTTGAAGATCTTCGTTCTTGTTCAACAACAGCAATATTGAGGACCAGCAATGTCTGGGGAACAACCATGTTATACTATAATATCTGTTCCTACCGATTACGAGTTCCCAAAGGAAGAAACATTGAGAGAGAAGTTTGAGAATGGTAAGTGGCTCTGCAATGTCTTATTTGAGATTTCAGGTGATATCAAAGGCAAGCAAGATGCCTTAAAGAAACTGATTTTGATGTTGCAACAGGGTGAGAAGCTGAATCCAATGATGTTAATGACAGTCATTCGATTCTGTCTGCCAAGTTCGGATCACACTCTCAAGAAGTTGCTCCTTATCTTCTGGGAGATTGTGCCGAAGACCAACAGTGAAGGAAAGCTTCTACAGGAGATGATTTTGGTCTGTGATGCCTACAGAAAGGATCTTCAACATCCGAATGAATTCATCAGAGGTTCTACCTTGAGGTTCTTGTGTAAATTGAGGGAACCTGAGCTTCTCGAGCCCTTGATGCCCTCTATTAGAAAATGTTTGGAGCACCGACACAGTTATGTTAGAAGGAATGCGGTCGTCGCCATCTTCACCATTTACAGCAAGTTTATTTGATTATTTTTGTTGAATTTTAGACAATATTTTCTTGAAGTCTTTAATGTTGAAACAGACTAACCTACGATCTTTACAGAAAACTTCGAATTCCTTATCTCTGATGGCCCAGAATTGATTGCCAACTTCTTGGAATCGGAGCAGGATGCCTCTTGTAAAAGAAATGCGTTCATGATGTTGCTCCACGTCGATGAAGCAAGGGCTCTGGAGTATCTTTCCGAGTGTATTGACCAAGTTCACACATTTGTCGACAGTCTTCAACTTGTTATTGTGGAGCTCATCTATAAAGTGTGCCACAAGAATCCTTCAGAGAGATCCCGGTTTATCAGATGTGTCTACAATCTTCTTCAATCTCAATCAACTGCTGTCAGATACGAGGCTGCTGCCACTTTGGTCACCTTAAGCTCTATGCCATCTGCTATCAAGGCTGCAGCATCAGTTTATATTGATTTAATCGTCAAAGAAGCTGATAATAATGTCAAATTGATTGTGCTGGATCGTCTGATTGAACTCCATGAGAATATCCCAAATGAAAAGGTCCTTCAAGACCTTGTTATTGATGTGCTCAGGGTCCTTTCGGCCACTGACCTTGAAGTGAGAAAGAAGATTCTTCAACTAGCGTTGGACCTGGTTTCCTCAAGAAATGTGAATGAGATGGTGATGTTCTTGAAGAAGGAGATTGATAAGGCCCAGAATGACAGCCAAGAAAACAACGGAGCCTATAAGCAACTTTTGGTCCGAACTCTCCATCGCACCACCATCAAATTCCCTGATGTTGCTCAACAGATCTTCCCCGTTTTGATGGAATTCCTCTCCGATGACAGTGAATTGGCCGCCAATGATGTCTTGGTCTTCGTGAGAGAAGCCATCGGGAAGTTAGCTCATCTTAGAGGTGTTATCATGCAACAACTTTTGGTATGTTGTATTTTATAATGTACTTTATTTTGATGTTTACTATTATTATTTTTATTTTTAGGAAGTGTTCCCCCTGATCAGAAATGTGAATGTCTACCGATCAGCTCTCTGGATTCTCGGAGAGTTCGTGGACACCGGTGTGGCTGTTGAGAAGGTGTTCGATCATATTAAAGATGGCATTGGGCCTCTTCCATTGGTTGGGGATGGAGAAGAAACTGAGCCAACTGAGAAAAAGGAAGTCCATCACAAGGAATCGAAGCCCAAACAATTGGTTACTGCTGATGGGACGTACGCAACTCAGTCTGCTTTGTCCACTGTGGCCAAGCCGGTTGATGATGATAAACCATTCTTGAGGAAGTTGTTCTTGGAAGGAAATTACTCGGTCGCGGCTGTGTTGGCCACTGCTTTGTCCAAATTGGTCCTAAAATATACCAAGTACTGTCAGAGTAAGTTAAATATTTTTTTTTGAGTGTTTCGTTTTTTAGATAATGAGAATGTGAACCGATTTGCTGGAGAAGCCCTTTTGATCCTCGCTTCGATCATTAGACTTGGACGATCGGATGTTCCAACTACCAAGATCACCGAAGATGACTTGGACAGACTCTCGACCAGTGTTAGAATCATCTCTGATCGGTGGCCGAAAGCAGAAGAAATTCTTTTGGAAGACTGCAGAGAGTCTTTGAATTTGATGCTCAAAGTCAAAGGAGATTCGGACAGGCATGAGGAGACTCACACTAAGAAGGCCAAAATTATCCAGGTATGTGATGCAGGCATATTGTTATTGTCTTGTTTTTAGGCCGACACCACTATCAACTTTACTCAATTGGCCTCCCGTGCTGGTGAAGTTACCGCCACGGCTAATCTGTTCGATCTGAGCTTGTCTCAAGCGCTTGGAACAGCTCCCAAGACTGCTAAATTCGACTTTGCCAGCTCCAAGTTGGGCAAGGTTGAACAATTGGCTGGCTTTTCGGACGCTGTTTATGCTGAAGCTTATGTCAACGTTAACCAATATGATATTGTCTTGGATGTTTTGGTGGTAAATCAGACAAATGATACTCTCCAAAACTTGTCTCTTGAGTTCTCGACAATTGGAGATCTGAAGTTGGTGGACAAACCAGCGCCAATCACTTTGGCTCCTAACGATTTCTCAAATATCAAGGCGACAATCAAAGTGACATCGACTGAGAATGGAGTCATCTTCTCGACAATCTCCTATGATGTGAAGGGTTCAACTTCGGACAGGAATTGCGTCTATCTCAAGGATATTCACATTGATATTATGGTAGGCTGAGATTAATTTTTATGTAGATAGTATAAAATTTTTGGGGGGTTGATGTTAATTTTGTTGTTTTAGGACTACATTGTACCTGGCCAAGTCACCGACACCGAGTTCCGAAAGATGTGGGCCGACTTTGAATGGGAGAATAAGGTCCCCGTCAACACGAATATCACCGATCTCAGGGAATACATCGAGAACATTGCTGAGGCCACCAATATGAAATTATTAACACAAGAAGCTGCTTTGGGTGAGAAATTGTTTTTAGGATTATGAGCTATGGAATTTGAGAGTAATTCTTGTATTATTTTAGATGGAGAATGTGGATTCCTGGTCGGTAACTATTGTGCTCACAGTATATTCGGGGAAGACGCCCTGGCCAATGCCTCCATTGAAAAAGCGGATCCATTGGATCCAAACAGCGCCATCCATGGATCCATTCGAGTCCGAGCAAAATCTCAGGGAATGGCCCTCAGTCTGGGCGATAAGGTATGTTATTTTATATTATACTTGATGGTAATCAGGGATAAGGGAATATTGAACGTTTACTTTCAGATAACGTTAGCACAGAAGAAGAAACAGGCCGAACAAGCGGCATAAATGGTTATAAATTATTGAATAATGTTATATTAGCTAATCGCCTTGTGATATATTTATTACATTTTTTATCAGCTCGAGTAAAATATAATTCTGAATTTGAATTTTGGAATTCATTTGTGAGAAATGTTTGGAACGGCAGGTCGAAAAATCGACGAAAATTGTAACCAGGGATGCGAGAAGGTGGAGAAGAACAATCTTTTGAATAAGGTGAGGTCATGGTGGGGAAGTGAGTGGTTTGGATGAAGATTGAACGGGATTGGTTTAATGAATCTGTTTGAGGAAATTCAGGTGTTTTCGAGTTGTAGACGTATTTTTGTTATTCTATAAGATGCCTAACTCAAATAACACTTGCAGAACGGGAAGAATGCCAAGAAGATCCTGTGTCGTCGCTGCTCTTCCCTCATCTTCCCTCCAAATTCCATTAAACTTGTTGACGGTAAGGGTTCATCTTTTTTGCTTTTGTTTCCCTAAAAATAGAATGACAAAAACATAATTTTTGGACTTAAATTTGGCAAATTCACTTGTGAGATGTTACTATGACAACTTTCGATTACAGAAATAGCTGGGCATTTTATGGAAACGTGAACATTGAAATTAAACTTGCCGAAGCCATTTTATTTGGAAGTGAAAGTTGTATGAATAACAACATTTTCTAATTTTGTAAAGTTTACTCTTTTCAAAGTTTAGTTTCGACATAAAAAATGCCTTGAAATTTGTGAAAATACATTTAAACATCTAAAAGAGATCGTATTTTAGGCGAGAAGCACAACTTGAAAAAGATGTCTCTGCACGGTGCAGCGAACAATGGATCGGAAAGTATTGAATTGTGGTGGAAAACGACCAATGAAATGGACTTTGACACCTGGGGATGTCAGACCGTCGATGGGACCAAGGCTCTGATGTGTGGAGACTGCGAATTCGGTCCATTTGGCTTCAGAATCATCGGCGCTTCGGAGACGACCTTCTTTGTTGCTGCTGAGAGAGTGAAATACGAGGGATGAGGGTGTTATTTAGTATCGATTTTAAAAGTAAAAATGATTCTGTAGATGCTCAGAATCATTCACCCTGCTTGACGTGGATGAGATAGTCGAACAAGTTATGATTTGTTTTTTCATAGGGTCCAACTTGTTGTCTACTACAATATAAATTTCCCAATTCTGGATAGGAATTTATTCTAGAAAGAAAATCGGAAGGAAGCACAAAACTGGAAGAGAGATGGGGGATTAAGTAGAACATCATTGGAGATTATACAGATACCAAACAATTCTACGGGGCTAATGTCATCAATCATCGTGATAAAAGTGGGATAAAATACGAAAAGGGAAAGGGAAAAACCGGTAATCGACTTCGAGTGAAAATATTTGTTTTGACTACTGTAATTAGAGACATGGAATATTCGGGTCAAGTGCATAGTCGTATAGGAGAGTCGGGATATTAAGTTAGGTTCGGTTGGAGAAGGGGGAAAACGGAGGGAATATGCACTTGACGCAATTGTATTTGTAGGACCTCGGGGTCTGAGATGCTTTCGGAGACTCGGAAACACCATATATACAGTAAAAAGACAAAGGAGAGATCATCTGGACATGTATTCGGACAAAAGATGCCTAGAACAACATAAAATTAGTTAGAAAATAATATAAATCTATGGAGAATGGTGCTACGCATTCCAAAATCGGATAAAAGACATAACAATGGAGTTAATTAAATATATTAACAATCAAATGTCCGATGTATACGTGTGTTCTGACGTTGTTTTAGACACGGTAAGTGCGTGAGACACTTTGGGGAATGGTCCCGTCGTCATCCCATTCCAGGCCTTTGGAGGCATGGGGAAGGGCGGGCGAAGTCTCTTCTTCCTCTTCCTCACTCATCTCGTCCTCGTCGTGATAACTGCAAACAATTTGAATTGTAAATTACAACGTTTGTTATTCTGAACTTTGCCTTTGAGAAAAAGGAGAAAGGGGGCGTCATTGTACTCAAAGAATTAAAGAACGGACCCGGGAATATTCGAGGAGCAATCTGCTTAAAGGTCGATCTCTTTTGAAACTTCTATTGGGATTAATGGGGTCCTCTTACCTCTCGCCGTCATCCGAGCTCTCGTCCTCTTCCTCGGAGTACATTTCCTGCTCCTGTTTCTCCACGTCCTCCAACGGATTTACCGTAATATTCATGCCTCCATCATCCCATTCCATGCCTTCTTGCATCTGAAAAATAAAAATTTAGTCATCAGATGTCTACTACAATATAATCATAGTTACAATTAGGTATAGAACAATGAAAGGGATAGAAAATGATGGTAAAATGACTTGCTCTTACCGTAGCCAGCTTTCTCTGACGTCGTCGAGCTCGGGGAATGGGGGTATCTCTCATTTTCAGGACTCCAACCACCAACAAGACCAGCAAGAACCCGACGCAGATGACGACCACGATCGCGACAGCACCTCCGGCAACAGCGCCTTGTCCCATCTCGTAGCCGTGATGACTCAAAAGGGCTTTAGGACGGGGGAGATCCATCTCCAAGATGTTTTGGAGTCTGTTAGCACCAAGCTGATCGAAGGCCGAAGGCTCGAACTGTTTTCCAAAGTCACGGAGGTCTTGGGCATCATTTCCCTTGGTCAGGATTCTCGCATCGCCATCCAGATCATCGACTTTGTTGTCTGAGGAGATGTACATCTGAAACATTGCTCAAGAGTAATTTAATTTTCTGGTTTTATTAAAAGTTCATGTCCAATATAATCAAAAAAAATTAAAATTTCAGTCAAAAAACTCTCTGAGGAATATATAAAATCAACATTTGAACCAAAAAGAGTCTTGCAAAACCCTACAAAGATAAACAAAACCTACGGTGACAAAGAATTTGTTGCTCAAAAGTTTTCCCTTGTCCATGGCGCATTGCACGGTGTACATCCGCTTGTTGTAGGCCTCGGGGCGGGTGTTGAAGTAATGGATCTTGCCCAGGACTTCTCTGTAGCCGGCGATGCTCTCCTCTCCCTTCAGCAAGATGCCTTCAGAGTCGTGCTCGAAGTCAATGTTCAAAGAAGCGATAAGAGCGGCGGGGGAAGAGAAATATTCCAAATCCATGTCGCGAGAGGGCTTCAGATGGACTTTACACCAGTCAACTTTGTGCTTGGTGGTCACATCCACGTCTTTCTGACCTGAAATGACCACTTTTCATATTTTTAAGGGACTAAATAAAAGATTTTAACAATGATGACAATTTTGTCAAGTACAGTATAAATTAATGGCAAAAAACAAGAAAAAATTAAAAAGAAAACCTACCGTCACTTTTGACGACAGTGATCTGCACATCAGGGAGCATAACCGTTCCCAATTTCAAGCTCTTCCTGTCCGTGTTGATCAAGTTCTGACCACTGATCGACAAGATTGGAGCTTGCTCATTCTTCACTTGAATGCTGGTCTCATATGTTCCCAGATCTCTCTTCTCTCCATTGGTGCATTTGGCAGAGGATTTGATGGTCAATCTCCTCTTTCCTGGGAGTCTTGGGTCCGAGTTGATGTACTCGACCTTCTGCAAAAGCAACGAAAGATCTTCGAGGGTGTTGGCGGTCAGAGTGAGGCGGGTTTGTTGGTCGGTGAACGCGGCAGTCTCGCCGGGAACCAACTCCTCCACAGCGTCGAAACGAAGCCGTTCCTTGGGTTGATGGAGACATTGAACGGCCATCTCGCTCTCAACTTTGCCTGGAAGAAGGTAGACGGAAGTGAGTTGGCCCTTGAAGAATTGGACCATCTGTTGAGTGCGGCCATGCCAGCAAGCTCCAACAACCATCTTGGTCTTCTGGAAACGATGGAATTAGTTTTACTCTTCAAAAATTTGATAATAACTCCTTATGGACTAGATAAAGTAATATAAATTCCTAATAAATCGCCACTTGTTACTCTTGCCACTACAAAATGAACCACTTACCATCCATTTCGTCTCATGGAGTGGCCAATCGTCCAAAATCTCCGGATTTCTCTCCGAACTATCCAACTTGTTTCCGTCGACCAACAGCACCACATTGTCCAGGTCTTGGAACAAGATCGCGTAGGAATGCCATTCGTCGTCACAGACCTCGGGCAACGACCATCTCCACTCGGCGGCCCTGAAGTTTTGAGTGGCATGTTCGGCCTCTCTTCTCAACAACATCTCCAATTTACAGTGACGGATGTAAACGGCGAAATGATGACGGTTCAGATCTAAATGACGTCAGGTTAAATTTTGTGAATTCTAATTAATGTAGATGACAGTACACAAAAAGAATGGCAACTTACGGTCGTTGTCAGTCTCGCAGAGGATGTTTTGCTTGACCTGTTGCTCAGCTTTGGAGCCTCGAGCATGCTTCATGGAGAAGGTCAAAGAGAACTTCTCCGGGATCACTCCCTTGACTGTGGTTGGTGGTACGATCACTGAAGTGGTCTTCCCATCGAACATGTACTTTTGTTGTTCCAGCTGGCCAGGTGTCAACGAGCTGACGTCCTCATCCTCCTCGTCATCGTCCTCTTCTGACTCGTCGGCCTTGACGTCCTTGTCCAGATTCTCATCCGAATCCAACAACAGTTCCTTGGCCTTTCCGTCTTTGCCCAGAACAACCGATCGAACGTTGGCATCGCCTCGAGGCAACAGTTCCAGAGTCGCAAGATTCATTCCGCATTTCTTGGTCGACGCCAGATCATGCTCCGAAGGTCTTTCGATGGCCAACTGAAGGAAGGATTCGGCCGATTTGACGGTGCAGGAGTGGTCGGAAGGACAGGCGATAACTTCGGCCTCAGGCAAGATCTTCCGGGTCCCGGTTCCGGGGGTGTATTGGATGCTCTCTTCATGATTGGGGACTCCTCGGAGACCTTCTTGACAAGGTCTGCGGACGTTGATCGTGACCAGAGCACTCTTGGATCGCTGCATTCCACAATCATAGGCGACGATCGTCAGAATGTGGGATTCAGAATCGGTGCGATTCAAGGGTTTCACATTGCTGATCACTCCTTGGTCGTCGATGTGGAAGGGGAATCCCTCCAGGGCATTGGTGATCTCGTATCTGCAGATCTTTCCGTAGGGATGACCGCAATCCTTGTCCGTTGTAGTGAGTTTGGCAATGTTGTGGTTGACTTGGCCCTCCACAACATCGAACGCATACCAGGGGGCGTCGAATTCGGGTGCATGGTTGTTGGTGTCTTTTACCGTAATCTTTAGACTGGCCCTGAAAAGAAATGTAAATGAGAGAAGATTAACAATCCTTGTCTCTCGTGACCAAAGACATTCCGATTATCAACGTTTGAGGACGGAATTCCTATGAAACTTACGACTCAGACTTGGCCATGTCATCGGTACAACCGACCGCCGTGATCTCCAGATTGTATTCACTGTGAGAGCAGTCCAAGGTAAAGTTCTCCTTGACTTTGACGACGGCATTGCCCGAGTTCTTGTCCAAGACCTCGGCCGTGAAGGGGATCTCGGTCTCGGAGTCGGAGCTTAGCTCGTATTTACAGACAGGCCCTGGAATTGGAGGTATAAGACTATGATGACTAAACAATAAACTAAAAAATTCTTGAAGTTGGCTTTGCTCAAATGGTATAGGCTGTATATGGGTCATTAATATTTAATAAATCATGGCAGCTTTAAGCTCCCGTTTTGCGATGAGAGCCACCATATTCAACAATCATCTTTTTGCAAGAGACAATGGAAGATCGGGAAAAACGGTCAGAGAAATCGCTTTGTAATCATTTCTTTTGCCAAAGAAAAAAATGTTTTTTTAAAAAGTTACGTTGCACCTGCTAGCAGTAGATCCCCAAATTTTAATCCTAAAAATCTCGAATTTTCTGAAGGATGCGAGTTAAATGTTCTTAAAATACCAGCCATAAATTTTGCCAAGCCTCTTCATGCCAAAAAAACCTCAGGTTTCCGTTACAATAAGATGTTTACATCCCAAAATGTAGATGTTTATAAGTTCGTATCAGCTGGTGTAACCGACAATTTCACAACTCCAATAACAAGTCGGATACAAAAACAGTTTCTTTTGGGGATTTTGTAAAAAGATGGGGCTTCGTTTCGGCTTCAAACAAGAGATACAATCCTCGGTTACAGTAACCTGAGAGATTGTTGAGAGTCATGCACTCACTCTGCGATTAATAATTTTAATTAAACTCACCGCTTTCGGGGAAGATGGCGATGTGGGGAGAAACGGCGACGACTTTCTCATCCTCACGAAGACTCCCGAGGATCTCATCAGCGCCATTTAATTGTAGAATGGGGACTGAAATTGGGACTATTAATGGGCTAGGTAAGGTGCGACTACTACTTCAGCTATAAAACATCTTTCCCACAAGAATATAATCCAATTTTTCGAGAGGTTTCTTGAGAATTGTAATTGTAATTAACTCTGTAACTTCTCCGGAAAAACGTCATAAGAAATACGGGCAATTTAGAGCAAAATAAAAGGGCACACAGCCCCAGGCCAGGAGCTTCTTCTAGACTAATTAGCATACTCGCAAGGCCCACTAATTATGTATGCATAAACAAGGGGAATTTTAATAAAAAATGGGCGAAAAAGCGAGTAATCTCAAAAGAATTTGAGTCAATCGATGACGTCACAGTGTTCCCTGTTTTTGGTATCTAAAGTGATATAAAGCAGAACTCACCCCGATGATGATGCTTGTGATGCCCGGCTAAGGCCGTGCCCAGCCACAGGCACACCGCCACGAACAAACGCATCCGTATCACAATTACTTTGGAGTTCCGCAAGTCTCTGAAACAAATCGCGAGTTAACGGGAGGCGAAAGGAAGTCTCAACGGCCGCTCCGTTGATGGACAGCTGCCGAAGACAGGTTCGTCTCGGATTTCGAAGGCACAAGACGCGTGTAATTAATTGGACACGAGGACTGCGGGCACGGTAAAAGAGTAATCGATATTCTTCCCCACCCAACTTCTCGCACCCGCACGCCCTGCGGGCAAAAGTTTTAGGTGGCGGACGGCGGCCGCGCCCGAACACCAGACTGAGAAATTAAGGAGGGCGAAATCAGGGCCCTCAGATTTTAATACAAAGTCAAAAAACACGGCCGGGATTAACGTGCGGCCCGCAGGGCGAATAGGTGTTGCTCGCCGTGAGTTGGGGGTTGCCAGGGACGACGGCGGAGTGCCACCGCTCCGAGACACCTCATGCATTTCGGAGCACGGCCCCACGGCCGAACGGCCCCGACACCCCGACAAGAAAACGGCCAAAGGAACGCGCACCTGGCTGCTGATACCCACATCTGAATGGGGAAGTCTCACGCAAAAAGAGGTAGAAGTAATGATAGGGGGACGAGATAACAGAGGGTTCGCTGAGGCGGTGAAGAAGCCAGAAATGAGACATTAGAGAGCCGGAGATGTACATGGGAAGGTGTTTGGGTGTAGTTGTAGATGTCATATGGAAATGGGAGATTGAGAGCACGAGTGTAAATGACGTAGATAAGGGAAAAAAGTGCTGCAAACCGCGAATGTACCTGAGATTCTAGGAAAGCAATGTCTAGGGAACTTTTTGTAAAATTATATTTGAAAAAGGACGTAAACTTTAATTTACAATTTCCAAGAACAGAGTAAGAAAGACGGAATCCTTCTTCCAGCCCCGGGGCATCCGATTAGCATATCTGAAACCAGCACTCGGCAGGGGACCATTAACATTAATCCCAATCAAAACACGGGGGCCGGAGATTAATATAATCCCGAAAGTACGGTAGATTTCTCTTACAGTACGTGCACGCCGGATGTTGACAAGACTCTGATATCGCCAGCTAAGGAGCTTACAAAGCAAACACAACGAAAAGAAGAGCGTTATTTCGCAGGATAAACGTTGATCTTTGAAGTCTCTGTTAACACTATCAATCGCCCCAATTGTAGACAAAACTCGCCGGAATCTAATAAAAATATGAACAAAAAAGATCCCAGCGAATGAGGAGACGTCAAGCGTCGAGAGTAATCAGAAATCAGAGCCCATCAGAATGGTGATAAAGAAAAAATTTGTGCCGTTCCTCGCGACGAATCCCCCACCAAATTGCGCAATAATTTCCGCGAACAGCGCGAGTTGAAGACAGCCGGTTAATTCGAGCTAATCAATCTGACAGAAGAGAGAAAGGAGAGACGGAAAGCACAACACGGCTACCCTCTAACCTTGCACTGTAAATTTCAAAACCCTTTTTTTACTTTCGCGCCAGAAGGACGCAAAAAAAACGTTCAGTTCAAGGGGTCCTTGAAGCCGATAGAAGAACAAAAAACTCCTCAAAACGGCATCGGCCCTGAGGACCGGAGGTGCTTCAGATGTTCAGAGGCCATGTTCTTGGCCAACGAAATGACCTCGCAAACTTCGGAAGACTTGAGGACTCGACGATCCTTAAGCCCAGATCTCGACCCAAAGCTCTTCGCTTAAAGTGAGGACAAAAAATTTATTGAAAAATCCAAAATGGGTCAGTCGATTCGAAGGCGGCCGAAGCAGCGGCCTCGAGGTCCGCAAAAAATAAGAGAGAGAAAGGGAAAGCGCGAGGCCTCGGCGGTCTCTCTCGCCTCGGGCGCCGGCCTCCGCCCTCAGGGCAGATGCCGGAAACACACACTGTCATTTTATCGATTATTCCTCTTCGCCCCCCCCCCCTTTCGCCGTAAGCCCAAACTTGGCCGCTCTTAGTTGGGCTGGGGCCAGAGCGGCCCAAAGAAAGGGCCTCGCCGCCACAAGTGCAAATATTTCATTTGCATACCTCAACGCATTTTATAATCAAAATAGTCGGAGGACGGGGGAAAGGGAAGTGCCTCTCGTCATTTCTACTCAAAGGCATAACTTTTATGACAACAAACAATTGGATATGCATAATATTGCACAAACAGCCATTACTTTCATTTTATGGCCCATTACTTCTTCAAGGGCCATAAAAGAAAACAAAAAATATAAGGAAAAACGGTATAAAAACACAGTAATTATCTACAAAAATGCGTGTAATAAATGATTACTAGTGTGGTATCGACAAAATGGCTGTGGAATTTTAAATTATATACCATGTTTTTGAGACGCCAATTCGCTCCTGCAAGTGATAAAACATACAAATTCAATGGCTTGGATTTGAATTTTGTGGGCGTATTTTAGGAATATAATTACTTACGATAAAAGAAACCAGAATCCATTAATTTTTTTTCCAAGAAAAGAAACGGATATTATGCGAGGGAAAGCAAAAAATTCATCAAATAAAATTCCGGGTATAAGAAGTGTCCAATTAATTATGGTTTTGTTTTGGTCTAATTGTAAGGCCCTATGTCCTCTTTGACACGAGATAAACAACGCATGTTCTGCTGCACTTTTGCAAAATTTTAGATGCCATATCAGCGTTCCACGTATTGGAGTCTAGAAGATTGACTTGGGCCAAATTTAAACACAATCTGACCATCCGTTTTCGAGTACTGTCTTGATGACTAAAACAAGGTACTTCAACATCGAAGTCGTCGAAATGTGTTTCCAAAACCGTGCCTAGATGGGCTAAAATTTCTTCCATGCAAACACTGCTCTCGAAAAGTCCATTTGCTACAGTTTCCCGCCAATTCAACAAGTAGCCCAAGTAAAAACTGCAGCAATTCCTTTTCTCATCATTATAATCCCCTTCTCCGAGCACTTTTGGCTTTATGCCCTGAGGTCACATTATCGGAAAAAGTGTCAAAACAAGCCCCAATATGGGCTGCAGTCGTCGAGTGTCCAAATTGAGGCAATTTCAAGATGTCCTATTCATTCTTTATTGAATTATATTATACATGAGGAGGACCCGTTCCACAAATCAATTTTCTCTCATTTCTCGGTGATGTAGCCGTGATTCTCGCCCTGAGTGCCGATGTTCTTGGTCTTGGTGTGCCAGACCAGGATCTCCTTGGGTTCGCGGTCATGCCCGAACGGCTCCACTTGGCTTCGATTCAATTTGAATTGGCTCAGGAAACAGGATTCGGGACTCACTTTCACACAACCCGTATGGAAGTAGACGCTGGAAAAGGAGAAGAATAATCTTCTTTATCTAAAAGATGGACAAACACTCAAGATTATCCTCTACAGTTTAATCTGGCATGACGGAAAGGGCGTTCGTCATGGAGAATATCGTCTAATCTCCTGCTCGAACATGAATTTCTAATTTTAAGTCGATTTTTTGAATAACAATTGTAAGACTAATTGATTTTAGGATGGAGTCCAAAGAAATATTTCATCAAAAGTTTTAAGCATGCAAAAAAATTGGGCGAAAAATATGCAAAAACAAAAGCGTGAGAAGAACGTTCCCAGCAATAATGCCGGAGGCAATCAGCTTTTTTAAAGCGTTTCCGGCTTCTTTAGAGACCCAAGACATTAAACATTGTGTAAATAGAAGTTTGAGGAACAAGACTTCACGGAATACAGAAAATCTTTCAGAATGGTCACGAAGATTATGTTAATTTATTACCCACTTCCCAACCAAAGCATGGAATGCCTGACTGAACCTCCCAAGACCGAACCCCCCTGACTGAACCCCCCTGACTGAACCCCCCAATGACTGGACCCCCCCTGACTGAACCCCTCACCCCTGTTCGAGGGAACCCCCCCTGACTGAACCCCCCCAAATTGAATAAACCTTGGCCTTCTGCTAAAATACAATGTGGCCGAACTGAAAAGGTTGTGGCTGTGCACGTTGTGTGTCTGCGGGTTTGTTGCCCAGTACTGTTCAAACAATATGTTTTTAGCAATTGGTACTGTATAGTACTAAGTGGTACTGTATAGCACGAGATAAAAATGAAGCCATAACGCGTTAATGCTGTTGGTTTGAAGCCCAGTACTTCTCAAAAAATGCGTTTTTAGCACTTGGTACTATATAGTACTAAGTGGTACTATATAGCACGAGGTAAAAATTAAGTGCTAAAAACGCATTTTTTGAGAAGTACTGGGCTTGAAACCAACAGCATTAACGGTTATGGCTTAATTTTCATCTCGTGCTATATAGTACCACTTAGTACTATACAGTACCAAGTGTTAAAAACATATTGTTTGAACAGTACTGGGCACCAAACTAACAGCATTAACATCTGAATGCATAATTTTTAATTGTACTGTATAGTATGAAGCGTTAATATGTAGTACCTCAATTATTCAGGGGGGTTCAGTCAGGGGGGTTCGATCTTGGGGGGTTCAGTCAGGGGGGTTCAGTCAGGGGGGTTCGGTCATGGGGGGTTCAGTCTCCTAACGAAAGCATGAGCTAAGAATTTGAAAAGTAAATTTGTGGCCTATAGAGAGCATGAATACAAAACTTCAAAGAAATCGGAAAGTTAATTTTTCAGCAATTGGTCCTTTTATTCAAACTTACTCCTTCTCCAAAACTAATCTCAAATTGATCGCAAACCCGGCCATATCTGTCGCGAATTTCCTCGACGGAGCATACATTACATCCCACTTGGTGATCGTCCCGTTCTCCACATGAGGAGCCTCGACTAAAGCGCCTCCGGCAAGGCCTAAATTTAAAATTTGTAAATTAAGAATCTGCTTACCCACCGCCCAGAACCCGATTGTTTTTACATTCCGAATGTACTCGTTGAACAGTCGAATGTCGTAGGAATTGTCATCATCGGCGAAGTAAATGACGGCATTTCGTTTATAGTTTTTGTAATTCTTTCGAATATATTCTAGGCCCATGTTTCGATGGGTCCAGCCACGTCCTAAAGTAGTGTAAAACAAGATGACATTGCAATAAAAAAAGTTTTACTTACGAGGAAATCCGGGTTTGGTGGTTGTAAAGAAGTAGGCGTAGGGTATCCCGGACCTCTGCAGAATCCTCTCCACCGCCGGAGAAGTGGCGTTCCCATCTTCAATCACGATCCAATGTAAGTTCTTGATGTGCATGAGGGTTTGAGAGAATCTGGAATAGAAATATGAACTTTAATAATGTTCTTTCAGGTGATTACGTGACCTAGACAAAGAATTCCGACAAAATTTGAAGGCGAGAAATCCTGTGCATCGTCGTCAGACTATGAATTTACTTTTCATTGTGCACTTCGACTTTTTCTTGGAACTCTCCAAAATGCAACGTTTACTACTAGTCGCGGAAAAAAGTCCTGGGATTTTTCTGCGACTCTGCACTGTGCATGAACCCGAAAAGTGCTTTTGCACAGTGCAATTTTGTTGATTTTGCCTTATTGTCGCGCGCGATTCCCGCGACAAATCAACTTTTCGGAGCGCGACGGAATTTGGGGGGCGCGAGAAAATCCCAGGACTTTTTTCCGCGACTAGTAGCACAAAAAAATTTACAATTGCAATGCAAAATTTAGTATTTTTTACCACGAGTTAAAAAAAATTCAAAAAAATCTATATATATTACGCATAAGATCTGACCTTGTCATGTCCGCGAACCTCTCCGGCCTTCGATGTGTTGGTGTGATGATAATAATAGTTGTCTCATTCCTGACATCCACTCCCCATTCCCACACCTTGTACACACACAACACTAGGAACAGGCTGATCAGAAGACTGGGGATTCTCTTTTCTCTCTTCAGATACAAAAAGAGGCCTCTGGTGTAAGATGAGGACATACACAGATTACCGAAACCGTGCGTATCTCTCATCAAAGGGCATGATTTGAAGACGAGTTGGAGGATGGCAGAGATCGTCTGAAAACATGGGATGCAAGACGCCTCAGGGAATAAGCCACGTAAATGCAAACAAACAGTGATAAGGAAAGGGAAGGAGAATATAAATTGGAATGGGGCTATCAAATCTGCATCTTCTCGAGACAATTTGACATACCCGTTTTAATGAGGGACCTTTGAAAGTTCATATTAATGTAGTGCTCTTTAGAGGTTTATCTTTTTATTCTTTAATTTTGGCATTTCTTTTGAGACCAAGGCTTACAAAAAATAAGACATGAGAAAATTCTAGCCGAGCCAATTAACAAAAGCGGAAGCGTTTGGACTTTCTTCAAAAATGTTGATAATTTTATGAATCATCAAACATAATAAACATAATATTACAAAATTACAAAATAATGGTAAGAACTTGAGTAATAAATTAGGGCTCAAAACATGACGCCCAAATTTTGATGACATTTGGCAAACAATTGTTTAAACGGAAATTCTTTTACGATCGCTTTGCAGCGAGAAAAAAAGGCACTCAACAACCATTTTGGCAAGACATTATGTAAAATGAGGAGAGGAGGTACGAGAAAATAATTTCCAGATACATCTTTGCCATTTTCGCTCATAAAAGTAAACTTTTACATATATTTTATACAGTCCACACACCGAGCAGAAAGGGCATACTCTCCCTACTAAGGGCTCCAAACCAAGAACGAAACTATACAATCACAAACTGGACTTTTCAAACGTTCAAAACTTTGCAAATCATCATGATCGTCATTCGGAAAGCTGTTGATACAGACAAAACTGTGCTTTCCATTTCTCAATTAAATCAAAATTTGTTGAAAGAGCCCTGCAAAGAGCCAAAAAGTGTTAAAACCCGCTGATATTGACACATTTTTCCTTATTTGGAGCCAAAACAAAGAACCAAACCCTCTTCATTGCCTCTCCCTCCGCATTCTGTGCTTACAATACGAACAAAAAATCTCTTTAAAAATTGTAACAAAAATGGTGACCAACTCATTCCATATTCAAATTCCTGAAGTCATTTCTGACTAAATCCATTGGACCGAATCGAATCCGACGTCGGAATCCATGGAAACTGCCCTCAGGGCAAAGAAATTCTTAACATTTTTGGTTTATTTCCAGTACATAAGAGGTGGAAAAAAGTTTGCAAATGCTTTTAAACGGACACAATCTTTGCTGCGCCCTCAGGCATAAACATTTCAAGCAAGTTTAAGATGAAGAAACTTGTACTAAACGTGGAATAACACTGGTAAAAAGAGTGAGACAGGGCTATTACGTGGTCCGGATTACCCAGAGTTCATTACTTTTGGTTTGTGTGCAAGCAGACGTCCATGCAGGTACATGAAACATAAAAATATTTAGAGATAAATGAGATGGAAATGGTGAGGAATAGCAGAGATTTATATTCGATATGGGGGAGGGGATACTTGATCAAAAAAAAGGTTCCAACTATACCTGGAATGGACACAAATCATTGTGCAAAGTGTCTGGGATTACTCAGAGGAGCTATTGAAACAGTTCGGGTAGAAAAAAAGAGGTTATTTTCATTGCCATCATGCCGCCTGAATCAAAAAGTCGTAATGCAAATGCCAACAAGAAAAAGGACTTCCAAATTATTCGGAAATTTACATGAATGCCTCTGTTTCTCGTACATGGCGATTGCATAAATTACATTCGTCATTATTGCACTGTGTTTGTAGCCTTTCATTATGTTACGTGTTAAAATTACCAGACGTTGCATTGTTGTGAGCCTTAACGTCAATTCTCATCAATATTTCCATCGTACTAATACAGGGTGGGCCACTAAAACCTTCCGTCCTCTTTTTTTAGATTTCTCCGCGGAGACTCCGCCGATTTTCATGAAATTTAGATTTTTCTGGAGCTGAGATGCGCCATTTTCAACCGGTTGAATTTGAAAAAAAAATATCTTGAATTGACCTTTCTATGCCTTTCCAAAGTTTTTGAAAATTATTTTCGAGCCGAAACCGCTAAAACTTACGTTAGAAAATTTTTGGAATGATTTTGAAAACTCGGTCATTTTTTCGGGTTTTTGGGTGAAATCTTACTTGTTTTGCCTCATATATTTGCAAAATACTGTTGTAAAAACTAATTTATTTAACAATTTGATTATTAATATTTCTATCTGACAAGGGAATGGACTTTATGTGTAAATCGATTTTGGCTTGGGACCTAGTCAGATCGAAAGGTGTGTGGTAGTCGATTATTCACTTGGGGGGAAATCTCTGCGCGGGGCTTCAAAGCCGAGAAAATCGGCTTCAAAGTTTGGACGAAAATCAAAGGATAGGGATCCCAGAAAAGGAGCCATAAAAAGTGTGAAGCAGTGGCCGAGTGGTTAGTGCGCTCGCTTTTTGCGCAAAAGGTTGCAGGTTCGAATCTTTCGAAGCCCAAGTCATCATTTATCGTTTTTACTTTTGCTTTCTTCGTGCTAATCCGGCTGTACATTTAAAAAAGGGGTATAGATAAAAAAGTTAACATAATGGAAAGTTGTTTTTGAATACATCAGGTTGATGGTGTGCCCTGCGCTCTAAAACTGTAAAGGGAAGCTGCGAAGCCGTTGAAAATGGAAAAGTTCCGTTTAAAATATACTTCTTGTATCGATAATCGAGTTCAGGGGAAAAAAATTAATAGAAGTTTTTGTCTAAAAAAGTTATGAATGGAAGCAGATTCGAACTTGCGACCTTTTGCGCAAAAAGCGAGCGCACTGACCACTCGGCCACTGCTTCACACTTTTTATCGCTCCTTTTCCGGGATCCTTATCCTTTGACTTTCGTCCAAACTTTGAAGCCGATTTTCTCGGCTTTGAAGCCCCGCGCAGAGATTTCCCCCCAAGTGAATAATCGACTACCACACACCTTTCGATCTGACTAGGTCCCAAGCCAAAATCGATTTACACATAAAGTCCATTCCCTTGTGAGTTCGACGTGTCCATCTCCTCTTGCAGCACGAACTTGTAGGGGCTTTGAAAGTTAAGAACAGCTCGAATTGCGGACGTGAGCATGGTTTAACTTCAATCAAGCCTGGCTCCAAGCCTCAATGCGCCAAGCCATGGCTTGTAGCCTTAATGTGGACTTTTTCACTCTTGTTGAAAAAAAATTTTTTTTCAACATTCATACCTTAACGGTAATACAGACAACACTATTTTTGCTTTTAACTTGCTTTAAACAAAGTTTAGAGAAAGCGTACGGAACTTTTTACTCCACAATTTTACCAAAAAAGCCCGAAATTTTCCAAGTCCGAGAAAGGCAATTGAAAATCATTCCAAAAATTTTCAAAGTTTTAGCGGTTTCGGCTCGAAAATAATTTTCAAAAACTTTGGGAAGGCATAGTAAATTAAATTCAGAATATTTTTTCCGGAAATTCAATCGGTTGAAAATGGCGAATCTCAGCTCCAGAAAAACCTAAATTTCATGAAAATCGGCGGAGTCTCCGCGGAGAAATCTAAAAAAAGAGGACGGAAGGTTTTAGTGGCCGCTGATCAATTCTGAAAAGCTGCGATTCTGGGTTAGAATGAACTTTCTTTATCTCATGAAATTTTTTATCGAAGATGCTACTACTCTTTCAGTATTCGACCAATCCTTAGATGTACCATCACGCTTAGAACGTATATTCCGTGTCTCTTTGCCATCCAATCTGCCTTGCTTGGATACGTTTGGATCAGCCAGACTGATCCCTTCAATTCCAAGGATCCAGTCGGAAATCAGCGTTTCCTTTCTTCCGGCTGCAACTCCTCGTTGCAACGTGTTAACGAAACAATTGAAGCCAGTATGACTGCCTGGTCACAACAATGACGACACCAGTGAAGATGTTGCGACGGAAAGGAAGGGGCAGCTCTCGGACTCAATGGAAGCGCCACGATCCGGATTCCGTTCTCCTTCAGAAGTCGGCTTCAGCGCCCACTCCAACGGCCTTATAAAACGCGCTCAACAGCTTGCGGTTTCCTTCGTCTTCAGCAGCGCGCATCGCTTAATTAATTAGATGCTTAATAAATTCATTTTCATATTCACATGTGTAAGTCTTACTGTAGCATTGTGTCATTCGTTTGTTTCGTATTTTAGACGCAATTTGGGTGGGCGGTTAAATATCCGAATGAAATTGTCGACAATCCGATCGTGACGTGCGAGCCGGACAGGATCAATGTCAAGGTAAAACATGTCTTTTCTTGATCTACCGTATAATTTTCATAACAATCCATATATCTTGCTTTTTTCAATTTTTTCATAAAAATTCAATTTTGTCGCATAATTTTTTTTGCTTATTTTTCACAGATCCGTACCTCCACAGCGAATCCGTCGCATATTTATGCCGAGGACTTCCACCATTCAGCCAATTGTATGACCCGGAATTCGAATACTTTGAGTATCTTACACAATGACTGTGGAATGACTCAAGAAAGGATGGTAACACACTTTTTGCATCATAACTTGGATAGCAAAACCTCTGCTTATGCTGTATTCGCTTCGTTTTTCTTGCAGGACAACCCTCCCGGGATCATGCATCGTATTTGTATCTCGGTCCAGATCCATCCCTTATTTGTCACCGATTCTGATCGATCTTACTGCGCACAGTGCGTGTACATGGACAGTAATGTGGTCGAGGGATTGGAACAGAACCTCTCGATCAGGTTTGTCATTACTTCTACGTCTTCTACTCAAGTTTTATTACTTTTTAATCGCGAAACTTCAGTGAGATAGCACCGAGCGAACTGGAGCCCCAATTCGACCCTGGATACAGTCCTCAATGTGTTTATTCGATCCGAAAAGGATCCTTTGATGGGCCTGAAGTGCATGCAGCGGTCGTGGGAGAGACTGTCTTCCATGTTTGGCAATGTTCTAATGGTAAAATTTCTATTTCGCTTGTATATCATCTTTTTTTATCCCCTATTTTCTAATATTACATAATTCCCCTTAGAAAACGTTGGAATATTAGTTCAAAACTGTAATGTGGAGGACCTGCAAGGCGAGAAGATTCTTATTATCGATCAGCGAGGGTAAGGGCCATCAATTTTTATATAATTATACCATACTTGATATTACTTTAGATGCGGAGTTGATCAATATCTCTTCAAAACCCCGCAATACTCTTCCAATCTCCAAACCGCCTTCTTAGTAAGTAATTACAGTATACTGAAGTACCTCTACGACCTTTTTCAGGAGTCGAATGTGTTTAAATTTGTGGACAAATCCATGACAAGATTCCGTTGCCAGATCAGACTTTGTTTGAAAAACAAAGGAAATGGATGTCAAGGAATAACTGTATGCGATGCTTGATAGCCTTACTACCTAACGGAACTATTAAGTAATTTATTTTTATAGCCACCAAATCACTGTCCAAGCTTGGATGAGTTTGATCAAGAGCTGGTCTCATCTTCACCTTTATTGGTCGAAGACATTACCCAATCCAGGTCAGAACCCGTCTTGAGATCCTCTACAGATCAGCCTCGAGGACCTCCGGGGATCAAACCGCCAATCGGGTTGAGTACGGCGCAAGTTGTGAACCGCGGACAACCAGTTGCGGTGGTGAGGAGTGGTTACAAGTAGGTCGCACCACCTGTTTCAGCCCATTAACTTATGCTGGAATTATGTCATAACCCCTAACGCTTTCGGCTAGCCTTGTCTGACATAATTTCCGCGACATTTTAATCGTTTAGTTATCCCAGTTATCCTATTAGAAGTAAACGCGCAACTACCGTATCCACCAATGCTACAGTACCCCTGAAGCGACCCAAAAGAACGATCAGTGTTCAGGCCAACATGAGGAAGGAAGAGGAAGTCTCCGAAGTGGACGTAGTCGGATTAATCAGGGTTTTGGATAACCCCGAGGACCTCGAATATTATGCTGAACAAAGGAACGAAAAGGAATTCAACGAGGCCAAAGGGCAGAAATGCATGGCCTCAGGGCTTTATTGGACTCTCATTGGGACGATTGTGTTACTGTTCAGCGTTCAAGGGGCGGTGGCCTTTTTTATTTTTAGGGATCGATTCGCCCTCAGGAAGTCGATTTTACATAGGTGGAATTAGACAAATAATAAACGGTTAGCAGACATTTTACATCGAAATAAACCAAGAAATGCTTATCAAATGACATAATGCTCTCCAAAAATTAGAACAACCTCATTTCGATGCCTGAGGCAATTTTTATATCTAAAATATTAAAACTGTTTGTCGCTTCCTATAATTAGAAACTTTTGTCTGTAACGTTTCCTAAAACTTCCACTCCGGTGAATCAAAGTTCACGGAAGTTTACCTGCCTGTATTTGTCTTGCTAGTTTGGAGTTTACAGCCAAAAAAAAAGACTAGCCGTTCCAGAAAAAGCAAAAAGAAGTTATTCTTTCCCCCGCGTTTTACGTTCTGTTTCTACTAGTCGATTACAACGTCGGTTTAAAACAGTAATAAAGGAAACGGGGCGAAATGACAACAAATCGCATCGCGATGACGGCCGAGATGAATCAATCAGTGAGTCTTCGGCCGTTCGCCGATCAGGAAGGACATTGTTTGACCCATTAGATCAAGAAAATGCCCTGGAGATATGCGGTCTTAATTATAACCGCCAACTTTTACTTTGTTTGTGCGTGGGATGCTCTGAAGATTGGGATAATCAACGATCATCCCAATTTGTCCCCGATTTTTGAGGTAAATTTTGTGTTGAACTACTTTAGTCAGGTAATTTTTGATTAGAGAGATCTTTTGAGTGCAATTCAATGGATCGAATCAACAATTCTGGTCCAAAACGCTTCGAATCCCTTCAACATCACCTGGATAGACGTTTCAAAATGTGCAAAGACCAGTGTCTCGCAGGGTTCCAAACTTATTTATTCAAATGGAATCAGAATAAAAAGTTTGGAGAGGTTATTGGACAGCTCCAGCTTTAATTTGATCCTCAAAGATGGCCCAAAAGAATGTCAAGAGGATCCATTTTTGCTGGCTGCAGCTGCACCTTGTCTACAACGGGGAAATGAAAGGCAACTTTTTAAAACTTATACTATCACACTTTGTATTAGCATTTTCATAAAGTGCATGGACTTTTGCACTGTGCATATCGCTTTCTTCGCGCGACACGATCCTTTTCAAAACATTTTTGCACGGTGCAATTGTCTCAAGTTTCGCGGCGGCGCAATGGAAAAAAGCTTGTGTCGCAGCAATTTTGTTTGAGAAATCAAATTGCACTGTGCAGTCGACCTTTTTCTTGCACAGTGCGGCGAGCGACGAAAAGTCCATGCACTTTATAAAAATGCTAATATAACCAAATCAAATGACCTTATTTTAGACCCAGACTTGGAATTATGGTAGTTTGCACCAATTCCCGGGCTTGGCATGGATTTTCCTCCGGAGTGGATCTCTTTAAACACGAGATTCTCCACAGTCTTGGATTCGGAATGCTAAATCCAGACCTTTCGTATAAACGGTCACCAAAATCTGAAGTCCAATCTCATCAAATTGGACCCAATAAATATCGAAAACAAGATATTCATTACTTAGATTTTGCTTCGACAGCCGTCAGATTCGCGAGAACTCACTTTAATTGTCCTCGAATTACCGGGATCAACGCGGAAAACGAGGAAAAAATTCATTTGGACGAATATATTTTTGGGGTAGGTTACTGTAACTTTTGTCTTACTGTATTTTTGAGCTAACAGTTCTCTTTAGAACGAACTGATGACTCCCATTTTGTCAAAAGGACCCAATTATTTCACGCACATCAGCGCCTTAATATTGGAAAACACTTTTATTGGAGATATGTAAGGAATACCGCATCCCTTATCCATTAATTTACTATTCAGCCCTTGGTATAAGACCAATAGAGATACTGTTGAGAAAGAAAGTCGAAAATATTGGTATGGCCGAAATGCCGGCTGCGATTTCTTCAGCCAAAGTTGTTATGAATATGCCCGCAGGCGGTCGAGATTTTCCTTTCCTTTGTGAGTCCTACCTTCTTCCTTATCTTTACATATCCTGTCCTCTGTTATAACATAATCTAGGACAATTTTTGGACCAATTTTAGTTCGGCCTTTCCTTTTTGTTCGGAGAATGACTTAAGGAGTACTGTAAGCGGTCACAAAGGTAAGTTATGTATGGGAAATGGGACCCATGGCGTCCGAATCAACGCGTTCTGTCATATACAGCCAATCTCCGGACCGGAAAAAGATGTAAGCGTACATTAACATCAGTTAACATATTATTTTAGGCAATATCTCTGAATGAAATGTTTCCATTAACCTTTAAGTCGCGTTCGTTAGCTTTTGGATCTGTAAATGGCTATCGGAGTTGTCCTATGATATCAGTAAGTACTCTATGTATCAATAAATATCTTTATTTACATTCCTAATCTTCAACTTTCAGCAAGTTATGGAAGCCAACATGTACAACATACCCGAGAATGCGATTCCCATCCCTTGTTAGGGGATTAGACTCTCTCCGCCAAGAAGATCGAAGCTTTACATCCAGACTGTATTACTTGTTTGAGAACATTGTACAATGGAGCATTTAAGCCATCGTATTTTATCCCTGTGTCATGATGATGAAGTTCGTCGTCTCTCATCTTCTTTATCAACTAAAAAGGACATAATAAAACAGTAAAACAGCTTTACCTGTAACAGATTCTTCTCAGACTTGGTATCCAATTCGATTAATTCTTTTAATTGATCGTTATAATGGTTTCCAATTAGTTCTTCTACCGCAATGGTACATGCCATAGCTCCTTCTTTCCCTATCAACGCACTTCCGACACCTAAAACCGATCCTATTATTCAACAATACCAATTTTCAACCTCTTAGGAAACTGGTCTCAGCGGCAGTCTCATACATAACATAAATTCTCTCTTCGTACCTAATCCTAAGGCTAAAGCCTTGAATAATGGTGTGAAAACGGTCGGATCTGTATCGTATTTGGCCAACAAACGTTCACAGATATCCAAATGCTCCTTCTCTTCATCCCACATCTCTTGGATTATTGGTCCAACATCAGAATCTAAAACAATAACAAAAACCAGAATACAATTTACTCTTCAAAACCATGTGTTGTCCTTTGTAGATCTGATCAGCAGCTAACTCCCCAGCATGATCTACTCTGACAATACTTCGAACAAGGGCTTCAGGATACGATCGACAAAGGCCTAAGGCTTGGGCTACCCGCAACATCTTAGAGAACTTGAATAAACAATTTTCTATGCAAGCAGATTGTTGCGAAGACGTAGAGCTCTACGTACGCGTAGAGAAAAAATTATTTCCTTGTTTATTTATTTATTTTATCGCACTGACCAATTTTTCAGACCTTTTTTGGATACGTCCCACCACGAAAGATTTCGCCAAAATGAAATTTCTACATTTTTCTCCAGATTTTTTTTTGTATTTTACGCGCGACATTGTTGTGAAGCCATGGTGCAAGTGCATGTATATCTAGGATTCATCTTGTTTTTCTTTTCGTTTTATTTTATTTGACAGGACTGTTGTATATTGCTTTAGGTGGGGTTTTCTGATGAGGGAAAGAATTATTTTCCCGCGTCTTTTTATGTAATCCCCGGCTTGCTGGGTATATCTCTAAATAATCTCGTAATTTTACGCGTTACTTTTATTGGGTTTTCGCGTAAAGCCTTTTGGTATTTTGGCCAAAAGTATTTTTTTTCAGACCTCAACTTCAACAAAGATGAAGTTAGTACGATTCTTGATGAAGTTGTGCCACGAGACGGTGGAAATCGAACTGAAGAACGGCACTCAAGTTACGGGTACCATCATTGGTGTTGATGTGGCCATGAATATGCATTTGAAGAACGTAAAAATGACCTTCAAAGGAAAAGATCAGTTGTCGATGGACAGCGTTTCGATCAGAGGTAAGGTCCATCCTTTTTTGTTGATCTATTCTTTTAGGAAACAACATCCGTTACATTATTCTTCCCGATACATTAGCCCTGGACACTTTGTTGATGGACGACGAGCCCAAGAAGAAGCCAGCTCGCGGAAAGAGTCGATTTGCCGGAGCTCGAGGTCGTGGTGGTCGAGGCAGAGGTCGTGGCATCCGAGGGCGTCATTAGATCGTTGTTGATTATCTTTCTCGATATCCCGGGACATTATTTTAGATGTCCGTTGGATTCGTTTCCTCGATTTCTCCTCGATGGTTTTTATGTTCTCATTCTTTTTGGTGACGATCATTTTGATCTCGACCTTGTTTTTACTTGTTCTATTTAATAAATTATCGACGAATATTATGAGATTATTATTTAATACGAATAAGATAAGTGAGATCCGAAACTCTAAAATACATGGGCGATAGTTTGTTTCCTAGGAGATTTCTCGGCCGAAATTTTTCCAAGAAAGCCGCGAGATGCCAGGTGCGCAGTCTTTCCCATGAGCAATAAAGTGGAGGGTCGTGCGGTCAGATTGCCGGTCGAAAAGTGGTCTCGACCTGAATTGGAAGATCGATTTCATACAACGTACGCCCGGAATTTGGAACTGGGTCAACGGAATGTGGCCTTGGAGAAGGAACTCAAAGTGTAAGTTGAAAAAAACCGTATTTTATAAAGTTTTATAGTCTAAATGGAAGGTTGAGGAAGTCGGTTATGAACAAGGAGAATATTATTGATGAGAATGTGAGGGAACTCGAAAGGAAGAACAAGTTTCTAAACGAAAAGGTGGGTTTGGACTCTAATTAAGTAATTTGGAGATCTTAGCTCCATTCTCTAAAGCATCAACTGCTCGCTTACACAAAACCTTCGGCCCAATCGGCTACAGTAAACTCGTTAACTTCAAGAGTGTCTCAGAGACCGAGGACCGCTCAAACCGGACATTTGACTGAGAAAAATCATCAGGATAGAGATCCGGAAGAGCGCAATGTTATCTCCAGACCACAAACTACGGGTCAGATTGAGATTAATAACAATGACGAGAGATCTGTACTGTAAGTTTGAGGTTTGAAATTGTATGGCTAAATTTAGACTACAAGGGATCGGAGAAAAAACTGTCATCATCAAATTGAACAAAGAGCTTAGGGAGGAAAGAGAGCGATTAGAAGTTGCAAGATACGACGTGGAGAACAAAAGTAAAGTACGTTACACTAACAGGTTTAGAGTTTTTTGAAAGTTCCTATAATTTGTTTTGCTTTTTAATCACGTTTTTGATGATTTAGCAAATAGAAAAGCTAAAAAATATTAATCAATCGCTGAACAACGAGCTTGAGCAGTCCAGAAGATCAGTCAGAGCCCTGGAACAATCTACTTCAAGGTTAAAATCAGAGGTCCAAAAATCATCAGAATCGAGTCAAACTTCAACTCAAGTGGTCAGGCAAGAGTTAAAACAGCTGAAAGATGAATTGGAGAGCCTTAAGCAAGCCAATAAACAGCTAATTGAGAGGTAAGGACATTAAGTTCTTTATGGATTAGATATTGATACCAGCAAATCTCAAAATTTTAGTTTCAGCTCATTAAGATCAAATGTCGGCTTAGTTGATGGTAATATCAATGAGCTAAAAGCCCAGATTGACCAGCTGACAAGTGTAATTCAACGCTTGGAGAATGAAAAAAGTCAAATGAAGAGGAATTACGGAAATCTGGAGAGGGATTACAAAGAATTATATAAACAGTCGAAGAAATTTGAGTTCAAACAACAAGAAAGTAGGCCGAAGGCAAGACCACAGCCTGAGAGAGAGGTGAGAGGGCGGAAAGAGAAGGATAATGTGCTTGATCGACTCTATGATGACATTACGAATATGGTAGATAGTCATCTAACGGGGACCGGGAGTGACAGCAGCTATGAGCGGAATACAAAGTAAGCCAAAAAAGATACCAAGCCTACTTGACAGATTATTTGACGCTATTTTTTAATTTTCTAAATGTCTTTGTCAAAGGGTTACTGTAGCTTTTGAAATTACTTCAGATGGCAGCAGATGTACAATGAGATGTATAATGAACTCGAGAAGACACGAAGGATGGTCGCCAGTGAATATGAGATCAACAAAGAGCTCGGAGTTGAAGTAAGCATAAGAGGATTACTGTAATTTACTCTCAGAATCAAAAATTGAATGGTGAAAATGAAACCTTGAAGCAAGAGCATCAACGAGAGTTGGATTCGATGAGAGAAACGATTACTAACCTAAAACGTCAAATCGAAGTCCTAGAAAATCAACTGAGAGCGGTTGCCGGAGGGGATTTCTTCACTTATAAGGTCTCGGAAGTAAGTGTTTAGCCGCACTGTGCAAAATTTTTCTGACTAAAGATCTGCACTGTGCAAGCGAAAATATTGTTGACGATGACTAAAAATATTACCGTATTTTATATTGTGTGTCACGAGTAGCGATATTTTTTGCATTTTAGAAGATTTCATCCCTAAATCAACCGGAAATGAAGTTTGACATCAACAAGATCAAGGTGTTCAACGAGAATCTTTCCGATCTTTTGTCCCCCAAGGCCCCTCGATTTTTCATTTGCGTGGAGTTTTTTGATTTTGAAATTGCGACAACTCAAATTTTCAATGGCTTGGATTCTGGGGTGGCCTTTTCGACCTCGTATGAACTGGTCGTATCCGATCTTCTGATCCATTATTTGTCTACGGTAGGTTACAGAACGTCCTTAAAATGAGTTCCAGGCTAAATTTAGACGATTTTTGGATCTTAATTTGTTTTTAAGATTTATTTTCAGCAGTTTTGCTGTATTAATTTATATTGTTTTAGGATGGAATCAATCTTGAACTTTATGAAACAAGTGGGACAAGTTATCAGAAGATTGCTGAGTCCAGAATATCATTGAAGGATTTGCTCGGCCCTAAAAAACAACACAAAATCAAAGGGATCGTCGAGTTTGTGGATAAGAAAAACAAGATTATTGCTAATCTTGATTACAGTATTAACGTCCCCGAAGACTTGCTACAGGCTTTGAAGCAACAAAATGTAAGTCTGACGACTGGAAGCGACGTATTTTACAAAGGATTTCTCTTAATATTCGATTTTCAGCGTCGAATGTTGGCCAATTCAATGATACCGGCCGATGAAACTGATGTTGATGACATAAATCGTCTCATTGTTCATGTTCATCGAGCTCAAAATCTTGATTCGGCTTTTGGAACAGGTAAAAGGTTGATTCAACAAATTTATAATCGTATTTCAGACACGCCCTCGACTTATATTGCATATCAAATATTCGATTTTCCACCTCAATCAACTAAAATATTATCATCCAACCCCAACCCGGAATACAATCATACCCAAACTTTTAACCTCCCCAATTCGGAAGGAGTCCATAGCTACTTGAAAGAGAGTGTAAGTCCACTTTTATGTTCAAGACGACTATTATTTTTAGACGATGACATTTTATGTGGTTCAAGATCCAAGTGCAACAAATAAAGCTGGATATAACGGATTGTTGAAGGCTGATCTCAGACTATTCCCGTTGGCAAGGAATACCAAGATCAATAAGAGTCTGAAATTGCTACTGGTAAGGAATTTCATATTTATTTTTAACATAAATTTTATATTTTTATGTATCATGCATAACATATGTAATTTAGAGCAATGGAGAGCCTACGGAATCGACAATTGAAGTCAGTGTCTACTGGGAATTTGATTACAAGTACAAGGAGATCCCTGAAGTATGTTGGAAAGGTCTTCTAAAGGCATCAATATTATTTTTAGAGCATCGCGGAGTCAGCTTCTATGATTATAAAAGAAATCGATGAACCGCAAGAGCCTGCAAGATTGAGACCAAAACCTGATCTGCCTCAAGCCAAGCCCCGAACTTTAGCTGATAAACCTCCAGAAGTTTCACAAGCTCGTGGCCTAGCTCGTGAGATACCTGAAGCAGCACCTCGCGAAGGACTTCCCGCGCCCTCTCAGGGCCCGCCGCGGCCAGTATCCCGTGAACTACCTCCGCAAAAACCTGTAGAACCTCAAAGAGTCTCCTCCCCGCCGTCTTCTTCTCCGTCATCCGATGAAGGCCTTGTTGTAAACTTGGATCGCCCTCTCAAATACGATTCGAACAAAAAGGACACGGACTCAGAAGTCATCGTCCTTGAATCCCCAAAAACGGAAGTGCCAATCCCAGCCAAGCGATTCGAAGGAGTAGATCCAGTCGCTTTAAATCGAAGATTATCTCTGGAATTGATGAAAGAAAAGGATTCAGAAGTCAGTGACTCCGAGGAATCCGTAGAAAGCACGGCTACTTTTACTGCGGAAGAGAGAAGACCCTCCATCAAAGAGTTGGAGGAGGAAATTGAAGTGGAAGACGAGGAAAAGAACGAAGATGAAGAAGAAAGTAATGGCGAAGAGGACAAAAAAGGACCCAGGATTGTGGAATTCACCGAGCCGTTGCATCTCTCAATCCCTCGTAAGACTTTTTTTAATTGGAAGCCATAAAATGATGAGATTTTTTGATAAAAGTCGTCTTAATTTAGCCAGTGATACCTCAAGTTTTGCGGAGAGCAGTGCCCGTTCAGCTGATGGAAAACCTCTTCGAAAACACTTGCAAAAGAACCAACCAAACCTGAGTTTAGCCTCAGGGCATTCGAGTTTACGAGTTGTGTCGGAAACTGTAAGACCTGCAGTTTTTTTTCCTACTTTTGATCTAATACTTATGTAGTAAAAAATAATATTTTAGGAGCGAATATCCCATCCAGATGAAATCCCCGAAGGCGCGAGTGTAGAACTAATAGTGCAGAGTCTGAGAGTAGACGAGAAATCGCCGTTATTGAATCAAGAGTACGATCATACGATGATTTTCATCGAATGGAACTTCCTTGATTTTGACAGAGAAGATTGCCAGACAGCTAATAGTATCGAAATCCCTCGGAATTCGAAGCAGACGGCTGATTTCAACTCGGCACACACTTATGAATTAGATTGGAAGAGAATCGCGCTTTTAAAACAATGGATGGATTTGAGCATACGGTAAGGATCTTCTGTTATTACTATGGTTTTGTTGAATATCTTGGTCGCCTTGAGGATTCACGGAAATTAAAAAAAGGTCTGGCCATAAAATCTCGAGCGCTTCCCTCTTTGTCATCACGAACTCGATTTTGTTTATAGAATGAAATTTGTGATGGTATTGGAGAACAACGACCAAGAAGAAGTCGAAGATCTAGGCGAAGGATTTCTGGATTTGGACGAAGTCATTGGAAATAAAAATCAAGTTTTAACTTGTAAGCAAACTATATTATACTTGCTTTACCTAAAACAATGTCTTTTTTTACCGAAATCTTTTCAGTTTATGACGTGGACATGTTGCCTCTGGCCACATTGGACCTGGAAATTAACTATACCGAGGTTTTGCTCAGACATTTCGATGAGCTTGATGGCAATAATAATTAAAAGAGGAATTCTGAAGTCATGTAAATAAATGGGATAATAAAGCTGATATTTTCTCGAGCTCGAGAATATTACTTACCCTATCCACGTTATATTTACATCTGGAGGTGTAAACAACCTCAAGGGTTTCTTCGAGGATCGACAAAAAATAACAGTTAAAAATATTTATTGCTTTAAAGCTCACAGTTATACAGTATACTTTACCTTCATTGTACATGCTCCATTAGATATATTTTTTCCTTCAGTTCAGCATTCTCATTTGTTAGATCAATATTCTTTTCCCTTAATTTGTTGACATATGAGATCTTCTGTTTGTTATTTTGATGTCCCAGGTTCTCGGTGGCTTGCAAGAAGAGATCGTCGCGTTCTCTTTGGGTGGACTGAAGTTCCTGCAAAGTAAAAACAATTATTTTATTACAATTTTGACTTATGTTATGAATTTCCAAAGTCAAAAAAAGAATTCTTCCCATGCCGGGAATCGAACCCGGGCCGCGTGGGTGAAAGCCACGAATCCTAACCACTAGACCACATGGGATCCGCTCCGGCGGCTCTTCCTTTTCACTTTTCGCAAATTTCTTTTTCCAAAAAGTCCCTCTAGAAACTACCCTTCCGAATTTTCGTCAAGAATTCCATGTGCTTCAAAGACAAAAAAAAACCCTTACACATACAAGCCTATACTTCTTTGACCTACCTCTTTAAGCCTGTGTATAGTCGTAATATAATTTGTCTGACTTTTTTCGAAAGCTTCCATCTTTTCATCGTATTTTTTTATCGCCTGGCTCATTCTCTCATTGTAATCGGCAACCTCCTTCTCCGTCAATCTCTTCAATTCGTCTTTGATCACCTCATTAATCCTTTTGATGACCATTAGTTTTTCGTCCTTCGCCATCTTCACCTTGTCCAAGAAGCCGGTGTAATTCGTCGCAATAACTTCCGGTTTCTTTGTCTTCTCATTTGATTCTTTGTCGTTTTCCTTTTCCATCTCCTTATCCGACAGAGCATCTCCATCCTCATTGAGGAGCATCGAGGTGTCGGTCAGTCTCTTGACCCGCCTTTCCAAACAGTCCTGTCGATCCGTGATATCAAACATCGTCATTCGTCTGTACTTGTTTTTCTTGACAATTTGGGGGCTCTAAAACTACTGTTTTTATTACCCATGATCCCAAAAAACAACAACAAAATCTCGACTTACATCCAAAAGTTCCTCAGAATCGTCTCGTCGTATCTTTTCTTCCTCCAATTCGGCCTCTGTCTCCATCAACTTATTGGCCATCTTTTCCACTTCTCCCATCAATTCATTAACCTTTGCCTGTAATGCTACGTTCTCTCTCTTCACCGAGGAGTATTTCTCAATTTTGACCGATCCCTTGGCCAACGCAATTATCTTTTCCTTGTTGTGATTGTAACTACGCTCCAAATTCTTGTACTCCTGCGCCTTCTCACTCAGCTTCTCGTCGTATTCTTGTTTCAATTTAGCAAACGATTCTTCAAACGCTTCTTTCTCTTTCCGGTTCTTCTCCAATGCTTCGTCTAATGCCATTTGAAGTTGATCTACAACAATTAACGTAGCCATGATCAAATTAAACAGAATATTTTCAACCACAAACTTACTGATTTTATCCTTGTTTAGCTGGTGTTGACGAGCCATTTCCAACTTCCAGCTCTCACATATAACATCTTCATTGGCATGGGCCTTATTCTCGATCAACTTCAGAGTATTTCCAAATTGTGCAGTTGAAATCGTCGTCTCGATGAATCTAAAATAACATTATAAACGATGGAATTTACAAATGATTTTAGTACGCTCGGCCACAAGTTAAGTCAAGTCACTTACTTCTCCCCTTGATGCATCGTAAGGACAAATGCGGTCCTGGAATTACCCCCAAGAGAGTCAGTGAGAAGGTGAGTGAGAATCGAGTCGCGATATGGTATGTGGGTTTGTTGCGAAGACAACGCCCTGATTACTCTAGCCAGCGTCGATAGTGACTTGTTTATGTGGCCGGCTTCCTGAAAAACCAGGATGTTACCTCTACACCAAGTTGATCGCAAATCTAATATAATTTTCAAACTTATCCCTAAAAACAAAAGAAAAAATCACTAAGACGTACCTTGAGTCTCTCTCCTTCCGCTTTACTATGTTTCTGACGTTCTGATCCAGCCAAATCCACCAAATTTAGTTGAGCAGTCTTCAAATTAACCACTCCATCTTCTTCTTTCTTCATTTGAACACTGATAATGAAGATCGAATGACTCCGTGAACTTTCACGGTTCATTTTTGTCTCAGCTACGTGTCTGTTGTGGCATCCTTTCCGTATCAGATGAATCACTTGATTTACATCACTGACAATGTAGGTGCAGGCACCTTCCAGCGCTACAACTTTATTTAGGTTCATTCGTATTTTCGGCTGGTTGGTTGAGTCGAGGAGGTCATAGATCGTCTCGTTATAAAGCTCGACAAACGAGCAGGTCACTTCATATGAAAAAGTGTCGGAGTTCTGAAAGAAATTATGTTGTCCATGATACCTAAACATAAAAAAATACAAAAAATAGTTTATCTTACCGTCCGCTTCTTTTGCTCTAAGTTATCAAAAAGATATTCTAGACATCGGGGAATCAGACCCTTTTTGATCGGGTCCTGGATATCAGGTCCATTCATCGTGTAGGTCTTCCCAGATCCAGTTTGACCATAAGCGAATATCGTCCCATTGAATCCTTCGAGGACTCCGTTCAAGATTGCCTTTCCAACCTTCTCGAAGATTTGGACCTAAAACACAAAAAATAACGTTAAATCATTAAATTGATGTATAAAACACAAAAAATGGACTCACCTGCTGACATTGTGGTCGGAATGTGTGATCAAATGTGTAGCTCTTCTTTTCACGACCAATTAGAATGCTTTGGTCCGATTCTACGTTGACAATAGGCTTCGCTTCATCTCCAGGTTTTACCCTGGCAAATACCTTGATCGTCTGGTCCTCCATGAGCAAAATCCAGTGGTAAACGGACAACAACAGAAGAACGGTAGCCGAACGAAAGTTATGTTCGAAAAAGAAATTCGGGAATATTTCGAAAAGCTCGAGGCCGCCAACAAAAGGAATTTGTGACGGAATGCCAAAAAGTCGCAAATTTCGCGGAGAAATTGCACTTTAAAATTTTAACGTGATATTTTCAAGGTAAGCAAAGTAGCCTTGTGTGCAGGGTTGTTTGAGGATAGATTAAGACAAAATTATTTTTTAATTTCTATTATTTTGGATAAAGCCATCAATTTTTTATCAACTGGCAGTTTTTGAAAAGTTTCTACTTTTGTTTGTGGTTGGCGGATAAAAGATGGTAGATTAGATAATTTTTGCATGTTTCAAAGTCTATTGAAACATGCAACTTTCCTTTCTCAATAGCCTTTTCTACTGTGCACCACACTTAGACCCTTCAAAATTTTGGGTACTATGTTGAAATCCCTTTCCAAAATTCATCTAGATCAATATATTGATGTGTTCTTGTAAGTCGTACACAATTTTAAGCCAAATTGTCCAACGAAAGTCGCATTTCCAGAACGGTCCCCATCACTCGTATTCAAACCGTCGTCAATGTTTTGATTTTTCAGTTTGATTTCTATCTACTACAATTTGATCCCTGATGTCAAAGCTGATGTTGTGAGGTTTGTGACGTCAGTTTTGCTATCAAAAATATTTTGGGGGTTTTTTTGACTTTCAGAAAACTCTAAAATACATTGCTGGGTTCACAGAAAATAATAAATTATCGTGTTTATAGCTAGTGTTCCATCCCTCGTCTGATTCAATAAAAAATTTTGCACGCTTCTCTCAATTCGATTTCCAAAAGCCTCAAAAACATCTATGCTAAAGTATAATATAGTAGCCTACAGTTGATCTCCTCAAACTACCAAAGTTTGTGCCTGAGGGGCATTCCCTTGCTTTGAGTGACATTTAGACCCCTTTTGGCCGACTTTAATTGCAATTTTTGATGGAGGATATGTAACTGCGAGACCGAACTTTGTAAATAAAACATCTTCTGTCCTCCTTGGGGCCAATGGAAGGACTAGGAAATTAATTAAGCTAAGGGACAATGGGCTATGAAGTCAGCTGTTGTTATTTACTTTACTAAGTGTCGATGGGGAGAAATGGGATAAGGATTCTAGTACTTTTAGTTTTTAGAAGGAGGTTTCTCTAGTTATCTCGATTTAATTATTTTTTATTGATGAGAATTGGAATACCAGAAGGCAGTTTTAGATGAGATTTGCGGTATTTCGTTAGGTCCCGGCGCGATTAGTTCCAGTGCTCCGCGAGAAACCTTCAAAAATTTTCGAATTTCAATTTTTATTTTTGCTTACAAGGGAAGTCGTTCAGATCGCAAATGAGTTGAGCTACGGGACCGGTATATTCTGATTCTCCATATTCGAAAACGGTAAGAGCTAAAACAGTTTTTCCGTCTGGGCCCTAGTTTTCGAGAAAATCAACCGTAAAGTTTGATCGGAAACTCCGCTAAATAGTCCTCGCTCCGAAAGGCCTTTTGAACAAGAGCCAAATGGCAGAGGGCTAGTGAAAACGCTCTCAAAATTCTTTTGTCCGGGATGCCGGGGAAGGTTCGAGCCCCGCTAGGCTCAAACCCATGTCCAAAGAACTTTGATATTGAAAATGACAAAAAATAAAAATTTTTTAGTATTTTTTGGTGGAGTGTACCTCAATAATTTTAGATCAAATAGTTTTTTTAGGAATAAACACTTCATTTTTGAGTTCAGCGCAGAAATATGCCTATTTGGCATGCATTTCAATATTTTCTCCAAAGTATGTAAAAGGAAAAATATTTTTTCTTGCTTTGCAACAACAATGAATTTATACATCAGGGTTTGCTCCTAGCGGGGCTCGAACCTCACCCGGCATCCCGGAGAAAAGAATTTTGAGAGCGTTTTCACTCGCCCTCTGCCATTTGGCTCTTGTGCAAAAGGCCTTTCGGAGCGAGGATTATTTAGCGGAGTTTCCGATCAAACTTTACGGTTGATTTTCTCGAAAACTAGGGCCCAGACGGAAAAACTGTTTTAGCTCTTACCGTTTTCGAATATGGAGAATCAGAATATACCGGTCCCATAGCTCAACTCATTTGCGATCTGAACGACTTCCCTTGTTAGAGCTCCAATTTCAATCTGAAAAGTTTCCTCATAGTCTGTGCATCATTTTTCTCCGCATATTCTAATTTTTGGCGATGTTAATTCTTGATCTTTATGTTCAATACTCCCCCTCACCTAAAATTTCAAACTCCTTAATTTCCACGCTCTATCAACTTTCTGTTGTAACTTGCCCTTCTGAACCCTTATGTCGTCAATTTCGCTGTAAATCCCGGCCCTCGGAACCCTGCCGTTCAACCGAAAACAATCGATTATTCCGTTCTGCCTGAGGGAATCGCGGGCCGCAAAAATGTAAATCTGCATTTAAAAAGTCTTGTCCGGAAATTAGAAGACCTTCGACGTTCGACCGGGCCTCGGGAAAGGCGGCTGGAAGGAGGAGAAATGGACAATTACTTCCCCCATGGAGTATTTATTTATGGGTTATCTGATGGGCAACGGGATCATGGGTTTGTTTTTCGGAGGAAGGGGCGACCTTTGGATGGGATCTGCATTTTTCGAAGGATAATTTGGGCTTACATGCCCTGAGGGGATGATTATTTTATTCCTTTTATTCCGTTCATGTTTTCAATTGCTGAGGAAAAAGGAAGTTTTTACAATTTTATTTTTCAATATTTTGGAGAAAACACATGGGCGCTTTTTTCTGCAGTAAATTTTGAGTTTATGCGCTATTGAAGCAAGATTTGGAGCTTATGAGTGACTTCAACGTATTTTACATCCAAAAAATGTCGCGAATCTTTTACAGCAAACACATGAGAAGGACATGAAGTAGTCCCGGTTTTTCAAAAATTTTACAAGTCGATCTGGATCTCCTTTCAAACCTAGAAAATCTTGGCACTTTCTATGAAAAGAAAGCTGAAAATGGCAAACCTTAGCTTGGTGAAAAAATCTCGCATGTCTTATTAGAAAGTCCCAATTTCAATTTGTGCTGCTTTAAACAAAATTTGATTGCCGCAGTTTGAACTATTCCTCTAAAAAATCCCAAAAAGAGGCGTTTTTTCTACATGTAGCTTTACGTTCGCTGCTTGACCTCCCCAGTCGTAATTATGCCGACCATTTTCCAACACTTTCAACATGTTGTTTCCATGTTTCTGGCAACATTCCCCTGTCATCTGCCATCTTTACAATTCGATTTCTTTGGGCCGGAATCCATTAAAGACCGTTCAAACTTCCGGTTTTTTAATTGTTGGCCCATCACGTGGCCAGAGCCACATTTTTTTCACGACCAAGTTTTTGGAAGGGCAGCCAAGGAAATTATGAGCAGTAATTAAGCGGGCAAACTCGCTTAATTAGTAGTCATAGGCGTGGGAAAGTACTTTAACTTACTTCAACTAGTTCGAAACTGCTGTTAAAATATGAATAGATGGAGTATTTGACGTGGCGCAGACAGAATTGGATAACAGTTGGCTCAGATTTACATATTATTTTCTGACAATGAGACATGCAATATTCCTAGCTGGCGCTTTCCGTAAAGCACCGAGATTTTTTGCGGAAGTTTTCTTGCCTAATCCTTTGTCAGAAAACTTCGCAAGTCTTGGTGAGTCCATTAACTCTCGTCCCCTTAATTATCGACATAATTGTGGGACCCTCCGGCGAGAATTCCCGCCTCATTTCCGTTGAAAACTTCTTTTGCAAAATCTGAGCGAAAAAAGCGATCGAAATCAGAAATTAACGGCATGGGGCCTTATTTTCGAAAACATTGGGATTTAGTTTCAAGGCGAGATGAATGGCCCGATCAGCAGACCCGGATGCCCTGAGGCTTTCGAGCTCCGGGCCTCTTCTTCCGGCCTTTCTTTGCGAGGTGAGTCAGGTAATCGGGACGGAATTCTCCGGGCGTTTTGCGTTGTTTATCCGTGCGGACCTTATTAGGGGACACAACCTGAGTAAAACCTAAGGAAAACACGGCCATTTCAAGGTCTGCTGCCTGAAGCAAACAAGACAAAGTCGGCTTAACCCGCTTCTCGGAAACAGCTGAGGAAATGGGGAAAGGAGTTCTTCGGTGAGATGAGGAATTACTCTTTAGTCTAATTTCTGACATTAGTGTTCACTTTGTAACCTTACATGTTAGTCAAGCGTAATCCACAGGGCTTACAGGTTTACTGAGTGAGTGATAGGAATATGACGAAAGCGTTTCGATTTTGATTTGCAAGCATAATTTGTTTTCTGAAACCGATAATATTTTTGAGCCGAGGGTTGTTCAAAATCAGCGTTGAGTTCAGATTAAACTTGTTTTGCTTCAAAATCATTTCCTATGGCCCTTCGAAGTTCGCATAGTTAGCATTTTGCAGTGTCTCTCGCCAAATTTTTTGTTGAATATCCCTGCCTCTGCAAAGTTGGATCTAAAATTTCAATCACCCAAGAGAGAGTGCATGCTAAATTTGAAGAATAATTTATTAGTTTTAGAATCTATTTTGTTGCAGTACCTGTCCTTTTTCCAAGCTAGATTCTAAAAATGTCCACTAATTTTGACGTTATCAAAGCATCAGTGGAAAGCGAGCCGTTCATTTTTTACCCACCTCCAGACATTACTCCGCTTTTCTCGCTCCTCCTGACTTTGTACTTTAAAAAGAGCGATGTTTTCTCGATCCCTGAACCCTACCAGCCTCCAGATTCTGCAGACGCTGATCTCGGATCGATTGATCGATCACTTTGGGAGTAAAAAATGGAAAAAGATGCGCATTTCCGGTTCTAATGAGTTTCGACTTATATTTCCGTTGAAATCGGGGCTTCCAATCTCCATCCATTTGATTTCTTCTTCACGTGTTCCATCGGCGAAATGGGGGTTGCGGGAAAAAAGAATTCCAAATTTCGTCGCTTCCATCCGTTCAAAATTCGGTCATTTGGAGTCGGGATTCGATCTTTTTGGCATCAGGATCTTCTTCATTTATTTTTTTTTATTTTTTGCTGTCGAAGGAGCCAGTGGCTACGAGTTAGCGACTACTTCCTTTTTGGTTACTTATTAGGGATACGGTAGCGCGATAAAAACTTTCACGTATACGAAAAAATAATGGATAAGGTTTAGAAAGAATTTTTTTGAATTTTGATAAACTTTTCTCCCTTCAGTCTCCATAAAATGCAAGGACTAAAATTTTCAGTGCACGCCTGGTGTCCTAGTGAACTATATTTAAGGAAAATGAATTCTTTTAACCGAGAAAAAATATTTTCAAAATGAGATGTTTTGATTTTTTTTGAAAAATTAAAGACTCTTCCGCGGTATACCGTATTCAGTTTAATTTGAAATTTTTAAAAATTACCGCCTTCCCATTATGGTTTCTGGCCCATTATCGTCTGATTACACTTTCAATTTGCCTTGATCCAATTACCGTATCGGTCCCATTCAACTCTTTTTAACGTCACATCCAATTTCTTAGCCTTAATTTGCAGGAAGAAGGGCCTTCCGATATAAATTAGTGGTGTAATTGTGTTTTTTTATATTATTCTTGATCAACAGATCTCTCCTAACACTTTTCAAATGCGAACACAAAATATTTGAAGAATGAATTATTTTTTTATTCAAATAAACTTTTTGTCCCATGACTTTTGCCTTGTGATTACAGTAAATTTTGCTCTAAAACGATTAAAATCAGCTGGCTGTGATAAGGTGAATGACCTGAGGGCATCTTTTTTACAATTTTTTGATTCCCAATTAAGGCTCGTGACTTCTTGGAGACAAATCTTGACCCTGTTAATACACGCGTTGAATGTTTATTTTGCGTTGTTTGCCCAGCTTTTATATGAAAAATGCCTTCGGCTTGGGATGGTTTAAGATTTCCGCGATTCCAACTTTAATTTGTGCTTTGACTTTTCGCGGAAAAAATTCGCTAGAATTTCCACATTAACACGGCTGAGACAATAAAAAGAGTAGTTCTGACTTTATTTTATGGTACTTTTCTGCCGTCTGGAGGCCGAGTTTCAGTTTTTTTCTCGCTCTTTTTGATCTGGACCTCAGAATGAAGGGACTGGACTTTGGTTTGTGACCAAAATTTTGAAAATTTTGGGAAAATATGTCTGATGACATATTTTCAAAGTAAAAACTTGAACGATTTGGGGTTGTAATATTACTTGAAGTGTTATTGCAAAAAAAATTTTTTTTGACATTTTCGGCTTTTTTTACATTATTTCAGGAATTTTAATTTTTTTGGATGACATTTTATTTTTTATTCCTATTTTTCGAGAAAATATTTCTGTTTATAAGTGACCCTAAAATCCGTATTTTAGAATTGTCGTTGTGCCTGTGTGACTTATGCGGCGTGTGCCCAGTGATTCGGAGACGGCCGCGCGATGTAATGGCAACTCGATTCACTCCATTCTCAAGGAAACACATCGGATCCCATCGGTAAAACAAATAAACAATCTTTTTCATCCATTCCGAAGGCCCAATGTTCAAACAAATTGTTTTACAAACACCTTTTGGAGATTGAAAAATTTGCAGAAATCAAAAAAAATTATTTAAATTTTTTAGATATCCGAAAGCTCGCGGAATCGGCATTTGAGTAACGAAAGTTGCGGATCCATCAAGGGAGTCACGTTTGACAAGAGTTGTAAGTTTCTGTTTTACAGTTTTCGCTTCTAATTCTCACTATTTTCCAATCAAACCAAGAATTAAAAACTTTTCAAATTGCAATCATTTGACGTTCTTTGAATTCCATTCATATCTTTGTTTGTGTAACAATTGATTCGATTATAATAGGCATAGGCAGCGCCAGTGATAATTGTTTTTATGGCCAGAAATTATGTTTTGGAGGTTGGCTAGTGTAATAAGTAAGCTGTGTTTGTTTCCTTTGTTTTTTTTTTTTTTGATTACGGTACTTTCTACAACGAAAAATCGATAAACATGAAATGAAAAAAGAGTTTTCTGTAAAAAAGTTCCAAAAAATCGTCACCACGGCATATTTTTTTGAAAAAGAGTAAAATATTTTTATCGGTCACTTTGTTTAATCCAATTTTCAGAGAAAAATTACCAAAAAATAGCATTAATGATGTCATGATGACATATTTTCTGGCAATTGCCCAAATTCCGAGTAGCTGAGCCCTCCCCAGGACCACCTGCTTTATTATTTATCCTTGCTTGTACTCATTTCCCCATCTTTTCTCCATTTTTATGAGTGCTTTGTTATGATCCCGGCTCTTTCAGTGCCAACGAATGCGTTTCGAAACGATCGCGATGTCTCGAGCCAATCATTACGAAACCGGCGGACGTCATTACCGGTGAACACCAGCCTCCATCCCCGTCTACGTGACCAGGTGAGATCGTTTTCGACGATCGTTTCCGCTAGCCAAAAACCTTTAAAAATTTCGTCTCATTAAAATTAATTCCGGTAATTAATAATGATCGGAGCGGAAATGGGACGTTCGTCGACGACTTTTTATACATTTGGGATATTTTTTCACACATTCCTGTTCAGATTCCAGACAGAAAAGTCAGCGAGAGAAGTGGGGAAGGAACGTGAAGAAGGTTAAGGATGGTGCACTTTGCGAAAGTTTGCTTTTCTTGTTACGGCGAATTTTTTAGCGCTTTTGCTTTGAAAGATCTTGACTCAGATAAGATTTTGAACTTTCTAAGAATTCCCCGACATTTTTGACATGCGTTTTGCAGAAACGAGTGAGATTTTTGCCTGCCTGACTCTCCTCATTTTACGTCGCCAAAGTGATTTTTGTCTTGGTTCCCGTTGCTCATTTGAGCTGATCTTTTGAGACGTTGATTTGTAGTCCACTTGGAGTTAAGTTGCCAAATTTTAAGAAAATCGAACATTCAGATGTTGGGTACTTGATCTGCTATGATGATTTAGTCAAGATTTAAAATATGTTTTACATATTGTAATGTTTTTCCAAAATTTTCAGAGCACTTGAATTAATTTTTATTTAAAATCGGCATTTTTTAGGGCAACGTTTCGGAAGCCCGCGGTCTGATTATGGATATGCTCCAGAATCGGGATTTACAGCCTCAGGTCATAAGTTGTTTGAGGGCTGTTGCGTCACTGCTGACTCCACAAATGGTGAGTAATTTTGGATTATATTGCATTAGGCTTTACAATATTTTTATTTACATTATTTTTTGAGTCATATTTGTTCTTCTTTTGAAGCGTTTTTAGATGCCAAAAATCGCGAGATCACAAATCTCAAAATTTTTGCAAAAAAGTTCGGAATATTTCCGGCGAATTAATTTTAATCGCATTTTGTTTTATAGTAGTCTGCACAGTAATCAGAAGGGCATTCCCATCACATTGCTCCCTAGCGTCTTGTTTTTTGTCCATTTCTTACGAATTTTTGAATTCAAGTTCCAAAAAAAAGTTTTGTTTTGCAGAGTGTGCAAAACGGGAACTTCATGGACTTCCTGCCCAAGGTGGTGGAGAACCCCTATTCCGGTGAGCAGCTTATGGTCTCCTCGGTGAGTTTCGTATCTTATATTAGACTCGCCTTCCTTCCGTCGAGAGTCAGAGTTAATCCTCTAGGATTTCCTTGGCCCGTCTTCTGCAAAGTCATAAGAGAGGCGGACTTCCAAATATGGTTCTTTATGTAATTGGAAAATAATTCTGTTGGGGCTAAGTATAGTCATTGCAATTGGGAAAGCAAATTTTATAATTGCATTGACGGCCGAGAAAAATTTTTGAAAATATCCGATAGATCATGGAAAATAATGATGATGGCCAGAAACTGGAACGGAAGAGCTCTCTCAGAGCTGCTCTCCCAGTTTCCCATTGTCTTAACGTTTTGAATATTTCGGCGGTTATTGCGAAGCAAATATCCGGAACTTGTCAGAATCGTAAAAATAACAAATTGGAAATCTCTCCTTGGGATTCCGAAACCCGGAGTAAACAACCGATAGTCTAAGGTTGTTTACTGATGGCCGTGTGTTTACCCATCGTATCTCACACACATCCATGTTACTCTCTTTCATTTACATAACAAACTTGCCCTCCGATTTGCTCCCAAACTCATTTCTTTGGCGCCTTTGCGGGAAATTGCGGCAAAACCGCCTCGAGGCTTGGGGTTCGAAGTCTTGGCCACACTCTCCGAGTTCCGGCCACAACTCTTTTATTTGTTTTCCCGCCGGTTTCCACAAATTGAAACGGAGATTAGGGGAATTGCGTGTGCTCGATTACCTGTGCGCAAGTGTCGCCATTTCCCGGGCCCCGAGGGCATTCGCGAAAAGGCATTGGTTTTGCCTTTTCGTGGATTATTCCGTTCCTTCCGCCGCCGATTATTAACTGGGATTTGAGGGCCGGGGCGAGGGTGAAGTCCTTTTTTTGCGTTTTTCGGGCGCCGAGATTCAACACCTGGCCACTTTATTTACTTTTTTTGTTATTTAATAATGACGGGTCAGGCCCTCTCGGAACCCCAGTGTTTTGTAACAAATCTTGGCTCAGGGATGTCATCCATTTGAGCCCGGATCCAGTCGGCCCCATCGGTTATGAGCGCCGCCAATCCGACTGCATAATATTGTTGTTTTCGCTGGCCTAACCCCCTCCTCCTGCTGCTAATCCCAAGTTCGTGTACTCTCTTCGCTCGCTTTTTTCGTGACTCTTTATATTGAGAATATGTAATCAATTATTGGTCATAGATGCATTAATTAGCTTTATGGCCAAGTAACTTTATGGACAAACCTAAGGCGAGTACGTCGTCGGTCCGCTTCGCGCCCTTCAGCCAGACGGCCATTGCACGGCTAGCCACCCAATTGGCGCGCTCCTGCTCCGATCTGGAAGTGCAGAATGTCGATGAACAGCGAAGACGGCACCGAGGCTCGATCTGCTCTTCGACCAGCGACGATCGTCTGGCCCAAGCGGTCACCCAGGCCGGCTCTCGGCGTCCGCTGGCCAAGGAACGACCGCAACAATCGAGCATGTCGTCGCGCGGCAGTAATTCCTCGCATTACGCGCACAGCTCGGCCTCCTCGTCGTTGGCGGGGATCGGAGGCCGGGAGCTGCAGTTGGTGAGCCAATGCCGTGCCTGCGGCCAGGACTATCGTTGCACCTGCTGTGCCAAATGCTCTCACTTGATGATCGTGTACACGCCGGTAGGTGTGAGGTGACAATGGCCTCGGTTAATGTCTTTGGCGAGTCTCCTTTTGCGGCCCAAGAAAGGAGTGGGGCCCCCCAATCCGCTTTTCTCTCCGCTGGGCCCGTTTTTTGATGGCACGGCTGCCGCGTTCCCGATGATAACATTCTCTTCCGTTTCCACTGGTAATCTGCTGATGATTATGGGAATTTGGATTTAGGGCCGCGGGTCAGAGAATTCTAACGGCAATGGCTGGGGATGAAAGTAAAAGTAGAGGTAACGGGGCATCGGAGAGGAGTTAATTTTACGAGTTGTTTGGCCAATGTTTGGTTTGAGACTGGCCAAGAACTCCACTCAATTATTGGCCTGTAATTGTCCGCTTAAATTATAGGCCCTCGGGCTTCGTTTATGACTCGATTAAAAGACATGACATTTTTTTTATTTCTCTCTTCTTTTGTGCCCTTTCATCGCTGAATTCTTAAACAGCTCCGACGAAAACACGATTCTTGGCCCGTTACAGTAATAAGGGCCGTTCTCCGTGCCGCACATTTAATTTCGTGCTCGATTAACGGTTGTGTTTAGCGCCCTTAAATGGACAATGTGATTAGAAAGCAGAGTGCACCGATTCACGGGTGTTATTGTCTCGGGCCATGCCGTCAACGCACCATGCAATTGGATTGTTGTGTTGGGTTCCTGCGAAAACAATCTCGGGTCCATGTAAGATCGGCTAGGAAATGTGATTATTGTATTTCGTGGCTCGCCAAACCTAGTTATCAATGAACTCTTCCAGTGCTGGGGTTGAAACACTTTTTTGTCGTTTTTTGAATATATGTAATGTATCAAATTTAAAGGCTAATTTCACAAAGTACGGTGAATGTATTCTCTTCAAATTTCGACTAAATATTTTGTCTATGTATGTCACAAATCATTCTGTGAAAATCTTAGCACGCGCTTTGCACAGACAGACGAAATATTCAACTTTTTTAGTGGAACCGTGGAAAATTAGAGTCGGGTATAAAAAAATTGTTTTTGCGATAACTCCGTAAGGTTTTCGTAGAAAAGAATTTTTTTTGATGGAAATATTATAGTCTACGATGACAAGCTGCAATGTTTTTTCATTTACTGCAAAAAATGCCGAGCTCTCAAGCTTTCAGCCGTCATTTGGGTAAAACGCAAGCTAAAAATCTCTTTTGTTTTTGAGGAAAGTTACAGTCTGTGAAAAATATGGGCATTCTGAGCACGTCCACTTTTGGCCGGAACCACTTTCCTTCAAAACAATTTGTATTAACTTCATAACAAGAAACCGCTTCCGTCCAATCGTTCTCCATTAAGTGCATGACGTCATTCTCCCACCCCCTCTCCTCTCTCCCGCCAAATCTCACCGAATTTGAACCATAATTTCCTGGGGGCCGGATGGAGAAAAAAAAACAACTTAACATTTTTGTGGGCCTGAGAGCGGCCGAAAGCTGACTCCCGTGTTACGCAAAGGAAGGGGAAAACTTTTCCTCGAATCCGCTTTTGGCGTTCGCTTTATCGCCGTATTCCTGTGGGGGTTTTGTCTGTGATACGTATCTCCTTTCTAATATTATACTTGTCCGGGCCAGGGGATTAATCGAGCCACATTTTCATCACTCGTCATTCTTTGGTTTGCTTTAATTACTCACCCAAATTGATGATCTCAATGATCCGGCCGGCTTTGTCGACGGGCCGCTTGATTGGCGGATATGGTGTTAGCGGGCTGTTTTTTGTTTTCTGCCCGACAATTTAGCCTTTTTTGTTTGTTCTGGAAATTGGGTTAGAGCTCGTTCCGCGTCTTCGGGCCGGCCTCGCCTCGCGGCCGAATGCCCGATGATCTTTTATTCATTGTCTGTTTACACCTGCCATGTCCGAGGTTGTGCGAAAACGCCTGTATCGCTATTTCCGGCGCCGCGAACGGGTAAGCGAAGGGAAGGAAACTTTTTGGCGGCCGAAAAATTGGTTGGGCCGTCTATTATTTTATTGGCCGCCTTCTGGTGGGCTATAAGTCATATCTAGTCAAATTTCTCTCTCTCGCCGTCTTTTTTGAGGCTCTAATCAATTGCAAATTTCTGCGCATTTATCGGCCGCGTTTCGGCCGAAATCTGCGAGATATAAAAAGTGACGTTGTTCACATTATTAAATTCCATTTTCTGCAACGACTTTCGGATTTTATATTTCAAAGAAATATATTATATTTTGAAATGTTAAGTGATTAGTGGCCAATTGGACCAATATTCTTAATACCCTCCGGCATCCCCGTTTTGGAGGATAAAACATGACATACCGAGTTAGCGTCATTTTTGCATAATTATGAAACCATAAAGAGTATAATTTTTAAAACAGTTCGTTTTACGTCCTTCGCCCCATCTTCCCAAAAAAAAACGCAAACACGGAATGGAATGACTCTCTTTTTTCTCTTCATGACGTCACTCGAGGAGCTCTGTACCCGAATGTCCCGAGCAAGATCTCGGTCTTTTATCCGACGGGAATGGGGACTGGTCAGTGCAGGTGACGACACCACCACTCGGTTTGACCCTCAGGGGCCGTTCTCCTCCCTTTCAAGCGATTAGGGTTTTGGGTGTTGGGATTAGAGAATAATACAAAGATTTCGATGTTTCCACTTTTACGAAACTTGGGGATAACTGTAATCCGACTTTTTTTTTCTAATTTTAGTTTTTGGTAAAAAATTGTGAGTTTATTCAAGTATGTTTTTGGATGAAAAATAAAAAAATTGTAGGCAAAGACTTTTCGGCCCTCCTCACTTTCCCTTCTCTCTCATCAAAAAGATCATTGAATATTTTGGCCAAATTTTCATAATTGAATCATTTGTTGTCAATTTAAAGTTTGCATGTTAAATTTTGAGGAAACATGAGCTCCAGATTTTGTACTCTGAAGCGTATGGTTTGGGATTAGGGATTAAGGTAAACAAATGGCGATTCCATGTGACCTTCTCCCCCCTCAAGCACAGCCTGTACCCCATTCCAATCATGTCCAGTCTTCCAGACGTCATAATCGCATTCCTCGAACCGCGGCGGAGAGCCATAATTTTGGAAGAGTTGTTCTCTTATCACCTTTTTATCACGGCTGAGAATCATTGGCTGGGAAGGGAATCTGCCCGTTTGCGACGTGAAAATGCGTCGCTCTTTTCACGAATATTCCCGTTTCGATCCACTGGCCGCGGTTTCGATCGAATTTTCGGACCAAAGATCTGGCGGAAGGGCATCGGAAGTGGGGATAAGGAGGACGTTCTGAGGGGATTTGGGCCGAGAAACCAATCGTTTAATGCCCTGAGGTTGTCATAACGCGCTTTTGGCGTATTGTAAAAGCGGATTATCGTAATCGGGAGAAGCTCTACCATTTCGTTTTCCCTCTCTTTACATGACCGTTCTCCCCTCTTCTTCTCGGATCGTTATGCATCCAAAAAGTCGCTTGTTTCATATTCGAATTAAACACTTTCATCGAATGCCCTCGGGCCTTTTTTTGGCGAACTTGTTGAGAAGTCGTCTTTGATTTTTTCGGTCTTATCCGAGGGGTCAGGGTGGGGGTTCTCGGCTGTTTTCGGTCCGGTGGATCCATAAGAATTGCGTTTTCTTTTGGGCCCCAAATTTGGACCGCGTTCCGATACCTTTTCGGGGCCTTTCTGTTGTTTTAGTCTGTTCTTGGGGACTTTCCCGCCGGCAAAATTGGCTGATGGATCTTTTGGCTCTCGACGGAAAATTTTATAAAAACTAATCCCACTAACCGCCGCTGTTTTTTGCAGGCCTCGAAGCCGCGCGTGTCCAATATTACGTTCTCGACGGTGACAAGTGCTACGGGGCTCCCAACCATTGCTGCCGAACCATCTCGACCACGTTCCAGCAAGTCAGTTTTTGAAATTTTTTATTATAAATTGGAAAAAAAAATTTTTTAAGTTAGCCTCATCAAGATATGGCAGTTGTCATATCTTGAATTTGATGCTGAAATAATTGTCCTTTCGCCGATTAATGAGTCCAAGTTTAGTCATTGGAAGCCCATTCACCAAGACGGGCCCGTCGAACCGCCGCAGCCTTCCTCGGCCGCTCCCCCTCCCACCTGCCAACGTCAGCACCATTCTTCACAGAGCTGCTCCTGCCTCTCCCAACAGAGCTGTCAGGTGCACAAACCCAAGGAGAAGTCGTTGTATCGGCGCCGCTATTCGAGCGCCACGGAGGAGCGCTCGCTGAAAGTGATTGCAGATGGCCGCGACGACGCCGAAACGGCCGCATCGGAAGACGCGCAAGCTGAGAAGGAGCGGCGACGCTCCGCCGGCGCCAACGTCCACCAGAGCCCCATTCTGATCAACTCTTCCTCGACGTTCTCGCATTCCCTCAGCCCTTCGCCCTTCGCCAAATCCCCCAGCGTTGTCGCCAAATCCCCATCGCCTTCGGTGGCGTTCAGTTTGCACGAAGAGCCCGAAGACGGCGAACCTCAGAGTCCGCCGGAAAGCGAAGCGAAAGCAAGGACTGCGGCGTCGATAGATACGTGGACGACCGAGGACGGGATTGTTTATAATAAAAGGGAACTGGACAGGGACAAGGCGTTGCAACGGATCGACGAATGGAGTTTCCCGGTCTTTGATCTTGCCGAAGCCTACAAAACCACCGTTCTCAGCAGAGTAGGCACTAATTTTCATAATTTTTGGCAAAAAATATTTGTTGAGATTTTGTTTTTTTTATTTAAAAATTAATCACATGAAATTTCAGATCACTTATGCCGTGTTTAAGCAAGCCGATCTCTTCAACATTTTCAAGATTTCACCTCAAAAGTTTTTTAATTTTTTCCACGCACTTGAAATGGGTTACTGGGAAATTCCATGTAAGTACTTTGACTGCACGTAAATCCCTTACTCTGAATTGGTCTTTGAAACAAATTACACATGGGCAACAGAATCAGACATCTGTTATTTTAATTAATTGATATTAGGATTTTGACTACCTAACATTTGTAAAATCAAAAAAAGTTGGTTTTTCAAAATGGCTGTTTTCGAAAAAAATTTTTTTGCCGAGATTCGAAACGGAATATCCGTAAAACGCTTTTCTCTGGTCAGTCTCTCTTTATTTCCCTAATCTTTCGCCAAAAATTTTTTTTCTCTTGGCTCTCCGTGAAAAGCATTAGCTAATTTTTTAAGATTTTGTAAATGCTTAGTCCAAATTTTAAGAAAATCTTGGCGTCATTCTTTGAGCGCTGAGATTCCTTTTCAATTTCTTGATCAGTTTTGTCCGAAATGTTTTGTAATGTCAGAAAGCCTTTTCCATAATGTTTTCCTGGCTTCAGATCACAACCGTATCCATGCGGCGGACGTTCTGCATGGCTGTCACTACCTAACCTGTCATCCCGTGAATGCTTTCCACCCCACGCCCAGCACTCCGGATGAGGAGATCGCCGAAGGAATGGAGGACTTGAACATTGACAGTCTCTTCGACTCCTCATCTATCTCCATCGCGTCCACGATGAATGGCCTCGAGTTGATGGCGCTCTATACGGCCGCAGCGATGCATGACTTTGACCATCCGGGCCGAACGAATGCTTTTTTGGTCGCGGCCGAGGACAAAAAGGCAATTTTGTATAACGACCGCTCCGTTCTGGAGAACCACCATGCCGCGGAGTCGTGGAAATTGCTGAGCAAACCGGAAAACAACTTTATCGATGTGCTGGATGCGGCAGAAACCAAAAGATTCCGCTATTTGGTGCTCGAATACATCCTCGCGACCGACCTGAAACAACATTTCGATATCATTATGTCCTTCAACGACAAAGCAGGCGACATGGATCTGAGCAACGAGGCGGACAGAGTGCTGGTTTCCCAGATGCTCATCAAATTCGCTGACATTAACAGTCCCGCCAAACCTTACACATTGCATCGTCAATGGACAGACCGGATCTGTCAGGAATTTTATGAGCAGGGCGATGAGGAGAAGGTCCGGAATATGCCCGTTTCCCCGTACATGGACAGGAATGAGCCTGCGGTCGCGAAGCTCCAGGACAGTTTTATCGCCCATATTGTGAATCCACTGGTAATCGCCCTAAATGAAGCCGGACTATTGCCAAGTATGCCTGGGTTGGAGGATCCTGGTAAGTGGACTTTACTCATACATATGGGGCTCTGAGATTGATTTTCAAGTTAAGAAACTTTACTCTCCATGTCTCATAAATTTAAATTTAAAAAAATATGTCATGAAAGGCAACCGAGAACGATCTTTCTGACGGGAGAGTACGTAAAGAGAGGAGGGAAGATCAGAGAAAAAAAAAGTTTTCGCTTATGAACTTTTCATTTTTGTCCAACAAAAAGTTGCGCTTTATAGAAAAATTTTGATCCTTACGTATCTCTAAAGTTTTGGCAAGAAATCGCAGCAAGAATTGATTTTGTGCCAGTTTCTGACCGAAACCTCTCGACTGATCCTGCGAAGCGCAAGCTAAAAATCTACAAGGCCCGTTAGAAAATGTTGTCAGATTTCGTCAAAATCAATGTTTAATTTTTTGAATATTTCTACCCTGCCTTACTAGTTAGTTAGGGCCTTACATCATCTCGTTCACATGCCTTTCTCTCAGTTTCCTGTTTGTTTTTTTCGTATTTTTGTTGATTCAGCACTCTTACAATAGAGCCGTTCAAGTTCAAACAAACCGAAAAACAGCCTCACGAGACCCCAGATTACGGCCCCATAACACCATTTCCCAACTGATAACAGGAAATGAACCGATAACTGACTTTTACAATGCTTTGCATACCTTTCGTACTTTCAGAGGTCATCATCAACCTAAAACACAACCATCAGAAATGGCTGACCGAGATCGAAGAACACAATCCGCAGGAAGAGGAGCCCAAGGAAGAGCAGGGGCAGGACTTTGGGAGTGCCTCAACCACCACAGCAACCGCCTTCGAGAACGATAAAATGATCTACAGCATGAAGGAGGTGGAGAAAAAGGAGGATTTGGTGATGAACGGGGCTTGCGACAAGGGCGATAATGAGATCCTCGGACGTTTTGAGGTAGGTGGAAGGTGTGGTGGAGGGGATCGGGCTGGGTCGAGGGGTTGGGAGATGGATAATAATATTTCTTTTTATCTTTACCGTGATAAAAAGGTCGCTTTTTTGATTTTTTTGGAATTTTTAAGGTTTATAAAGTCATCCCAATTCCGTCTTTGCAGGTGATAGACCAATATTTTTGTATTAAAAACCAATATTATCCGCCTCCCGACATTCTCGATCCCCAGCTGGCTGTTCGGTGGCACAATAAATGTTGTAACACCTATTTTTGATTTTCATTTCGGTAGTCGATGGTTTCAGTAGCCCTCCTTTTCTCTTCTGGTGTGTGATGTGAACTCTTCTCTCTTCGTGGACAGCACCGGCGCCTTTTTCTCTAATTTCCCTCCTTTTTTCCACACACTTTTTCCAAAAAAATTGAAAAAATCGAAAAAAATCCGATCTTTCTTCCGCAGAAGACCCTGAACGGAACACGGAAGTATTTCTCGGCCATGCTTCGCCTCTTGCCCCAGCCCAAGGCGGCCGAAGACACGGAGGGGACGCGGTCGGTCCGGACATAGATCCCCCCTCACCCCGCCCCGACACATCCGCCCAGGTTGGTATCGTTTTTTGAGCCGTGTGTGAGCTTTGGTCAGTTTTGTTCCGCAAGATGGGGCCATTGGCCCACCTTTTCCCTTCGTTTTTAGCAAAAACATTGCACTTTACACCAAAATTGAAAAAAAAATATATGGAAATTGTTTAGAAAAGCAGAGTAATGAATAATATATTAAGAAAGACAAAGGAGAATACGTATTCGTAATATTCTCCTTGGTTTGGCTGTTCTCTGTCCCCCGGTATTAGATATTATCTTATCCCTTTTCGAAAAATTTCTTAATCATGCTGTAATAGCCGTTTTTTAACTGTTAACATTGTTGTAAAAAAATTGGGGCGATTCCAGAAGTCACTTATCCTCAATCTCTGCATGCTTTCACATTTAAAAAACTTTTTCGATGATTTTTTCAAAGTCCAAAAATGTTCGAAATTTCAAAATGCTTCCAAAAATTTGCATAAATCTTGCTGCTTAGCCCTCTTGTTAGGAACAGTTCGCCTTTCGCTTTTATGCAACTTTTTAAACCCAATCTGAGCCAATGACCTTATTCTAGACCCCTTAAATGTAACTAACACCCTACAGCAATGTTTACCCCCGTTAACACTTCCATTTTCAGGATCGGGCTGTAATTTGTGCTTTCACTGCCTTCGAAGGGGTTCGCGAAGAGTTCCTTTAATTGATCACGACACCATACGAGTATCACAACAACATCTCCCACATTCATTCGTTTTTCGGAAAGAGAGGGGAGAGCCGCCGGATCGGACATGAAGACGACAAATAAACAACATATTTGCAGTTGATATTATATATTCTATTACCCCACAATCGAGCGTACGTGTATTTTTGGTCGTATTTTTTGTTGAATTATAAAGTATTACCTCTAATGGAAGCAGATTTTTTTCAATTTTCTTATTGTTAACACTAGTTTCTATCAAAAAACATCAAAATAGCTGACAGTCCTAATACTGTTCAAAAACCATTTTCATAAAAATTACGGCACAATAATTTATTACAATATAACCCGTTTTACAGTAAGATATGGCAAAATAATACCCGTTCAAAGTTACTATCGATTACAAAATCAGTACTCGCGATCAACGTCGTCATACCAGTTTCCTTGCCGCATTTTCCTTTCCCTCTTCCTTTTCATGGCTTCTCTTTGCTTTTGGATGGCCACAGCTTCATTTTCTTTCAAAAGTTGGAAAGTCTTGAAGTGACCTCGCAGGGAATTGACCATTTCAATCTATAACACGCTCATTTAACGTCTGTTCAGCCCAAAAAATTAAACTTTATGCCATACACTGTGTTATACTTGCCTGATCTTTGTAAGAGAGGTCGGTGACATTGAAATTGTCTGTCAATCTGGTCCATTGCTGGTTCATTCTCACATCCGGCTCTCCATATTTCTTTTCCTCTTCAAAGTTCAACTGCGCGCTCTTCAAAGCTGGATAATAAGCGCCGGCAAAGTTGACGATCTCCCCGACGCGATGGCCACAGCCTTCTTTGGCACAGATCGCGGTTCCGCATTTGATTACATACGCGTCCTTCTACAACAAACATCCACAATTACTGCCAACGCCAAAAATGATCATCGAAACTCCAAAAATTGATCAACTTACAGCAGTTGCATCCTCGTCACTGATCCTGATTCTCGTCCAGATATCGCTATTCACTGCAACATAATACGTTCCCAGGACGAGACGGATCTTAGTGGTATCCGAAATGTCCGCTCGGCAATTGTTACATCGGATTTTGTACTTCTTTTCGGCCAATTGATCTCTATGTCTTCTCTTTTCATCTTCTTCATCTTTCAATCTCTGTTTTATTCTTGCTTCTTTCTCCATGATACTTCTTTTCAGTGCAACGTCTCCCTTGTTCTAAATTTACATTACATTTCAAAACATATTAGCCAAAGTGAACAAAAAAAATAAAATTTTTTATATTATCCATGGCCTCACCTGAAGTTCCGAAATAACCTTATTCAAAAGTTCTTCCTTCATCATGTTGTTGATCTCTCTCGCTTCGACATCCTCATCTAGAGCTAACAGGATTGCTTTTGACTCTTTGGCACGAGCACGTCCTCTTCTTTGGATCATTGTTCTCTCAGACCCCGTGCTGTTATATTTGATGATCAAATTACAAGCCGCAATGTCCAGACCTTCTTCCACGACTGAGGTTACCGCCAGGATCCTGATAATGCCTTAAATCGGACGTTAAACCGTGCACGTTTGAAAGATTAAAACTGCCGTACCCCTCCCATCCCACCTACCCCTATCAAAATTTCTGATGATATTTTTCTGCTCGGCCGAGCTCATTCCTCCATTCTTTGCGGACTGATTGCTGGACGTGAGATGTCTTGCAAAGTCTTTGGATCCACCCATAAGTCGGCCAATTCTCTTGGATCTCAATATAAATTCGACCAGAGTTTGAGTAGTTGATCTTCGGTCCAAGAAAATCAAGCACTGAGTGGTTGGATTCTCCGTGTACGCAGCTTCGAGGATCTCAACCAACTTGGCGACAATTTCCTTTCCTTGTCCGCTGTCCGAGTAGGCAATCGACTTCAATTTCTCTCTTTTCTCTAAATTTTTTATTATTCTTGGAAATCATCTTCCTAAAGACGAAAAGACATCAACATACCCATGAAAAGCTGCAAAAATTCTCTGTTATGTTCTGATGTGTTGTTCACAAGCCTGGCCATTTCCTGATTCAAATAATTATATGCGTAGAATGCAGGGAGAAGATCATTCATCTTCAAGGAGAACATGTACAGCTTCATGTGGTCGATCATCGTGTTCACGTAAACCATTTTCTCATTGTCTTCGGAGGTCGCAAAGCTCTCTCTGATCAGATCCAAATTCCTTTCCCATCCCATGGAGCTCTGACGATTAAACGTCAAGTTCTTCAGTTTATTATAGACCTTTTCGTCTTTTTCTCTCATCAAATTTGCATATTTTTTGAGGACCGGCTCCAATCGATTGAAAAAATATAACAAAACTTCAGCAACAGTGCTTCTGAAGGGATCATTGCTGGGTCTGCGGCATTTAATGACCTCTAAAATTCAAACTTAGTTATTCATTTACCATAACTACAATCTAAATATTTAATTTTTTGGCCTCACCATCAACTGGTGGAGAAACATGGCTACGAAGCTCCTGTAGATTGTCTGGATTCTTGACCGTGCTCAGGCTTGTAGCAGTCATTGCCACACACATCTTCAAGATGTGTTCAGCGGCGCTCTCCTTATCCCTTGCATCGTTTCCACCGATTCCCAAAGAGGCTGTCAGACCAACAATCTGAGGTTTCAATGGAGAAGGCGAACTGGTCAGATACTCCATGATCACTAAAGTCAAATTGTTTCATCACTATTTTAATCAAAACTACGAAAAAAATCAAAACCCTAATCCAAAAATCATCAAAAGAAATAAAAATTTACTTTTGTATGGATGGTTTGCCGTGCAATGATGGCACTCATCGAATATGACCAACGAAAAGTCGGAGACAAACAATCTCTCAGTCTTCAGAATACTTTTGAACATGTTGAGTAGCAATTGTGGAGTGATAACGATGACGTGAGATCTCAGGATGGCTTGGAATCTACTGGTGGCACCGTCGTATCTATCGCCGCCATAGAATCCGTTGATGACCCATTTGTGCTTAAGATAAATTCGGAGCGACTTCATCTGCTGATTCACCAACGGCACTGTGGGAACAATAAATACGGCTCTGGTTTTCTCCTGCTCCATTCCAAAAGAATCAAATTCGAATTTTTGAAGATGATTTTTGATGACATCTATGGCCACAATTGTCTTTCCAGCGCCAGTGGGAGCACAAACCACGCAATTTTCCCCATTATTGGCGGGTTTTGCCAACTCCAGCTGGTATCCTCGGAGTTTGAGATCACTATCAACATCATCGTCATCTTGTCTCAAGAATTCCATTTCCGGTTGGTAACTCTTTTGCGGTCGGAACTCATAGACAATTTCGTTCTCTTTGATCATATCCTCTTCATTTGCGATTGCAAAATCGTCGACTCGAGCCGTAATTCGGCTAATGTACTCGTCTAAAACAATATAAATCAATATAAAATCCACAAAATAGGTTCGACCTTGGAGAATAAAACAACATCAAATACCAAAACCCAAGCCCCTTACCCATTCTCTGAATAATATCGGGGGCAATGAACGGCAAGATAGTCCTGTTTCCAACTCCACTTTGATAGATAATATAGATGAAGTCCCAGAACCAATTCCTCTCCCTGTTATTAACTTCTCCAGGTTTGGAATACATCATGGATCTGATAATGTAATTGGCCGTCAGCCTGTAACATCCCCAAGACAATTTCTTTCTCTCTTGTCGTGCCGTACTTAAATGTTCCTTGTTATGTTTGATGTGATCATAAACACCATTGGTTCTGTTCAAGATGTCCTTATACGCATCGACTTGAAGACATTCCGCTTGCTTGGCCCAGTCGATTGGATCGAGACATGCGGCCACAAAATCCAACTTGAAGTCGTCGTCGAAGAACAGATCAAATTCCGCTTCTTCGGGGCGAGTTTCCAGCATTTCTCGTATAAAGTCATCGTTACGGTAATCTAAATAGTCCAATGCATAATATAAAAATTATTCTTACGTCTTAAAAGTTCTCTTTGCATCCAAACATACAGTTCATCGCGTTCTGGAGATGAACAGTACATCATAGCATGCATAACATCTCTTTTAGGATTTCTTGCCTTCTCCATTTTCTTCTTAAACTCGGAATCTAAATTATAAACTCACAAATATACAATCATTTCCTCTTAAGACAAAATGTGGTGTGCTTACCCAATCTGTCGACAATTTCATTCAAGAATCCCGGTCTTTCCTCAATCATAATGGTCATTTCTTGTTCAAACAATCGAATGAATGAAGGATGATGCTGATATTTCAACGGTTCTTCCCCCATTTTGATATATCTAAAGAAAGTTGGCTATGGTTTGCGGAAAACTACAACAACAAATACTAGTCGCGAGTAGTCAATCCAACAATAAAATCAAGTCTGAAATTTGGAAAATCGAATTTTTGAAATTTTTTTGCATTGTAGAGGGCAGAAAAGAAATAAGGTCGCACCGACCGCGGCCGTTCAGAAGCAAAACGCTTTGCTCGCTTTTTTGAAAAAATAGAATTTTCAAAACATTCTTGGACTGTGCAATTGTCTTTCGCCTACAAAGTTAACAAAAATGCTAGTATGTCGCATCCCGGAGAACTCGTAAAACAAATACAATAATCGAAGTCCCACGATCACCAAAATCGATTTCCAAACCGTCCAACTAGACTTAAAACAATTTATTTTCTAATCGGAATGCATTAAAACGGCTAAGTGAACATCCAATATAACTTCTGGTTCTAATCTTTGTTGACAATCTGCTTTCCATTCTCCCAGAAAGTCAGCTTGAGGGTCGCTGGGGCCGGAGCGGTGCTTTTTGTTCCAGCCGCGACCTTAGCACATTTGCGGGTAACAGCAGCCGCGATCTGGCTGTAACGGAGATAAGTGAGCCCAGCAGCGCGCCAGCCGGCCATATTTGATTCAAGTGAAGGTCTAATAAAAGGATTAGCAAAAGGACAACATTGCAAACAGTAGTATTAGTCACCGCACAAACGGCAAACAGTCCAGCTCCTTTACCATCAGCAAATTCATTGGCATTTATTTATTATCCGAGCATTTTTACAAGATCATGTTATTAAAATTAGGCTATGACGAAAGCTTTAAAAAGGAGTTACAGGCAAAGGCGCTTCATTTCTCTTTCGAGTTGTTCTGTTGGATGGCATCGCGGAGTTCTTCGGCCAGCTTCTCCTTGAGTCCTAATTCTGTTGCCGAGTCGATCGTTCTCAGGGATCCAACGATCTCCCGCGTCTTCCCAAAGTAGATATCATTTAAAAGAGATCTCATTTTGTTCTCGTTGTCTTCTATCAACTTTCCAATATTCACCAGATGAGAAGACTGGTGATCATCAACAACTGCGTCGATCTCCGATTGTCGTGTCATTGAGCCGCCCACACTCATTTCTCCAACACCATCATTGTCCGTCTGAAGCCACAGAATCACGGTGCTGGTCAACTTGTACTTGACATGCTTTTGTGGCTATAAATTTCAAACATACTGTATGAATCATACTTTAAAAACAAAAAATCTAAAAAAAAATAAAACAAAAACACACCTTGTATTCGATTACGTGGATGGAATCCCAGCATCCATTAACCCCCTTGAGACCTTCATTCTTCTTCTTGATCAAAAACACGCCAGCGATACTCTGATCAAATTCCCAGAAGTAAACACTCGAAACGCCACCTTCAAAATACCTAAAAACAAGAAGTAAACAAAAAGAAATAGACTTACATATCTACATATCCTTGGAAGAGGGCATTGGCCTCTACTTCCATCTTCCTAAGCTCTTCTGGCGGATAGGTGGCCTCATCTAGAGGAGGATCATAAACATTGGACCATGGGGAACGATAACTGTCCATGTCTCTGTTATAATCACAAAGAAGGTATTCCCGACCGGTGTCTCTGTCTTTGGCAACTTGCAGAGGCTGATCGACCATCGAAAGAATGTCATTGCAAAGATCGGGGGCAAGAGAAATGATATCCGTCACATGTTTGCTACATTTCTGCGGTGGGAGACGTCTCATCAAGTCTAGAGACGTATCTAGACGAGGATTCGTCTGAAATAGGTGCCAAGTTTATTTCAAGTGAAAATACTTTTTACCGGATCCAAAAATTTTAGAAGCAAATAAAAATTTATACCAACTATGATATAATAGATTATAAAACCCAAATACTTACCATCCTGAGTCACAGCGTTTGAGCCGCAATATGATCTTCAGCTGTTATGGACTGAAAAGAAGAAAGAGAAATAAAATTCCAAAAGCAAACAGTCCTTTGGGATTGCCGGAATACCAAAGTCGCGTCGCGTCTAAGCCCAACTAAAAAAGCCGAAGAAACAACCCCCTCAAAATAAAAAAACTGGCTTTGTTACCTCCAAACCCTCATCGTACTTACAATCAGAATCGATGAGTAATTTTTCACAGGCCGATAATATAAACTGAGTTTTCGGGCTGGAACCCGCAAAGAAATCAGGGAAAATATCTGGCATTCCGTTTTTGCAGAATCTAATCGGATAAAGCAACTCTATTTATCGGCCGAAAATAATAAAATTAGATTATACTTTGGCACTAGTAGACGAAGAAACGCTTCTTGGAGGGGAGATTCCGGCGACAATCGGCAGAATTATCTTCAACTTGAGGTAGATGCGAGTCAGAGGGGCCTGAAAGACTAAATTGAAAGCACATTGTGGCTGAAAGTCAACGACAAATAAAATAATGGGAGTTTATAATAGGAGAAAGGAATAGCCACTTGATTACGACTCGGTATCAGTATTCTTTTTTCTTATATTACACTTGCCTTGGCTGCAGTTTGATGAAAGAGTTTTCTGACGGCGCTGAACAGTTCTTTAGGAGTTTTCGGAATTGTCATCGAATCAGGGACAATTAAGGACTCCACAACTACTTTATGGACCTTTCCAGTGTATTCACTGACATCTCTTGGCCATTGATCATACGGGGGAATATAACAGATCACCTCTACGGATTGTTTCGGTTGTAAGATACCATTGGAATGACTCATCTGCGGGAACAAACGATCCTAAAAATAGTTGAATAGAGTTTGGCGACTATTTGGGCATGAATTAAATTGAATTGCTGGATAAATTATACATTTGCACAGTGAGATAGAGCTTACTCTAGATCTCAATCGAAAAGCTATAGTCTTCTCTTCGGTATTGGTGATCGAGAAGGTTGCATATTGAGGTGCCCGATAACCTTCGTCTGCCGAGAACACAAGCCATCTAAAAAAGATGACAATCAATTCAAATTATATATTGTACACGAAAAGTTTCATCTCAAACGTTTACGTAACAGTTAATGCTTTCAAACCCACTTTGGATTAAGCAACGGTTCAGCATCCGGTGTGTTCCCCAATTGATATTCATTATGCTTCTTTTTCTCCGGTTTCTTAATAGTTAAAGCTTGAGCCGGAGTTGCTGCTCTTTCATGGGTGGCGGGATCAGGAGAAGGATTGGCCTTGTTGTCTTCTTGTGAACCAGTCTGACAGACGGCATTCGAAATGCCATAACTTGGAGAGCTCTTGGATTCGGGCATCTTGAGATAACTCGAAGATTGCCGATTTTTTGAATGGTCATAAGAAAAATAAAAGTCAAAATATGGAAGTTAGACTTGAATTTGAATATTCAAATGACCGAGTTTGGAAATACAAACCTTGACTCATGAAAAAAAAATTGTGACATTTTCTCGTCATGGGGTATACTGTAGTATATTTTTCCCGAATCCTAATTTTGCAGATTTGAAGAAGCAAAAGTTCGTTTTTCCATTTTTTACTTCTTGTTGAAAGTTTAAAGTCTCCGAAATTGATCTGGGTCCTCTGAACTTCTATCGGAATGCCCGACTTTTATCAAAATTTGTTAGAAGGCCGCACATCCGTCTGGGAAACCGTCTCTTTTGCCCTTTTATATCACAACTACTGTCCAGCCCAATTTAAAACTTTCATTTTTTTTTGAGAATACACTGTAATTCTTTTCATGTAGGTAGTCGAGGGGCAACAGACAGCTGATTTAGGGCACTAGCAAACGCCGATGGCAGGAACTCGAAAAAACGCGGAAGTCTGGAGGGAGGGTCCCACTTGACACGGGTCAAGTTTATTTTTCTCTAAAAAATTTTGGGTAACTTTTAGAGAAATTTACTTGTCAATCGTACTGAATTACTCGGAGGGCCGAATACTCAAGTCTTGGCATTTATTTTTCTCCGGGTTATATTCTCTTTGAGATCTTTATATTATCCTTGTTGAACTGTGAGTCTAAATGAAAAGTTTGTTTAGACTCGAGTAAGCCCTGAACTTTTCCTGAGAAGCTCATTGTCCATTTTTAACACGGTGTTGGCATTAAGTACATGAAACGCGCCGCCAGCGCGAAATCGGTATCCGACATAATTCGGAAGAGTGCCTTTCTAAACGAGTGCGGAACTGATAACGGCGTTGGAAGTACTGGGTTAATTGTATGTACGTTCCATCTGGGGTTATAGTGTTTGTTTCGTTTCAGCTCGCCGAAATGACCGCCATGGATGTGGACATCACCGAGAAAGTTGCCATTTTGGACTTTGGAGCGCAATATGGGAAGGTGAATATTTTAAAATAATTTTATTTTAGTAAATTCGGCTTGTTTATAATTTTTTTATTTTTAGGTAATAGACCGAAGAGTGCGAGAATGCAATGTTTACACCGAAATGCTGCCATTGAGCACGTCTGCGGCCGATTTGAAGGAAAGAGACTATAAGTAAGCTCTTGATGTTTGAATATTTCTTTTTAGAGCGATTATTATCTCCGGTGGACCACAATCAGTTTATGCCGCAGATGCTCCAACCTATGACCCCGCTATTTTTGACCTGGGAGTTCCAATTCTCGGGATTTGTTATGGATTCCAGATAATTAACAAACATTTTGGTGGAACTGTTGCTAACTCCAAGATCAGATCTGATGGAGTCATGGAGATTAAGGTCAATCCTAAGAATGAACTCTTTGTTGGCTTGTCGGATCTTCAAAGTGTTCTTCTGACTCATGGTGACAGCGTGAAAAAGGATTGTGTGGCTCCAGGATTCCAGGTTATTGCTCATACCATTGATGAAGATGAAGATCGTATAATTGTGGCTGGAATCTGCAATGAGGAGAAGAAGATCTACGGAGTTCAATTTCATCCAGAAGTTGACCTAACAAAAGAAGGAGTTTCCATGTTCAATCAGTTCCTTCATTCAATCGCGGGTATTAGTTCACATTACACTATTGCTAACAGAGAACAAATGTGCATTGATCATATCAAAGAAGTTGTTGGAGACAAAAACGTATTGGTAAGTCAAGTTTATTTCCTTCATTGGCTATTGTTTAGGTGATGGTATCAGGAGGAGTGGACTCGACCGTATGTGCTGCGCTTCTGCACAAAGCTCTTGGGGCCGAGAGAGTTGTTGCTATTCACATTGATAATGGTTTCATGAGATACAAAGAGTCCGAAGCTGTGGTTTCGTCCCTGAACAAACTTGGCTTGGATGTGAAATGTAAGTTGAACTTTATATTTTGATTTCATGTTTAGGTTTCTACTGTATTGACACATTCTTGAATGCCAAACTCAGTCAGAATACTCTCCGATTTGTGACGAACCCCGAGGAAAAACGGATGATTATCGGCGATACTTTCATCCGATGCAAGGATAATATCGTCGAGGAACTGAAGCTGAATACAGACATGTTTTTTGCTCAAGGCACTCTCCGTCCCGACTTGATTGAATCAGCCAGTGCTCTGGCAAGTGGATGCGCCGACACGATCAAAACTCATCACAATGACACAGCATTGGTCAGAGAACTCAGAGACCTCGGGAAAGTAATCGAACCCCTCAAGGACTTCCACAAGGATGAAGTCAGAGAATTGGGAAGAGCTCTTGGACTTCCTGAGACCATCGTGAACAGACATCCGTTCCCTGGCCCGGGCTTGGCCATTCGGATTATCTGCGCCGAGAAACCTTTTGTTGGGGATTTATTCAACGAAACGGCCGAGAGTGTGAACAGAGAAGTCACCGAGACTTTGGGAGAAGAGTTCTTCGGAAGAGTGATGCCTATTAGAACGGTTGGCGTTCAAGGTTAGTGTTAAAAAGTTTGGTGTATTATAATACGTATTACTTCAGGTGACAAAAGAACCTACTCATATGCGGCGGTTCTCTCCACCTCGCTGACCAACGTGCCTTGGGAAGTGGTCGATAAGTTTGCAAAGAAATTGCCAGGCATTGCGAAAGCATTAAATCGGTTAGGACCTTTTTAACGTATAATTCACACTGTGAATTTTTAAAATTTTTATTGTTTCTAAAAGTTTTGATTTAGAGTATGCTTCGCCTTTGGGGAGCCGATTCAGAGCCCTATTCTGGATATCACACCCACCCGACTGTCAGAAGGAGTGATTGAAAAGCTAAGAAAAGTTGATCATATTGTGACTCAAGTACTGAACGGACTCAATTTCAACGGGGAAAAGGATCCTAATCTTCCAGTGTCTATGCATATGATTCAACAGGTAAGCGATTATTTTATATTATTATGTTGTTATGAGTTTAGATGCCAGTGGTCCTCATTCCCATCCAATTTGGTTACGTTGACGTTGATAATTCAATCCCGCATACCGTGCTCCACTCAATTGTCCTTAGGCCGTTTATCACTCGAGACTTTATGACCGGTACCAATGCCCTGCCAGGACGTGATATTCCGGTTATTGTAAGTTTTAATGTTTTGGACATCACTCTTGTAAACTCGATCTTTTAATTTGATGTTTGATTTAGGTATTCGAAACGATTGTTCGTCGTATTATGACAGAAGTGCCACTGATCTCGCGTGTTCTCTTAGATCTGACTTCCAAGCCCCCAGGCACTACCGAATGGGAATAAGAAGATTCTTTGTTGTATTTTTTATTCTTCTAATTGTTGATTTAATTATAGCAAATTGTTTTAATTCATATTGGAGACGTACTCTTCAATGTTCAAACGGTGGTTACAAGTTCGCTTCCGTCCGGTTTCAGAGTTTCTTGTTCGTTTTTACCCTGTGTTGAACACTATAAATGATTGTTCTGAATGGTTGAGGCTTGTGTAATATTAAATTTTGACAGAAAACTAGGGGATAAAATATTTTAGAGATTCGATGAACAGCTCAGCTCGTACGCGTACCTATTGTCATTCTTCCACTCAATCTATTGTGACATTTCGGCGAACGAAATGCAATTATTGATTGGATTGCTTCTTGGTTCTGAAAAAAATTTTATCTGGAATTCGAGAAATTGTCTTTCATTACAAGAATCCAGGATGAACTCAGCTGATCCTCGACGTCCAAATAAAATCAACAGGTATGTTTTAAAATGTATTCGTTATCTTTTATTACTTTAGGTACAAACCAGTTGATCCGCAAACTCTAACTTATTCTGCTGAAGATGCCATTCCAGAATACATGAACATTTTCGGTATGATTTTCTCTATGTGCGGATTGATGATGAGGGTAAGAACAAAGATGAGAGTACGAGTTTATATTCCTTTTAGCTGAAATGGTGCTCCTGGGTTGCTCTTCTTTGCTCTTGTGTTAGTTTTGCCAATACCCGAACTGTCGACGACACAAAGCAGATCCTTAGTTCTTTCATGTAAGGTTGCATTTCATTATTTTTATTTCTTTCAGGCTCTCTATCTCTGCCGTGGTGATGAGTTACCTACAAAATCCCACCCCGATTTATCCTCCATGGGCGAACCTGGTATAGTTCCTAAAAATGTGATACAACTGTTATTTATTGCTCATAAAAGTTGTCTTTTTGATTTGTCAAGAGGTTTTTGGCATAGTTAATCATATATTTTTTTAATAAAGGGTGGAATAAGTTCCAACTTCAAATTATCCATCTTATTCATTAAAATATGTTTTTATCCACGTAAAATAGAGGTATTACAAATCGATCAACGTTGGAGCCTTTTCGTTGTCTTCTTCGTCTTTGCTGATCACTGCTTTGGTGGTACAGTACGCATAATGGAAGTCCTTTTCGCAGCTCGGAAACATGTGCGATGGATTGTAAGCACAACTGAAAGTAGCAGTAATCTTAAGAAAAACAGCTCGTAGTTCGTTCGCAAAGTCGTTAGAGTGATTTCGCGACATGCAATATGCAAAAAAGTCAGAATACGCGCGACGGCCCAAGAAAACCTATTGCACTGTGCGAAAAGCCGAAGTTGCACAGTGCGAAGTGAACTTCTGTTTTTTTCATAGTGCATGCCGCTGAAATCGCCATCGGGACTTTGCGGACTATAAAAGGCTCAAAATCATTGCAACTTACTGGATAAACTCGGCATTTGGGTTTCTCTCCAAAAAGTTTTTCCTGCACTGTGCAACATGCAATTGCATGGTCGCAGCGGGTACCAGGTGACTTCCATATGGACAGCATTCCGTTGGCAACATCATTTTGAAACTTTGGAAACAACTGATTTTTCAAGTTTTTCAATTATGAATTTTAATATGCAAATTTTAAAAAAAATTCAAAAACGCAAATTTTTCTCAATTGCAATATCATATGTACTGCCTGTGAGGCGGAACGACCGAGCTTCGAGGATTTCCCCACGAGGAACGATCTACATTTATTCAAATTTGATTGTACTTTCCTACGTGGGGCTTCCCTATAAAAGGGCCTCCTTTCCACTGAATAAATCACTTGACTCTTGAGCGTCTCGTCATCGTTACTGGGTTGTCGGGCCTTTCGACAACTCATAAGTGGCGATCAGGCGACTCAGCGCGTGGACCGACTCACCGACTGCAGCGGCCGTCGACCTCCCAGCTGGTCGAACCCTCCCTGGTGGACAAAGTAAGTATTGGTGGTAGTACAGCCCCAAGGTGCTTAGAACCAGAGTGCATTTAGCACAAATAAGGCTCAAGTCCCTAAAGGATACTAAATCCTAGAAAGGGAAGCACGAGTACAGTACAGAAAGGTACAAAACTCGTGGATTGGCAAAAGTTTTCACCTAGAAAACATGCCAAAGTCAAGTCTGGTCAATGAAGGCCATTCTCGGAAGTGTCAGAACACTCGAGATTTCGATTGTCCAGAGAGACAACGGAAACCTAGAAGGATTTCTAGGGGGACCCATCATGGACTTGATGCGGTTGACTCAGAATTGGAATATGATTCTGAATATTCGTCCGGATGTGACGGGATGCACGCCATTAGGCAGTGTGAAAGCGGACGGGAAGAGATCCCTCCGGTCAAGCTATGTGTCGGGTTAAATGACATGGAAATAGCTTTGGAGCTCGATACAGGAGCTGCCAGGACGGTAATACCAGAAAGGGTATGGAGACAGATTGGTCGTCCGGAAATTACCAGGTATACCGGGATACTTCAGGAATATGGCGGAAGTCCATTAGAAGTTATTGGTGCTGTGCGGGTAAAAGCCAGCTTCCGGGGTCATCAGGAGATGACTGAAATCATTGTCGTGAGACGTCACGATTGCCAACCGACGTTGGGACGGGAGCTCAAGTTAGAAGCTTTGCTTCTAAGGGTACGCCAATTGTGTCCTTTGGACCTAGGCACCATTCGGAAAGGTATAAGCCTTTGGCAAGAAGATACCAGAATGGAACCCAATGCGTCAGTGGAAGGAATGTGCCGTTGGAAGTTCAGATCCTCGATGGAAGCCAGTTCCCGGTCCAGTCCAGAATCTCAAGCCATCCAGAACCCAGGGAAGCACGCATGCTCGTTCGATGGATGTGGAAGTGCCAAGCCGTGCCCGACTTGATCACTTGGAGGAGATGTGAGGCGGAACGACCGAGCTTCGAGGATTTCCCCACGAGGAACGATCTACATTTATTCAAATTTGATTGTACTTTCCTACGTGGGGCTTCCCTATAAAAGGGCCTCCTTTCCACTGAATAAATCACTTGACTCTTGAGCGTCTCGTCATCGTTACTGGGTTGTCGGGCCTTTCGACACTGCCCTTCCAAAACTTTATGTTTTGTATATGTTTGCCTACAATTTCCCACACCTTATTCATGACCATTATGTAAATATATTGAGCATCCCCATTTCAAAGTTGAGTTGGTTTCCCGGACAACGGCACCCTCGAATTAGCCGTTTTTTCTGGCCCGTTCTGCTGTTATTCCACTCTCGTTCCGGGGGTCTGATGCGGGCCTAGATGCCGACGCCCAGTCAGATCAGCAACGCGACCACCGTTTCTCTGGATCCGTTGGAATTCGACGAACAAGATGCCCGTTACATGGTGTTCCGATGTGTCCATTGTCAGCACGCGATCATAATCTGTGCGACTTGTGGAATCACCGTGGTCTTGGGCGTGTTCTCCGTCTGCATCACGTTGTTCAAGTTTGCTAGTGACAGCCTGGTTGAGGTCACCGCCCTAACCGGGCTTACCGTATTCCTATTCTCCGGTCTTATCGCTCATGCCGCCGCTTATTTCGCCGTCAAAAAACAAAGCGTAAGTCCTTAAAATAGACTGCTCTATCTTCAAAATTCAGGCATCATATCTCCAACCCTATCTAGTGCTACATGTATTTTTTATCATCGTGATGAAAATATCGACGACAGCGACAGATTTGCGAGAAAAGTACTCGAATTTGTGCCTTTATGTATCATATGGAGCAGTGGGATGATCTCTGTTGGAGTGAAGTACAAACAGTACTTGGTTAACAGACTCAACTCGGCTTATGGAATTGGAACGGTAAGGGAATTTTTGATTTTTTGCTTTCTTTTTTGTGTAATCTTCAAATCGGATTGCGCAATTTTTTGTCAAATCTTGCGTACATCTTCTTGATAGCAAAAATAGATCTTGACATTGAAACATAATCTTTTTTTAACTTTATTTTAGCAGCAAAAATGGAACTTTTCGCTAATTTTTCGTATCATCCTCTATATTTTTCAGACTGTAACGCCCATTGTGATCCACCGACCTCAGACCCCTCAGGACTGTCAAAACAAACCAAATGATTGCGCTTCTCTTCCTTAACCTTAATAAATATTAACATAGTCAAGGAAAGAAGTTTTTTGTCGGCTCTCAAAAGTTGAAAGGAATGACGGAAACCCCCAAGAAAAGTCTTTTTTCTATTGATTAATTCATCGGAGAACTTTTTGTGATAAGAAGAGATGAGTCAAATGGGGGATCCGAGTTTTAAATTGGACGGAAGCCCCTACGAAGTGGAGCAGATCATCGGAATCGGGGCTTATGGCCAAGTCCGGCAGGCCATCGATGTGGTAAGGAAAAATGGATTGAAAAAAGACGGAGTTTTATGATTTTTAAATACTTTTTATTCGAAAAAAGTTGCGCTTACAACTTTTTCTCTCTTATGAACAAAATAAAATCTAAAAATTTCAATGGTTCATCTTACGGTAGAGTTACTGAAATAAATTGCCAACCTCACGAGGGAATGGTCTGAACTTCCCCCAGCGTTTGGGAAAATGACTAGTACAGGTGGATAGAGCATGTCAACTTTAGTAAAAAGAGCCATTTTCCAGCTGCGAAATAAGTCTAGCCGACGAGAAAAATCGACCGAAACTTCCACAAAAATTTCCTCTTTCTCTTCCCTCGGAAAAGAAGAGCGGTGTCCAATGGTTCGGTTGGCTGAGTGGATAAAGCGTCCGCTCGGTATTCTTTTGGGGGTTGGTTCGATTCCGGGGTCTCGCGAAAGACCGTGATAAGGCTTTGATGAGCAAGATCAAACTCTAACAACCCAAAAAAAAATATTTTGCCTTTTTCAAAGTCAAGTCTATCACCAAACAAGTATAACTTCGACGTTTCATGGCTTTGAAGGTTCGGAAGCACCCAAAAATTTATTTGTTGACGATTATTGTTTTGGTATAATGCCCCTATAAATCGCATTAAAATGGTAAATTTTTTTTTTTGGTTTGTTAGAGTTTGATCTTGCTCATCAAAGCCTTATCACGGTAATTCGCGAGACCCCGGAATCGAACCAACCCCCAAAAGAATGCCGAGCGGACGCCTTATCCACTCGGCCAACCGAACCATTGGACACCGCTCTTCTTTTCCGAGGGAAGAGAAAGAGGAAATTTTTGTGGAACTTTCGGTCGATTTTTCTCGTCGACTAGGCTTATTTCGCAGCTGGAAAATGGCTCTTTTTACTAAAGTTGACATGCTCTATCCACCTGTACTAGTCATTTTCCTAAACGCTGGGGGAAGTTCAGACCATTCCCTCGTCAGCTCATTCTTTACATTTACAGCGGAATCATCGACCAGTGGCCATAAAACGAATCGTCGATGCTTTTGGGACATATGTTTTGGCCAAACGAAATCTCCGAGAGGTTAGGATCCTCAGAAGATTGTCCCATAAAAATATAATCAGCGTGCTCGATATGTTTGTGGTTCCGGCGAATCACGTAAGTACTACTGCATAGCCAAACCGAAAGGTTACATACTAGAAATTCAAAAAAATGTTTTGCAAAGAGACTACGACATCTCTGATTCAGTCGTTATAAATTTAAAATGTCATCATAACAGGTTTGGTCACATAACTTTTTTAACAAGGAAAGTACTTCCATGGGGTGTGGAATTACCGGTCGAGATATATATCAAAAAATTCGCAAAAATTTTCTGATTCAGAATATATATAAATTAGCTGCCTAATTTTGGTCTATCAGCGAGTTTTTTCAATAAATGTTTTTCTCGAGGAAAAAAATCTGCGGCAACAAAAGCGCGCTCGGTCTCTTCCTTCGGAAGAGAGCGGCGTGGCCGAGTGGTTAGAGCGCTGGCTTGGAAATCCGTGGGAAACGGGTTCGATTCTTTTTGCCACACTAGAACCCATTTTTTACATTGGAACTACTTTTAAGGTGTAGTTGTAATCCAATTTGATATTTTAAGGCTTGTCAAGGCCTCAGAATTTAGTTTAGCACAAAACAAAATTTTTTTATTGTTAAAAACACGGTCAAAAAGACACTTGCATGATGTCGCGAGAAAAATTCTGAGGACAAAAACATGTCATCAGACCAAAATTAGGCAGCTAATTTATATATATTCTGAATCAGAAAATTTTTGCGAATTTTTTGATATATATCTCGACCGGTAATTCCACACCCCATAGAAGTACTTTCCTTGTAAAAAGAGGGAGGTTCTATGATAATTACAGTACCTTCTGTCACCTCAGTTATCTTTCAAATATTCTCTGCACTATCTATCTGGATCCAGCATCGACTCTTTTAATGTGTCCCTCAGAAAAAGGCTATTTTAACAGAACTTACTTGTTAGACACTTCATAATTTTGCTCTCCAAATGTATATTATTCAACATCGCGAAAAACCCGTTAAAATTAAAAATTTTTTTTTGCAAAACCTGATTTAAAACTCCGGTATTTACCTTATTATTATACATCCTAGTCAAAATATAAGCCGATCTTTCACCACAGCCTTCCTTCTACTATTATAAAGCATGTCGTAATTTAGGGCCACGACATTTTCCTCGTAATGGATTTAATGGAGACCACCCTCCACAAGATTGTGCACAGTACCCAGACCTTGACTGATAAGCACGTCAAGTACTTTCTTTATCAGATTTTGTGTGGGTTAAAGGTAATTCGAGGTAACGGGTGTGATCAAAACATTGTTTTTTAGTACCTCCATTCAGGCGGGATCGTTCATCGTGATTTGAAACCAGATAATTTACTGGTAAACGCTGATTGTCTGCTGAAAATTGCTGATTTTGGAATGGCCAGATCGCTGGATAAATTGAAAACTGAGGAGGACTCAGTGATGACGGTGAGTTTTGTTGATTTAGAACTGCATTTATTCTCTGCATATTCAAAACTTCTTCAATTCTTTGTTCGATTCGTATTATCCATGACATATTTGTAGCAATACGTGCAAACCAGATGGTACCGCGCCCCTGAATTGTTGTTCTCAATGTTGGATTACGATGTAAAGTAGGTTGGGGAGTTAATTGATCAAGTTAAACAATTGGATTCCTTTACAAAAAGCTGAATTCGTAGAAAATAAAAAAGATGACTTCTTAAACTCTTTTGCAAAGGTCAGACGAACGAAATGGAAGTGCAAAAATTACTGCAAAATGACTTGAACATCCAGCTAAAAAGACTGCAACAACTTTTAGAGTGGATATCTGGTCGGTTGGATGTATTTTTTCGGAGATGATAATGCGCCGCCAATTATTCCCGGGGAGGGAAGCAGCCATGCAAATTAAGATGATTGTATGTTATTTGGGCACTCCACCTCCAGAAGTCCTTGACAAAATCAGCTCAGTGCTGATCAGAGATTGGATTATTAGCCTTGGGCCAAGAGAACCGTTGCCATGGAAAGCGATTTTGCCAAAAGCGTCCTCAAGAGCCGTGGACCTGGCGGAAAGGGTAAGGAAGTGAAAAGAGAGTGGGAAGATTAAAGTAAAACTTCTTTATTGCTCCCAATAACTTGGGGTGACAGGATAGGTCATCTTAAACTATAGTCGGGGAGAGCTCAAATAAAATACCTTCGCTCGTGTTTAGCAAAAACCACCAAGAGAACAAGATCGAAAATTTTCCGACATTTTACTTTCATGCAATTAAAAAAATGCTGGTTCTGATTGGAGATTCCAACATTTTTAGAAATATTAGGTTGATGCAAAAGGAATTGCGGATTTTTTAATTTATTCGTATTTTTTTATAGGATAGCTCAATTCAAAAATGGAAAAAGGTATATAGTAGCAAATTTTAAGAGGATTTTTTCTGTATATGTGCTATTCTTATAAAAGTTATCAAACGTTACCATAAGTTACCACGAAGGTACCCTAAACATGTTAGTACATTTTAAACCAATTATTTTACATATTTTTTTGCGGCTTTATCCATTTTTGAAAATATTTTGATAAAATACGTTATATTCTATCAAAAAACAAAAAAAAACCCCCATTTTTGGCAAAGCGTTAAAACGCTATCCCAAAAATTCAAATTTTAGCAAATTTTACAAATCGTGTCATATCTTTTTTTAATAAGTCCAAAATAAAAAATTCTTTTTGCTTTCGATTAGTAACAACATTTTTAAGGCTTTCGTGAAAAAAAGACATCAAAATCTTGAATTTTATTTTTTGGTCAAAAAATGTCAAAAAAATAAATTTTTTTGATTTTGATGTTTTTTGTCACAAAAATCTTAAAAATGTTGTTACTAATCGAAAGCAAAAAGAATTTTTTATTTTGGACTTATAAAAAAAAGATATGACACGATTTGTAAAATTTGCTGAAATTTGAATTTTTGGGATAGCGTTTTAACGCTTTGCCAAAAATGGGGTTTTTTTTGTTTTTTGATAGAATATAACGTATTTTATCAAAATATTTTCAAAAATGGATAAAGCCGCAAAACAATATGTAAAAAAATTGGTTTAAAATATACTAACATGTTTAGGGTACTTTCGTGGTAACTTATGGTAACGTTTGATAACTTTTATGAGAATAGCACATATACAGAAAAAATCCTCTTAAAATTTACTACTATATACCTTTTTCCATTTTTGAATTGAGCTATCCTATAAAAAAATACGAATAAATTAAAAAATCCGCAATTCCTTTTGCATCAACCTAATAAAATGTCCTGCCTTAAATTTTCGGAATCATGAAACGATTTTTTCTCTCACCGACTCTCATTTTCTATGCTCTCTAACCAAAGATGTCTGTCCAATACGTCTTTTGCAAAGCAAGGGCTAAAATTCGCAAGAACTACAATCCCCTATCTCCATAACGACGTGTTCCACTAGGCATAAACCACACCGCTTCCTTAACAGTCACTTTTCAAACTTCATGCCTGATTGTGACATCTCACTCACAATTGTGGGATGTGACCATTAGATAAAAAGTTACTATCTGAATCCTGGGCACCCCCAAGGCATCAGATCTAATTAGTGACTTTATTGTAATGTGACACCACTCCTATTCTGTACCTCTTTTTTGGGATAAAAAACGAATGGAATTCCCCCTTTCGGAAAGTTTTATGATAACCATTCCGATACAAACTTTTTAGAGAATTGTTTAGTAAACTAAATTTCAAAATAGCGTGGGGATTCGACTGGTTTGACGAGTTTCCCAAACAAATGCGTCTAAGTTGTGCCCACGTGACTTCAGATCACAAAGTACATATAAGGGAGATTTCGAAAGAACAAAGGTCGGGGTGCAGAAAGACTAGAATACAAGAGGAAAAACAAACGTAAACAAATTTGTTATGTTCAATTTGGAAAAAAAACAACATAAACAAGCCTACATCATTATTAAAATCAAGTTTAAAGTGTGATTTTTCGGAGAGCATTGGCGTTCAAAAGAGCTGACTTTTCGTGGAAAATTCCACTAAACTTCAGTGTTTCAAAAAATTAATTATAAAAATATGTAAAGCATACGTTTTCTATGCATAAATTTTTTAGATGTCAACAAAATTGAATGAAAAGGCAAAGAACGCTTTTAAAAAATATTTCACAGACAGTGATTTGTCTGGGCGTTTTGATTTCTTTGATCTTTCTTTTTTTAGCTTCTAAAAATGGAGCCTTGGAATCGTTTGAGTGCCGATGACGCTCTTTCCCATCCATATTTGTCGCTTTATCATGTCCCGGAGAATGAGCCCGCATGTCCAGAGGCAGTTCAGTTGGATGTAGATGCCATCGAAAGTCTTTCGATGCAAGATTGCCTGAGCGAACTTGGCCAAGAAGCGCGATTATTCCAGTCACAACGGGAATTGTATCCTATTGAGTCGGTGTAGTGTTGAATAAATAAAATTTTATCGTTGATTCCGATGAAAATGGGTAAAGTTGAGGGAACCATTTTTCTCTGACCTTTCCTCATTTTCCTTAATCTCACAATCAGTCCAAAATGTTTGTTGAGTGGGTGTCGGACACTTCGCGGACATCTCTATTCGCGGACACCCAACTCGCGGACACGGGTTTCCATATTCGCGGACGCCCAAGTATTTCCGTCTAATTATTTCTTATTTCTGCGTGTATATTGTTATATTGTTACCAACGCTGTACAATGGATATCACTAACCCTGATGAAGAAGGCTCGTTCAAGCCTGTTGCATTGCCGTCGCAACGTCGAGGGACGTATACGAGGTTTTCGGCGCCCCATCCAGACGACGATGGTTTGGTATATGCATTAACCAATGGTGGAAAAGCTGATAGAAAGGGAATGCTACGATACTTCTTTGCCTACTGCCGTGCCGTGAACGACAAAAACCGGAGGAATAAAGAAGACGCGAACAGCGTGTCCGCGAACTGGGAATGTCCGCGAATAGGGTATCACTCTGTTGAGTATCTCGCACCCCATGCAAACCGTAAGTAAAGATTTTCAGGGATTAATATGTATGTGGCCCAGATAGAGCATACGTGCCAAATTTTAAGGAAATCCAAGAACATCTATAAAGGTTATACTCGTTCTTCAGGGTCTCCTTAATTAGTGTCATCATCTTTATCAACTCTGAAAAAAGTTGAACTTCAGTCTCGAAAAGTTTTGGAGTCGTCTCCATTTCAAGGAACTAAAAGCGAATCTTTTGTTTACACCACAAACTTATTAAAACCCGTTTTTTAGACTTTATAATTTATTTGGCCAGACCTCTTTGGCTTGTTGACTTAAGGCTTGATCAGAAAGCGAAATAAGGATTTATCGGCTGTTTGCTGTCATCACAACATTCTGCAACGTTTGTTTACACTCTTAATTTAGAGTTACTTTCTGCAGAGGAGGGAGCGTTTCCCAATTTGCTTATCACTTGAAACTCCAACTTTCATTTTGCAACCAGGTCCCCAAAAAGGCTATGACATGCTTCATATTTTTGTATAACGATGCAAGCTTTTTATGCAGCTATACAGCCTCTCAAGCTGTTCAAATTCCCCATTTCGAAGGCACGGAGTCTCATCTCCCATCTGCCTTAAAGTCCGTCGTTATAATCGCGGAGAGCAAAGGAGGGGAAAACAAAAAACACCATAACTTTTTGGACGTGCCCTTTAATATTTCGTGTCTTTTTGTCTCCCCTCGTCTCCGATGTCTCACCTGTTCTATTCGTATTTAAATCGCCTTCCCAAATAGTAACGTTCATTTCGAAATGCGGGCCGAAAGGACGCACACTCTCTTGGCCACTCTGCCCTAATCAATATCCAAATTCTTTTTTCGGCGAGCCGTTTTCGGGCCTTCGCTCTTTTAGGACGCATTTTCGAGGCCTGTGATTATTTTGCTTCCGGAATTCGGATTCTTTGTGGCGAAGATTTCGTTTCTTTGTTAAAAATTAATGAACCGACCGGTCCAAAATTTTTGAGGGTGTTGGGGCGAGTTTATTTTTCAAGGGAATAATGAAAGCCTTTATACAAAGATCTTGACTAACTAAGCGTTACTTATTCTGTAAATTATAAGATAAGTAAGCTTTTTCAATTGAAAACACTGGCAACCATTTTTTATTTATCTTATTTTCTCTTTAGGAAACATTGTTTGGGAATATTCCGAAGTGAAATATCGTTTGCAGTAATCTTGGTTGTTTATCTCTCAAAGAATTCGGCCAACAGTTTAAGATTCGCTTAACCGTGTGCAATCAGACTTCATTTCCAATTTCTTGCGAATTTCGAGCAAAAGGAAAGTACCCTTTTACCAAGACCACGTCCTATTAATTAATTACCCTCCACACAAAAGTCTTCAAAATCCATCAATCATATCATTAAACCCACTCTAAAGTACGCCCCTCTTTTCGAATTCATATTTTGAAAACATTCGCTCAACAATTTCCGCAACGGAATCAACCCACATGTTCAAATGATCGTATTATCTCATACGACGGGTTGCGTATAGAGACGCGTTTTCTCATGTTTTTCGCTGACATGACGTTGAGCGGCGTTGACCGACGGGGTAAAACGCGGGATGTTATGAAACGGGTTAAGCGGCGGGTCAGGGAAGAGAGAGAAGGGCTTGGTTTCACCTTTAAAGGGGCTGACCGTGGGTGCGAAGAGAAAGCCGACTGCTTGTCTGTTCACGATCTGCCCTAATCAGCATTCCTTTTGTTATCTGCATCTTCCATTTCGATCGAAATCACCTTCGAAAAATACATAAAGACTTTTTTTTGAAGGCGTTCCCTCCCTTTCCCGACAACTCCGCCCTACGTGACTATTGTCTGGCCTCATTATTCGTGATCTTAAGTCTTTGATACCACGTGGTGGGTGCATATGTTCTTATATTTGAGAAATTTTCTGTTGTCTTTGAATTTTGTGGGCGGGGCGAGCGTCTTCTCCGATCAGCCGTTTTCCGACGCCCGCCTCGATGACAAAAGTCGTCCCATTCAGAAACAAATCGTCCCACTGACATTCTGCTACTATGTCAATGCTGGAGTTGGCTTTGGTCTCGGGGATTACCCCTTTTTCCTTGGACTCACGCCGTGTTTCGCGGTTTTTCGGGCTTTTTTGCAGCAGTCGGACGTTAAAATGAATTTCAGAGAGTGGGAAAGCGAAAGAAACAGTTGGTTGTGCCCCCTGTCTCTAAACTCTTGCAGTATTCCCCCCATCCACTTGATTCATACACCAGTGACGACAATTCTGAGGAGAGCAGCGCCGTTCGCCACGTTCCTGAGGGTCCGAACCCGTGGCTACCGTAATCCAGAATGGTTTTCACCGTCCATTTCACGGTCAGCACATCTGATCCGTTGAAGGAGAATGAGTACATGTTTGTGACGGGAAATGCCGAACAATTGGGCGAATGGGACCCAAAGAAGGCATTGAAATTGAGCCAAAATGCGGATCGGTAAGTGTTTTCAAATACAATATAAGAAACATCACTTTGCAAAGAAATCAGTCAGTTCGTCTTGTTATTGTAAAAGAATGCGACCTTCGCTGTCTTATCTTTGACCGCTTCGATATCTAAATCTATTTTAAAGTGCGATTGTTCTTTAGACATTGGTCCGGTACCGTCTCCGTGAGCATAGAAACAGTCAAGTTCCGCTATTTCACCGGATATTACTTGGCGGCCGGCGACGACTCTGATCCTGTTCTAATTATATCCCAATGGGAGACGCATCTGACCCCCAGATTTGTAATGCCGGCCGTTGAGGCCACCAAAACAAGAGTCTGCAGAGCCAACGTTAACGATGTTTTTGGATTCAATGGTAAGATGACGAATAGGAAAAAATAGCAGTCTTTAGGAGGTCGCGAGGTCATGAGCAATGGCTGGTTGGAGCACCACAATCAGATTATCCTGAGACTCCATGGAAAAGCCGTCAAGTTCTATAAACCAAAGCACGAGAAGGCAAACTACAGAATTCGAATTTCTCCGACTGACCTAAGACACCGTGAGGTAAGACGACTTCCAAATTAAGCTCTGATAAGACGATTAGAGACCGCGAAACACGCCGCTAATATTTCTTGTTTTAGGACGGTGACGATGAAGACGAGGAGGACGAAGAAGAGCATTTCGAGAAGCCCTCTTTGCCCAGCTTCTCCCGAGCTCAAATTGCCGTAAGACCTAGGGCTTTTCAAATGAAATCTTATCATAATTCCTGTCTTCCCTTCTCTCCCTTAAGCCCCATTCCATTCGGATAACACTGGAAATCAATCGACGACAAGGTTAGGAGTGGCCAAGCAGAGCATTCAAGAATAATGTCACATCCACAATTGCGTCATCAGATCCGAACCCTCCCCAAAACTCTTGAAAGATCCGTTTTGTCCTCTGATTCGATGACTACTAAAATTATTGTCAAAAATCATGTCTAATGTCCAGTCCAGCTTATTTCCCTTATGTTTTTTTTTCTTTTTGCTTTCCAAAACGGGTTTTTCAAGAGTTCCCAATTTGTTTTTGAGTTCGTAACAATTAATTCAAGTTTCAGACAAAAACAGTAAGCCTTCTCATACTAATATTTCGGGAAAGTCACTGGAATAAAACAACAGGGATTTAAAGTCTCTGTTTTTAATTCCAGTCACTCTCCAGAATGACTAGTAATATATGTCGCAACGGAAATGCCATTACTCTTGCTGCTGTTGTTGTTTTTTGTCTCCGCATTTCCTATCGTCTCGTCACATTAAATATTCCATTTTTAGGCCCTGACCAAGGCCAATCCCCGATTCCGAGATCAAAGTCCGAACGGTGAAGTGTTCACCAACGAAGTGGACTACTATCTCTACCGAACTCAGAGTGTGGCCGTCGAATTTCTCGGTTTCCGGATCGAGATTCTGAATGAGGAAGGAACAGATGTCATGGCGACGGGATATGCGTTGCCATCGACCTTGGCTAACTCCTGTGGAAATACATCTGTCCCATTATTGACAAAGAAAGGCCTGCCAATTGGGAAACTGTACTTCGGATATCTTTTTGTCCGACCAATCGCGCTACCCATCCCAGAACAAAAAATGAAAGCCAGCTACACCAAGCATTGGAAGAAACGAAGTGCGTTAGAGGTTGGCCATCGAGGAATGGGCAATTCCTACACCAAATTCGCTGCCGCAAGAGAAAATACATTACATTCATTGAACTCCGCGGCCAAAAATGGCGCTGATTATGTGGAATTCGATGTGCATTTGACCAAGGATAAGGTCCCCATCATCTTCCACGACTTCCACGTTCTTGTTTCTGTCGCCAAGAGGATTCCATCCATTCAGGAATTGAATTTGGCTAATGAAACGATCAATGGGAGCGTGGATGCTCATGAATTGGCCGTCAAGGACCTCACACTGAGCCAACTGCGTCTTTTACATGTAAGAATAACATGTTTTTAGTGCATAATTTTACACAAAACTAGCTTTTTGGAGGCGACAATTGGCGTCTCGTATAAGATCTGGGCATTTCAACTCAAAAAACATTCAACAAAAACAGAGGACAGCTGACATTAACCATCGCTTTTCAGCTCGATCATGTTCAACACAAGAACAGTCTGGATGATACGACTCATAAGCATACTGTAACAGCCAAGCATGACGAGGAAGAGGAACATCGACCCTTCCCCACTCTCAACGACTCATTTCATGGAGTTAGTGAGGAAGTTGGGTTCAATATTGAAGTGAAATACCCCATGGGATATTTACAAGGAGGCCATGAATGCGAGAACTACTTTGAACCCAACGAATGTCTGGATATTATACTGGCTGATGTGCTGAACAATGCTGGAACTAGACGAATCATGTTCTCCTCATTCGATCCAGACATCTGCCTCATGTAAGTAATATAAATTTGTGACAATAGCCCGTCATTAGATCAAATCATGATCTTATTGTTTTAGGTTGGCATTGAAACAAAACAAGTACCCGGTTCTCTTCCTAAACCAAGGACAAACTCAGAAGCACCCTGCCTATCAAGACCCTCGAACCCAAACTTCTTCCATGGCCGTCAAGTTCGTGGCCGGCGCTGGTTTAGTTGGGGTTAACTTCAACAGCGAGGACATCCTACGGGACCCCGAACCAGTCCAATTGGCCAAGCAATTTGGTTTGATCACATTTGTTTGGGGCGACGAATTGGCCGACAAAAAAGTGGTTGAATATTTCAAGAAGACGCTAGGAGTGGATGGAGTTATCTACGACCGAATTGGAGAAGCCGAGAGCCGAAGCAACGTGTTCTTGTTGGAGAGGGCGATGAAACAGGCCTTGTTCGAAAAAAGGCCCGTCTCTCCGGGCCACAGTCCCAAACAATCACACAAGTTTAGATCGAATGGACAGATGAATATGGAGAGAATAATCCCCACAACAACTGCGGCCATTGAACATTTGGATCTGCCAATTGCAACGACTACTAAGATTGCATGGCCTGGAATGGAGACCGCTGCATCAGTGAATTCTTCAACTTCTTCTGGGTTCTCAACTGATGGATCAACGATTACAAATCAATTGGGGCATGTTGTAAATCAACTCAAACGACAGCCTAATTCATTCAGCCACGGATTCCAACCAGTGCTGACATCGCAGGACACATAACGCAACGAACACATGTTATGTTAGCTTACTACTATCAACTTTATATTCCACAATATCAAATACGGGTTTCTTTTTTGTATACGTTAATTTAAACTCCCATGGAGGAGGATTAAAGTTCAAAGAGTAGTCTAACAACGAATAAAATACTCAAATATATTTTTCGGAAATATTTTTTTGTATCGTAGTAGGCGACTAAAAACCGTTGCAAACAAATAAAAAATTAATAATAAGCAGTTAAGGTAAGTTAGCCAAGGCCTGAAAGACAAAATACAAGCGGTAATATATTATTTACTTAAACTTTATACATAATTTAAACAAAAATTCTTATGGTTAACGATGGTTGAGATGTAAATCACGAGTCGGCGACTGAACACCTCCGCCGGATGATAGGACTGTGATCTCTAGCACTCGAAGTCCCCGTTCTATGGGATCGGTAATGCATAATCCGGCTGGCAGAAAGATGTTCTTGTTCTGTTCGTTGATAAACTTCCTTATCATCTGTAATTGCTTCTCATATCTGGTCGTAGTGCACAATCGGACTAGATAACAAGTAAAAAAGCTGACTAGAGTCTCTCCAATAGCTCCCATGTTGACCTGGAAATGATGAGTGTAGGGTAAAAGAATCGATTATTAGGCAACAAAGTTATCTCTTCTCATGAATAAGATAAGATGAGACCCAATTTTAATAGTTGCTTGTAAAAAGTAATGGCAAAAAAACTCTTGATCAAAAAAGGCCAGGAAAAGCTCTACCTAAAAGAATTTTATTCAAAGGGATCAGCAAAAAAACATACGGATTCTGCTTTCTTGAACATCGAGTTGATATTGTCTATCATGTAGAACCAGCTGTTTTCGTCAATCTAAACATTAAAATACAAAAAGAACGTTGTAAACTTACGACTCCATCTAACGTTGAGGGAAAACTCCTCTGGAAACGCACATCCAAACCTGATGAGTAATCTCTTTCAACGAATATTTTGTGGCAATTATCAAGGGCAATTGGCTGAGAACTCATAGCTTTTTGGGACTAATTAGAGCTTAAAATAAATGATATAAGATTAGCATAACTTATGAGAATTATTTGATAGTGCAAATTAATAAAAACTAAAGGATTGGACAAGATTTATAAACCAAGTATTATTATAAACCTTTTCTCTGCTAAATGAAAATATCCTCATCTAAAAAAAGCACCCCAAATCTAGGCTTTAATCTATAAATTCTGCTTTCTTTCTGACCGGACTTTCCATGTTTTTGGACCGAAATCCGATATTATCCATGACCAAAAAAGAGAACTTACATAAAATATGTGAGAAATGGGTTAAAGAAGCTGAAGATCTATTGTTTTCTTCACTCTCGTATACGGATTAGGTCCTGTTAGTCGTATACGAATCAATTCGCACAAACAAACAGAAAAATTGTCGATTTATTCTTGAGGCGACATGTTATACGGTGCAAGCTGTTTCAAGATAATATTTTTCTGGGAAAACTTTCTTTCGAATGTTACCGTATGCTTAATCGTGATATATCTTGTGATTTGATTGCTGGATCCAGCTGATTCGAAATCAAAACAATTAGGAATTTAAGCTTCTTGTAGTAAACAGATGAATCAGATTAGAAAATCGGAACTTTGACGGATGGGAACGACTTGGCCAGATGTTCCTGCAATGAAACAATGTACAGTTGAACAAAACCATCTGATGACCCGAGTCAAACATCTGGTAGACGGCATAAATACTATTTGTTTCGTGTGTTTCTGGCATTCACAAGGTCTTGATCTAAAACATGCTTCGGATTTGCGGATTTTTGGCTATTTTTGCCATTGTCTTTGGTCAGGAGATTGGTAGTGGCGCAGGAATCAAGAAGGGAAATGGTATTGGTCAAGGAATTGGCGATGGAGCAGTGAAACATGGAGGAATTGGGCAAGAAATCGGGTCCGGAGCTGTAAAGCATGGAGGAATTGGGCAGGACATTAGGCAAGATGCTGGGATTGGAGCTGGAAACACGATTGACCAGCCAATTGCCCCAAAAGTCGGTGGAATTGGACAGGATGTTCGAAAAGATTCAGGAATTGGAGCTGGAAATTCGATTGTCCAGCCAATTGCCCCAAAAGCAGGTGAAATTGGTCAAGGAATTGGGTCTGGTGCTGTGAAACACGGAGAAATCGGGCAGGATATTAGACAAGAAGCAAGTGTTGGGCAAGGAATTGGCTCTGGGAACACCATTGACCAGCCAAATGCTCCAAAAGTTGGTGAAATTGGGCAAGGAATCGGATCTGGAGCTGTGAAACATGGAGAGATTGGACAAGATCTCAGAGTTGGGAATTCAATCGGACAAGAGGTCGGAAGTGGAATTGGACAACCAATTGCTCCAAAAGCCGGCGAGATTGGGCAAGGAATTGGAGGAAACAGAGCACGACGCTTTCTTTTTGCGCCTTATTCCATCAATTGTAATCATAATTTGGGCCCTCGGGTTTGCTATCGAACCTATGAAGATGGAGATTTCCTTCAAGTTCCGAAAGGATTTAGCTGCTGGAAGACTGAGAGAGGGAACCCAAGATCACCGCTGAATTGCACAGAGAATGGTGGGTAGTTTGGCATATGACTTAATTATGATTGGGTGGGGAATCTCAACAAGTAATGTACAAGTTATCTAAATAAAAACGGCAAACATGCTGTGTAGTAATTATGTTATTTTTCAATCCCTGAAAAGTTTAGCTCATCCTTTATTGAGGCAGTTGAGATATTCAACAAACTTTCTTGAGATTAGCTGACAGGGGAAGTACCCCAAGTGCGACGCTCAGATTTTGATGAAACTTGGCACAAAATTAGAATAATTTTTTCTAAGATATATGCGAGAATCCTAGCTCGCGCTTTGCAGAAACAACCGAGATTTTTATATCGAAAGTTGGCGAAAATTTAGGACTTTTTGCCGAATTTTGGCACAAAAAGTTTCATTCCGATTTCTACCGTAAAGGATAATGTTTCTACAAAAAATCAAATTTTTCCGCACGAAACTGCCAAAGTTATGGCCGAAAAGCGTTTTTCTCTCTGACCGCTCTCCACGTTTAGCGTGCTCTCTCGGCGGCATAAATCGTCCGATATCTCGGCGGCGCCTGCAAAGCGCGAGCTAAAACTTTCAGGAATTGATATTTAGTCCATACCCGACGCGCGTGCAAAATTTAAAGAAAATCTGAGCGTCGCACTTGGGGTACTTCCCTTGTGAGGTGTGGATTACTGTAATATAATAATAACATTGCACATTTCAGCCTACATAGACCTCATCGTCAAGAAGGAAAAGAACCTCGAAATAACCCAACTCTAAAGAGTTTATTTACATTGTACATTACACACAATTATCGACAAGATTTTATTTGAATACTTGTCAAAAATATATTTTTTTTGAATGTTCGGATTTACTTTCCAAATTTATTTTGAATAAATTCCATTTTTTCTTTTATATCATGTTATTTAGACGTGTAGTCACCTGCATTAACTTGCTCTTTTTGTAAAGACTCCATGGTGGCCTGGCGGTGTGGATTCAGCAGACCATATATAGTCATGCCCAGCTTTGGCGACCCATTTGCTATTTGACTCAAGTGATAATTGTGGTCCTTAGGTCTTTGGCTTACTCCTATGAGTATTATTTACTCTCAATAATGTAAAACGTTTAGATTTAACACGTTTTGTAATGGTCTCATTCACCTTGACTTTGAGTTTGTCGTTACTGCAGATGCCCCGAGGAGCAGGGTTTGTTGTGCAGAGATTTCACCTTCCCTGTCTACACTGTAATTATGCATATAAGAAGGCAGTCTCTACGACAGAAATTTGAAAATTACGCAATATTTTTTTCTGTGCTTACATTTGGGTGTTCATTTGTAAAAATCTTTCCATTAAACCTATTTTTTATACTCAAAATGAGATGTGGAAGAAGGTTTTTAAGCGTAAAATCCGAAAAAACTTGTTGTTATCTTATCGGATCCGTTTTTCGGAGCCTCGACCATCTTGAACCTTTTTTAAAGCGACTTCCATTTGACGTAAGTGAAAACTTTATTAAGGATATTTGGTTAAAATTTTTACTCACTGTCACAATTTGAGGTGTGCTATAAGATCTTTGAAAGGACGCCAGTGGTTGCTTTACTCGATTTGGACAACGAGTACACCCGATCAAGCAGGTTTGAAAAGCGATGCGAGAATGTGTGTAGACAGAGTGATTTCACCCCAAACGAGGGAGAGTCGTGTCCTCAAGTTATAAAAAGGTAAGGGAATCAAGATAATTGAATGTTTTCAATATTCTACTGACCTTTCTGGGTTGCTGTGCAGAAGAAGAGCGACGTTCAGAGCATTAAAACATTTAAATTTAGGTGGCTGAAATCTGCAAATGTACTCAAATCGTGTATGAAACAAAACCATGTTGGCGGAGCGCCAATATGCTTGCGAGATTTCTGTAAAAACGATGGTCAAATCAAAATTTCCTTGCAAACGAACGAAGATGGGCACACCCATCATTATCACAGACGATTTCAAAGTGCCAGCTGGCCTGCTCTCGATCAGCCAGAATTATGTCTCACGGTGGGCAACAGGTTCGACATGAAACGGGGATCTTCTATCGTCACTGTAAGTTGGCGCTTCAGAAAATTAAGTTTTATTACATGCATTATAAAACATGACTTGACTGGGCATTTTCTTTTCAGACCGCCGTAAACATTCAAATTGATTCATCAACTTCACTTGCATTTGACGAGGACTGGGTATATTATGTTTTGGAAGATTCGGCGGAATACCAGATTTGCCGTGCTCATCTTAGACAAGTCTCGTTGCCCCCAGAGAACTTAGATTCTCTGTCGAAGTCCCACCAGGTGGATTGGATCCGAGTCGGTAGCGGTAAACTCTTAACGGGAATAATGGAGGTGGGATCATCTACGTTCTACTTTCTGTGCAGGGATCTGACCTCACAAACCACCACGTTCTGCTGGAACGATGAATACAACCGCAACTGGGTAAGCATACGACTAAAATATGCATAGAAAAAGACACAAGCTCTAGTAGGGGAGATTTTGTTTAATCTTACATGGCCAAGTTATCCAACCTCAAAAAACACAAGCTTGGGGGAGGAGTCAGTATATATCGGCTGATCCTGTAAAACGCAAGATGAAACTTTCAGAAATTGATATGTAGCCTATGCCCAAAGTGTGTGCAAAATTTAAAGAAAACATGAACGTCGCACCTAAGGTACTTCCTTTGCATGTTAATACGTCAAATCCTTTGATTTCCCAGATGTCCTTTCCCCTCATTGATGACGTCCTAATGTTTAAACCCTCTGAAAGGAGTATAAACTCGGCTGCCCTTGAGAGATTATTAATCCAATATTTAGTTTAAAGATGCGATGGTGCACAACGACCTGGTTGTAATATTTTACGCCGGAGCAATGGTGATATACGACTTTGAAAAAAAGAGCCGCACGAGAGAAGTAATAAGGAGATTCTGCCGAGCAGGTCCAAATTCGTATCTGGTTTCCATACGAACGGTAAAGGGAAGGAAATGTCGCTATCTGGTGAAGGTAAACTCCTATTTTTTTATCACCGTCTGGTAACCGTGATTTTACTTACAATGTAAAATACAACAATCCTACATATCCGCATTGACAGAAAACATTTTTTAGCTTGTCTACATCATTGACAACAAGATCATTGAGTACGTTCTGGCAAAAGGCAGCACTGTGAAATTTGGCCGACTGACGGACAACTTATTCTATACTCGGCGAAATGGCAGAACCACCGAATGGTTCCATGATGTACACGGAGGTAAAATTTAAACACCAGATACCGATTCTTGAAATTTCTAGCTGGCGCTTTGCAACAGCTCGCTGATTTAAAAAATACTTTCTTTTTTATTTTCAGAAACGCCATATCGTTTGCCGAACCTTCGTCCAAATTGACAAAGACTTTCATTGGGATCAGAGCAAACAATGATTCTGAAGCTTTAAAAACGAAAGGTTGTCCAAAAACGGAGAAAAGTATATTATACAGTGTAAACATTTCTATAATACTACGCAAAAAATAAAAAATCTGTTGTATTACATCTAATTAGCAAATCGTAGAAATTTGGGACGCTGTCTAAAATGCGTAAGCCTTATGTAACTAAAATCCTTATGGATGATGAGGATACCATATATAATTCCGAGTACTTGATAATATAAGGATGGTGTTGTTTTCTAACAGTTTCAGAGTAACAGTGCAAAAGTACCGTTTTTGCACCTTTTCGACTTTTTTGAGCATCATTGCGGTTTACATTATACATTACACACAATTATCCAAGATTTTATTTGAATACTTTTCAAAAATATTTTTTTAAATATTCGGACTTACTTTCCAATTTTATTTTGAATAAATCCCATTTTTTTCTGTTTGGCGATGTTCTCCTCGGCTGATATTATTTCCCATGTTTCCTTTCAATCGACCGAAGAGACGGTTCATAATTTGGATCAAAAAGAGAATGTGGATTACAAGAAAGTTGTGAAAGAATTGAAGAAAGAGTCAAAAAGAATCGATGAAGCCTTGGAAGTGCTGACAAAAGCGAGGAATGAAGCCGAAGGGAAGGTCAAGAAGGTGAGAAAAGGATTTAAAATTAATGTTAATTATTCCAGATGCGAGAGATCGTGGATCAGAAGAAGAAAGAGGCCAAAAGTCTATCCTCATGGCCATTACAATTGGCGGACGATGTGAAGAAGTGGGAAAAGCTGTGGGAGGGGGATTTTGGAAAGGTAAAATAATATTTTGGGGAGTTCTCGTATGACCAACCTTCTTCAAATTTGGCGTAGATTCTCTGTCTAGACCATAGATTAACTCTTGGACATTTTAATTCATGCTTTGCAAGGAGAGCGAAGACATTCAACGAAAGTTTTTTGCGAGAGATTAGAGAAAATGAAGAGAGACGATCACAGGATTTTTTAATCGGCTCTTCCCTGGCTGCTTTATATTGTTGATTTGAAACAGAAAGCCAAATTTGGCGGGAAAATTTAATCTTATATCATTTTGATCAATGTAAAAACATTGACTTTTGGTTACATTTCCTATCTTCAGAAAGTCCTCCGACACCAATCCCATCAGCTGGCCGAGAATGCGACCGTTGTCTCTGATATGAATTGTAATGTGCAATATTGCCGGAAGATGATCTATTTCAAACGAATCTCTCAACAAAACCTCACCGAAGAGAGTCGTCGGCTCAGAAAGAACAGTCAGGTAAAATAAAATACTTTCTTGGATACATATATTTTTTTTTTATTTTTAGAGTGAGTTAAACAGAGTTCAGCGAGAGATTAACTGGCTGAAAGATCAAGTGGCCGAATGGAAATTAAAAGTGGTCCAAAATGAGGTCGTGGTCGAGAAGTTGAAAATCGAATTGAATTCAACAAATATGGAGGTGGTCGAGAAGAGAACTCAAGTCGATGAAGTTAAGGCCGATCTGGAGGAGCTGAAGAGAAAACGACATCTGGAACAGATTCATCGAAGGGGTCGTCGTATCATGAATGAGATTTGAATATGAATTGTTCTTTTTTGGAATAAATTACAATCCTGGGATTTTTTGTAGTTTGTGTTTTTATAACTCTTGGGGAATTGGTGAAATACGGTCCAGTTCCGTCCATTCCGAGGAGATTCCAGGGCAGTGAAGGTGTCAAGACCCGGTCAAACATGTCTGACGTTAGTCCTGCTGACTGGCCAAATTCAATTGCAGTTTCTTCATCCAATGTTCAAAACGACACCGGCCCCGGCAATTATGCGTCTTTCTACAGACCTGATCCAGTGGCAAAAAACGTACCATTTTGAAGCATCAAAAATGTGGTAAAATGCTTCCCTCTCCAAGTGAAAAAACTTCGCTTTGAAGGGCGCGCTCTTGTCCTCACAAAAAGAGCGGGTGCGCTTTTGAAATCTGATTTTTTTCACTTGGAGAGGGAGGTATTTTGCCACATTTTTGGATACTTTCTGGATGCAAAATGGTACGTTTTTTGCCACTGGATCAGGTCGCCCACTGTACGTTGTGATAATCATCCAAAATATTCCTTTTAAATTGTGATTCAAAAAATGGAACAACCTTTGGAACAGACTCATCGAACAAAGTCATCCGGGCTACAAATTTTATTCAGACTGCGTTGTAAACAAAGCCGTTAGAGAGTAATTAGAAGCGGTTAATATAGTTCAAGGAGAGAGCAACTATATCAAGCGTCGGTCAGCTGACTCAATGAAAACTAAAACTTAGCAGGATGACGTCATCTTCACAAAGAAAAACCAAATTCAACGTTACGAATATAAAGTTGTTCGGAAAGGGAATTGAAGTCGATGAAGCAACGGTGAATACACAATTTACAATTAACTGTAATACAAGTGATTTGTTGTTAGTACAACTCCAAAGTTCTGAGGAATTTTTTGAACCAGTTTTGGAAAAAAATATAAAAATTTTTTATTTTTTAACAGAATTGTAAATAAATAATTGCATTGTAAGATTGTGCATTTTATTTATTAAACCCAAGTCCTTTAGCTTAGCCTTGAAATTGAAGGTCGTTTCCAAGAACGTATCAATTTGGTCCCTGAGGCGTTCCACACTTCTTTAAACAGCCATAGATGTTGAGTTGTAGACTGCACGGCTTCGTCGTTAGTATTCGTCTGTTCCGCAAAGTATTTTGTGATTGGCTTCAAAGTTCAAAACATGAATTTTATTGGGAACTCATGGATTTGTCACGTCGCAGAATAATTTTGCTGATCCTTTAGAGACAAACAAAGTGTTCAAAGAAAAGTTGAAAGTTTAATGTTTTGTGAAAATTCTTTAATCAGCAACTCGAACAGACTATAAGTTTTTTCGAAAAAAATTTGGAAAAATGTCTCTGGGTACCTTATTTGAATCAAGTTTTTTTTTAAATCTGAAGTTCTCACCTTGCTCTTTTATTGTCGTCTTTTTTATACACACGCTAATGTTGAAAAATTGCTGGAAAACAATTGTAAAATACACTACCGTTTCTTTCAAAAACACACGTTTCGCACAAAGCCCTCCCTGAATTGTCTGGAATTTAGTCTCGGTTCTGATTGATTACAAACCGAGACTTTATACGAACAAGATGACAAGAAGCGTCTCTTTGTTTCGAATTGTTGTTGTCATGTAACTCACGGAAACCCTTCGTGGTTTTATGTTATCCTTTTCCCCCTCTTGATGTCCTTGTGCATCGCTTGTCCGCGCACGTGTGATTGCTGGGCGAACTTGCTTTGTCTCTGCTGATTAAAGCCTTCGGGGCCATTCTTTGATTGCGTGGAACCTGTCTTCCCAGCGGTCTTTAAGGGGAGTTTGCGGCTGTAACCGCTACTTTCGCTTTTTTTTATTTATCGACGAAAAGAGAGTAAGGGTAAGGTCTAGAATCCGCCCTGTTTGAAGAGTCTTCCTTGCCTTCGGGCAGCTCGCCCTTAATGTTTTAGATGGGGGTACTTGTGGCGGACAATTGCCTCAGGTGAGGTTGAGGGTGAGGTTGGGGAAAGGGGTTCCAGTAACTCGTTTTTAGTGGTCTTGGTTTGTACTCTTGATCATCTTAAAAAACCCAAATTTCCCTTTCTTTCCGACACATCTGCATTTTTTTGTTGTAGTTTATCCTATTCGTATTTTAGGGGCCTTTGAGATGCCATAAATTGCCTTACGGTTGTCCAAAAACGAAATGGTGATGCGTTTTTTCAAAATTTTCATACCCATTCTATCTATGCTACATATCAATTACCAAATATCTTAATTCCCAATTTACGACAACACCCGAAATATTCCACAAAAAGGCTTCGCAAAAGACTACGGAAAATGAGGAGAGGGAAAAAAGAGAAAAACGTTTTCGATTATTTTGAATTTTGCATTTCATCCTCCCTTGAAACCTTTTTTATCGCCATGTTTTATATTGCAAAACAAAAAAATGAACCTGAAGTTAAGGTAATCCTGAAGTGGCGGACTTGCGTAATCGCCTTAGGGTGCATTTCTCAGACGTCTCTTTTGTCGGTGCTTTTTGCGTTTAATTGGCAACGTTTGTTCCCTAATTGACTGATTTGTGGGTAGCAGTGCAGGATGTGCTCTTCATTTACTTTATTTTTCGTGGTCACATAGTTGGGAAAAGATGGTCTTTAATTTGTTTATCGTCCATTTACAGTGCAGTAAAGGGTTTTCACAATAAGTTGTAAAGAGATCAAAATATATTTGCCGTGGAAAAAGTGAAGTTGGAAAGTCGGTTTTCAGCGATAGTAATAATGTCACTATGCTCACCTTTCCCTCAAATTTTACATTGTTAATCTGCAAATAGGTTCCTCAAAAGGATTGCCGGCGTACGTATTTTTGGCGGTAGACTATGGGAAATGAAGAGAGGAAGTTAGAGAAAGACTTTTTGGCCATATTTTGCATATAATCTCAATTTGTGTCAAGTTTCATCAGGTGCCTTCATTCCACACGAACTTTCCATTTTTTTTTAAATTTTTGATATATGCAAAATTGCTCCCAGTTTTGGCCAACCCCCTCTCTAATATAACGAAATTTACTATACCTGTTATTTGTTTACCTATCATGCTTGTGCTGCCCTGTGTCTCTCAATCATCCTGCTAATTATATTATCCATGACCTTGTCTTTTCAATTTGCTCTCCAATTCCTGCAAAAATATCATCTCCGGCATAAGTCTGGAGTCCTAACTACACCCATTACAGCGGACTTTGTTTACCGCCACGTTGAGCGACGGGAAACCACAATTTTTTCGAAAATGTTTTTCCTGGGACGGAATTACACAGAGGATGATTTCAACCCCTGACTACTCTCCAACGTCACTGTAACGGGTCTTGTGTTTTCCTAATATTTTTATTAGCTTTTTGGGTTTAAAGGTCGCCAAAGAAAGGGTTCCAAGGGGCGTGGAATGGTCCCCCAAATAACAGGGACAGTTAGTCGGGGAAGAATTTAATTCCTGGATCCGGGAATGGTGCGCCTTGAAAAAGTATTGTAATTAATTAAAATGCGGAAATTGGAAGAGCAAACCATGGCAAGAGGGAGCTGTTTTGAGAGTGAAATTAAACCCCCTCAGGCATATCGGATACGAAAACTTTGACTTTGAACTTTTTCCCGCACTTTTTAGAGCTTTTCACTTTCGCGTTCACTCAAAATTTGAAAAATTTATTCTTATAAACCCCGATTTCCAGAGTAAAATGGTCCAGATCTGGTGCATGGAGCCCTACCCATGCGGCGATCCCCGCCTTCCGCATCATTGTTTCCCTCCGAAGAAACTAAATGCGGATGAATTGACGAAAAGAACCGGCACTTTGTACTATAAACTCGATCTGGATGACCACATCAGCTTGTCCAAAAGAATCGCGTTGATGAAAATGGAGAGGAACTTCAAGAAAGAGGACACCTACACTCTGGATGCGCAGAATACGATCGATTTCGAGGACAAGGTGAGAATATTGAAAAATTCGGCAAAAAATATTCTCTTGAAAGAAGAATTAAGATTTTTTGCCAAAATTATCATAATTTATGGCATCCACAACAGAATTTATAGATTGCAAATACCAATGATGATTAAAAATAAGAAGATGTACCACAAAAATTATTTTTTCTCAGAAGATGTACTCTGCGTGCCCTCTTAATCCATTAAATTCTACTCTACCTCGATTGCCTAACTCTTGAGTCACATTTCCGTAAATAATTCCCATGCTACAAAAATATCGCGTTTACAACAATTAGGAAAAAATTTTGGGAAGGAAATGCCATGGTCCTTGTTATTTCCGCAAATCGTTATCTGAAATTTATATTGTTTAGATGGCAGAGCTGTTCGAAGAGAACGAAGCCGACGGAGAGATTGCTCGGATGATTGTGGAAGGAGCCGCTTACTTTGATGTGGAGACCAAAGACGGAGAATGGATCAGAATCCTCTGCGAATACGGCGATTTGATTATCATCCCATCCGGCCGATCGTACAGAATGACCACTACTGCGAAGGTATACTACTAAATTCTTATTTGAACTCTAATTTAAAGTCATCATTTTTTCGAAAAATTTAATTTTGATGACTTCAGAATTTCGTGAAGATGCGGCGATTCTACAAGGACGAAGAATGAATCTCCCAACGTGTATTTTAAGTTCTGTGATTAACGCCGCCTTCAGCCGCCCCAACTGTGATCGTATCTCGTCGTTTTCGTAATTGTTTTCGTTGGAATAAATAATTCAGAACTACTTTTCAAGGACCGCCTACCGGAAGTTCGAAAAACCCCAAGTTCGACAACCAAAAGTTCGAATGCCGCAAGTTCGAATGCTGCAAGTTCGAATACTAGAAGTTCGAAAAACCTCAAATTAGAAAAACCAAAAGATCGAAAACCGGAAGTTCGAAATATGAAAATATAAAAAATGCAGAATGAAAAAAAGAATTAAAACAGAAAAATAGATTTTGTTTATAAAATAGGATAATTTTAACTTAAAGTCTTTGCGATCTCATTCAAAAAAGACGGAAAATCGAACTCGGAAAAACGGGTTACCAAATTACCAAATATGAAGGAAGCAATATCCACCACACAAAGCCACGAATCCCGAGAACGACACAGTTGGATTGGCTCCGTGACGAATCTTGATCAGCTCGACACCACCAACCTCCATCGTAGAGAATGAATGAATGATTGAAGAGGAAGTGTATTTTGCAAAATAATTATATGCAAATTATAATTGAAATATTAATTAACTTTTTTTTCATTTTCGAACTTTAGTCATTCGAACTTTAGGTTATTCAAAGTTACGGTCATTCGAACATTAGGTAGTTCGAACTGGAGGTCGTTCGAACTTTAGTCATTCGAACTTTAGGCATTCGAACTCGCGGATTCGAACTTGCGGTATGTCTCCCTTTTCAAGAGATCTGCTTTGACAATACTTCCAACAACATTATTACTGCTTTTTCCAAAAAGATTACTATTCAAACATTCCGTAGATTGTAAAATTACTAAAAACGGAATCAAATTGTGTTTTCGATCAGAGTTTTTCGCCGAATTCGCTTTACAACATGGGGCCTGGGTCACATGGTGACCGAAAAAAGGGCGAGATTCCCTCCGGCTGCTGCCTAGTAATCGAAGTTGGCAGCTCTGGCCAAAGAATTCTATTCAAATTGGGCGGGAGATAACATATGCAAAGAGTGTCGTGTGAGGTCGTTACAGGAACAATACAGGACTTAGAGTTCTGTTTTTTCGGGATTTTTGGAAGAAAAATGTAACAAATTAATTTTCTGGGACGTTGGGTTGGAAATGCCGGATTCTCGGCAAACTTGGTAGCTATATTTTGCAATCATAATTAATTAATTTATGAAAATTTTTGTTTAAGCTTTGCAACGAGACAAAGGATATTCTGGCTAAAAAGTTTAACAGATAAGTTCGCCAAGTGGGACAATTTGTATGTCCGCCAAATATAGGTGTAAAATCAATCCCTTAAAATATTAGCTGATGGTTTCATTGACGGCTGAGATTCAAAAAGTTTTTTTTGTCGTCAGTTTAGAGAGTGAAAGAGAAACATCGTTAAAAAAAATTTGGCGTATAAATTTATTTCTTGTGGAAATATTGCATTTGTCACTTCAAAGAAACTTCTTTGTTCCTTGGACGGTTTGTGCAAATGGCGGGCTAAAGATCTCAGATGTCTTAAAAATTCTAGTTTCAATTTGTGCAAAACTTTAATAAATCTTAAAAATTTTTTAAAAGATTTTTTCTGCTGTTACTTGGAACATTCTGTAATATTCTATTGTTTACCCCCTCTTTTTGCTATTTGTTTATTCAAATTACCTTTTAAAGTCCTTTTGAATTCCATTTCCTCCTCTAATCCCTCCCCTTAAACAAACGCCCTGAGGCTGTTTATCGCAAATTCTTATAAACTTTTATTAAATGGGGCTAATTACAAGTTTCTGGTCCCAATTATTAGTGTTCATAAAACCCATGATTTCTAATGTTATGAGTTCTTTTATTTTATATTATACTTGCCATTAATCGAGTTTTCTCTACTGTAATTTGATTGAACCTAATTATTTTAGCCATCGAAATAATTCGCATTAAATATCGGAAACACTTGAGATTTGTGTGGAGGATTATCGGATGTCATTAAAATTCTGTCGCCAAATACATCCCCCGTTTTCAGGCCATTAAAAGATGGCCAAATTAGATGGCCTTGTAAGTTTGGTCTCCAAATAGTATTATAATACCGACTGATGATGGGGTTTGCCTCGGTTTCTTGCGTCAGTTCCGATTTCGAACACCTGTTTATGTTGCTTCAGACATTTTCAACATTTTTTGGGGAAAAATGAAAAAATCTCAGTTTTTTGATGATAACTAGGATAAAAGCGGCCCACCATGTGTCCGAAAATAAACGTAGTTGGCGTTGTTTACATAACAAAGTGCCCAGAGGAGCAATCCCTTCACCTGTTTTCTTTTCAACGCCATAAATTAAAATTAATCCCCGGGATCGGATGTTTTGTTGAAAAGTAAAAGATTGAGGATCCCAGAGAGGGACGATATGGCTAAGGTTGGGTAGCGAGGCAGCTGTCCGGACGGAGGATTGTGGCAGACCAAAAAAAGTTTCGCATTACATCAAAAGATCGTTAGAACGGCCTTCCAATGATGAGTCAGATGTGGGCATTTAATGTGTTGGGGAAGGTGGGGGGAAAGGCGGGGGAACGGGGTTTGGTGACATTGGACTGTGATGTCCGATGGATGTCAACAAGGATCTTTGAAATGCATTTTGTAAATAATATCGGAGCTTTCGTTTTTTGATGACTTTTTTATTATAGCAAAATAAAGTTGCGATCTTTGGGCTCTAAAATGATTTTTTTGGGGTTTTTCGTTAAAATAGTCTGTAAAAATGTTTATCATACGAGATTTTTTAATTTTTTCCCCGAGGAAAGGCCTTTTCTCCCATTTTTCCTTCAAAAAAATCGTTCTTTTATGCAAAAATATTTTGCAAAATGCTTTCCAGACATTCATTACCCTGTCGATTCATCCACATAATTTCCTAAAAGGATATTTTATTTCTGCTCATCTTCTTAACTGAATAGCACTGCCTGAGTAATATAATAATATTAATTCGCGATGCATATAATATTAGCCATCCCCGAGGAAGCCATAGATTCTGTAATATTTGAGATCCCATAAATATATTTCCGAAGCGAATTCTCGCAAGGAATAATAGTAATGCCTTGCCTTTTATGTACATTGTAAACCCTCTTTTGTAAACGCGATTATATTTGTAATCTGGGAATTATTTACAGAAAAATATGATCCAAGAGCTTTGTAATCGGGTTTGAATGGGGGATAATAAAGAAAAAGGCAATAGGGGATTAGTTTGAGGCAAATCTTCAGAATTTTGTCATCCTTGGCATGTGTAATATGAAATTTTTGTTCTCGATGCCTAAATTGATGTCTAGGATAAAGATTCCTACCTAAAATGTTTTCAGAAATAATTTGAGCACCTTATTTTGGTCTTTAAAAATGATTTTCAATTTATTCATATTTTTGTACACCTCAATATAAAATTTATGTTATAAAGACCGTTTCCAACTCATAGCACCTCGACTGACCTGTAAATAAATAACTGGTTCCTCTGATCTCTAGCCCTTAAAATTACTGCATCTCAACAAGTAATACTAAATAATTAGGCCCTTCCAGACGGTTTTTGGCTTTGTTTTTTGATGTTATTTTGTCACGTCAGCCTCATTTATGACTCCTTTGTGACTTCGAACATACGATTTATTATGCCATTTGCTGTTTTCTGAGCATTACTTTTGTTTGTTTTCCCTTTCTCATCAAATTTTATCTTATCCATCCGTCTGATCTCCAAAAATTTCTCTTCGGAACTTCAGAATCCCTTAAGACTTGGTTCTTAAGAGTTCTGGCTTGAATCAAAAATAATTTTTTCGATCGGAAATTGCGTAACTTTCAGCTGGTTTTTCTCGCCTTCCCTTCCGATCACTTTTATTTTTCATTCGGAGAGTTTTCAGGTGAAGGGACAAGAAAAGACTTCAAAAATTGGATGAATTGAGTTCATGGATGCGACTGCTGGTCCGCTTGGCTATCTTCGGCATCCTCGTTGTCACATTCCTAATCTTCACGGCCTATAAAACTGCTTCGAGGACTTATACGGACGATGAAACGGGTAAGCGGAAGGAACCTCTTACGATAATTTATGCAAATTTTGGTGAGAGTTTGTTATTGGATGGGTGTTTTCGATTAGATTGCATCCAAAATGAAAAGAAAGGTAAACAAGACTTTGCATAAACAAAATTTTGCGTTTTGAGGTTTAAATTTATATTGTGGTAGGTCCGTGTCATCAATTTTTTATTTCGCCAGAAGTTATCTCAAATAAATATTCCAAAATTTGAAAATGTAATTTGCGCCGCGCCTTTAGCGTTTGTATGGATATTATGCTTCATTAGTAAGCATCATTTTTCCATCAAAATTATGTTGCACTTGGCAATTCTCATCGTTTTTTAATTTGCCATAAAAAATGAGAACTATCACCGAATGTGGAGTGCAAACTTTGAATATATAATTTTCATTGCAATATTTACATGTCTAAATGGGTCGAAAGCTTAATACAATCAAACTTTTGGGCCATATTTATATAACATTAGCACCCAGATTATCTCCTGTTCCAAGTTCTGACCCCGTTTTTCAGATGAAGCAATCAAACTGCTCCTGGCGACCGGAGACAACCCTCAGGCCATGGCAGGTCTAGTGCAGACCTCCAACAAGGCGGGTATCCATCCAGCGAACGAACTTACCTTCAACGTGGCGGTGGTAATGGTGGTCTCCCTACTCAGTGTGGCCCTCCTCATTACGGGTATCTGTTGTCAGTTTTTCTTCGCTTTCGGCTTCCTCTTTCTTGTGTTCTGATTTATTTTTCGAGCGAACGCCATTTTAATTATTTTATTGATGGTAATTTAGACACTAACACCTTCTTTTGAGTTTCTGAAATTCTTTTAAACGTTATAAATGAGTAGCCGATGCTAAAACTCGAAAAAACAATCCATCTCCCGTTCGTGCCCTTAGGCGATTAACCACTCTAATCCCGGGAATGACGTCTTTTGTAAGGTTTTTGGAACAGCGAGGAGCAACTTAAGCAGGGATTTGTTTGTTTACTATTTACACAACAAACAATTTGAAAGAAAAAGTTTGTCTCTCCTTGAACCTCCAATAAAAACTCGAGTAATCGAATTGAAAAATTTTAGTTTTAAGTATCTAAATAGTAGGATTAACCGTCTTAGATTGTAAAGAGTCAAATAGAACTGTTCAAAATGTCTCAATTCCAGGTATAATCGTGGTGGCCGTTACTCTCGATCCCGGAGAGAGTAAATATCGCCAGATCGAGGAGACCAACGACAATCTGAACATAGATTGGGAGGGAATGGACAACGAAGAGGATACCCGAGAATGGAATAATGTAAGTGGAAATGGATATTCCGCTTTTTTCGAGTAAGTAAACTACAATCCGCCTCTCCGTTCACATTAATGAATAGAACTTTTTTTGTAAATTTACCATTCTCCAAGATCCTATAGCTTTTGGAATACTCATAGTGTTTTTAAAGAGGTCTCGTGATAGGAACACTAGTAATTCCTCGCCTTTTTATTGTAAGCGCTTTTTGTAAACGCGATTGTGTATTTGTAATCCGGGAATTATTTACAGAAAATCATGATACATGAATTACGTAACCGAGATCGGGAAAGATCTACTAGAGAAAGAGAGCACTAAAGGTGTGATTTTTGGAATAATTAAGGTACCCTTGGCATGTGTAATGTAAAAATTTTGTGGTAGTTAGAAATATATATGTCAATAAACTAAAGTCCGCGCCTAAAATTATAATTGCAATAAATCATTTGGTCAAAAATACCGTTGAAACAAGCAGTTTCTATCTTAAAAATTATTTTTTATGTATCATGTGTAATGTAAAAAAAATTGTTTCGATTAAAATGGAAATCTGAGATAAAACTTTTTTCTGGAATATCACAATTAGTCTTTTAGCGATCTTTTTTTTAGTGATGCCGTTCCTAATATTTTCCTAACAATAAGCATGTAGTACAATACAAATATTATCTTTGTTATGTCAATATTTCCTTTTATTTTGCAGAAATGTGAATGACAATTCCGCCTGTCGCTTATCCTCATCTTTCATGTCCATCTACATGTTCTTTTACCTTTGTCCTTTTGTCTTTCCGACTTTTTTATATCATCCATTGCCATCTAAATCCCATTCTTTTTTCAGCAATCCATGACCTGGGAATCCCGAGAAGAGCCGCTTCTGAATCTCTGGAATCCAGTGTAAATATTTTTGACCACTGTCAGCACATCCACGGGTCGTAATCTGCTTCGTACTACTTTGATTTTATCATCCAATTTCTGTTTTTATTTTTGCGAATGTGTGAAGAGACGGGTCGAAGAATAAACGCGTTTTTGCCCTGAGGGCCAGTTGTTTTATGGGTTATCCATCATGATCTCGAGGAATACCTGGGGCAGGGATTTCGTCTTGAGTTGTTTTCATGCCCTCGGGGCGTGAGACCCGGGTTTACAGGCTGAATTGTGAATGCTTGTTGCGGTAAATGGGGATGGGTTAAAAATACAGTGTGTAACATCGATAAGTATCGTCGATGCTACACATGATCTTACTCTTTAATAGACTGTCTTTTGACAAGAAACTAAGTCAAAAAGCTCCATTCAAACGACTGTAGGTTCATTTTATCCTGATTTATCATCATTTCCCTACCTTACACTTGATCCAAACGTCAGGTTATGGCCAAAAACTATCCCCAAACACCTCTCCCAACCCCGAGTTCTCCCTCCTGATGCCAGAAGGTCGGGGCGCCTCTTTGGAAGACGACTTTGAGGCCTGAGAAGCGCGTGCACTCTCACACTTACATTACTCCGAGGCCCCGTTTTTTGTCTCCAAAAATGCTTGGGCACGCATGCATATTATTCATGGAACAAAGGCAAAACAAATTCTTCTTTGATGAACTTCCTTTCGTTTTGCGGCCACCCCCCGCAGACGCTTCTGGAGTCACCTGAACACGGATCCTTCGTTTGTTTGCCGAGGAATGAGGCAATTGGTGGGAAAGTTTTTTTGTGGGCCGACTTGAGGGGCGACAAACTTGACCAGTCAACGTTGAGCGGTCGAGGCCGGGGTCAGGTAAGAATGCGGCCAGTTATTGGCAGCATTAGTAGGGTCTATGGCTAGCTATTCAGAGAATTTATTGGGGTTTATGGACTTACTTTTTACACATACTCGCCGTGTCATCATGACGAATTGTCGGGAGAAGATTAACGATTTTTTTGCCAGATCTCATAGGAATTTCTCCTGAAAGGTTTATTGATCAGAGTACAGGGTTCAAGTGTGGGTTTCCAGAAAGCTTTACAGATTATGGGGCAGCTAAAGCATATATTTTGGGAGAGACTGGGTTCTGAGGAGAGGCGTCCACAGAAAACGGCTCCAATCTCTTAATTTTTCGTGGGTTATCTGCAAAATCTTGGCCAATAAACGTCTAAGAACGCTTTAAACGTATCCCTAGTTACTTGGCGCAGTTTATTTTCCTGGCAAAGTACACGTAATTGTATTCACAAAATTACATATCCAAAAATTTGTCATTGCAAAAAAATTTCATTTCCCGTCATGTTATGCATCCAGATGGTCTGTTCCTTTCCTCCGCATTCCTTTGAGCTCTCAATTCACCATGTTTTTCTGACATTATTCAATTTGCATATTACCAGACACAAGTATAATATGTTAGTCCCTTCCCTTCCTCTTTTTTGCCTCGTTTCCCACTTTTCCGCATGTCCATCAACTGGTCATCTCCTCAGACCTGCTCCCACTCTCCAATCCTGCCTTCAGGCTGTTTATTTCCAGTTCGAAATAAACAGCCTGAGGGCTTAAGCTTCCCGAAAGTTGAATGAAGTGTCGATTAGGTTATTGGAATGCGGTTTGTTGGGCCGAATCGGAAGGAAGAAAGGAATCGGTCTAAAACGTTTTCCTCCCGTCCCTCGATTTGCGGACCCGGCGGACACTTTGTGCCCCCAGGCACTAACTTCATATCTGACCCCCGTTTTCGGCACAGTTGTTTCTTTTCTTCCAGTTCGCTTTAAGTGCACTGTTTTTGAAGACCAACAAACTCTGGGCGTTTTTGCTTACTTTCCCCTGTCCGCCGGACTTTGCGGCCCCGCTGAAATTATTTTAATCCACATCAAGTTTATTTATTTTTGGGCCGCTCTCCTCGGGCCGCGCCCGAAGAAACGGACGTCTGATTCGGACAGGGGATTTGAGAGGCTGACAAATGGACTGGACCGGGAATGAGGAGGGGCCATGTGACTTGGGAAATCAGCGATCAGAGGGTCGGCCGAAGATCGGCCGAAAAAAACTTGTTATTAAACTGATATTAATCTTGTTTTGAATGTATAGCATTGAGATTGGGAACAGCTGTGGCCTCTAAACTTGTTTTTATAAGGTTTTATAATCTCTTGCCTTTAACTTTTGCTTTATTTTCAAGTTTTTATCGTTTGATGTCATGTGTAACACAACGCCCAATTTCGGAGCTGGTCTTTGAACTCGTGCTCCATTGTTATCCAATTTTTGCAAAAAAAAGAAATTCGATAAGTATCCCCCACAAAAAAACACTTTTTACTGCGTGTTCCAAGAGTAATCCCTGAAATTAAATTTATATTTTCTTTTTTTTAGGTCTTAAATGATGACTTAACCTGATCAAGGCTCCACAGACCTCATGTTTACATTCCACATTTTCTTCTCCAAAAGTTATCACCTTTGAGCCTTTCACTAACGCGTTCCATCAATGGGATTTGATCGAATTTCATCGATGGGTCAGCGTTACGCCAAACATCAGATGCAATCGGGTGTTCGTCTGTACCACCAGCGCCACTACCAGCAGGCCATTTTCCGATGGAAACGCGCGTTGAACAAATTGCGGTGAGATTTTAGAGGAATTTTTTAATTAAAATTTTAAAATTTGAATCTCCTTTTGCCGGATTCGGTATGTACGTTCCAAGTCTTCAATTTTAAAATTACACGGTTTGTTTAAAATGGCATGCACTATTTTTCTACAAGGAATTCATTTTTTTCTCGCGAAAATGGCAACGACATGGCCAAAAAACTCTTGTTCTCTGAACGTCTCTTCATTTTCCACATTCTCTCGCCAAAAACGTTTGTTCAATATCTCGGCTCTCCTTGCAATCTTTGAGCTAAAATTTTCCATAATTAAAATACGTACCGAAGCAACTGTTCGTGCAGAATTTGAGGGAGATCTATCGACAATTTTGGCTGTAAAATGACATTCTGTTTCAAGCACCTCAATATTATTTTTCTTACCGAAAAGTTACTATAAACATTTTCAGGAGTGTGGATGACAAATTCGTGACCTTAGGCTACATGGCCCAGGCGTTCTGTGATGCGGGTGACTACGAGAGTATGTTATATTACTCTCTACAACAAATGGAACTGGCCAATAGTCGGAAGGATGATTTTATGAAGTCCGAGGCGTTCCTCAATCTCTCCAAAGCTTATGAAAGACTGGCGGACTTCAGTAAAGCGATAGCCTATGGTAGGGCGAGTCTGGTCCATCCGAGTATCGATCCGAGGACCCCGGGATACGCTAATTTAGGTAAAAAATGGACTTACATTATTCTAGACCACCGTGATTGATGTGATTTTGATATTTTTAATTTTTATAAGAATTCAAGTCGCGTTTTAGCCGTCGCACTGGCTCAAATGGGTCTGAGCCAATTCCAGTCCAGTCTGGAGGCGTTTGAAAAAGCGATGACAGTGGCTAGCCAAACCTCCGACAGATTGTTGGAACTCCAAGTTTGTGTGGGACTTGGGGCACTTTTCACGTTACTCAGGTAAAAAAGCACCCCTTTACCCCGATATTGCTATTTTATCTCCCTCCAAATTACTCTATCCATCTTCAGGGACCTCTCCAAAGCCCTGGTTTTTCTCCGCAATGCCCTCTCCCTCCTCCAATTGATCTCTGTGGATAATGTCCATGCCAAATACAAAAGTGTGATCCTCTATCATCTCTCGGTGGTGCTGAGGATTAAAGGGTCGTTAATGGATGCCAAAGAGGCTTGTGAAGAGTCGTTGAGATTGGCAGAACAAACAGGAGGGAGATCTGTTTATGCAAGGGCGCTATGCAGTTTGGCTGACATCAATCGGGAATTGGGAGAATCCGAGGCAAAGGAGACCATCACGGTAAGAAGGCTTGGGGAATTTTAGGTGGATGTATAATTTAGATGCAATTTTCATTAATTTTTAGCTTGAAAATTGGGGGAATTGGACTATTTTCTCTTAATTCTGCATAACGCAATTTTAAAATTTCTAAAAAATTTTTATTTTTTTTTTCTTTCTCAATTGATGTCAAGTTCAAAATATCCAAATTAAAATTCATTTTTTTCGATTTTCAGAAAAGTTGGGCGCGTTACGAACAAGCGTTCCGGATAATGCGACAAATGAACGACCGAATGGGAGAAGTCCTAATCCTCGGCAGTATGGCCAAGAGCGCTTCAGAGTCCAGGAGTCATTATACGGGTCAATGTGAATGTCAGGCCATCCAACTCAACCACAAATGCCTCGAATTGGCCAAGCTGATTGGATGCAAAGTGAGTTTACTTTATGAGGAAATTAGACAGATTTACTTCAATTTTTTCATGAATTCCGTATGCCTATGCCCTGTTCTAAATACTAATTTTTTTTTGTTTTAGATTTTCTGGGACAGCCGAGATATTTAGCTATAATTTTGGCGAGAGACTATGAAAAATGAAGAGACGGGCAGAGAAAACCCGTTTTTTTGGCCGTAGCGCTGCGAACCGCTGTAAAAATTTATTTTTTATAAAATATTTAAAATCTGCATTCTCGGCATGTTACAAATTTCCAAAATTGGAATCGCATAAAAAATTCTGCATTTATTTACAGCAAAATTTTTCTTTCAGTTTGCAAAAAATTAATTTTTAATTTTTTAGCACGCAATGATGAAATGTCATCAACGCCTCCAGGACCTCTACAACCAATTGTCGGACGAGGACAGCGAGGAAGTTGCGAAGAAGACGGCGACAGTTTTGATTCAAGAAATGGAATTGTTTTGCAATTTCTGTGGCCAAAGATACGGGGCGAACGATGAGTCGCTGCAGGCGCTGCGATGTTCACACATTTTTCATGAACGGTAAGAAGGGCCGTCATGTTATTTTAAGGCACTCATTCGTGTCTGATAAAAATGAAAATATTTTTTTTCTATCTGATGCCTAGAGTAAGATAATTGTTGTCATTTCCAGGTGTCTCAGTCAATTCCTTGCGTCAGATCAAGCTCACACCTGCCCTAAATGCCAATGCCGAGCAGTTCTGATGGATAATATGTCTCTCAAAACGTCTTCTGATTCTGAAAAAGCCGAGGAAACACAGCAGGACCCGGAAAAGCCGTCAACTTCGGTCCAAAACCAAACAAAATCCCCGAAAAGAATCTCGATCCAGCTCGCAAATTCATCGGAGGACCAGGCCAGACCGGTTATTTTGGTCCAACCGCCTTCTCGAGATGAAAGCGACACCAAATCGGTGCATGAAAACTCAATCTACAAGCCTGTAAATCACTGTGGAAAGCCCAATTGTCATACGAATTCATTTCCCATCGTCTCCGAAGAGGTTTTCCACACCTTCAGTCAGGTGGATTTTGAGAGTATTGAAGCGATGGTCAATTACAAAGGGCCCGGAGTGACGGATGTGTAGGATTGTGGAGGTGGATGTGGTCGTATCTTATCAATTATGCTCTAAACTTTCTTTGGAAAGTAAATGGCCGTGGCTGGAGGATATTTTCCTGATTTTGTAGGCCTTTTTTTATGTTATTCATCAAAAACTTCTCCCAAAAATGATGACAAAAGAAAATTTTTTAACGGTGTCCCAGCCAGGTCCATTCAACGTTTCAATTTTCATCTGATCTCATTTTTTTTCGTTTTTGAATACTGCCAATAAAAATTATTAGAATTGTTCTGACAGTTTTTGTATTACTTTACCCACCAAAGGGGATAAAAATAAAACAATCGAAGACCAAATATTTTTGATGAAAGCTAAGAGGAATGCCTCAGGGCGATTCAACATTCCTTTTATGACATCATGAGAGCGATGCGGATGATCTTTATTCCAAGAAGATATCATTTTTTCAAAAATTATTTTTATCATCACTTTTTTTGACGAAAAGTTAAAATTTATATCTAAAATCATATAACACATCCTTTGACACAATGCAATTAGTTTTTTTCCCATATTTTAGGTCTTGTCAAGTTCCTGTTTTGCTTTTCGAGATCCTTTCCCACATTTACTTTACAAACCCCAACTTTTTTGATCTGAAATTTGTTCGCAGACATTCTTTGCTCCCAAAAAATGATTGAACCCGAAGTCTGTCGGAAAAAACTATAATAAAGAGTAGTCCCGTGAGAAGATCGTGGTATTCCGGTGGGTGTCTTTTGTCTTATCAGTTCCACCCATATCGATTTCGATACCAAAAACTGGTCATTTCGAGTTTTTCCATTCCCCGATATTGCTTTAAAATGGACAAATAAAGTGCGATCGGCATCCGACAACTGATATTAATAACATTTACCCTTTTATTGAGGACATTACAACAGTATTGTGAGCAAATCATAAGACATATTTGGGAAAAAGATGTTAAAAATGAAAAAATTGCAAAAAAAGTTCAAAAATGTGATAAAAATTTGTGAAAGTATTGTAAATTGAAATTTAAAAATCCAAATTATAGATTGTAAGCTCAAGCAATGAGAGTTTTAACAGTACTTTAAGCAGTTTTTGGCTATAAATATACCTGATACCTTATTCTAGACATCAGTATAAATAAAGGCTAAAGTAATATAAAAGACCAACCAGTTAGACTGTAAAGTAACAAGTAACATCTAAGCGAATTGTACAACATTATAAGCACGAGAGATCTCCTCTAATTCGAGACCAGTAAGCTTTTCGAACAAGGCCAACCTTCCCCCTCCAAAGAGTCCATATTCCACTGAAACTCGGGTCCTCAGCTGATCCGAAAGGATGGGGCTGTTGCCATTTGTGGCCAAAGTGATGGCCAAGACACCCATCGCCAGCACTGGACTTGGAACCTTTCGTCCATCGATTTCCGATATGAAAGTTCCAGCTGGTGAGTAATAACCGGAAACTGTTCGGCCTCCGGCATTGATGTGGAATTCGGCGCCAGAAACGAATTCAGTGGATACCTGAAATCATAAACATAAAATAAATGCCAAAAATAAAATTTTTGACAAAAAATTTTCGATCGAATTATGCTACATTATCCATGACACTCCTCACCTCATAACCCAACTCTTTCCCCTTCTTCTCAGCGTTCACAAAGTTCAATCGTCCTCCAGATTGGCAAAGAAGTCCCATGATAACAGCAGAAGGGATCGCTCGCTCCACTCCTTTCGCGGATAACGGACATTTCACTTTAATCGCCTTTGTAGAAGTCAAAGAAGCGAGAACTTGAGCCAAATCAGTGATGGCTTTCACAACTTGAACCTTGGTTTCATCCAGAACAGCCCCAAGACAGTGTCCATTCAATGCCCCGAACAGTCCTCGGCCTTCATTTAGAGCCACAATATTCTCCGCAACCTCCACTGCCACTCTTTCTTGCGCCTCGATTGTACTGGCCCCCAAATGAGGGAGGCAACTGACTTTGGGATGGTCGATCAGTGCTCTATTTGTTGGAGGCTCTTCAGTGTATACATCCACAGCAAAGCCGCCGCAAATGCCTTCATTCAGCGCTTCCACGATCTCTTCTTCATTCACAATGCCTCCTCGGGCGACGTTGATGATCTTAACGCCCTTTCTACACTTTCTCAACACTTCAAGGTTGATCAAATTCTTGGTCTGAGGGATGAGTGGGACGTGGACTGTAATGTAATCGGCCCTTTTCCAGATCTCTTCCAATGGGAGCCATTCAATTCCAGATTTGGCGGCTGTCTAAAATAATATAAATTTTAGGTATAAAACATCACAAGACAAGCTCAAACATTTTCCAAATCTATCTCGAATCTCAAAACAGTTTAAAGACTCAAAAACAACCTACCTCGGCAGAAACCATGGGATCGAAGCCGATTGTTGTCATTCCAAAAGCCTGCATCTGCCCAGCAACAATTTGCCCGATCCTCCCTAACCCGATGATGGCCAATGTTTTCCCGTGAACTTCAGTGCCCATAAACAATTTACGATCCCATCTTCCGGCTTTCATCGAAGCCACTCCTTGAGGGACATTTCTGGACATGGATAATATCAAAGTTGAGGTCAGTTCAGCTGCACTGCGGGAGTTTCCGGCAGGAGTGTTCATAACAATAGTTCCATTCTCGGTTCCGGCGTCCACATCGATGTTGTCGACACCAGTTCCAGCCCGGGCCACCAACTTTAGGTTCGGGCATCCTTCGAAAACAGCTCTGGTGATCTAAAATAACGTAAATTTAGTGGGGAAATGGAGTGATCTTTGGGGGATTGAATATGAATTGAAATATTCAAAATAAGCAAAAGCAAAATCGGTACAAAAAGGAGCTACTTCAAGGCAAAATCATCTTACTTTCGTCGCACTTCGGACAACAACTGCATCGTGCTTCTGGAGCTCCCGAATCAGCTCATTGACGGGTAATTTGGTCTTCTTCACCACATTCACACCTCCTTTGACCAATGAATCGATGCAGGGCTGTTCAATTTCGTCGGCAATGAGGACGGAGTTGATCTTGATCATCTTCCCAGTCCGAATAAATCAAAAATCTCTTCCAATTTTATCGCGTTCCCCCAACGGAGCGTCGCTTTTCGATCTCTATTTGAGGGTTTGATCGGAAAGATTGCTCGGCACTTATAAACCACGCCCGGCTCCGCCTCTTTTTGTTGATAATTCGTCGATGGAAAGAGATTCCCACCTCGTTACGTCCTCGGCGTACGTGACTTTTGCAATATATAATATATCACACAGACAAGATGCACTCCAATGTGCAGAAAGTCACGTAGACACACGATACTTTGGTCTCGATGCTTGTCGACTTGTGCTTCGATCAGGGAGGATGGCGGAGATTTGTGTAAACAGGGCTGAAATCAATGACATTAAGCGTTGTTTGGGATGAGAAAAGTTAGCTTAGGCAGTAATATTGACTGGAAAATGTCTGGCGTCTGTCAAATTGACCAAAACACGGATAAAAATAGAAATTTTATATTATTTTAAACATTTGATACCTAAAATAAAATTTTTGTCCAAAATCAAGCCTTAAAAAGTTAGAAATAAAGAATACTAGACATAAACTCTGTTAGTTATAATAATAAGCAATGCAACACCAGTAAATCATCAAAAATTAATAAAGTATATAAGTTTAGGTAGCTCGTACCTAAAATATTATTTTTGATCAAAAATGAAGCCAAAAAAGGCAAATATTGGAAACCAGCCATACTTTTAGAAATAATAACATGAACGAAGTCGCAAGAAAACGGCAAAAATATTCAAAATTATATTACTTTAGACCAAACCGGGTAAAAATAAAATTTTTATTAGATACGGAATATATACAAAATACACAGCGGTAAATTGAAAAAAATACACAATAACGTCATCGTTCATCAAGTTTCAACAACAATTTCGACGAATTCAGAATTCTTCTTTTTCGCTTTTTCGACGAAAACTTATTTTCTTCGTCCTGCCACGAAAACTTTTTATAATTATGGGCCTAATTCGGAAGGCCAAGATGACGAACGATTTTTACTACTGCAATTTCCTCGTCTTGTGTACATTCTTGTTGATTTTTCTTATGTATTTTATATTTAATACCTAAAAAGTAATGTCCCTTCTACTTTTTAACAGTTTCCCGAACCGTCACACTGTCACTGGCCACTTTCTCTTATCAGAGGAATTCTTATCAATTTTTGGTTCCGAATCGCACTTACTTTTTAGTTCCTGTGTATTTCCAAAAAAATCTTCGCCACCGTTAAAATTACAATGACTGTTTTTATGGGCCTTGGGAACATAAACAATCCATCTTTTCAACTCAAGCGTGAAATTCACGGTTGTTTTCTTTGCCAGAAGTCACGTAGACAGTGAAAACAAGGGGAAGATCACCAAAATAAAACTTCCAAAACATTACTTTATAACTGGAACTTTGGAAGAGAAGTGTTCGCAAAAGTTATGTTCAAAACATTTTTAAAATTGGCTTACATACTATATTCTAAATGGAGCATACGTATTTGAACCTCTGAAAATTTTATCTCAGGCTTCACAGAAACGGCTGAGGATCTTCAACAAAAATTTTTGGCCAGACCGTCTACTTTGTTGTCGAATTCTGAATTACTCGAGAAGTGATGCTCGGAGATTCTTCAAATCTTGTTTCTTTCCTCTATAAAGGAGATATTTCAACTCTCTCTATTATGTCACTTCACCGTAAATATTTCCTAAAATTATTTCAAAACGTCGATTTGATTGTAGTCAAGTCTGATGATCAATTTTCAACACTTTCCGACTACTCTTTAAAGATCAGGAATTTACTTGAGCCTATAAATCACGTTGCAATTTGGCTAATAAGATTCTTTTTTCTCTTTTTTTTGACGGAATCCGTCTAAAATAAGGTAACAAAGGATGAGATCTAAAGATCTGTGAACACTAAGCAAAGCGGATGTATTCAACAATTAATAACGGATTGTTTCGTTTGTTTTGCGGCGATAATATCAATGATGTGCTAATTTTCACGGATTCCCCGAGACTTTTATTAAAAACAACTTTTTTAGAATGAACGAGGTTTTTCGGAGGTTCTTTAGAAGTCAGGATTGATGGACAACAAGACAGTATAACATTTCACTCAGTAATATTATACTTTACAGACATAAATCAAAAAGAAATTTCAACTTGACCATTATCAAACATTTGAAAAAAATCATCGTAAAGAATGGTAATTTTCTCGAGATACGATCGTCTGGTTTGTCCCCAAAATGTGTCCCACATGATTTATCTAGGGCACTTATTAATCTTTAAATATTTTGGCTTTCGTTTTGCAGTGCCGGTTGAGATATTCAACGATCTCTTTGGCAAGAAATATTGCTCTAGATCTGGGTCTGTGAAAGCAAAATTCTTGAAGTACAATGGTCAGATTTCTCTCAAATGTGTTCTTACCTTGCGGGAACAGCCAAGGAATACATTCATCAAACATTTTTGGCGAGATCCTGTCGAAAATGAGGATTCAAAGCCGGAGACAAGTTGTCTGTCGTGTGTTCGAGTTTGATAAAGTAATCTTTTTTATTTTTTTGATTTTCCACATAATTCCAACTCCGTAAAGATGACATAACAGTCTCACCATCTCAAAATTTCCTCCGAAACCAGTATCAATTTTAATTTAAAGAATCAACATCATCTACTGAACTCCTCATTTCTCGACACACTTCTCTTCCTCTTCTTCGAATCCATTCAAAATTTGCTTTTCATTAAAAAATAAGTAGAATCAGAAGCCATTCCTCATAACTTTCACTGGAATTCCTCTCCTTTGGAGGTCATTATGTCTAATTAGACGCTCTCTTCCTCTGTTTTCAGTGTGAATCCGCGTATAAATGATTCATTCCATCTGAGTAATAATGACATCACTCGGAAGACCGGGCTTCTCTGGGGTTACTGTAATTACTAATTACTTGCCTGCGGGGATCATTTGGATTACAAGAAGGGGAAGTCATCTTCATCATGTTTTGTGGAGTCATTACTCTAGATAAATATTTAGTTTTTGAGAAAGTTACTGGTTCTATTAGAAAGTAAAAGTAGCTCCAAAGAACTGCATACCAAGAGGTCTACTTTTAACGGTAGTCTAAATTTTGAACGTTTCAAATTTTTGAGGTCGGATTTATTGTAATTGTCAAGTAAAAGTCATCATTTTGAGCCAGAAATCATCTCAAAAGAAATCCCATGTTCGATGTCTGGGTTGTGGTGACACCTACGACAAAATAATCAAAATTTTGCACGAAACATTAATTTTTTAAAAATTTATTTGAAAAATCGAGGTCGATAGCCGCCAAAAAAATTATGTTTCTTTTGCTATTTTCAATCTGACAATTTAGTCTCTCGTTTTTCAAAAATAGCAGATTTTTAGGGCCAAATTCAAGCGGATGTAAGGGAAATGTTTTTTCTCTGACCGTCACGCATGCCAAAACTCATCCAAGGTTTTTGATACATATTCCCGTAGGCCGGTTTCCACAAAATCAGCCCACTTCATACTGCAATTTTCTGTAGTTGTCACCCTGAAAGTTTTATGGGATTTTTTGCAATAATGATGACTAAAATGAGGGGCCTTTCCTTCCTCGTATGATAATAGTTATGTTTGTCGAGACTCTAATTGTATCTTTCACTTCCTGAACAATCGCTTGAGGGACCACTAAACGTTTCATTAGAGGGTACCCTCCAGAAACCGGCGTCTTTTTTCGAAAAAACTCTTGAAGAGCGCGCTGCAAAGGTAGCAGTTTCAAACAGAAAATTTGCAGGTAATTACTGACCTGCCGCTTGTTTCGTTGTCTGCATTGCATAGTTAAAGTTGCTTGCAAGGCAATTACAAGAGTCATCGGGTGGAGATCCGGCTTTAACAGGCCCGCCTTTTTCCGCTTGCGCAACCCCAGCAAAAGTGGTGCCAATTAGGCGATGAACAAAAGCGGAAGGAAAGGCCTTCACTTTTACTCACAGTGATGTTTCCTGAGGGCGTGTGAGGAAGCGTTAAGATCATTAAGGTAGTTAAAGGGTAGTGGGATCAAACTTTAGCTAGTTTAGTTTGTAAAAAGTAGCAAGTTGCTGTCCCTTTTCCTCAGGCGATATTGCGATAGAATTTAATAGTCAGAGGGGGAATGTAGTCTAGACGGACTTCTTGTGTTGCATTTACTTGATTTTATCTGCTCCTGTCCTTGCTTAAAGGTCTGTTTATATTGTAATAAAAATTTCGGATATTACACTAGGTAAAAATCCTTTAATATCATAACCAATGTGGTGGTGTTTGACCAGTTTTGATTTAAGTATACTAGTAGTGGTGTCTACTGTTCAGTAAACAGTATTTGCCAACCTTGTTTGATCAATGTTTTATATTACACTAGATATTTTAGATTTTACTTTACTTTTTGTTATCGTTTCGGAAAAGTTGAAGAAATTGCTAATTCATGATCAAGTTCTGATCTAACTAGAATATTAATCACATTTAAGCTCAAATTAGCAAATATTTTCAGCGTGTTTGGTAAGAATTTCGAAAAAACGACGTGATTTTTGGTTACTCCGCAAACTTTGTTTACTCAAGTACATTGCGCAAACTAGCTACTATGAAATTAAAGCACAAGTAAGGTCAAGCCATCTACGCCCCCTTTTTAATACCTGAAATCACCAAAAAAGTCGCTATTTTATCCAAAAAGTCAGCATGGATAATATAATTTGTCCCTGAATTAATTAAGAACCCCTCTGATTTAGTGCTTGCTACACATCGCAAACTCTGTCTTTTGTTGTTAGCCTACATACGGCCGTCTGAACCCATATTCCGTCAGGTTGAATGTGCTTTTGCCCAGAGTGAAGGTAGTAAAAGTAGGGAACAGTAATCGCGTAACAGCGATCTGTTTGAATAAGCGCATCTTTTGTGCGCGCGCTGTCCTAAAACGGACTCTCCAATTGCTCATAATTAAAAATACGAAATGAGCTTGTTATTGATTATTCACTTTGTTTACAAACTTTTTTAAACAGTAGTACTCGGTTTACAATGTTTTTAAAAGTAATTTTCGATGGTTGAAGGTTTTCCTTATTTTCATATTTAAAATAACGTTTTTTATGCTTTTCAACCACTAGTAGCGTCGTGATGACGATTTTTTTGGAATTTATTCAAAAAAGATGATTTTATGAGATTTCGAAAATTTCACAATTTGAATAACTTCTTCGACTAATGTCTAAAGATTAGTGAAAGCCGTTAAACGACCCGTACTTTATGTACCCGTTGTTCTCCTCTTTGCGATCCCGTTTTCTTGTAAATTTCGAGGTAATAGATATTCCTTCTTTTTTCGTTCCCATTGTGGATCCGCGGGGGCAGTTTATTACTGTTTTACTGTTTCCGAACTCGTTCACCATAACTGCCCTCTCATGTCTAATAAACTGTGAATTCGGCGGCGAAGATCCCTCGCCTTGTTTCCAGTCGGAATCTACAGTTTTTTCGTCGTTTATTGATAGCATCAGTCGGCGGACTCTCACTTTTTCGGTCTTTGTCCTCTAAAAGAATATGCGGATACGTCTCTTTGTTTGTCTAACCGCAAGATAGGATCAGTGGGAGTGTAAGGAAGGGGGGAGGGCGGAGGTATGCGGATGTTGTTCAGGCTTTTATCATCGCTTCGCATCTGGAACGAGGGCAATTAAGCCTACCTTACAAAAGCGAGCCATAGCCCGAGGGGTTCGTGTCATTCATCGCTTGGGATTTTCAGAACAGCCTCTCTGGCAATGGATTCCAGAGTGGTCATTTGGATTTTAATCATCAGTTCGGTTCAAGCACAATACGATGCAAATGGGGCGGCGGCCGGAAAGGCTACTACTTATGGTAGGTTCAGTATTATGATCCCATTGTTACTTACTAAATGTACAATCAATCTCATTTTAATCACGTCGTATTTTACCCAATGCGCCAACTTTTACATCCACTTTTTTCAATGTTTTAACTTTTCGACATTATCCGTGATGACTTTATGAATAATATAAAAAATGTCTCAAATCAAAAATCTTTTTATAAGCTTGGCCGGTTGATTGTTCGGCCATTACTCCATAAAATATCCTTTATTTTACCCCCTTATTTTGCACCTTGAAACTCTATTTGAATACTTTAATAGTCCGTTATTTTTCAGGTCCCCTACTTCGAGTTGAAGGTGAAGTTCACGCCGAAAAAGCTGAAGAACAAAAACTAGGAGGGCTGAATCCAACAGGTAAACTTTTTTCTTATTTTATAACGTTTTTATTTAAATTATTCTAAGAAATTTCTTTAAATATTTGTAATTTTTTTGTATTTTAGATGTCTATGGTGAAGTTCCTGTTGAACGGCCGCTTCCTTCTTCCGTAGGATCGGTTCCTCCATCGCCGAAATCCCCCAAAGTCGTTGATTCCAGCGAAGAATCCAAGGAATCTGTAACCCAAGCTTCGGCGGATTCTGCCCCAGGCTATGGCCCTGAGGCATCGTCGACAACCGAAAAGAAGCATGACGCCGAAGATCAAGGTCTTTTCTCCACTGGAATCCATGGAATGGACATTACGACCGTAGAGAGTACGCAAGAAACGACGGCCGGTAGTGCTGCTATTACTGGAGCTACTAGCAATGCCGGAGGCGCTTCAGTTTCCTCAGAACACAACTCTGGATACGATGTGCAAGCGCAGGGTGTGGATACAACCACGAATACTGCTGCTCCAGCCACCACTACTACCTCGGAATTGGAGAAATCGACTGCGGGCGGTACTGAAGAATCGACCAGAAAAACGGCCACTACTCCTCCCCCGACTCCCAAACCTGAGGAAAACACCACACCTGAGCCCAAATCTCTGGCTGTAGCCACTCCAGAAGTGAATCCAAAGTCCGAGGAGACTACAACGGCCGCGGCAAATCAAACGGCCGAAACAGAAAACCCAGAAGAGTTCAAATTGAGCGCAGAACAACCAAGCAGCAAGTCAGCGGAGGCCGAAACTGTGCAAGATGCCTTAAACATTGTTAGCACCACTGAAACAGCAGCTGCAAGTAATGTTTCCGAAAGTAACCCTAAACCAGCGGCCGAAAACCAGGCTTCCGCTGGAAATGGAGGTTATGATTCGCCTGTTCCTGCGACAATAGCAGCCTCTGAGACTACTCCAGTCGAGACTACAGGTAGTCCCGTGTCATCAGCCGCTCCAGAAGGTACACCGGCGGCTCCGGAGAACTCCGAATCCCCCACAACCCCAACTGGTCCTGAACCAACTCAGGAAACAACTGGTAGCCCTTCTGCTGCAGCTGAATATGACTTTGGATCCAGCCCAGCCCCACCTCAAGGAACTCCAGAAGCTTCTTCCAGTGAAGTTAATACTCTTCCTCCAGCTGCCGAACCAGCGGCTCCAGGCTTCTCTACGCCCAGCCCAGCCCCTTACGGAGATGATGCCCCTGCCAGCACTGCTAGTCCTGCCACTGAGACCAGTTCGGCACCATCGACGGAGGCTGAAACTACCGCGGAGACTACGGTAACTACAATTGAGCCAAGCGAAGCCCCTAACGCTGAGGTTACTCAAGCTTCGGCTGAGGCTACAAAGACTCCAGAAGGCGGGTACGACTCTGCCCCGTCATCTAGTCCAGCTCCAGCCGAGACTAGTCCAGCTGCCGAGCCAACAACCACTTCTGAACCAGCTGAGATAACAGAAGCTCCAGAGACATCAACATTATCCGCAGCATCAGCTGAGACTACAGCGGCTTCGGGGTCCTCTGAAACCACCGAATCCTCCAACCCAAGTACCGAATCAGTCAGCAGTGATTCCAGTTCAGGCACAACCAAAGAAGAGGACGCTGGAGCCGCCCCTGGTCTGAATCCAAAGTCTTCAACGACTTCAGCTCCAGGGTATGATGTCCCAGCTGTCTCGAGTCCGGCCTCTGTGGCCCCTGCAGTAATTGGAGAGCCTTCAACACCAACTGAGGAAAAGGAGAACCCAACCAGCAGCTATGACAATGATTCTAAGCCTTCTGAAGCGCCGGCTCCAACAACCGAAGCCCCTTCAGTCACTCCAGCAGCTTCAAATGGCTATGAACAAAGTAATGCTGGGTCATCGAATTCCCAGCCTGCTAGTCCTGCTGCTAACTCTCATTCGGCTACTCCAGCAGGATCAGGAACAGGCCAAGCCGAATCAGGATACCAGTCCAACCAGCCGGAAAGCGTTGCTGAATCTCACGCTAGCTTTGGCTCTCATCCCGAGCCCGCTCCAGCCTTGGAATCCACTAGTTCAGCTGCTCCAGCCGAGCCTAGTCCAGCCACAACCGCCTCTCCCAAACGATGGAAGATCTCGCAAGGTTTCAAGAAGCCCGTCGATGGTCAAACAGGAGGTAAAAATAACTACTAAACGGAGAATTAACACTACTAATTAAAGCCAAGAGTTATGACGATCCTAACCGAGTAACCGAACCCGTCCATGTCCTCGAACCCTCCGGCTATGGTGTGAATGGTAACCCTAATTAACAGTACTAATAGGCGCGGTGTTTCCCGTTTCAGATCAAAGTCCAGTCTATTCGCCACCAACTCGGGTGATTTGTATGTTAAACTAGGTTACGGTAGGATTAAAATAAAAAATATTTTAGCTGCAAGTGAAGCTGTTGGATACGATGGAGTACCAACTGGAGCCCAGAGGGATACAAAGGTCGAGAAAGCAACTGGTAAGCGAAATATCTCAATATGAGAGATGTCAATATATTATACTTGATCCCCGTTCAAAAAAAGGCGACGATTTCTAAAGTTATGACACAAGACGACGGAACTGACCTTATCATAGCATACTAGAGACCCTAGGCTCAGTTAACATCAAATTTCAGCACGCGTTGACGTCCATCCTCGTCACAGTTCGATGAAAAGGAAATGGAAGCCATTCGAGATGGACTGCGCCTCGGAAGTGGACGATCGAGGCACCGAACTGTGCTCGGAATGGGCCAAAGGCGGTCTCTGTGAGGCCCACAAAGCCACGATGTTCCTGTTCTGCCGGAAGACCTGTCTTTGCGTTGGGCCGCCCAGTTCGGCCGAAAGTTTGGAAGTCCGCCGAGGCCGAAGACACCCTCGGTTCTTCCGCTTCCAATTATAGAAATATTACAGTAATCGCTATTATCTCGTCCCAATAACCAGCCGTTTTGTTGCCATTCCTTCACCGCGTCTTTCATCCCCATTACGTACGGTTCCATTTGTTGTCATTCATTCGCAAATCTTCGCTCAAAAAGTGTATAATAATCGTGTTAATTGTGTGCTGTATAATTTGTTAAATAAACCTTGCATCATAATCTCTATATTGCGATTGAACTGTGAATCACGTTCTTCACGTGTTGTTCTATACCTTCCATCTTATTTTAGATGAACGCAAATCTCCTACGTAGATGTTTATTGTCTAAAATCACCGTGATTACCCGCGAAATGAGCATATAAGTAGGTGCAAATGTGAAAAAGGGTGTCTGAGGTTGTCGGATCATACTGTACATGGGATTACTGTAACCTCGACCATGTCGAACATCGATTATAACATCAAAAATATTCTACTCGTCCCAAAATAGCCACATTTTGGGGGGTTTTACAGCACCCCGATGATCTGAGGCTGATGTTTTCCGTTTCGTTTCTCCTGGAAGAGGTCCAGGGCATAGATCGCATCGATGGCCGATGCCTGACTTCCCGAATAACTGTTGTTTCCCTTGGCCATCTCTTCTCTGATGGTCTTGAGTTCGCATTCCCCGCCGATTCCATCCAACCAAGGCCATCGTTCGTTGACTAGAGGGGTGGGATCACTCTCCAGACTCGAGTCGTTCTCTCTGACCACCTTCGCCAGATACGGGATAATATTCGTGTTCCAAAGACGGATAAACCAGACCCGGCTCTGCTCCATGGACAAGGGACAGCGGAGGAAGATTCGAGGACCAATTGTGTCGAGGCTATTTACATCCTTGATGAATTCGTTGATGATTTGGAGGGTTCGGGTGAGGAAATCGAGGACTGTTTGGAGTTGTTCCCCGCATTTGCAATGTCCTGTGAGTTCCTCTTGGGCAATGCGACGACGGAGATATCGAGAGAGGAATCCTGAAGATTCAGGGATTAACTTAGACACCTTCATGGTCCTTTTACGCCGAGTCTAGTCACTAAATTTGTACGCTATAACATCTCACTTTTGCCAAAAAATCCAAAAATTCATCCTACTGTCCCTACTTCTCAAAATCGACTTTAAATCCCACTAACAACCTCCTTACCCTTGATCGGTTCCATCTGACAGTACAACGAGAATATGTGGACATTATAATTGAGCTGCAGATCATGAAGTTGAAGGTCGCTGGTCTTGTTCAAGGTGATGATCACGAACGGACCCTTGCCTCCCTTCAACGAAAACAGCTCATCGGCCGCCGAGAATGCGCTACAAAGAACGTCGACTGCTTTTCTGGGTGTGTTGTCAATCATGACAATGTTGTCTTCATCCAGTTTCAGGAGTTCTTCCAATTCTTTTTTGGCCGTTCCAAATTGTTTTTCGTAATCGTTGAGGGGAAAATTGAAGTCCTTCAGATTCGCGGGGCTTATTTTCTGTTTGGCCGCGAGATATTTGGCCAGGAATCGGGACAAATTGGACTTCCCGATGCCGGTGGGGCCATTGATCACAAGTCTTCTGGATTTGAGCAAAAGATTCAAAAGTTTTTGGAGGACTTCGCCTGGGAAGAGCGACTCCAAGACCAGAGAATCCATCGATTCTTGAGCTGCTCCCTTCAACTTTAATCTGATCACAACTGAAGGTGTAATTAGTTCGTGCGGACTTGACATTGGAGCCTTATCAAGTACAATATCCCTGACGTTCTCTGCTGTGATCTGATACCCAATGATCGAATTCTGACCGATCAGACCTAACTTTTGTCCCGGATCTATCCTCCTCATGTAGTCATCGAGCATATTTTGAAGTTGTCGATCCATATCTTTCCAAGTTGTAGTCGGCGAGACCACACTCAGAGATCCAATGTTTAGCTCTTGATTTGTCACTCCAAATTCCATACTTCCACTTGTGTCCACTTCCACCAAAACCCTTGCATTCAGTCCTCCAGACGACCGCTTCGATGACGTTGAAGACGAGCAACTTCTCTCGGGGATGCTCGAATTCTCCAGCTGATCTTCTTCATGACAGCAGGTGCTCAGGGATTGTCTTGAGCTGGCTCTGCTCTCAGTTCGAATTGCTCTTCTCTCCAACAAGACTGTAGTGTGTTTTAGGGCCTTGTTCTCATTCTTAAGGCGGTTCACAGTTTCTCTGAGCATGTCCAATTCTCGCGCTTTGTCCAACGCTTCTAGCCGGACATCTCCTAGCTGTCGATCCTTTTCTTCCAGCTCTAATTTGAGTTGAATGACGTCATCGTCGATCTCGTTCAGCTTGGTGGTCGACCCTTTATCCTCCGATTTTTGTTTTTTCCCTTTGAACGCGCGGCTGAACGAACTCCGGATCTGAAAATATAATAATTATATTCACCATACAACGAATTGTTTTTAAAAATTTCGCGACCACTTTACAACGTTACGACTAGTACAACAGCTACAAAAACAACATCTCAACTACCTGTCCGCCCTCTTTATTGCTTGCGAGACTCTAAAATATCTAATCTCAGTCTGTCTGCGCCTTACTTACCCAGCTTTTCTTCCCTGCTTTGGTTAATATTCCATTCTTGTCCACATTTTTATTTCCTCTGAAGCTAGCGTAACTTTGAACACTCTCTACGGACGGATGACGCTTCAAAGAGGGATCGCGACGTGTTAGTTCAACACTTAGGGTCCTAAGTTCTTCGATTCTTTGCATTAGGGCTTCAGCTTGCGATGGCTGAAAATATTTTTATATTACACAAGATAATCAAAGTATAAATCCCGGCAAAAAAATAATTCTTATAAGTAAATAGTGGTTCGGCAATGTTCTCAATCGCTCACATTTTTCTTGCAGACCTTCTGGACCTGCATTTTGATCGTTTCTAACCCGGCTTCGAATTGTTGTAGAGTGTGATCTTGATTGTACAAATTCTTGCAATACGAATTCATCTCGTCGTTTAATCGATGCAGTTCTTGTTGATGGTCAAACTGTAATTAAAATAAACCATTATTTCGGAATTGGTCACCCATTATTTATAGAAATCATTAAGAAATCAAGCACATCACGTCTATTGCAATATAAAAATCCCTTACATTTGCATATGGGGACTCAGATCGATGAGTTAGCGACATCTGAGATCCCATGCTTTGATTATTCAGCCGGACAAATGTTGGTTGTGACCTGGGACTGCAGTGTAATTCAGCGCCGAGTTTATGAAGTCTGAGGTTACTCCGGCTACCGTACTCTGATCCGGGAAGTCTTGCTGACAATGAACCTGCAAAATTTATGACTTAAATTAAATAAAAAAACATCATAAAACCCAAACAGCACCCTGAAGCGTTAAAAGTATTAAAGCGATACCATTTCGGCTAGTTCTGCCCTCAGGGGCTAAACTAAAATAAGCTCGGCCTGGGCGCGGAGAAGCTCGGCTAAGCGATCGGTTAGGTCGACTTGAGGCTACAGCTGCCATCATCTCGGCATACAGCCGTTCTCTCGAGGTCAGCGTCTTCGGGTTGTTGTTATTGATGTTGGTGTCGGACTCGTAAAAGATCATCGAACGGGACATTTGGGACGGACTGGACGAGACGGACGCCGACCGGGCATGGCTGGACCGGTCTGGAATCGAAATTCAGGAAAGCGATCGGGTTAGAAGCAAAGGAAAATAAATTTAAGCCATAACTTATACATATTACTTGAGGCATTTAGCTAAATTAATATAAAAATTGTTACTCAACAAAGGGAAATTAAGTTAATAGGAAAGTAGTAGCTGTAACAAGTCGAGAAATTGTTAGTTTACACATCAAACATGAAAGTTTTTGAAGAAAAAACTAAAAAACAGCAAGAATAATATGAGAAGTTAGGTATAACATAAATTAATCCAACATACCATTGTTCCGTTGCGTCATGGAAGCCATATATGGTGGTTCTGAGGGTCTACTAATTTCGCTATACGCGCTTTGTTGAATATGATGTCGTTGGGGCTCCAGGTAAGTCTTCAAATGGCCCTGGCGATCCAATGAATGGCAGTTGTAATGAACCGAGGGTGCAACTAAACAAAGAAAGGAGGCCATGAGAAAGTAAAGAGAGTAACAAGAGGGAACTTAGTTTACAATCTATGATGTTAGTAATGGAATAGTAACTTAAATTAAAGTAAGTTTAGATTAATACCGAGTATAATATAAAAGCTTACAATTAGGTGTAATGTTGTGACCTCTGACGTTTAAGGTGTCTCCGTCAGCACTTAACTGGACCTGTGGTGGACGTTGGGCGCTGAGAGTAGGAGGAGCACCATGTAGAGTGTGGTAAACGCGGCCAAATTCCGAAGAAGTCGACTAAAATAATATAATTATCCAAAATAACTCTAGTTTTGTCATCGAAACCCTAACCCAGCACCCTCATCCTACTGTAACTATCATTTTCAACCCATAAACCCTTCAAAATGCGTCTCATATCCCGTTAATTTCCCCAAAATGGCAAAAATTTGGCCAAATTTCCTTATGAATTCCATTTTCATAACGGAATTCTGGCGCATTCAAATTCCCTTTGACCGGAAGCGCTTCAAACGCCGGCGGGTTTATAGTTAAAATAGTCGAAATGACCAGCGGCCGCCTTTCGAAACAAAAAAGATTGGACTCTTCAAAAAGCGGCCCCAAAAGTCGTTGCGCAACCGATAAAATCACTGGCAGATTTACGAGGCCCTCTCGAAACAGTGTCCCCGACATTTGGGGGCAATTCATAAATTTCTCGGATTTATGAATTACTTTATTTCGCCAAAAAACTTCGGTTCTGAGGTAAAAATTTGGGTTTGGACTTTATTTTCGGTTTGAAAAGGGTCTTTTGATGTTTTATACGGTGATATAGGAAAGAAACAGTATTCCACAACGATTATTAGGGGGCATAAAAGGTTAATATTGCCATCCAACAGCTATTTTGTTGTTCTTGAAACCAACATTTTACAGAAAAAACCTAGTCATCAAAAATGTCCAAAGTAATATAAAAAGCCCTCACCTGAACGGAATTTTGAAAAGCCAGACCTCGCTGTGAGGATCTGGACTTTTGAAGGAGTTCCTCGACCACAGACTGTTGTTGTTCCACCAATTTCCGTTGTTGTTCCCTCTGGGCGCTACTCTCGAAGCCGGCTTGTTTTGAAGCGCGTGAATAAATTGGGGCGCGGATGGGGACCGACGTCGTGGCTGTCATGTTATGATCAGACAACGAGCTGAAACGCACAATCTTCAATCCCAATTACCCTCGGCCAACAATAATGCACAAGATTTACGTTATTCATGACCTTTATTATATTATCCTTGAAAAAACAGATGTTTTCAGTAGTCAAATGTCGAAAAAACGGTCAAGAATAGTGAGTCACGCTAGTTCAAGTCCTCTTACCACAATACTTTAGCCTACGAAAAAGTTCTAAAGTAGTTGAATGGTTAAAAAGTAGTTAGGAAAATTATTATAAACTAAGGTCGGACTAATTAAATTCCCCTCCAATTCAATTAATTCTCCACTAAAAGGGCTGCTCACACAAAAAACGAGGGCCCAACTTATGCCCTGAGGCAATAAATAATCGCAAAATTAACCGACCTGCCAGTTAAATCGTCCGTTGAAATGTCGTCCAAATTCTCGGAAAGGCCGCTGGAAATGGATGAACTGTCCTCCAAGCTGAAAAAACGGGCGTCAAACAACGTTGGCACGGTCTAACACACATTGAGACAACTTTAAACTATATTTAACTAACCCTCAAGTCAGATCAGGATCAAAAAACAAATTGGCCGGAGGGCATTTAGATCACAAAGAGTATTGTTGCAAAAAACGCCTGACTTTGTTCCAATTAAACCCACTTGAAAAGACCCTTCTAATGCTGGAAGTGCGGGTTAAAAGGAGATCAGAGGGGATGGAGCAGATGTTCCTAAAGACTCTGCAAAGAATTTCCGATCAAATGGGACGTCGAAATGGCATCGGGTTCAATTCAAATAAATTCGAAATAACCTTCGATCAACTACCGAAACGATCTTCCCATTCAGCGCGCAATGGGCGACAAATCGGGATATTATACTAGACAGCTGATCACGAAAGAATCGTCAAATCTCATAAAAAATTTACAGGGTTGTTAGTAGTATAAAGGTCATCCGCAAATTACTGTACTAGACATCTGATGTAAAAAAATCGGCAAACTCGCAAACTAATGGGTTTATAAAGCGGCTAAAGGAGTTAAAGAACCGTTACAGCCAATATTTTGACATGTAAGACTAAAATGAGTTAAAGCCAAGCGAAATGATGACAAAACTTTCTAAGATTATGCTTGGAACCTTTCTAAAAACTATTGTTTGATCTTTAAACGCACTCCAAACGTTGTGAGGGTAATTTAAGGACCGTTGCGATCCAACCTCCACTATTTTATGCCAAACTTCATCCCATCAAAATTTGAATATGCAAATTTTACCGCAAAGGTGCGCTCGCTCCTAACACCCTGGAAATCCCCGTAATGCCGCCTGAGGGCATCAGAAATATTGCGCGGGAACAAGTGGACCGTGGCTGTTGCCAGGGAGTCCGGAAACGGTTCCAGACGCTAATTGATTCTCTTCCATTATCCCTTTATTCAAAACAAATGGAAGAAGAGTGCGCGACAAAAACGATTAGTCAAGAGCAACTTAGCCTAGATCGAGGAAGCGAGAGGAACGGGGGGCATCCCCCTTATGAATTAATTTGGCTAATTCGAAAGGCGAGGGAAACCTAAAAGGACATCACTTTTGCCATGGATAGTATCGCTTTATGAGGTGATTTCGGGATGTCATAAAGAACAAACAAGCTATTCTTTACTCTAAGTAGAAGAGAATATTGTCCTCTACTTTGAAAAGGAAGAATCTCCGTCGAATCTGAAGTTGTCCGGCTTCCACGACCTGATTTATAAAGCAAATTGTAGGCCTTTCAGAGAGAGGAAAAGAAACAAGTTCTCAATCTCATTTACGCATAATTGCATCGTATTCTAATGTACAACCATTTCTTTGCTAATCCACCTAGCGAACAGATCTCCCTTGTCTTCCATTCGCCTCTATTTGAGGGTCTAATTAAAGCAGAATGTGTTCAGATGTCTAGTATAATATACGGTTAGGTTTTTCAAACAGAAAACTGCAAAAAGAGATGGCTCCACTCTCCGTTATGGACAGAGACACCTTTGCAGAGGGCATTAAGAAGACCGGGCCACCCAACTTAATTCGTTTTGGGGCTTAACGAAGCCTTCGGATATCCGTTTTGGAGATCAGATGGGATTTGCAAAAAACGAAAGGGAAATGCGCTTGGGGAATCAGGGAATGGAGCCCTATAAGCCCCCATCTATCGTTGGCCCCTTTTCCCACACAAATCAGCCGCCCTCCAAGGCCTTTTATCCCGCTGTTTTTAACAAATTAGCCGCCTTCTGGACTCGCTGACCTGTCGTGTCGTTCCCTGTGGCGATAGGCCAGCCGCATCACCCGGCGAATGGTCTTGGCGTCGTCCACTTGGCTCTTCATGGCTTCGAATTTGATTAGACCGGCGGCGGGCTCTGCAACATCCACATTACCAACAAAATCACATTTGATTACATTACTTTAGACATAAGAAACAAAAATATTATAGTTTGCGCTAAAAATAAAGTCCATTACGAGGAGGGTGTTACGCAATGCGACCTTATGTAACGAACTGCATATGCAACCCATAAATCCGGCTTTCCCACACAGATAAAATCCCATCAAAACTAATTATTTACATGGAGAGGAGCATGGAAATGACGTGTTATATAGGGGTCGGGTTACAAAAGAGCGGGTCATTGTTTCCGACCAAGATAAATAAAGAGCCAGAAAATGAGCCATTAGCCCGCCGGGTGGGATTTTTTTCACTCAAAAGACAACAAAAAAATTCTAAAGGTACATCAAGGAAAATATTGGTCAAAAAGTATCAATTACCAAGTAAAATACCAGGATTTTTTCATTCAAAATCTGCCTTAGGGCCCTCTAATCCAGATCCCACCCTCAGATCGCACTCAAATTATAACCGACCCTTCATTTGACCCCCGATTGTGCCTTAAGGTACCCTCCAAAATAAATTTAAATCCCCTGCGATCGCTGATCGAGCGCTGTAATGGACAAGATCGGTGGCATAAACAAATGTTGGCACATCTCCATTCATTTACCCCAAAAAAAGACAGCTGTCCGACCGGACTTTTGTCACCATTGTAGAAACGGCCACCTACTATAATATAATAAACCCGGCAATTCGCATTGCGTAACCGACTTCCGTTCATTTTAATGGACTCTATAACAAATAAAACGAGCCTTTGTTTCGGTTCGTCTTGTAATGAGTGGGAAATCGGGCTGGGATATAGGAGGTGATTGACAAATTTTGTTTTTTAATCCAGTCAAAAGCGGCAAATTCGGATCTTTTCCAAAGTAAGCATACAATTTCATTCAAGAAATGTCAAATACAGTCCAAACCATGGACAAGGTCCGTCGGAGTTTAGGCCAAATTTGGACAGAATTTACCGCTTTTGACCAAATTTAAAATTTATAAATCACCTTCCATATTGTTGACCGTACATTGTTTTAGGACCATATAAATTTATCGTTTCCTTGATGTTATACTCACCCTGTTTGTTGCTGGACAAGAGCAGATCGGAAGAGAGTCTCAGCGGCGGTGGAGGCACGGGCATGTCCTGTAAATCGAGGTCCTTTGCATCAAAGGCTTCGGTTTTATGCAATTTCCGGCCATTTCGCGATCTCTTTGGCTCCGCATTTACCACTCCAATCGTTGAAATTTTGACTTCATCGGCTTCGGACTTCAATTCCCTGGGCTCGCTGACTCTCTCGTCCGATCTCTTTGGTTCTTCCGATCGATTTCTGGACATTACTCCTTTCACGGCTAATGTCGGCTTTTCTTGGACTGAATTCCTGACCACTGTCTCGTATGGATTCGTAGCATCCGATGACACTCCACTATCATCGACTAATTTATCCACTGGAACTTCTGGAATGGTCTCAGGGACGGCAGACGGGGAGATTGAAGTCGGCTTGTAGGTGGCCAAAGAGGAAGTACTCGAATGGGTGGAGCTGTTGGTGCTCAGAGAAGATCGAGGACTCGGCGTTGTGGTCAGCGTATCTCCATAGGCACTATCTTCCGAGCTAACATGCGATTCTCTGAAAAGAATAAAACTTATCACAAAATATTTTATTTATAATCGATAAATTATTGAATTTTTGACATTTCGTCAACACAAAGTCGCAAATTTTTTTTCTTTTATTTTCATCCCATTTTATCCATTGTTGCCCAATTTACTCTAAACAGTTCGAAAATCCCTCAAAAAACACCTGCCAAATCCATTTTCCGCGGATTTCCGACCTTCACCTTGTCCATTCTGAAGTCCTTACCTAATTTCTCCTTCGTTTTTGGTCGGAACTGCAAGTTTGGACTTCTTCTCGGCCACTTGTAGTGGTTTGACTTCGGGGTTGTGTTCTTCCCGCTTCTGTGGCGTGTCTTTGTGTTCTGGTACAGTTGTCTTCTGGGTCTTGTTACTCTCCGACTTCCGGCCCTTGGACAGCCAAGACATCATTTTAGATGCGGGCTGGCCTTCCGTTGGTCTCTTAAGTTTGGTTGGAGGTCCAAGTTTCGATGATGGAGGAACAAGTTTGCCGTGAGGAGCGGATGTCTGTGATTCGGGCAGCTTTTCAGATTTCTGGGGGATCTCTAGTACAACTTTGGGTTGAGAAGGAGCTGACAGTTTGGAATCTAATGCTGGAGGTGGTTTATTGTCTAGCTGGACTCTTGACGGCTCTATCGAAGGTGTAGTCTTCACAGTGGCAATGTTTGAAACCTTCTTTATGATCTTTGATTCAGGAGTTGATTTAGACGAAGCAGTTGGTTTCAAAGTTGTCGGCACGATCTCCTTGGCCACTGTTGCACTTGAAGATCGATGTCTTAGGAAACTAGGACCAGTCGAAGGCCCTTTGAGATTACTGCCGACATGTCCATTGGCATTAGCGAGCGTCGAGGAGGCACTTGTTGTTGAGGCAGTTGATGTGGAAGATAAATTTGAGGTGGCTAGATTCGTGGTCGAACCGTGAGCCGAGGGCAGTCTGAAACAGTTCATTTAGGCACAAGACGTCCCAATAATAAACAACTGGGAGTCGGGTGTAAATCCCCGGGAATGGGCCGGGTCTTTTTGCGAACTCCATTGATATGATGAGCCCTCAGGGCCTGACCCACGAACATGTCATATATTATGGAGACATCGCGTTACACCCGACCCCCGCTCCTTGGGGAAATAGAATGGAACGAACCTTGAGGATGGGGATTTGACCGGGATTTTGAGACGACTTGAGGTCGCTGTTGTACTTGGAGGTGCAAGCGAGGAAAGTCGGGACTTTGGTGGGGCCGGCTTCGGAGCTGGGTCCTCCTCCTTTTGGGAAATCACGGGGGTCGTTGTTGGAGTAGGAACTGAAATAAATTGGACATAATATTGTTCAAATTTTACAATTCGTTAGAAAAAATTCCAAAAAATATATAAAACAATCCGTCAACATGACCAGTTTAGAAAATTTCGAATAGACGTTTTACTCCAGAGGAATTCCTTATCAAGCTGGGTAACCTTTTCGGTCAAAATTTTTCCTTTCCAAAATCCTCTGACCCCAATTTTCGCACAAAAACAAAGTCCAACCCAAAAAACCGCGGGTCCAAACCCCGGCAAAAAGGCGTAGCACTGGTCATTGTTCCCCAAAAATAATAAAAACTTTCCCATTCAAGGAACATTTCCAGGTCAGTGTAATTTGACAAAACCCGCGTTATTTGCCCATAAATCTGCATAAAAATGGTGATTCCAAGGGGATGATTTATTCGATCGACTCTCGAAAAACGAAAGGCCGGATGGAAAAGGGCATGTGCGCGAAAAAGGGGAATGGACTCGACTTTAATTTCAGCCCACATGTCAACACTTGGCCGCTCTCCGTTCGGCCCCACAAATTTCCCAAATTTCCGGAGGGCATTTGAAATGAAACCCCCAATTGAAAGCGGGTTACCTTTCCTCGCAATTGCACTCGGCACAATAAGTTTGGAGGCGGAGGCCTTGGCGATGGAGGGACTGGAAGGTTTCTGAAGACCGGCCTCGGGTTTGGCCAAGCTGGAGGATCTGAAATCAAACAAAAAATGAAATTGTTGTTCTTTGAGGCAGGGTACGGGGGTTCAAATGGATGTAATTAGATGCGAAGCAATCCAAATTTGGACAAAAATTCGTTTGGGAAAGGGAAATCAGCAAGTTGGATGATGCATAATCACATTCAAAATACTTTAATTTCACCAAAAAATTTGAGGATATTACACTTGATATCAAATCGATGCAAATTTTGATGGCTTCTTGATTCTTTTTGCATAAGGTCTGCTTTCAAACGCTTTACTGTTCGATTTCGCATCCTTAGGAGGTATTGTAAGCCCTCCACTCCCCCTTCTTCCCAACCTTTCACTCACTTTTTCCCCGCTGGCGTTGGAATTTTCATTGCGCTGAAATTGTTTGCAGTTACCGTAACCTTAGCGATCTTCGACTCGGTTCCAGGTCCGTTCAGATGTTGTGGCGACGCGCATTGTCCATTGCCGTGTTGCCGGTGTAACTGTTTGTAATGGGAGAGGGCGAAAAGAAGGGCCAAAGTCTCGCCCAAATGACCTTGATGTAGATCTGAAAGAAAGAGAATTTTACTGCGGCCCTTAATCATCACACGCAATCATTTTGGAAACAGAAAATAGGCGCTGAGTCACTTTGTTTTGTGGGTAATGCCCAGTGTCCAGACACTCAGAAGGCCCCAGAGAAAGAAATGATTTCAGCGGTGTATAATTTAACATTTTGATCAGCGCTGGGATTATTATATTGTGAAGGGCATAGGTCATTGTGATTCATCTAATTTTATTCCGAAATATTGAAGTTTTTTGAGATTCTAAAACTTCAAAAAATATGTCATCGCGATTGATTTCGACTTGGAATAGTCGTATTTTATACAACAGAAAATATTTTTTGTAACTCAACAGCATAAACTTATGATCCGTATAGCAATTTTCCTACTATTTGACGGATTAAAGATGTCATCATGACGTATTTTCTGGAATTTCCTAAAAATCCCAAATTTTAGGGTCGAATTGTAATCAAAATTAATCTAACTAGTTTTACTAACGAAATGAACCAAATATCTAATGATTCTGAACACAAGAAGTACCGTTTAAATCAGCCCTGTCAAGTATAATATGAAAAAGCCCTAAACCAACTGCGAAATGACTCATTAGCCAAACGAACATTTATCAACCCCTCCGAAGCTTTGAAATGTCCCACTTCCCCTGAAGCTGCAAAAGCAAGAGCCGACTAATAACGTTGTTTTTGGTGATTATATTCGATTCCGAGTGTTTTATAAACACATGGCCATGATCAAAGTGGCCCCACGAAAAGCCGCAGTGCCAATTTGATGGACAGCTCGTCAACTCGGTGGCATTCGGGTATCAGAAAATGTATATTCAACAACTCAAGAGGCGCGAATTTGGAGGGAATGGGCGTTCGGAGGGAATAGTCGGCATGGGTAATGTAAAATAATATAAAATTTGGGGAATTTGGGGTCGACTGAAATAATCTTTTATCTCTGTTCGAAATTTCAAAAAAATCGGTCATCATGGCATCTTCTAAACCCTCAATTTTTTTGATCAAAAAATGTTACAGTAACTGTCAAAAATCTTTAAGTTAAAAAAAACACCTCGAGGATTGCTGAGAAATCGTATGATAAACAGGACTGAATTATGGAAAAGCAGCTGAGAATGAATCAGAAATTCCTTCAGAAGGGGGAAAGCAAGGCTTTGAATTCGCTGATCGGATTAACGCCTCCGGGGTCAGGTCCGGATCCCAGCGAAAGTCGTTCCTTTTGAGGAGTCAGCGCTGAATGGGCTTACAGACAGAGCGCTCCATTTAAAGTAATCATCCCGAGGAATGAAAAAATGGTTTATAAATTATTTAAACCCCCCACTCTTCTTGAATGTTTTTCGTGCCCTCAGGGCATAAATATTAGTGGGAGAAAGGGGAGTCCAAGACGTTCTGAATTCATCTATTTTTGGGATCTCGCTGTTATTCATGATCAAAAATAAAAAAATCGAAATTTTACACTTTAAAATCCGTAAAAAGTAGCTTGTTAGCCGCGCTATGCATCTCTAATTTCTGCGTGAGCCATCAATATCCAAATAGGACTCATAACTTGGCTCATAACACGCAACCAGACCTATTTAAAAATTTACAGTAATCCATAAATAATTACAGTAACCCACTGACCTTCAGCTTTAAGATTAGCGACGTTGACACCCAATCCAGCCAGATAATGAAGACACTTTCCGATGCAATCCACCTAAAATGCATGTTTACAGACCATAAACGGGACATTAAATTATATTGTACATGATAATAAAAAAGGACAAAAATATAGAAAAAAACCCAAAAAAGTTCGCTTTTCGCGTCTTCAGAATAAATTAGAATATGCAAATTTCCAAAAAATGCCCTTAGGCGCCAAAACCGCGCACGTAATTGAAACAAGCAGGTCCCGGCCCTGAGGCATTTTAAGGGCGAAAGGCGCTCATCTCCGTTCTCTCGCCTCCCCAACCTAATCAAGCCCTTTCTTCCGCTCTTGCCTTAAGGGGTTTCGAGGGTTTGGAATTGAAATGTGATGAAATTATCCCCAAAAAGATGAGCTAATAGTATTAATACAGCGAAAAGTTGGGCGGAAAATGGGATTACTGGTTTTGTGCGGGCCTAAAGTTGCTACTAATTACACAAAATTTAGCTAATTTTTTAAGTAAGAAAAAGTTTGAGGCAAAGGCGATAAAGAAAGGGGAAGAATCGACTATTTTTATGTTGCAGTTGGATAGCTCGCGAATTTTCGGAGATGAAAAATCGATTTTATATTATTCAACAATTTTTAAATATAGGACACGTCTTACAATTAGAAACCTTTAGTCAAAATTTTACAAGTTTTTTTTCAAATCCAGGCGAGTTTTTTTATTTCACAGCTACCGTAACCTCAAAAATTTGAACCTCTTCACATATTACGTAACTCAACTTACTGGTGTTGTTGCGTTCAGCGAGCACAATAGAGTGGACTGGGAAGTGGCCGGACACCCAAACGCTGAAATCGAAATTGTTTTAAACATTGGATGACGGATGAGGAAAAAAGGGCGCGAGGAACGATAACTTCCTGTGCCGGAGATCGCGGTGGTCTCCTTCCGATCCCCCATAACCCCCAATCGAATAAAATGCATCTTAACGGACTCCCGGAATATCCAAATATTAAAGAGGCCCGTTTTATGGGACAGTGGTGGGATGATAAGAGAAGGATAATATAAAAAGAATCGGACTTTAATCCGGAAAAGCTGCAGGTCGAGAAGGCATGGGCCAAAACAATTTTCGAAAATATTTTTACTAGTCTTTGTTGTTCCGAAAATTTTTAAAAGTAATTTTAGAAGATTTGGGGGAACAGTTGTCCCTGTCGTAAAAATGAGTTCGTAAAGTTGTAAAGTGAGGTAATTGGATATCAAAACGCAAGTCAATTCACTCTAAACGCTATAACAAAACGTTCTAGACCCATCTCGAACTCATTTTGGATCAAAATTTAGCGAATTCATCAAAATTTTATCTAAAGTCATACCTCAATATCCCAAAAATCCTATGAAATCGTCTTTAATCACCCCATGAAGGTCCATCAAACTTTATATCAAGCCTCAAGCGCCTCATCAGACCCGCTAAACCACCTTATTTTTGCTCAAACTTCCGCTGTGCCCTGAGGAGATATTCGGAACGGCCTTTAGTATAGCGTTTAGTAATCCGCGGGCCTGTTTTTTTTCGGCCCCTCAAATCCGACAACTGACTATGCCGCAGGGGATCGCGTTTCGTCGGCCACTTACTCACTGCATCCACCAGATTGACCAGTGTTTTGGGATCGCGCAGGTCTTCGGTCAGGTCGTGGATCAAGGCGCGGCCGAACTTTTGCAAATAACGGTTGGCCCAGTCGGTGTAGATCTGAAAAAACAGGCTGATTGGATGGGGAATTTGATGGAGAATGAGGTGGGGATTCAAAGAGAATGGATTATGATGGAATGGTCGGATGAAGGATGTAAAAATGTAAAACAAAACAAAAGCTTTGCAAAATATTGATGCAGAAATAAAAAATATCAAAGTTTTGAACATTTTGAACCCCAATATTCGCTAAAATTTTCATAGTTTGTATTTATGGGCCTAGTAATGATCTCTGAAAAAATCACGCTATACAAGGACAGCTGAAATATTCAATAAACATTTTTCCGGAGGGACTTTGGAAAATGAGGAGAAGCAATAGACGGTCAGAGAAAAAACACTCTGCTGTCGTAACTCTATGGATTTCGCCCGGAAAAATATACTGTCTTGTTTAATGTTTTGTATAAATTTTGTTGAATACATACTGGTTCTAAATTTTTCAAATTGAAACACACAAAAAAATTCGTGAAATTTTCTGCAAAACGCGGAATAAAAATCTTGCCTCAATTTGTGCGGAGGTTTACCAAAGCTTTTATTTATTACTCTGTAGACTTGTGGGGTAAATTATAATCATCAAAAAGTTATGTCAAAAATTCTAAACTTCCCAATTTTTTCGAAAAAAATCCAAAAACGACTATAAAAATTGCGGTCCGTGAACTGACGTGGGACCTCCTAAAAATTCCCAGCGACATGATTTGCAAAAAATTTTGACCTCCGAAACTCATAAAAGTCGCAAATGTTTTCGGAACGTCAAGATGTTCTTGATTATAAAACGGCCCAGCTGTGTGTATTTAGCAAGTGTTCGCGGCTAATTAAACATTCTCGGCTAATTGTCCACTCGATAACCTCTAAGTTGGATTACGCAATCAAATTATATTATACATGATCTAGTGTAAAAAAAAAATTTTTTTGGTATTTAAACTAAGTCTGATGGCCCAAACAAAGCACAATTTGGTCAAACAGCTTGTTGTAATATCAGTTAACAATGAAATGGACTTGTCTTAGACAGCTGTCCATTTGGAAAAATCAAAAAAAGTCATGGATCCGCGAACATTACAAAAAAACAAGCTCAAACATTTGTTAATATCGGATTACAGAAGAGCGGAGAGTAACTCGCAGAATGACCGATGGGCGTTTTCCCGGATGCTAAGCGCCCCTGGTGACAGCTGCGATTTAAATAAACTCCGAAAAGATTCCGGAGTCCAATTTCTGGGAGGAATTGAGACACCAAGAATTACTCATTACAGGCTTTAAAAACAAAGCCGAAACCCCATTTCCGAGCACGGAATCCGCGGCTCTTCATGGTGGTCATCGCGGCCCAAAAAACGGCCGAAAAGAAACGAAACAGCTGACCTTTATCCCCAGAGATCTGCTCTGATTGCCCGCAGGCTAGTTGTCCGACAATCAAAGCGGCTAATTCAAGCCATTTTTGACACTTTACAAACGAAAAAAATGTTTGGGACACCGAAGAAACGTTTAGAAGAATGCCAAAAAATCTATCGTAGTGACAAATTTTGGACGCCAATACGAAAATTTTTTATCCAGAGTTGAAAAAAAGGTGATTTTAAAAATGATTTATATTCCAAAAATCCCTAAAATTGCAGTAAAATTCTTACTGTAGCATTTACCCAAATTTTTGGTCCAATTTCAAAAAATTGGTCATGATGACATATTTCAAAAGTAAAACCGGGAAATTTCTGTTTTGAATTAAAGAAAAAACAATTAAAAAACATTTTGACTTTTTGCGCCCTCAAGTCTTACTGTAGCGCAGTAAAAATCACTTCTCTTTATGAGAGTTCCAACCTTCCTCCCCAAAAATCGCCCAACTTCCCCGCTTTTTCCTCCAACCTTTTTCTGTTCCGTTTTGCCTGAGGGCATTGTTCGATCCGGCCCAGAACTTAACCAGATTATCCTGCGCAAGTCCATTTCTGAATAACCCCAAATTAGGGGGGAAAGCGCGCCCCTTCGACTCATTAGAGGGCTCGGATTAATTTGCTTACGAAGGAGTGAAATTAGAATAAAATGGGAACGAGATTAAAAGAAAACTCACCGGAATCAGCTGCTGATTCGTGTGCTGAGGCGGTTTGGCCGGCTGGATCACATTCCGCGGCTTCAACATTATAGTGCACTTGATGGGACTACTTTTTGGTCGATTCAATTGTAAAGTAGAAGGTGGGGAAGTGAAATATTTGTCATTATAAGAACTCTATGAGTTGCTTTTTGTATCAACCTAAAAATAATCAATGTTTAGAAGGTTTATATGGGCAAAAACGCGAGTTATGTTACAAATGAGATTCCAAAATTTTACGTAATTTTTTTTGGCATTTTGGATTTCAAATTTAACAGCTTGTTTAAATTGGCATGTACAATATTGCCACAAAAATTAATTTAGTCCGCGCAAGAGTGTATAGACGTGGAAAAAAATTTCTCTGACGGTCTCCCTTTATTTTCCACAGTCTCTCGTCACAAATCTTTGGAGATCTCGACTGGCCTGCAAACCATGAGCTAAAATTTTCTAAAGGCGTGGTTCAGAAGAAAAATATTGGAAAATTCTGAAAAAAAAATTAAAGCGTTAGGCCTCGAGCTATATTATACCTGAGGACAAACATTTTTTGTAAAAATTATGACTAATTTTTTGAGAAAGTTAGCAAAAAAGTTTCGATGACGTAAAATATTAATTTTTTTAAATATCGTCAGCGAAACTACCGTCTACAAAGACTACCGCCGCCTCCAACTATTTTCTTAGCCTCTATGACTCCATAAATTCACAGTACTTTCCCCCATAAAATTTGACTAATTTGACTACTCAACAAATAAAAACTACTCTTAACAGCCTGTAACTCACTAAAAATTCGCTTGTAAGGTCAGCAATGGAGATTAAATCTGCCGACAGAGTTGAAAAAGTAATCAGTCGGAGATGGCCTTCAGAAGGATTGGAAAACGCGGAAAAAACATTCGAAACGGAGACCGGAGGAATTGCACAAAAAGATGTTGTTCCACGGAGTGATCCCCTGAGGGCATCTCCGGATGGGGCCGCATAAAGAAAAGCCAACTTCCCGCACGAACTTATTGTAAGATCCCCGGGCAAAGGGAGAATAAAATACGCGGTGGTCAATTCGAAAAGGGGGTTTTTTAATCGGTCAGAATGACAATTTTAGTCATTAAAATTAAAAATAAACTTTTCAAGGTCCACTTTTTTCCTGATTGTCGAAGTTGACGAATGCAAAGATTTCAGGCAGCAAAATTAATTTAATTTTACCCATGATCGGCATAGAAATATAAAAAAACGCCCCTGTTTTTTTCAAAAATGACTCGCTTCCAGGGCAGTTTAGATAATCTCGGACGCTAAGCCCAACCCGAAATTCATAAAGCCCCAAATCCGATGGAAATGAAATAATTTTTACCTCCGAAAGGCTTCGAGGTAAATGAGAAATGGCCGGTTACTAATCCCTCGAAGCGATGGTCAAGGAATGGAAATTTGAAATCGGAAAAAATGTTCAAAAAAAAATTTTTTTTTTTAATTATAGTAATCAGAAAATATATTTAATCCAGAAAATCAAAGTTTAATTTGTAATTATTTTATGCCTCCAAATTTCAAAAAATAAAAAATATTAATATTTAAAAATTAAAATTTTAATATCAAAAATTTTTAGATTTTCAAAATTTTTCCGCAGAAAATTACACGAAAACTCTAAAAGCTTTATGGTTCTACAGCAATATTAAACCCCCGTAATCTTCAAGTTTACTCAAATTCCTATCGAGTTTTTGGTATTTCTCTCTTTTTGATGACTAATCGCTAAGTCAAACATTGCTTTAAAAGCGCCAAAAACAACACAAAATTATTTGTAATATTCTGATAACTAATCCGAGAAAGTCTGTACTAAGTGTCGAGTCGAAGATGCAAAAAAAGTACAAAAATTTTTTGAAAGTAATTATCGAGGGTTAGAACTTTTTCTGTTTTAAAAAGTTTCCTCAAAGTACAGTGAAAGTGAAGCAATGGGCTATGTATTAATTCAGCCGTAATTTGCCAATTTCGCATAAAAAAATTGATGTCTTGTAGGGAAACATCTAATCCACAGTATTCATTTTTCAAACTGAAATCAAAAAAAAATCTTGATTTGTTTCCTTAAAATTCCAATAACTTTTGGAAAACAGATGTTAAAAATATGGGGTAAATTTTACAAAAATTCAAATTCTAACCTCTTTTGAAGCATCAAAATCTGTGATTACAAAACAAAAAAATGTTTAAAAAATCTTAAAAGTCAGTGGCCTTACAAGTTTTTACATAAAGTCCGTTCGAAGATACGCATTCCGCTTACATCATTCCTTCTAAAGGAACCGGAATATCGGCAAAAAACAGCCGGAATCCCTTCCCCAATCCACTGCTACAACAAACCAACCCAATACTCATCAAACCGAACCCAAATTGAATCCGTCTTTGGCCCCAAAGACTCTTATCTTGGCCATTCTCTGTCTCCCCAAAAGGGCCGAGGAATCTGAGGGTGACAAAAAAATATTTTGCGGGAATCTCGGGGGTGCAGATCGCGATAAAGAAAAGCCCCGAGAATAATTATCAGCCCGATTATTAATGGCGTTTGATGAGATCTTGACCGCTTTCAGAGAGAGCGACATGCCAAGGTACGAGTTGAGACATCAATCACAAAAAAATATGTTTTTTTGAAGGACTGACTATTTATAAGAGAGCCAAGAACGGAGATGAGATATATATATCATTCAGAGAAGGGGGAGGTGGTAACAGACGGCGGAAGATACGAAGGTAATAGGGAGAGGATATCAGGAAGAAAAATTGAAACAAAATGAGGCAAAATTAAAATGCTGACAATTGGGAAATTTCAGAATAATTAAATTTTGAAGGTTTTTATAAACAACTTGGCTGAAATTTTTGCGAACCTTTAGAAATTTTGCCGAACATACTGAAATTGTTGAGTCGAAAAATGCCTAAAGCTAAATTGTTTTTATTTTCAATTTGTAAAATTTACAACTTTTTTGTATACGTGGCACCATATTTCTGCAGGAAATCAGAGTCCGCCGCACAAAATAAGCAAAAATACATCTGAAATGCTATTTATAGCCTCAAATTGTGACCAGTTGTCCCATCTTTATTTTTCTATTCACACCCGACCCATCCCTCCAAATCCATCCCAAATGTTTTTTTCGAACAGCTCATTAACCCGTTGGCGATCCCAGAAATTGTTCATTGAGTCCCTGAGTGATTAGAGGCCTGCAGAAAAAGTGAACAAAGCCTCATTCAGAGGTCGGGGATTAATCTCACACTGCCATTACAAAACCCAAAAGCCGCCTTTTTCTCGCCCTTCCGCTGGAATTCGAATAAAAAATGGAGCGATCGCTCTCGACAACTGGCTTCGAGATTATGCTAATTTGAGGCGCACAAAAAGCCCGCCGGAAAAATGGATGAATCTTTTTTTCAAGTTATTTGAGATTTTTTGAAAATGACCGGCCTGACAAATGACCTCAGGGCAGGTAATGGAGGCCCCGGATGATTAAGTGGCCCCGATTCTGCAACGTCGCGTCATCAAGAGATTTGGAGAAACGATGAGGGTGTTTTGATTGGAGCCGTCAAAAAATGACCAACGGTGATAACAATTGGCCAGTTGGTCATTGTTTTGATTCTTGATCACATTTAGAGAAAGATAGGCGTCACACATCATCTATCTCGCTTGCAAATTAACTTCTGCTGCTTTTTATAGTCATTTTTAATCTTATTCACACCAAATTTTTATATCATTGATAACACATAGAACATGACATATGACTGTTCATTCAGTAATCCGAGCACACGGGGACCTGATCCGCAAAAATTTACATTTACATTTTACATATCTGTTACTATTGATTCCAAATAAAAAATTTCCGTCATTTTATAAGATTGGTACATGACTCGGGCCCAATGTGTGTCCCAGTCGTTATATACGTCTATACAATTTATGAGCCGTCTTTTAATTCCACTTTATTTACAATTTCTTGTATACATTCTTCAATTACAGCCATGTTGCGATCTTATCACAAAACATCTTTTTATTCCAGACTTCGTATATGTAAACGTGGCCTCTCGCACTGCTGTCAGAAACCCTGAAGATGTTAGCTGCCTGCCTGTATATCCCTGTATGTTCATCGCATTGTATACATGTCTTATAAACTCTGACTTGGTTGTCGATAAATGTCGCAATCTAAACACGTTTTTTACAAGAGAAGTTTTCTGTTTACGACGTTCAAAGCTATATACTTTAATTTTGTACAGTGTAGTGCCTACAAATCCTACCAATTCCTGAAGACTCAGGCTGGTGTTTTCTGGGACAGCCGAGCTATTTAACCATCTTTATCGATGGGAGAGTAAGCAAAATATGGAGGGCGGACAGAGAAAACATGCCTTTTGAAAGGTTTTGAAATTTTTTATATCAAAATTCGCAAATTTTCATCAAATTTCGGCCAAAAAATCTTAGCTGTTCCTGTAAAGCGCGAGCCAGGAATCTAGCCCTATCGTTAGAAGGATCGAGTCTAAATATACGCGTAATTTCACTAAATCTGAGTGTGGTAATCCAAGAACTTCACTACAAATATTTTGATGAAGAAGAGATTCTTACCTCAATTCGATCGCCAAAGCCATAAATATAAGTTGAATCGTCCATCCGATCACAGCCCAAGGTCCGTTTCTCCCAAACATTAACAATCCCATGGTCGGGGTTCATCACATATAAACTCACGCACTTTGCAGTCCGAACAATGATTCGATTTCCATTCTGAATAAAATCCACGAGTAGTCCATCAAGTTCGCAAAGAAATTGAAATTTATCTCTTATGTTGTAATAAAAAATCTCCATGCCGTACTTGTTTGAGGAGACAAAGAATAGGTCGTCGCTTCGAACTGATAATACAAAATTTCTCAACGCCTCCAATGAATTTGGGAATTGACAGAGGGAAACAGCTGGTTCTCCGGGAACTTCGTAACGAATTACAACTTGTAGATCGTCTGTGAATTCGGCGTGATATAAACGATTCGATTCCTTGTCGTAAAACAGCGCATAACAGCCAGTGTTGTCAAAACGACGCTAAAATTAAACACATCTCACCTCAAAGCAGACCCGAGATTCCGCTGCGCCAGGAATATTACCCTATCCATTAGGAACCTGACAGAAACTTTTCCCGAAAATCTCGTCAAAAAAATGTTGAATTTCCTTCAACCTTAAGCTTAACAATCTTGGTTCTTTCTGCATAATGCGGGCTAAATCGTCATCTTTAGATAAGCCAGATTTCAAGGCTTAAATTTCCTTTCGAAACGTTATCGACTTACTACGTCCTTCGTGTTGAGATCAAGCAAAACTTGTGCTGGTTTTCGCCCTCGCCAACGTTTGTCATTATTTGCCATCGTCATGAACAATGTAACTTTGAAGAGACCACTCCGTTGAAAGTCCAATGAGAGGATTTCGTCGTCAGAATCCTCGAATTTCACCGTCATTTCAAGCCGAATATCAAAGGCCATTCCAGGAAACACCTTCATAATTTTTAAATTTTGAAGGAGAGTATTCAGGTCGTATTGCACAGTGTAGTATACAGGACACTTTACAACATCTACACACAACCTGAAACGACATTTTCTCTTAAAAAATTGACTTACTTATAGAGCATCTCGACGTTAGTGCTTTTGTAATCAAAGGGTCTTCTGTTCTTCATCCACATTTCTCTGATTCGATCCCTTCCATAAGGAAAATCGTAGTCTGCATACCCAAACAGTACTGTCATATTGTATACGGATATGCGGTTGTATATCGAAGAAACGATCTGAAAAGTTTGAAGGCTGTTAATTTACACATATCAGCAAGTTCTGGTCGAAACCTTCTCAGCTATGGCCGTGACCTTCACGCAGGGTTGCAATATCGCTTCAAGACGTGATTTAACGCATTTTGTGCCACACGATTTGGTCTGAGACTGGTTCTATGATCAGAACGTTAAAAAAATAGATTTTAACGGTAAAATTGTCGTATTGGTGGCTTTCAGTGATATTATCACAATTTTAAAGGTTTGCAGCCCTACTTTCGGGATAAAAAAAGAGATGTAGATATTTTATAAAACTATTCCGTCATCACTTTCCAGCAATGTTATTTCCATTATCTGATCAGTTACAATCGTTTCAAAACGATAATGTCAAAAAAAGATTACAACACCACTCAGCTACCGAAACGCCTGAAGCCAAGCAATACCTCGATAAAATATCACCCTCAATTATCATAAATAAGATGTCTTTCGAGTGTTAATGACAAACGCTTACTTCAGAAGGTAGCCGTCTTATTAAACCGACGACTATATCCAGTTCGTCCGAGCACATCTCGGACAAACGCAACCTCCACCAGAGGACCCTTGGTGGCTTTGTTTTGGTATACTCGGAGAGGTCGACCATTCTAGTTTTGGGATGCAAAAATCGTAGAAGAAAATATTCAACAGGAGTCCAAAACGTGCAAAACATCAAGGAAAACAAGCCAAAGAAGCTGCTGTTTACAAACAGGAGCATCTCAAACATCCATGTCTTCCAGATCCATCTTATGGTCTCCTCTGACAACATTACCTTCAAATTAAGGTGAACAGGCAGAGTTTATACATAAAAGAACCAACATAAAATGAAAAAAGCGAACGCTATAAAGCAGAAATAGCCCATACGTAAGTTGCGTAACAATATTTAAAGATGTTTTATCCAGAAAAATAAGCATTGCTTTTTTATTGTGACCCTAAAACTTTATTTGTTAATTTGCAAAAAATACCACACTTCCATCTGACATGCCATTTATTACAGTAGCCATCAGTACCGCAGGATTATCCGTTCTTACCTCGATTTCATCGTAAAACAAATCGTTCGTTGTGTTAGTTGTTTTGTGATGAGATCACGTACTTGCAAGGCTGCGCAATGTTTCATCCTATATTAAAATTATTTATTATCTATTGGCAATGACTTTGATAGTCAGCCCAATATAGCCAGTCATATAGACCACAATGATAAAAAAACATGAAGATATGGTTAAAGTAGATGTTCTTCTCGGTGTAAACTGGGCTTCCCTGCAAACTGCAAAAAATTTTGCGAAAATTCCAAATTTAAATTAAAAGTTCACAAACCCCTAGATGAAACAAATAAAGCCGTCGTTCTAAAATCAAAGGACAACGAAATCGCAAACAAAACCATACATACAAAAATGGCTCGTGCTATAATTGTAACTTTTAAAACAATCATTGACAATATTACCTACGCGGTAACGTTATCAATGTCCCTCAGCATGACTTATTGCGTTCTTAACGACGACGAAGCCAAAGCTAAGATGGTCAGCTCGTATTTCAGCGACTTTATTTCGGTATGTTCTTGCTTGGGGACCGAATTTGCGGATTACGAAGAAAAAACTAACATTAAAACACGTTTTTTCTAAGGGTCGAGCATAGCTGCGACGTTAAATTCAGAGTTGTTCAATTTTGTTCAAACTTTCAAATATTTGTTGCCTATGAACCCTTATTACGATTTCACAAAAAAATTTCGAAAAAGTTACTGTAGCTGGGCGTACTGTAGTGGAGGTCCATTTTCAGTATCTCGGAAAGTACGCCCCGTAGAGACAAGCGGTCTTCACCATCATCTTTGTCGTGTTCCAAAACCTATTTTTGTAATTTTCGTCCTGGTCCTAACTCATCGGAAAGCATGTGAAATTTGCATATTTTTGCCCTTAATTTTAATAATCATAACTTTTCTCAAAAAATTTGAATAAATTTCCAGTGATTTTATCTCATATAAAGAAACTAGAGGTCTTCACGGTTCGAATGACACCAAAAACTCCAAAATCTGATTCGACACGGTTGCAAACGGCTCGACTGAAATTGACGACCCAAAAATTTGGATTTTTAATTTTTTTATGTTTCAAATTTCAACGAGCGTAATTGTTAAAATCAGAAGCCTACTGCTCATTTAGATCTGAAAAATCGATTTTTACTCATTTTTGCATGTATTAGGCATTAAACAAAATTTTTGAAATATGAAAATTAATAATTTTAATAATCATAACTTTTCTCAAAAAATTTGAATAAATTTCCAGTGATTTTATTTCATATAAAAAAACTAGAAGTCTTCGCGGTTCGAATGATACCAAAAACTCCAAAATCTGATTCGACACGGTTGCAAACGTCTCGACTGAAATTGACCACCCAAAATTTTCCATTTTTATTTATTCAAATTGCAAATTTTAATGAGCCTAATTTTTAAAATCAGATGAATATTGCTCACTCAAGGCTGAAAACCCGATTCTTACTCATTTTTTTTGCATGTATTAGGTATAAAAAAATTTTAATTTGAAAATTATTATATTCCATAAATAAATTTTATAGACCTGTAGATATGCTGTTTGGTGCATCATATAAATCAGATGTTACAAAGATAATATCCTGCTCAAAAAAAAGTTCAATCAAAAGCACCAAAATTTTTACGCAAAGCGCAATCGCTTATTTATTTTTCCGGTCGATAGATGACAAGTATAATATCTAAATGCAAAATTTGAGTAGGCTAAGGTAGAAAAGCATGTGTTTCCTAGGCTTTCACATTTGTCGCACCGCATTAAAATTTTTTCTGCCCAGAAAATGGGCTAGCAAAGAAAATAGAGCGATTTTATCTTGTGCAACCCTGTTTTGAACGTCTGACCCCAAAACCTCCACAAATGACGCGCAATTGCCACGAAAAGGTTGAAAGCGGACTTTGTTAAGCTTTTTATAGTTGTACGATATATGCTACACCCCAGAATGCCTGAATTAATACACAGGTTATTGAGCCAAGTGCAGCCGACTTCAAACTACAAGTTTGCAACCGTGTCGAGCTAGATTTTGTCATTTTTAGGCTCATTTGAACCGCAATGATTTCTAGTCACAGAATCCAAGAAAAAATCACTGGAAATTTATTCAAATTTTTTTAAAAAACTTACGATTACTAAAATGAATAATTTTCAAATAAAAAAATTTTATACCTAATACATGCAAAAAAATGAGTAAGAATCGGGTTTTCAGCCTTGAGTGAGCAGTATTCATCTGATTTTAAAAATTAGGCTCGTTAAAATTTGAAATTTGAATAAATAAAAATCGAAATTTTTGGGTGATAAATTTCAGTCGAGACGTTTGCAACCGTGTCGAATCAGATTTTGGAGTTTTTGGTGTCATTCGAACCGTGAAGACTTCTAGTTTCTTTATATGAAATAAAATCACTGGAAATTTATTCAAATTTTTTGAGAAAAGTTATGATTATTAAAATTATTAATTTTCATATTTCAAAAATTTTGTTTAATGCCTAATACATGCAAAAATGAGTAAAAATCGATTTTTCAGATCTAAATGAGCAGTAGGCTTCTGATTTTAACAATTAGGCTCGTTGAAATTTGAAACATAAAAAAATTAAAAATCCAAATTTTTGGGTCGTCAATTTCAGTCGAGCCGTTTGCAACCGTGTCGAATCAGATTTTGGAGTTTTTGGTGTCATTCGAACCGTGAAGACCTCTAGTTTCTTTATATGAGATAAAATCACTGGAAATTTATTCAAATTTTTTGAGAAAAGTTATGATTATTAAAATTAAGGGCAAAAATATGCAAATTTCACATGCTTTCCGATGAGTTAGGACCTGGACGAAAATTACAAAAATAGGTTTTGGAACACGACAAAGATGATGGTGAAGACCGCTTGTCTCTACGGGGCGTACTTTCCGAGATACTGAAAATGGACCTCCACCACAGTACGCCCAGCTACAGTAACTTTTTCGAAATTTTTTTGTGAAATCGTAATAAGGGTTCATAGGCAACTAATATTTGAAAGTTTGAACAAAATTGAACAACGCTGAATTTAACGTCGCAGCTGTAGTTGAGCCTCGCTCGACCCTTAGAAAAAACGTGTTTTAAAACAAATATAAATTGAACTTGTTTTCAGACGACTTTATCGGCTATTATGTACGCGATAACTTACTGCACATGGCCAAAAACAATTGCATCACCTTATGACCAGCTACAGAAAAACGACATCATTCTGAACATGATGGCACTTATCGGCACAATCATACAAAAGTACACCGAAAACGCCCCGTTCGCGGATTCAATTAAAACGTTATGCACCGCTGTTGTTGTCATCACCCTTCTTTTGTCTGCGCTCAACTTTTATACGGCCAACTTTATTAAAATGATATTTATCTATTGACAATGACTTTGATAGTCAGCCCAATATAGCCGATCATATAGACCCCAATGATATAAAAGAACATGCAGATATGGTTGAAGTAGATGTTCTTCTCTTCAAAGTTGAGGTTATGAATGATCGTGGGACCGTCAGACTCGCAATAGCTGACATTCTTTCCATCAAAGCCCGTACAAGAGATTCTATCGATATCTTTCCATTGATTTATGATCAGAGATTCGTATCCAAATCGGAACCTGAAATAATATAAAAAGTTACCCAAAAACTAAATCAAGAGTATCAAACTCAAACAGTTTCCTCGCACTTACCAGCTCAGATACTGTACCCATCTAACGAATTCATGCATCTTGGCGACGTTTGTGTATAATCCTCCGGTAAGTGAGAAGACCGTTAATAAAGGTCCAGAAACAGAGACAGCGAAGGCGTAGGAAGGCGCGGCAGCACTCACAGCGATCCCAATGCTCACAGCGGACCATTCAATCAATATTGTCGTAAGCAACGCAGTCAAAAAAACTGTAATTTTCTTCTGAAGTCCCATCATCCAATAGCTGATGGTGACCATGATAATTCCATCGATTGTGAACAGAGGAAGGTAGGCGAAGATCTGCAATTGATATCAAAGAAATAAAAGGTGACATACAGTCCACCAAGCTCAAAAAAATTAGCCTAACTCATACCATTGAGACATAATAGCACCAAACTGGATATACACCGTCATGATATTCTCTGGCCAACAACGGGAACGCCTTCGGGACAAATGATTGAATTCCAAAGATAGTGGAATAAGTCAACTCGGCGATGTAGTAGAACAAGGCCCCTTTCATAGACATTACCCCATCCTAAAAGTCGAATCATCACTATATTGTACTAGATATACTATGAGAAAAAAAAACTCTTAAAGCAGTGCTAACCTGATTCAACTCGCCATTAAGGTAAAGTAGTCCCAAGAAGACACCCATGAAACATTTCTGGAAGAGCTTGGCCCTGGCCAATGCCGGATTCCTGAACACATCTTTGGTCGTTCTTCTCCATAAAGCGAATAAAAGCATAAAAATTGAGACTGATTCTCTTCCTTTCAATGGCCTTGGATGTGAAGCGTTGTTTCCCTCAATCTCATCTTTGATGCTCTGATAGTTATCACTCTTCAGGTACTGAAAAAACAAACATTATTAAGTTACACATGGCATAAGACATTATTTCATGCTTTTTAACTATTTCAGATCAAATTTTTGATCCCAGCTATACCAAAAAAACGCTCACATTATCACAAATCCTCTTGATCGAAGCCTTCGATTCCTCTCTTTTCGCGGGATTCACCGCCAGTCGATGGATGATGACATCGGCGGCATTACAATTTGGAGGAATCACAATAAAATTTTTGTTCGCAAAGTATTGATAAGACCCTTCTGGAGTCCCAAGATAGGCTACTCGACCACCGGCCAGGAACATTACCTGAAAATCCAAAGTTTTATTCCAAGGATTAGATCAGCACATGCACAATATAAAAAGGTCCATAAATTTTTTTAGCCTATCCGCCCAATTCGATAGATCACTTCATCCCATTTGACCTACCTGAAACATATTTTGAACCTTTACTTACCTTATCAAATTTTTCAAAAACTTCAGCCGCGGGCGAATGAATTGTGCAGATGATTGTTTTCATTCCATTTCTGGCCAGATGATGCAGAGTCTACAAAACCGGTAACTGACATCACAGCTAGCACCTACAGTAACCACCTGAGCCGCCATGAACGAGTCCAGTCCAGTAGTCGGCTCGTCACAGAACAAAATGGCCGGATTGGCCAAGAGTTCTCCGGCAAAGGCCAAACGTTTCGCTTCCCCTCCCGAAATTCCCTTCTTAATCCCGCTGATCCCAATCCGAGAGTTCTCACTGTCCTTGAGCCCTAGTTCAAGTAGAACCTGAAAACAAATTCTATATTTGAAAAATGATGACTTTACATCATGTCTAATATAAAACAAAGAATTTTACCTCTTCAACTCGAGCCCTTCTCTCTTCAGCCGTCGAATGGGGGATCTTCAGCATCGCTTGGATCATCAGATGTTCCCTGACCGTCAATGTTCCCACAAACAAATCCTCTTGTTGGATATAGGAAGAAACACAAGTAACCCGTTTCCCAAGACTATGACCATTGCATAAGATGTTGCCAGTCACATCCAAACCCTTCAGATTTCTCTGTAACAACGTGTTCAGCAAGGTCGTCTTTCCGGCACCACTACAAAAATTATGTTAGATAATGTTATGGATAGTGTAAACATAGTCCAAAAACTTGTCTAATCCGGTGAAAAGAGTAAATCACCTTGCTCCCATCAAAGCCAGCGTCTCTCCGGGTAATGCGATCCCACTCACACCATCCAGAATATTTCTTCCGGCCTTCGAAACGACTGTCACGTTCTCCCAGGTCATGGTGACATGTTCAATACCAGAGGTTTGTTTACCCTTATCCAACAGTGATTTAGACATGATCAACCGACTCCGAATGAGGTTTTATAAGACTAATGAGAAAACTGAACCAGTTTCCAAAATTTGGAAATAAAAATTATTTTATTTTAGGAGATTATTACTATTTTTTAGCCAAGTTTTGTGTCAAATTTGCTGTTATGACTAAAACCAACGCTGCATTTGGATCCTTACCAAGTTTCAGAGGGCCTTCTGTATTCTGAGTTGATGTTTTTACTATTTTTAGCCGTTTTTTGTCTACTTTGTTGATCTAAATAATTGCTTTCCCCCCAGGTATGTTCGTGCTTTTTTTGGGCCGAGCCGACGCGGTTGCGTTGGCGGCGTTGTCCCCGACTACAGGTGACGGGGGTCGTGGCTTCAACCCCGACCTCCAAGAAAACACAATAAAGAGTCGGAAAAAGGGCTGGGTGTGCCGGATTTCGCATAAATAGAAGCGGTCTCGGATGTCTTGGCAACAAACCCGAGCGCCGGACATCCGGTCGGTGGGTCCCCGGCGCTTCTCCCCTCCTCCCATTCACTTCGAACCTGGCTCGGCGCTCGCATTCACGGCACGTTGTTGTCCATGCTCTCCAATTACGAGTCGCGTCGTTTGGATCACATATGCCAGCGATTGTGGAGCAGCAAGCAGGCGGATATGGGCAAAAATAAGTTCAGCGTGGAGTTTCTGTTGAGTGCAGAGAATGGCATAGAGGATGATAAATCAAGGTAAGGACAGCCGATGTTATACTGGATTGGGGCAGCCGAAAATTTCAAAAAGTCAAAAAATTTCGCTTTTAACAAGTAAGTAAGTTTAAACTTGCAAGATCATAACTAATTCAAATCAAACTCTCTTTTGGCCTTAAAAATCATGATTTCAGTCAATTCAAAGCTCTGATTCACTCATTAAATTTTTTAAGCCATATCGCTGTTTCATGTTTATTGGCTGTTGAAATCACTATTAGATCATGTTCACGTTGTTACCAAAATCGTTATTCTCCCCGTCCATGACCCCAAACTTTAACCTCAAGTCCCCGGAATCTTCTACAGTATACCGGTTGCCAGGCCAACCCAACCATTTTTGTTAGGCCCAACGACTTTGGATTTTTGGCCGCGCCAAAAAAACAAAAAAGGCATTGAAAAGACTACGAACAGGGATACAAATGAATATTTAAGTGGTCTGTCTCATCATTCCTTCTTTCAGCAAATCAGAGAATATTCAAAAGCTTGAGAAGACCATCCACAAACCGCACAAATCCTCCTCGACCGAATGCCTGAGGCCATTTTGCAAATTGAAAAAGCGAGTTCATTTCCATTGCAACTTTTGTGAACAAGGATTCAGCACCAAACAACGGTTACTGCCACATATCCAGAAGCATCTGACCCGGCGAAACAAGGCCATAATGGCCGAAAAGCAAAAAGAACTCAAATGAGAGAGGAGATTATAGTATATTAGATAATAATAAACTTTTAACATCTAATTTGGATACTAAGGATCTAGTGTAATATAAACTTTTTACAATTTATCCAGGCATTTTCAACAATAACGTCAACAAAAATCCAACAAATGAAGGTAGAAGATTTCATACGCGACGATTAACCCATTTATCCACATGACTCCGAATTTTTACCACTAAAATAATATTGTACTAGGCAAGCCAACCAAGAAAAGGATTTAAAAGCAATCTCGACTTACGACCGCTGTGTCTCTTCTTTCTGGCTGTCGTCAACTCTAATATGGACTCTCGGTAAGATGTGGCTGCTGGTTGAGCTAATGGCTTTGCTTTTGCTGTCATCACTTTGAATTCACTTTCACTAAACACAGAAGAATTCAAAAAAAATTAGTATAACTTACCCAACAACAACTTTGTATTCTCCTTGAGCCACCTTCTTGACGACTTTCTTTGTTGTCTTCTCTTTCTTTGGTTTTAGCACAACTTCAGGCAATGGAGAAGGTTCTTTATCAAAGTCCAGCGGATTCTCTTCTTTTTTGGTTATCTGCTCTGCTGGCTCATCGTCGCTTTCCCCTCCAGGCATCGACACGACCACGGGGACTTCTAGATTCTTCAGCCGGCGTCTCCTTTCTTCCAATTTCTGTTCGTAAGACTTGGGACGAGCATCTAAAGAGCAAGTATAAAATAAAAATGATAAAACTCACTTTTCAACGGTAATTTGGCCATGATAAGTCCGCTTTGTCGTCCTGCAAAGGTCTAGGAGTAAAATAAAGAGGCTCATGAAAATTCGCGCAAAAATATTCTTCTTTCTCCACAAAATTCGTCATTATGACCCGACTGAAAAAAAGTATACTAATAGAAAAAAATTAGACTAGGAAAAGCATTAAATTCGCTTCCGATGTCGTATACATTCGTAGATTTTAACCTTTGTTACTGTGAAATTTGCAGGTATCAATGACATCTTTTCTATACGTTAAGACGGAATGTCAATATCGACTTTCAAACGAAATGTCAAAAACACGGTCTTCTCTGCAGGTCTTATCGGATTTATGGTAAACGGCTTTGTTTCGTATAAACTATCATCCCAGCCACTTCCCATGGCGGTGTCAACATTGTTTATCGATCAGGTCCAAACGGAAAGTAAGTTTATTCAGTTGTGAGGTATATACAGACAGATCTCTAAGCGAAAGAAAAGCGGGGGTCTAAAGCCTTCATCCACATAACTCAATAGTCTCGACCCCAGTGCGCTTCTCCCATTGAGTTGTGATAAGAGTTTCGTCGTGAATACGAGTTGTACGGGAGGGTTCCGGTAGGTCGGATAGGCGATGGAGGGATAATATTCGGTTTCCGAGGGTGGGTGCCATGGTAAGACGGGAGGGTACCTTGGATTGGAGGGGGTGGGTAGTAACTGTTGGGGACGTATGGAGTGAATTCGGGGAGGGAATCGCCGAATACGGCATTCCTGAGTTCATTGTAACGTTTTTCGTTCTTGACTCTTGAGTGATTGGCAGTGCTGCTGGCTAAAAATTGGACCAGTCCAAGACAAACAATGCCTGATCCGAGGAAGCCAATGAAGTACCACGCCACCACGGAGTTTGTCGCCGCACAGAATTGTTGAGCATTCCCACCACAGAGAATCAAATTCTGAAAACGGATGGATCAGATGGCTACTATAATCAAACCTTCTAAAATACGGATTCAAAAAGAAAATCACTTACCTCTTTCGGTGTGTTCTTGAAGATTGGTTGGAAAACGCTGAAATCCAAGCAATTTGATTCGTTGTAGGCCGCTAGAGAGGCACATAATCGACTTAAGACATAGTAACCAGCACTTAGGATCGCTGTTGTAGCGAATACGAACATCCATAGGATGTTCAGGATGTAAGAGCAGACCATAGCGGTGATCCCGAAGCATTCTCCACCTCTCCTCGCGCTCTCTCGTTTGTAGATTTGCTCTCTCGTTCGACCCGTACTAACAATGGCAATGGCTAGCAAAAAGATGGCAAATAGTGCCATTATAAAGGCCATGATTAGGAATGCAAGGTTGATCTGAAATTTAGACACGATTAAGGACGGATTAGTAGTAATTTTTGGTTTAAAAAATTGTAGAAACCTCGATGTTCCACTTGACATTACTTTGGGCCCTCTTTTTAACCTTGATACCGGGAAATGTGTTACCTTATCTAGCCATGGGAGATCCGTCAGATCCAAGGCTCTTCTGAATTGCTCCACGCTCGCATTCACAGCGAACCACATCATCGACGAGAACAGAACAACTCCAACAAAACACATAAAGAAGCCCATGGCCGAGAAATAGGGTATCCTGCTGAGACATCCATCGTCCGCATAATACGAGGACGATCGATACATTCCCAAGTGCTCGGCTGAGGGATGTTTGAGCATGCCCTGGAATAATACCATAGTTAACATTAGCTTAAATTAGATTATACGTCTAAAGTAATACAAGATGTTGTGTGATACGATAAATGTCTAACATTAGACACTAAGCTCATCAGGACCACACCCTGAAGCGAGCGAATGACTCATATTTATCTGTCTGGATTCAATGGGAACTATCAGAAGAGCGGAAGAAAAGAGTCCATTTTTTTGGGGGAAACACTCGGGCCTGGGTCACTCGCGCAGGTAGATGGGTCGAGAGAGCGAGGGACAGCACTCGGCTCGTCGCTAGGCATCTATGCGTGGAAATATGAATGCCGAAAAGGGGGAGGCAGAGGGATCAATATATTACTATAGGCATCTATTCAAATGGATGATGATAATCCGAAAAGTACGGGTAAATCAGGGTAATCGAGGGTGATACAAAGAGTAATTTGCTCCAAAGTATGTAATTCTCAACTTTGTTGAGAATGCGAACCTTGGGGTTGTATTAATTTAGTCACTTTATTACCTTAGGTCTTAATTCCTTGAAGAGAACTCGCTGTCGATACATTTAGCTGGCGCAAATTTTAAATAATAGAGAGTGTAATTTCCTTTGCTTCTAAAGTTTTATACCGTTTTCCCACTTAGTTAAACGACCTCAAATTATGATCTACTATAAGGTCATGATTAATGTAAAAAATTTAAAGGAAGTCGACTTTACTTTGAGAAAGACCCCGCAGTGATTATTGAATAATTTTCACCGCGGAGTAATTTTGGAACCATAGAATAAACAGACTCCTCCTCTCGCCATCTATCATCTATGCTTACAAAAGAACCGAATATTATAGTATATTCGAACGTATGAAATGACACTTAAGATCGTTTGAAGCATCCGCTTCCTCGTTTTCTTCTCGCCTCTTCCCTCCTTTGTTATGCAATCTGAATATTTGCAGGGCGGAATCAAATAAATCTGATGAATGCACCTCATCTCAACTTCATAGATAATATACCCATCTCCAGGCATAGTAAATCCTTCAAGGAGCGATGCAAGGAGATCAGAAACAAGTGGAAATTGGTCAAACTGATGATGGGGAAGGAAGAGTCGAGGAGTTTGCTGCATCCCGTCATGGTCCATTTGGGATGGAGGTCAGTCCAAGGTCAAAAACATGTTCAAAAGAGCTGATATTGTTTGAATATAACTATAAGAAGTTTTTTATATAGCCTAGGGACTTCAGGGATTCATATTAGCTCCATTATTGTCATTAGATCTATGATTTGACTTATTTTGCCTAAATTTTTATTTTTAGACTAGGTACTGTAATATAATTTTTAGGATGATCAGAGTAAAGTCGAACCGAAATCTTTCGGTTGGCCAAAAGATCAGTCAGAAATACAGATTTTATCAGCCGATGCCTCGATTTCGCCCCTTTGCTTGCTCAAAATGCGCCCTCAGTTCCCATAATTTAGTCACGATCAAGGCACATAACTGTCGACGAAGGAAAAGGAGAGAATTGAATCAGGAGGAAATTCAGAAAGCAATAGATAATGGACACAAGAGTGGACTCAGGAACCCATTAAGGACTATGGAAAGCATTGACAATCCATCCAAATTTGTAATCGAAAAATTGAACGTGGAATATCAGAAGAACCTCGGGAAAGAAAGGAGGATTACTCGGTAAATTTATATTCAAATGGCTGTTAATTGAGCGGAATTTTAGCCAAAGGATCCCCAAGATGTTTCGAGAAAGCAGCAGCGATCTTTTACTTCCGGTTTTTACAAATTCAAAGGAAAATTCAGGGGAAATTTTAAGGGAAAAAGAAGTTTGCTACATTTGTCTCAATTGTGGAGGGCAATATCAAAACTACAAGGAGTTTGATGATCATCTGTACGTATCAGACAACTGCGCCAACCCAAATAACGACATGACGGTCATAGTAAGTTTGGAAAATGCCATGTTTTATCAAAAAGCATATTAAAAAAATGTTAAAACTGAGCTTTTATAAAAAATGCTCTGGAAACAGACGAAATAGAAAGAGGAAAATAATGTTAAGTTCAATTTCAGGTAGAAAATCACTCCTTTCCCCTGAATTACACCAAGATCTCGAAGGATGACATAATAAAAGATGACGATCTCAGATGTCTCGGATGCCAAAAAACAGACTTTGAAGACATGGTCCAACTCCAAACACACGCATTGCAATGTAATGTACAGTATTAGGGAATTGACTTGTTCTACAAAACGGGTATTTCATAGCCATGTATAATATAACCTTATTTATTCAAGTCTATTTATTGTCTAAGCAGTTCAAAGTAGCTGAGATCAAAAATGAGGTACAAATCAAAGATTGCGCAAATGAAGGATGTCATCTGACATCGAATGGCTTTATATGACAGTTTGGATTTCCAATTTCGGCCCATTGGAAGTGGAGTCTGAAGGGGTCCGCTGATAAACTCTGGGCCGATTGCTGAACGAAACTCGCTGAGGACTCCGCCGTTTCAACTGCTGGTTGTAATATGGAGCGGCTGACGTGGATCTGGATTGGGTTCTGCGGCTAGACGATCGCTTGGATTGTCTGGTACTAGGCCTATTTTGTCGGGTATCCACGGGTCTTCCAACTGACTGAGTTGGCTGATTATAGCCTTCTAATCGTTGCAGAGGCTGTCTAGAGTCAGCTCGAGACATTTGCTGTCGACTCCTCACTTCATAAGGGCTTGGATATCTGTATTCTTCTCCGGGATATCTGAAATCCGGTCTTGGATATTGTCCTTGGTTGTTCTTGTACCCCTGACCAATTGGAACTCCCCTTCTTGGCTCAGACTGAGGTCGAAGTGGAGATCTGGACTCGCGCCGTCTCAACTTCCTCCTCATCTCATATGGTGGTTGTGGAGGCATTTTTGGATAGAAAGACGGGACATCGGACGGCAGATTCTTGTCCCTCTTCTCCTGATTCTTCCCAATTTTATCGGATGTCAGCGATCCCGTTATCCGCAAATAATACATTAGCACCACAATGAAGCAAGGCCCATTAATCGCCAAAGAGAAGACGAATTCAGCGACCGAGGCGGTCAGTTGTTCGTTAAAAATGTCGCCACTCCACCAGAGAATCGCATAAGCCGTGGTGAGGATGATTAAGGGCGCACAGGTGAAAAACCACGGGCAAATCAACGAATGGTTCCTCTAAATGTTCAATAAAGCTATTTTGGGGTTCACTCACCTTGATGACTCCATATAATAAGAGACAAGTGGTAAGTAGATGTACAAAAGTTACTCCGATACTTATCAAAACGATGACATAAAGAGCTGAAAACAATAAGGTACAGATAGGGGAGGGCCTTACCATTGATCTTTCGTCTCTCCGGAGTCTCGGTATAGATGGCATAGAGACCGGGAAACCGCGCTTGGAACCCATCAACACTAAAGAATACTATTTTAGATAAGTTATATTGTTGTAGGCACAAATAGGAAAGTGGCTTACGCGTGAGTCGGAGGTAACTGCCGATTCTCGTACTCCCATTGGAACGTCTTTACGACATGTGTTTGCCATCCCAACACCCCAAATTGGAATAGACAATAGATCTAAAAATTCTATTTATTTGGTTTGTTATCAGCAAAAGTATTGTTGACAAAACTTAGTCTTTACCAAGTTATAAACTCCAATCGCTATTGAGGAACAGCGTAGACAATAGTACGGGTCAGTCATTACATTATTGCTCCACTTCCAAAACAGTTACAATATCATTTTATCGTAGGTGTCCGATTTCGATTCAAAAGAATCAAAAATCGCAAAATGGGTAAGGGAAATCAATTGAGGGTATGATTCAAATGGTCGGGAAGGGGAAAGAGGGCCTTATTCCTCTTCGGTGGTGTTTGTTTTGTCCCCGTGACCGACTGGAAATAGTCCGTGAAGGTGCGCTCGCTTCTCGAATGACCACTGACCGCTCCGAAAACAAGAGCCGCCGGCAAAGGTGTCCATGGCAACCTGCGGCAACAGTAATGCTATTAATAGGATTATTGGATCTGGATATGAGAAGGTGTAATCCGAAATTAAATTATATTCCCCATCCAATCTGATCTCATTTATAAAGTTGTATATTTATTCCAAAATAAATAATTAGCACAGTTATTTTCCGGCTTCCAGATGCTTATGAACCATCTCTTCTTTGAGTATCAGATGAGAGACCTTATTCAAGATATCGGTCAGTTTTCGGACGTTTGATCCCCATTGGTCCAAGGTTTCCACGTTCGCTTTACGGGCTCGGAGATTCACAATTCGTGAAGGACGGTGGATCTTGGCATCAGGGATTACACCAGTCACAATTAAATTACACAAGAACGATTCCATTTCCTAAAAAATAAATTTTTATATTATCCATAACTATTACCCAAACATCAAGGCTAAAACTCACCTCCACCGGGAATTCGAGGATCTCAGCCATTCTATCAAAAGTGATCTGGGTATAGTACTTGGCGATCATCCTCATGTTATGTTCTCCAACTCTCTCTTTGAAGGTCTTCCATCTTTTCTCACCTTCATCCGTAACGGAGAACACCTGGGGTGCAGGCGAGGTAGCAGTTCCCTTTCTCAACAATGTTTCGTAAGTCTTGAGTATCGAATCTTTCCAGGCAATAATCTCTTCATTGATGAACAATTCAAGAAGATTATTATATTCTGGGACCAATTCGAGCTGTCTGATGGCATGAATACGATGGACTTGATCCCATTGCTCATTTCCATGGGGAGAGAGCAAGACGTAGAGAACGACATTCTTCAGGATCTACACGCAGAAAAATAAGACAAGTAGTTTAACTTACTTCTTTAACTTTATCATCATCTTTCTGGACCTTTGGAGTGTCAAAAACAGATCTATAATGCTTGCAGACATCCAAATAGTTTCCTTCATTAAGTCCAATAGCAATTTTGTAGGTATAGAACTCAAGTTTCAGATCTTGTACCTAAAAATAACAAAAAATAATTTTATATTACCCATGATGAAAAATATTAATTTACTCACATCATCAGCCTTGCTGTCAAAGAACTTGACACTGATTTTGTTGGAAATAATATTTCCTCTGACAAAATCATTCCGTTGAATTGACAATCTAATCTGATCCAACAAAAATCTGACTTTCTCTGGCATTTCCATTGATCCAAAAGTCTCAACTTGAAGTTCGATCATGTTATTCCAGGCCTCTTCGATCTTTCCTTCGGCCTCCAGTTTCTTCACAACCCTCTTGGTCAGTCGGGCTCTTTCTACTTCAACATAAATCTTTCCGGCAGTCACAGTTCGGAGAACATCCACCAATTTGTTACGATCTTCTTCAGTTGGGACCTGATCTACGAATTCGCAGCAGTCTTGGACCATATTCTTGATGGCGAACTTGATCAGAGACCTCTTCTTGGACATGGCGACAATTGTGTCGTTGAGAAGTTTCCAATCCTTTGCTTCGAAAGCAATCTTCACCATGTGTCGTAGAATACGAGAATTAGATCTCATATCAGCGCCAAGCCGAGTTTGTTTTTCCAACAACGACAGGGATTCGATGGCACCCAAAGGACTTGTCTGAAACGTCATTACAATAACCAAATCTATCTAAAAACCAAAAACTAAGATATAAAATAACATTAATCTACCTTGGCAATGTTGCTGGCTTTTGGCAGAGCCTCATCGACCTGTGGAGCATAGTCCACATCCATCTTGACGAGTCGGCCATCTCCGAAGTTGGCAGAAGTGAACTGCGCGAGAGTAAAATCGTCCGGCTCCTTTCCTTTTCTCTCTGGCTTATCCACCTGGATGGGCTCGACCGGGATCGGCTCGCGGTTCTCCATTATTTACAGCTACTGATCAAAATTTACACTTATCTTCGGAAAAACAGACCAAATTTTAGAAAAGAAACCAAAAAATTTGTTTTTTGATGATTAAAACAGAATGCCAAAATTCTTGTTTTCGTGGTGGGGTTTTTTTGAAATTGGGAAAAATGTGATTTTCAAAAAAAAAAGGGAAATACATTTGCATAGTGCCAAAATGGTCACGAAACGGCTAATTACATTCATTTCCACTCATTCCTGGCCGTGCAGTTAGCCGTTTTTAAAATTTCCATTAGCTTTTTCCGAGTTACAGTCTTGACTCTGGCCTGGACTGGATATGCCACCAGTGGATACCAGTAAAAAGTCAAGTGTCTCAATTGTCAAAGACGTAAGAATCAGAAAAATTCATGTACTTTCAACATGTTTTACACTGAAATTTAAAACTGGACGACTAGTGTAATATAATTTATGTGATATTTTGCTTGCAGAGTAACGGAAGCAACATTTCCAAGAAAACTGCTGCTTCTGAAAAACCCGCGGACAAGAATCAAGAGAAACAGCCTGAGAGTAAGAAAATCTTAGTCTAAAGATACTTAATTATTTTTGCTTCATCTGGTGGGCAATTTCAGCGGACCTCAATAGCGATGCCGATGAAATTTCTGTCAGATCAAGCCCTGTTGTTGTATCAGCTAGCGCCCGTAATTTCTCACCGATTGTCTTTTCCCGAAACGAATTGAAAGCGGCCGGAAAGGGATGTGAAAAAGATGTGGAGGAGAACGAGCACTTTGACCCCGTATTTTATAAGAATCAAGTGGCCATGAGACAACACGATCAAGCCAAGCGACCGCTGAACAGCACGCAAGCCGAAGCTATGGTAGAATTGGGCGAATTGGAGGTGGAGGTGATCGCAAAGAAGGTCAGTAAAAACAAGGACATCAGATGTAAATTGACGGTAAAACAACAGGCATACCTCGGAAGTGGCGCGTTCTCAGGTATATAAGAGAAGTTGCAGACCTAGCAGCTTTTAGACGTCTACAAGGGCACAGTAAAGCCAAAGGACAAAAAAGGATCTCAAGAATTGACCGTGGCCATAAAGAAAATCTGGCCGGATCCGTCAAGGGAAGACCGTCAGATCGCGATTCACAGAAAATTGGACCACCAGAATCTGATCAAATTGCTGTATTATTACGTTTGCGTCCATCCCGAGACCAAGCAAACGATGTGGTCGTTGATTTTGGAGCTAATGCCATCGACTGTGGCTCAAGAACAGGGGAAAAGAATGGATCGGGGAACCCTTCTGCCTTCGTTGTACGTCAAAGTAAGCGGTTTCCAGCTATGGATTTGTCGAGGGAAAAAAGGATTTTCGTCAAATATGGCATAGACATTAGATCAAGGCCATAGGTCAATTTCTGAAATGGCGGAAGAAGAAATAATTTTTTTAGAAAGAAAAAAAGGGCAACTATTTTTGGATTACTGTAAGACGCAAGCTGAAAATTTCACAAATAATTTCGGAGATTGTAAGCTTTTTATCATCCATTTTTTCACTGTGAAATTTTTTTAGTTGTTCATGTATCAGACCTTCTGCGGCTTACTGTATTTGGAGAAGGTGAGATACTTTCATCGCGATATCAAGCCGGACAATTTGTTGGTGAACATGGCCTCCGGCTGCTTGAAGATTGGCGACTTTGGAAGTGCTCGTCGCTATCGTCCATACGAGAAAAACACGGCGTATCAGGTGACTCGATACTACCGCGCTCCCGAACTTTGTATGAAATATACCAAATACGATACGACGGTCGACATCTGGGCGGCTGGGTGTATTCTGGCGGAGATGTTGACCAATCGGATCATCTTTTATGGGGAGGACAATGCGGATCAGCTGAAGAAAATCTTCAGAATCTGCGGGACTCCGAATATGGATCAGCTGAAGGAATGTGTCCCGGGGCATGAACTGGACCCAATCATCTTGAGGGACCAGTTTCCGGCTGCCAATTGGTTTAAAATTTTGAAGAGATACAATCGGAACGCGACACAAGTTCACGCAGATATGGTGGGAGCGTGAGTTTTAATAGTTTTATATTATCCATGCCGTCGATTGGTTCCATTATCTCTAAAAATTATGTTCAGAATCCTTCGATACGAATGCAACAAACGTCTTCGTGGCTTAGATGCCCTCAGGCATCCTTTTTTCAATTCTTTGAGGAAACCGACTGCCAAAATGCCAGATGGATCTGCGTTACCAAGCTTGGAATATCTAAATGAAACAAGATAAAGTGCTAAATCTCCTTTTTCAAACTTTATTTCAACAACATAACGTGAGTAATTAGGGGAAAACAAAAAAAAACAAACAACAATAACATTAGACGTCGAACACGCTATTAAAACGGGGATTAGACTGCCTCCGGCTCTTTAACGGACATCAATTTGATTCGACCGTAGGGCTCATCTTGTTCGGATTCAAGTTTCTGCTCTTTCAAAAGCCCTAAGATTAAAAAATTCCAATATTACAGATAAAAATGACTTACATAACAAATTAGAAAAATCCCTGGCCTTTTCACGGGTGGATTGAGGGTCAGTGAACACTTCGTCGAGATGAACAACTGGTTGGGAATGGGCCTTTTCATAAATTCGACTGAAAATAATATCATTTTCCATAAAAAAGGTACATTCTTTGGGCAAATTTTAAAAATCTTACCGATGGAGATCAAATCTAGTCTCCGATGGCGAATTGAGGTGGATGTTGCGTTCTTCGCGAGCTCTTTCTTGAGTAGGAGACTCAAAAATGGTTTGCTGACGAGTCAGAGTCTTCTCTCCTTGAACAATTGCTGGATGTCCAGGAGGAATATTCTCATCATTCAATCTGGACTCATCAATTACATCCAACTGAGGTTGTTCTAATTCACTTGAGCGATGATAAAACGACGGGCCGATTGAAGATCGACGGCGCTCTTCAATTTCATCAAGGTTTTCCATTTGAATTTGAAGCTCATCTTGAGGTGGAACGTTCTCAACATTTTCATATGGATGTACTTGTTCTTCTGCTGGAAATTGCATTCCCATTTCATGCTGGACTTCAGGGATCGGCTCTTCTGGGATATTTCGCTCTTCTTTTGGAGATAGTCTTCCATTAACGGGAGTTGAAAGCCGTGAAATATCATTCAGCAGTTGACGAAGCTCTCCAAGTTCAGCGCGATCCAAAACCTCTTCATATTTGTCGAGAACATCTAAAATTTTTATAAAATAAACTATATAAAACTTACATTCCGGAAGATTGCTGGTCATTTGGAAAAGCCGAGGAACGCCACTTTTGACAGCCTTTGAGGGTCTTTTCAAAGGTTCAATGCAATCAAAAAAGTCTTGAAGTCCATTGGCGATCTCGTCCTAAAAATTCAAACAATAGATACCTAAAATAAGATCCTACGTCGTCCAGGGAAGTTTTCTCGTCATAAATAATTCTGGCATGTCTTCTGGGTCTGCGGGCTGGTGGATTTCTTCGACCAGTCGTATTTCGTGGAGCCGTCTCGATTTGAGGCAAAACAATTCGATTACTCGACTCCAAAAACTCGTAATTCCCATCGATGGAGATATCAACCGAGTTCTCCGTGCGCAACGGACCTGCATCTAATTCGAAAAGTGATGGCTGAACGAACTCATTGATTAATAGGAGGAATACAAGACACCAACCTGATTCACAGTGTCCAAAAAATTATTCCAATCACGAGCTTCTTGATAGGTCGGCATTTCAAAGTCCATCAAAGAATTATACCTAAAAAATAAGGAACAATAAGGAAATGCTTACTTCACTTCGCCATCGTAACTTCTCTCCCTTTCCTGAGGAAACTGCATTTCATGTTCTTGAATAATTTCCTCTTGGACAAACGGAGGAACTTCAGGAAGCAAAGAATCCAAATTTTGTTGAGGATCTTGATACATGTCGCGTCTAAAAAAAGAAAGTGACTAGACTAAAGGTGCACTTACATCAACTCTTGCATAAACTCTTCGGCATCCAGAGGTCGATCATGAATGTCATCGGGAAGAGTAATCTAAAATAAAATAAATAATTGGAAATAAAAGTTACCTGTCGATTGAGTTCCCGATATTCATCATGAGTGAGAATCGACAAAGGATCGCCTTCAAATTCGAGCATCTGCAGATGTCTGCGACGCTTCTTTGGCCGAGTTTCCTCTTGTTCCTCAAGAAGCGGAGGACGTCTAAAATTGTTCAATAAAACCATTAAACAACCAGGACTTGCTTCTTGATCTGTACAACAATCTGCGGCTTCAGCGAATCCAAAAAATGCTCCAGTTTGCTGAGAAAAGCCTCGACCTTCTTGTGATGGGTAACTACAATTCCATAGTATAAAATGGACAAAAGATAGAGAGACATCTTCGTTTTCACTTCATTGCGAACATCTTTGGAGCTTCCCGTCGGAATGTAGCTTCTCAGATCCTGACTAAAACACAAATTATATTACTCTTGGAACTTTTATATTATCCACGATGTTCAAAACTGACCAGTACTTCTCGATATCCACATTTTCCACTTCCTTTTTGCTTACATTACCATTGTGCGCCAATTTCCTGCAAGATTACATAACATTTTTCCGACTTTATCTTACCAGATGAGATAAAATTGCGCATTCTTTCTCTTGAGTATATTCAGTGAGTAAAACATAGTGTTAGTACTGTTCAAGCATCGAGCATGCTCAAATGCGCAACGTGCTGTGCCAAAAACAGACGCCGACCAGTACTTTTGTTATCATAATTTCGTTTCGAGACAAATTGCATCTTCAAAAACGTAAACTGCAGAAGCTAGGGCGCAGCTTTCAAGTCCGGCAGTCTGCGCCCTATTTTCATTTTTTTTGGGAATCTTTTTTTCCAATAACCTGGAAGTGGCGTTTTGGTAGTATTTTTGTGTTTCTAATATGACAGCACGACCTCCACGTGAAGATCCATTTGGGCAGCGTTTTCTGAGGGATGAAGAAGCTGTCTTTGATTATAATGCGTGGGATGGAGTCGACTTTCCTGAAGAAAAACTCGCAGAAGTCGAAGCAGCCTTGGAGAATCAGAAACTTTCAGCGGTGGACGACAAATTGGCCGATGAATTGAGGAAAGATGCTCAAGGGAAGTGGGATTCCTTTTACGAAACACACAGCGACAAATTCTTCAAGGATCGGAAATGGTTAACCCGAGAGTTCCCTGAAGTTTTCCAGTCAACGGTAAAATATTTCTCTATTATTTTTACGTTGTTAGGGCAAAATACGATGTATGGACGTTGGTTGTGGAGTTGGGAACACCACTTTCCCTTTGCTGGCGGCCAATCCGAATTTGTTCATGTATTCAACCGATTTCGCAGCAAACGCCATCGAAATCCTGAAGAAATCGGAGGAGTATAGCGACGATAGATGTTGTGCTTTTGTGTGGGATATTACGGATGGGGATGCAGTATTGCCAGTAGAAGAGAAGAGCCTGGATTACATCTTTTGCGTCTATGTTTTGTCAGCTCTACCTCCGGAAAAAGCTTTGGATGGAGTAAAGAATCTAGTGAGGTTATTGAAACCTGGTGGTATGATATGTGTAAAGGACTATGGCAGGTGTGTTTTGTCCTTATTTTGCTAATGCTTGTGTCAATTTTTGTATTTATTTTATATTATATTACTTTAGACATGATCTCACTCAATTACGATTCAAAAAGCAGCGTTATATCGACGATAATTTTTACTGCCGAGGCGATGGGACTCTAGTCTACTTTTTCACGCAAGATGAGCTTCATGATCTCTTTGAAAAAGCTGGTTTGGAGAAGGTGGAAAATTGGGTTGATAAAAGATTGGTCGTGAACAGGGCGAAAAAGGTGACCATGTACAGGAGGTGGATGCAATGTAAATACAGAAAGCCTGATTGTTAATTGTTGAGAATAAAGGCGAAAGAAGTTTGTTTAAAAAGGGTTGATCTATTTATTTATATTTTACTACGTGCTAGATGTAAAAAATGATGATTTTAGAAAACCTTGTACTACAATGAGGTTGAAGTTTTTTTCTAGAGGTTTCCAGAGACTTGTGAGATACGAGGATAAGTGAATGACAGTTAAATTTACCTTATACTTGAGTTTTAAGTATGAGGTAAATTTAATTATAAAATATGTTCTCGGAACCTAATAAACTACAGTCATAACCGAGAATCTGGTGTTTGTTGACGCCGCAGATTTAGAGCCGCTCGCGCGGACCCGCAAAATTTGAATACCCACCGGAAACGAATGGCCCAACTTAAACTTCAGTCAACAAAGACCCCAATACATATGGCTGAGCGTTGGTGCGGGGTGAGGTGAAGTGCGAAGAGTGCGAGATCAGGTTAAAAACGCTAATTTTGAGGTAAAAGTCGCGACCCCTATCATTTCTCACGCTCCTTTGTCCGATTTCTGAATGATCTGGCTGCTCGGCTTGTTATTACAGGTGAGTTTATTTATTTATAGCGACGTCGTGGTCGGCTATCTGATTACGATACGGGTTGATTCTCGACTTATAGGCTCTTGATCGAAGGGAAATCAAGCAAAGGGGTGAAAATGGGCGTTAATTATATTACACTAGGTGCAGAAAAAGAAATTTTAGATCAAACTGGTGTTCGGGACGAGTGGAGAGTGTGACCCGGACTTGAATAAGCATTGGTATCCGGTGCAGAATGAATCGACAAAGTTCTTTTTTTGTCATCCTACCAAAAAGTAAGTGGATTCGTAAAAAACTTACCTAAAGTTATATAAAAAATGTTGATAATTAAAAATTAAATAATCTTACGGTCTTCAGAGTTTACCAGCTGGATGAATGTGGCTCGGAGAGTGGGATTCAGAAGGAATTTGATTTCCTTCTTCAGAAATGTGCCCTCAGGAACAAGACTTTCAATTCCAATCTCTCCGATAATAATTTGAGTCATCCTCCCCGGCATTCTTTCGGAACTATCCCAAATCTCTCCACAATTGGTCAAAAAATCCTTGGGCGACTCCCAGAACCGCCACGGACGCGTTACGAATTCGACGAACTCCAATGCCCGCAGGGTCGAAATGCCCTAAAACTGAAGGGAAAACCGGTCGAATGCAGTGCTGCCCCAGGGCAAGACGACCCCAGTGTCCTGCACTGTGGCCCTGATGGCCATTTTCGGTGTTCTTTCTTCTCGAAAATCGGCGACAGAGGGATTTGTTGCGAGAAATTGGAGAAGAAACAGATAAAATGCCCGCCCAGGATGGGTCCGGTCATGGAAAAGGATGGAAATGTAAGGGAAATGTGATTTAAAAAAAGTTTCTGACATTATGCAGCTTCGAAATAAAACTGCCGAAGGTTAAATAATCGTCTTTTCGAAAAACAAAAGAAAGGATGACTTTTCCAAAATAAAGTGCGTTTTCTGGGCGCTTTCTGCAAAGTCCGGTCTGAAAACTTCCAAAGATTCTAATAGAGCTCCAAGTTTTGTATCACCCAAATACTATCAAGATCAGCACACTTTTTTGGGATACCAATTTTCACATACTACAATATAATTGAGATTTTGAAATCAAGCGCAATCTCTTCTGACACAATTTTTTCTCCAGGCCCGTGCCTGTAACCCTCGCCGCGTTGGTTCTTGTCGCACAGAAGGGTCGGTTTGTGTTTTCGATGAAGAGCAGGGCGATTTCCATTGTTGCCAAGTGGATATGAGTGAGTATGAGGACGAAGAAGACGAGCTAGAAGCGAGCACAATGAATTATCTGGCCATTGGGATGACTAACCAATTGAGACCACCCAAATATATTGGCCGACCACGCAAATATTCGAAGGACATTGAGGAAATTAATGGGTGTAGAGGTGGGGAGATCCCCTTCTTGGATCAAAATAAAGGCGCGATGGAGTGCACCGCTGATAAGGGTATGATGCATACGTAGACCCTTCTTACTGTATATTTATTTTCATTTTTTACTCTGCTTTTTTATGTCAAACACCTCTAAAATCATAATCATTCATTCTTCCGCACTGTGCGTTCCCCCAAAAACTTTGTCGACTTGCACTGTGCAATTGACTGCACTGTGCAAAATTTGATTGCACCGTGCAATCAAAAGCCCATAACTTGACTGGTCTGTGCAGTCTCCGCAAATAAATTTTTTCTTTTCAGTAACTTGCCCTCCGGGTTTCCAGTGCTACCGATCGCGTCGCTTCCAACGTTACATTTGTTGTGGGATGAACAGAGGTTACTGTCCCTCCAATTCGGCCGTCTTAATGGGTCCGAAACAACGAAAAGTGAGCTGCGGCACTCTTTCCGGATGCCCTGAGGGCTTCTACTGCCACAAGAGTAGTCACACCTGTTGCAGTTTGGAGCCGACTGCTGGGATATGCGAGCAGGGACTGCCTTTCATAAACAGCGATGGAAAAGCGCGATACTGTGAGCAGAGCTGCCCCAAGGGCTACACTTGTACGAAAAGATTTCGGAAAAGTGTCTGTTGTCCCAGCACTGGTGAGTTGACCAATTCATATTACGTTATTCTCGTATTTCAGAGCACGTCTGCAGCCAGCCAGTCAACATTGGACTCCATTGTTTGATCGCAAAATCCAAAAAATTCTTTTTTTATCACTCCGAATCCGGCGAATGTCGTCCGTTTATTTACACGGGATGCTCGGGGAACGACAATCGATTTGAGACCATCCGACAATGTGAAGATCATTGTCATCTGGCCAGTAAGATATTATTTTACAAGGAAAGTACTTTTATGGGGGCTCCTACTTTTTGACGGGACATATCTCAAAAAATCAGAAAAAATGTGCTGATCAAGGATATATAAATCTTAGCTGCCCATTTTAGGTTTTTATGGGTGAAAATGCCCCAAAACTGGCTTAATTTCCCTACAAAAGGCGCAGGCATTCGAAACGATAAAAAGCGCAATCGGTCTCTTCCTTCGGAAGAGAGCGGTGTGGCCGAGTGGTTAGTGCCGTAGTCTGGGAATCAAGAGGGAGGACGCCGCACGGGTTCGATTTCCCTTTTGGGCCGAATCAACTTTTTTTGAAGTTGAAGGTCGGAAAAATAAATTTTTGTGCCAAGAATGATTTATTCCGTCTTAGAAACAAAATAAACATTATTTTAAGCCAAAATAAAAATTGTAAACCTTTGAAAAATTAAGCGAAAAGGGCTTTATATAGGACTTTAAATCAACTTGCGATGGATTTTTCACCCCTAAAAACCTAAAATGGGCAGCTAAGATTTCTATATTCTTGACCAGCACATTTTTCCTGATTTTTTGAGATATGTCCCGTCAAAAAGTAGGAGCCCCCATAAAAGTACTTTCCTTGTTAGACACCTTTTTTATATTATTTTATATTATAGTAGATATTTTTTTTATTTTTTAGGTATTTGCCCTGTTGGATCGGCTCTTCGTTTGGCCAACGGGAACATGGCCACTTGCTCTGAGCATCAGCCATGCCCGCTGGATGAATACAGTTGTCATTCAACAGATAGAGGCAATTTTTGTTGCCCGAATATTGGTATGCTACAGTAATCTTAAAATAATTTTAATGCCGCAAAACTCTTCTATAAGCCCACGAGAGTCACGGGCGTTGATTTCAGAGAATTTCGAGATCTGTCCCGCCGACCAGAAACCTTATATTGTGAAAGGAAGGCCAGTGGAATGTCACAAATCCTCGGAATGCCCGAATTCCTTCGAATGTCATCGTCCTAACTATCATTCCATGGGCCATTGCTGTGCCCAACCCCCTCCTCCCGTCCCCATGCCTTCGCCTTTACCGATTATTCGCAATCTACCCAAGGCCCGACCCATTTATACACCCAGATGCTCAAATAACAAAGCCCCTCTGAAGGCGCCAGACGACGAAATTCAGATTTGTATCCCCGGAAAAGAGCTCGAATGTCCGAATGGGTATTTCTGCGAGCTGGACGATTACCTGGGAAGGTATCAATGCTGTCCAACCAACTCTCCCACCGTCGGATATCAGTCAACTTGCTCTTCCGGCTTTGATATTCATCTGGATTCGGAGGGAGCCCCTGTTTTTTGTGATCCAGAGGAAGTGGTCACCTCTTGTCATAAATTTGGAGAGTGCAAGTACAGTCAGGAGCACGAAAACTTTGTCTGTTGCGCACCAAATTCCTTGGAAGGAATGTTAAAAATCGAAAATAACTCCTCTCCCAAACTGTGGAGTGGAATCCTCCCGGGTGGACATGGCTGTATCTCAGACACCCAGTGTGAAATCATCTTCCCGAATGCCCGATGTGACAAAGGAAGGTGCAAATGCCCGGGGAACTTGAAAGCGTATCAGGGGAAATGCGGTAAGGGAAATTGTTCAACAAAACCTCCGATTGGGACCCACAAACATCGATTACAACCAGAGATTGCCACGATTTCTCAGCGTTCAGAAAAGTAAAAATTTCGTGATCTTTTTAATCCAAATTGCTTGAAAAATACTGGGAAGGATGCGTTGCATAAGATTTGGCTTCAAAAACGTTGAGCGTATGATCTCTGGCACTAATAACTTTTATTTTCGGAAAAATATTTTAAAAAATTTTTTTACACGGGAGCCGGGATTCGGAGACCTTTTTAAATTTTTCATGGGAGCCGGAGCTGTAAATTTGGCCTCGGCTCCGGCTCTGGGAGCTAAGAGCCGGAGCCGAAATTTTGACCGTGACAATCTCTGATTACAACTAACCATCCTAAATAATAACAGTTGTTTTTAACATTGCACAGTGTAAATGTCTTTTCGAAGTTTGCACTGTGCAAAAAGAGCAAAATTTTGGCGACAAAAGGCTCCGTACTTTGTGGAAAGGCTAGAATATTAGCCAACTACTTACAGCGTTGAGTCATAATCGGTGATTGTGTGTAAAATTCATTTCCACAACTTTTTTTTAGATTTCTAGCAGCTAAAAATAACTTTCCTCGTTTCAGAAGCTGATTGTCCGCAAGATTATGCAGAAATCGATGGAATTTGCTTGAAAGAATCAACGAAAAGAACGAAAACTTGACTTTTTACTAATTTGCAGAATAAATACAGTTATTCTTGTGCAAGCTTGAATATTTTTTGAAGACTTATCGTGTAGTGCAATATACACAAATGTACAAAAGAACCAAGGACTGTCCAACCTCGCCAATGAATAAAAAACGAAGATACAATGCGTGCATGTTTCTTTCTTAGGACTCGCGAATTTTGACAACGCGATTTGGCGGAGATTTGAACTTTCAAAAAATCCAGAAAATGCGTAATTTCTGTCGGATTTTCTAGATTCTCGGTGTTCTTTTGCAAAAAATTTGCAGTCACAAAACGGGTTGTCAAAATGGCTACCAAACGAAAGCACGATGAAGACGAGATTGATGTCCCTGAAAAGCAGCAGAAGACCCTGAAAAAACGACTGAATCCACTCGTTATCGACCATTTTGTGGAGTTCTATGTTCTCCAGGAAGATAAGAACACAAGATTGGATGCTCTTTACGTAAGTCAACGTTCCTACAATCTGTCGTGTGTTTAGGCGGTGTCCAAGTACTATTACAACAGATTGCACAACTTTTTTGAAGGATGTGACCTTAAGTTAAATGAGACTTGGGCAAAATTCTGTTTTCCTAATGGCCGGTCCAAAATTGTCTTGCAAAAAACATGTCTTCATCTGCTTGCTCACTCAGAGTTTGCTATTGGTCGGCTCTTTGTCTTTGCAAAGTGTTCTTCCTCGATTTATGACAATAAGTGTAATTGCATCCGGACCAAACCAAAACCAAGTAGGTTGATCATGAACAATGTAAATTGGTTTTTAGCAGCGACTACGATTTTTGAGACAAGACCGGCTTGGCCATGGGTCTATGTGGAGGCGGTCCACATTCTCGATTATTTGAAAACTCCTGTGGTCGTCTTGGAAATGATTCTCAACGATCAGAGGTATGTAATCTAAAACAAAGTACAAGTTTTTACAATTTTTAGAATCGAAGCGTATAAGAACAAACATCTGACAGTGGAACGTCTGGTATTTAATTATGGCGTGGTCAATGAGAACAGAAACAAGAAGAAGCTGCCAAAGTAAGATGATTACAATGTATAATGTATTTTTTGTGGAAATTGTTGATATCTAATTTTTAGAGGTGAAGGGGTCAAACCGGGAATTCGGGAGATAGAAATCTTTGTGTTTTATGACGTAAAAATTGCCACATTTCCGTCAGAAATCGCTCGTCTCAAAAAGATATACCCGAATCTTGAGAAGGCAAAGATTTATGTGACTTTTGTGGTAAGTGTTGATTCGTTCTTTTGGATTTAGGTCTTGAAGAGTTTAATGTATATCGAAATATAGGACTCAAGCTTCTTGGCAGGACGTCCTCCCCAGTTCTTCAACAAGATCTATAAAGGAATTCTCCCAGTAATCGAAGCCGGAGTTCAAGTCGAAGCAACTGTTGAAGGTAAATATGAGGAGATGGGTGGAGTATATGATGAATACTTCCGGCAACTGCTCCATTTTTCCGTCGAACGCCTTATTCCCAACCACAATCATCCGTTTGAATACGCGAGTCATTTTGAAGAACAATATTGCCCATGGCATGAACTCGAATTCAACGGAGCGAAGTGGCACTTCTGTTTTACCGACTGTGGATGCCCGGTGATTGATGATCGTGGAATAGAGTTGTTCAGTTTCCAGTATTAATTTCCTACGCGTAATATTTACCGACTTATATTGTTGTATAAACTTGTTGTTAAGGTTGATTTGCCTTGATAGAATTGGCGTTATATCCGTGTTTATTTTTAGTTTAGATTCTAAAGCTGAATAATGGATTAGTTATGTTTAAAAGAAGTCTTTCTGGTATTTGTCCCAATGATCCCAGTAAGAAATCGAAAGTTACAGTATCCCCGAAGATGAACCCTTGTGTGATTGATTGCTTTATTGAACACTACTTACCTAGGACCCGCTACTATAATTACGAAATTCTTCTGAGGTTATTAGTAAGTGTACTTCCATTTTTTATTTATTATTTTAGATGTCAACACCTAACATGAAGCGTGGAGTGAATAGAGCTTGTGCCGGATGCGAGATTCGAATGAACAATAGGACTGTCAGATTCTACCACCCCAACCGAATCTTTACAATGAAGCTTGGTCATGCTTTACATTTCCTTTCCAACTCTTATTTTGCTGTAAAAAGTATTGGAATTCCCAGCAGTTGCGATTTGACAGAGGTGATCCAAGTGAACACTGAGCAAGGAGTCACGACGATACCGGGTAGGCATTGCAAATGTAAATTGTAAATAGTGAGCTCTTTTTTTAGTCATCACTCGTCTATTGGAAGTGATCAATGACTTGGAAACGTTATTCACAGAGAAACTGAGGGTTATAACCAAACTGACAAAGCAGATAAGGATTAAAAACTTGATACTGGTCAATAATAATTAAGTTGAGATATTTGTATGATTGATTTTTTGATGTTTAGGTCATTTCTGCACTCAACGACCAGCTCGGAATCCCCAGAAAGTACTGATTTCCTGATTGTGGAGAAGATGACTGTTTGGTGGAACAGGCCTCAACTGTATTCGAGCCTCAATGGCCTGCCGACGTAAGTGCTGGACGGTTTGGTGTAATATAACCCATGCTTTTCGTTTATTCGACGTTAAAATGTATTGTACTTTGGTGTAAGATTGTTGGGAGGTAAAGGATTAGCTATTGGGAGAGTAATCACGGTGATTTTCCTCCAAAAATCACTGTCGACGTAATGTTTGTTTGATCATGGCGTAATTTGCTGATGTTTTAGCGGAACTTTGATGAATAAAAGTTTGAAAGAACTCGAGATTAACCTCAAACTGGTACTGTACGATGTTGTGCCAGAAGGCGCTGTATCGAGGCTAAAGGATAATTACGCAGGACTCCAGAAATTGACTCTTCGAATTCAATCTGCGGTAAGGATAATATAATTTTTTCAAATCTTTATCCTTTAGATTGAGTTTTTTGTGAAGTATAACGTCTAATATTGCAGATAGATAACTCGACAGAAGTCTGGGAACGTCCAGGACCGATCCAACTCCTCTTCAATGAGATCCATTACCTGATCAGACACGACGTTCAAGTCGATCTCATTCTTCATGTCCCGATCGAAGAAATTTATGAGGAAAACAACCCATGCGAAGAAGTGCTGGTGCACTATGTCAAACTTCTGATCCCTCATTTCTCTGCCAACGCTCAATTCGCTGCCCATGGAACCCGAAGTGACCAATCTTCGGTCTATTTTAATGTGGAAAGCACCAATTTGAAGGCCCATATCTGCGTGGGAGAGGAGAGTTGTCCCTTGTTGAAAATAGTGGATACCGTATGTATGTTTTAATGAACTGTTTTGTTGTCTTTTAATAAAATCCGTTAAGAACATTACCGTTAAAATATAAATAATAATAAAAATGAGATCACGCTGCTGTCGACACTTCGGAAACCTCTGGATTATTTGATCGTCCAACGGGTAAATACAGTTTGAATTCTGGAGGCAACTCTTCTTCGGTATAGATACGGTCCGCAAAGTAGATTCGACGAATCCGACAGTTGGCGTGGATCTAAAGAAGCCAAGCGTAAAATTGAAAGAGATCGTTTTAATATCTCAAAGATGGCACCAACCTGTATCCTCAATGTCTCTACGTAATTGGTTCCATACGCTCGTTTTACAAAGTCGATCAGATTAAACTGCACTTGATTCCAGCCATCATCCAATCTCATTGGCATGGTGCATATAAATGGTTTGATCCGAGTGGTCGATTGGAAGTTTGACGCTCGGAAACGACGTTTCATACCTTTATCATCCAATACCTGAAAGAAGAAAGTATTACTCCATAAATTAAGAGAAACTTTATATTTCTGACATAGACACCTACCTGAATTTCAAAGGTAAAATACTTCTTAAGATTCTTCAAAGTCATAACAAAGATGGGCAATTTGATGCCGAGCGTCTTCTTAGGGTCCAATGGACATGATATGTAAGTTGTACTATAAATTTATATTATTCATGATGACTAAAATTATTTTTGACGATAAATGCTTACTGATTGGGCAAACTCACCTAACATTAGCTCCAATCACCTCGATAACTAGACTTTGTATTTCATCATCAGTCACTCGTTTTATGTGCCCGTTTCTTACCGTTTTCTCCCATAATTGTAATGGTTTACTTCCCAAACTGTAGAGAACTGACAACAAACCGCTTTGAAAGGTGTTATGGAACATGGAAAGCCCTAAAAAAAGTCTGTATATCAGTCTTTAGTTGTATTTTGACATTGGAGACAACTTCACGAACACTTTTAAAAATAAACTGCACTGTGCGTGTCGTGCCCTAAGGGCAATTAAAATAAAAGTAAGCGAAACCGAAATAAAATACTCGCCCTGAGGATTAAAAGTAGGGCTGAAAAGCCAAGAAAGTAGCGAGGTTGTCTTGACAACAACACAAATTCTTCAGGCATTTCCGATGTCGCTCGGATTCAGCCAACCGAATATCCTGATTAAACCTATGTTTTGAGGTCAAAAACATCTTACAATATTGTTAGATATAATCCATAAAATGCAAAGAAAAACACGCATGCATTAACTACTAATTTACCAAGCTTTCAAAGATTTTAGACACAAAATTTGTCCTGAAGAAATAAGAGACATCAAGTATAATATAATAAATATTCCTAAAATTATTTTAATCAAAAATAATCAAAGATAAAATAAAACCAGCACTTAGCAGCACTTCTGACTCGTATTTTACAAGGAAAGTACTTCTATGGGGTGTGGAATTACCGGTCGAGATATATATCAAAAAATTCGCAAAAATTTTCTGATTCAGAATATATATAAATTAGCTGCCTAATTTTGGTCTAATGACATGTTTTTGTCCTCGGAAGTTTTCTCGCGACACCATGCAAGTGTCTTTTTGACCGTGTTTTTACCAATAAAAAAATTTTGTTTTGTGCTAAAATAAATTCTGAGGCCTTGACAAGCCTTAAAATATCAAATTGGATTACAACTACACCTTAAAAGTAGTTCCAACGTAAAAAATGGGTTCTAGTGTGGCAAAAAGAATCGAACCCGTTTCCCTCGGATTTCCAACCCAGCGCTCTAACCACTCGGCCACACCGCTCTCTTCCGAAGGAAGAGACCGAGCGCGCTTTTGTTGCCGCAGATTTTTTTCCTCGAGAAAAACATTTATTGAAAAAACTCGCTGATAGACCAAAATTAGGCAGCTAATTTATATACATTCTGAATCAGAAAATTTTTGCGAATTTTTTGATATATATCTCGACCGGTAATTCCACACCCCATAGAAGTACTTTCCTTGTTAGAAACTTATCCTTCAGATTTTCTGAAAATAATTTTTCTTTTTCTTTGGCACTTCGTCCTAAATGTGGACGAAATGTCCCAACGCGCCCGAAACAAAAAATTGTTCTAGACGAGCGCGTCGATTCCGAAGAATCTTTCCTCCACAACTCTGATCGGTCAATCTACAAGATGTCGAAGCCGGAGAGAGCTCGAATTGTCCACTTGGCAGCTCAACGAGAGCGGGCCAAAGAGGATATTGAGATGCAGAAGAAGAAGCTGGAGGACGAAAGAAGAGCCAGTAGGTTTTTTAGTATCCTTTCGCTTCCCTAATAGCTTTTATATTTGTATTATGACGTTTGCCTTATTTTGTATTGTAATATTGTAGTAGGCGTCAATGATGTTGTTGTAAACAATGACCTTAGCGTTTATTTACAGTTCAAAACGGCATTACCGACAAATTCACGGCCAATGTGGTGAGCACAGAGGACCCGCTGATGCCAAGCACGGCTGGTTTAATAACTTTGGAGAAGATTCGAGAGCAAAAGATGGCTTTAAAGGTGGAACCAAAGGAAGAATCTAATGGCAATGTTGTTGAGAAGACGGTCAAAGAGGAAGAGGAGAAGCCCATCAAGATTCAGGTATAGTTTTATTTTTCTTTTTTTGATCTGTTGTAGTTTAGAAAAGAGTTTTGTCCTTCGGATTTGATGATGATGGAGAAGAAGAGCCGATTGTCTTGCCAAAGAAGAGGTTGGGTATGAATCCTGATGTCGACACTTCCTTTTTGCCCGATAGAGAACGAGAACTAGCAATGATAAAGTAGGATTTCCCTCAAGGTATTAATTGAGAAGGTATTTTTCTTCAGAAAACGAGAAGAATTGGCCAAAGAATTCAAGGAGAAAACTGAGAAGGAAAAAAATGAAGAAATCAACGTCGCTTTTTGTTATTGGGACGGTTCTAGCCACAGGAGGGATACCAAGATGAAGAAAGGAGCCACCATCTCTCAATTTTTGGTCAGAGCAATCGAAGTAAGTCGATTGATAATGTAATTTTTGTCTCGAAATTTATGTTTTGGTATTGTGGTTGTTGCTTCTCCATCTGTTCGTCCCATTGGCCCTTACTCTAAGCCTAAGAATTAGATTTTCGGATCTCGGCGACGGAATCTTCGGATTCTGACGCTCTCGGACTTCGGTCATTGCCTTTGGGAAAGGGATCAAGAGAAGAGATGAGGAAGAAGTCTTGAGGGCTGTGACGTAATACTCGCGGCATCTCGGCTTTAGACCAAGTCGATTCGATGCTTGATCTCTTCGGAACGGATGGTAGATCAAGTTTTTCATTCAGTTGGGTGCTGGTGTTTTCTTTATAAATGCTGGATAACTGGTGGAAACAACATTTATTTTGCTGTAACATGTGTTCTCAAGAGTTATTTTTTCCTTTGCTGTCGTTAACAATGATTTCACAGCCTAATTTGATATTGCTTCCCATTTCTTGGCGATTATGTACGTTAACCATGTACAATATTTCAGATTCTCCGAAAAGATTTCGCGGAGTTCCGCACAGTCACAACTGAAGGCCTGATGTTTGTCAAGGAAGATCTGATCATCCCTCACTTTTACACGTATGTCCAGCTCTGTTTTGACTTATTGTCAGAGTTTGAAAAATTTCAGTTTCCAAGACTTTATCGCCACGAGAACGATGGGAAAAACCGGACCTTTATGGCAGTTTGACGCGGTCGGAGAGATCAGATTGAGGTCAGAATATAAAGGAGTTTCTCATTTCATTTTTTTTATATTGTACTAGCCGGATATTAGTAATTTTTTCTCTCCTTCAAACGGAAGTTTAATGTTGATAATTTCAGACAAGACGCGGCTCTGGATATTGGGGAGTCCCATCCAGTCAAAGTTGTAATGAGGAACTGGTACGAAAAGAACAAGCACATTTATCCAGCCAGTCGATGGGAGGCGTTCGTTGCCAACAAAGATTATCAAAGAACCACGGTGGATTTGAATGAAATTTAGTGAGACTAATAAATTCGTTGTTACCATGCAACTGTACATTTATTAATATTATGAAGAGAGCTTGATCCTCCGCTCTTCCGACCTTTTTATCGTATCGAATATCATCTTATCAAGTACTGCCACGTTATAAGCGAGCACGAACCGAACTTGATTGTTTATCCTGTGAATCGGGGAGCTCATAGTCTCGGGCCAGATTCCTTCCATCCAATCTATCGCGATTTGGCCTCTGAAGTTTCGGTTTTTTATATTATTCATGATGGGTAAAAACAATTTTTTTAGATGGCCTATATTTTTAGTCTGAGATGAGTTTAACTGATTGCCAGGGATTCCGAAACAATTTCTAGACAATATTAACAGTATAATTGGCCATATTTTTTGCTTCTTACCGTGTTAAAGCTCCTTGCAGTTCCACGGAGGCTTGCATAATCTCGTCCTGCAAAATCATGCCCTCCGGGTCAATGGCGATCCCCATGGCGACCTCGTCGCAATACCCATACTGTCTCTCCACACTCTGCAAGACCGATCGCCCTTTTCTGGTGGCCATCTCAAAGAACTTGGCCAATGGGACATCCAGCCATAAGTGGGCGTGGAAGTCGACCTTGGTGATCTTGCTCTCATGTAGAAATGATTCCCAAGGGATTACTGTAACTGGGCATCTCATCTCGTTTAAAACAATATAGGCGGCCTCTGGATCATGGGCAAAGTTGAACTCGGCCGTGGAATTGGGACACATGTTGCCCTTTCCATAGATGTTTCCTCCCATAATCACAATGTTCTTGGGGTACTCAGCAAATCGAGGTTCTAGTTTCAAAGCAAGTGCGATATTGGTCAATGGCCCCAGGCAAACCAATGTCATATCTCGTTGCTCTCGAAACAAATTGACCAATGCCCATGCCGCAGGCATTTCCGGTTCGTGGCCATTGGAATCGGAGGGCTGAACCGAGGGAAATTCCTCGGGAAAATCGCCGAGGCCATCTTCTCCGAACAAAATCTTCTCATTTCGACGAATGTGATGACTTGTTATCATCGGGTTCGCGGCTCCTTTGAAAATTGGCACCTGAAAAGGGGTTGTTTAACGGCTTTTTTGCAGTCATTGCTCATTTAATATTTATGGGAATGACCTTTTAAATGAAACTTTAAATTCCGCTAAAAAGTCAACAAACATTTTTTTAATGACGTTGTTTACAAAAACAAACATGTACTACTGGTGGTACAGAACAGTAATTGAGCCCGTTATCGGTTACGCGAGGAAGCTTATCGGTTAGATTAGGAATCACCACAATTTTTGATTTTTTGTTGCGAAAATCTAAAAATCCGTCATGATGACACATTCAATTTTTAAGATACGATGGTATCTCTAAAGTTCTTCTATTCTAATTTACCGTTTTACGGGCACGAATCACAAGTTTTTCACATTTCTTATATTGTTTAAGGTCATTAATGGTCTTTTATCGAAAATTTTGCTGTTGACGTGCAACTTTTTGGACTTGGCATTCTTTTCCACCACTCTCCGCTCGCTTGATGAATAGCCGCAGCTCGCCGGACCATCGGTTGTAACATAGCATTGTTTTTTTTCCGTCCAAACCTTCCACTTTAGATTAATGGGCCCATCGCCTGTTGACGTCGTTTTTGTGGTGACCTTTTGTTGGGAATGTCTCAAGGTCCGCAGGGCATAAGCGGCTCTATGTTGCATTAATCTGTTTATCGTCGTGTTTGAGGACTTGTGATGCCGGTAAGGCCGCAGAGAAAAGGAGCTTGCTCGGTCTATTTTTGGGTGTAATCGGCGGAGGAATGAAACCAGACAGAAAATTTAGCAGTTCGGCATGATAAGAGAGGAGGAAGAAGGTGGTCGAGGGCGCTTCTGATTACTCACGGCAGGAACAAGCTTCTATGTAAATAGTAGCGGAATTGATGACTCTGAACTTTCGAGTCCAAGGGACCAAAATCTTGGCGGGAATTTTGAAGTTTTCGCCGAAAATATATACAAGATGTGCCATTTCGCGCGGAATTTTTTTGAAATATGTTGTTTACAGTATTCATTCTATACTAGCAATTCGATATTGTCATCATGCCGGATTTTATAAACTCTTTTTTCACTCTTATTATTTTAGATGATCCAGCCTAAAACTTTTTCTTTGTTTTTTGTGTTTAGACACAATATTAATCGCATTATGTATGATGATGACCTCTTCCGCTCCTTATCTTCGCCATCCCAATAGCAATTGTGGGATATTCAATTCTAGTTTAATGAAAAATTAATGCGGGAAACCGAAGTTTAAACGGAAAACTCACACCAGAAACCAAATTTGCCCTGAGGGTACGGACCACATTGGCCACCGCTTGATCCACCGGCACACAACCAGCTACTGTTGAGATCGCTACTACCTAAAATACGGAATTTAAAAAATGTGGAAAAAAGTTTGAATTTTGAACGAGAATTTTGCAATTTTTTTGTCAAGTTAAAATAGTGTAAGATTATGACTTACTTCGGCCTTTGGGTGCTGTAGAGCCAAGGAGATGGCCCTGACATCGTCCGAAACGCCGTCCGTATCAATGACCAGCCGGACCTTATCCATGAAGCGGCCCTGCTTTCGGTCAGATATCCCTTGATTAGATAAGTGCTCGGTCCGTCCCGTGGCTTATTTGTGTGGGAGATTAAAGGGGGCCTCCTTTTTTGTTCAACTTAATCAAAATTGATAAGGGTTCTGGGAATCAAGTCACAAAAAGGCATCGTCTTTTTGCTCCGCTTTCCCCGCCCCGAACTTTGTTCCAGCGGCCCAGCGTGGGGGGCTGATTACACATGCAGAATCCGTAAAAATAGCCGTCGGAGGTTCTGCAGGAGCGTTCCGTGGAGGTGGAAACGTGAGAATGTTGACAAAATGACGTCATGTTTTTGGAAGTTGGAGAGGAAATTGAGCCCCTTCTTGGAGGGGAGACACCGAGGGTCACTGGCGATCACATGGCTCTGTCCAAAACAGTCTCTGACCATCAATTTGCAATAAAAGTACCCTCAGTAAACTCAGTTTGTGAGAAAAGTACAAAGCAAACAACTCAGTCGAGTTGTAATGGCTCCATTTTCGTTCGAATGTATGGCATTTGGTCCATTGATTCCTCATACATTATTCATCGCCATTCCGTTCGATCATTTTCCAAAGACATTCCCCATCAAAATGCCCTTAGGGAATTTGGCCAAAGATCGGCTGTAAATGATACAACCGTTAACACAAAAGACAACGACTGCTGGAAAAGCAAACCAAAAGCTGAAATCGAGTAGGCGACCTTAGGAAAACAACTGATTTATGAGTAACGTAACAAAAAAAACAACTTAAAACAATAACGTTAGTGTAATAATTTTACAGTCACAACAGTATTCAAGTCTTGTAATTGACATACGGAGCCTCCTCGGAGAGTTTGAAAGCCGTTTTCTCCAAAAATAAGGCGATTTAATTCTGCTACAACATAGTTTTCATCTAAAGTAATATCGGCGGATTGGATAATAAAATATCTAACTTCTACTGTAATGTGGAGACCAGCGCTTCTCCATCGACGAAGGATCAGGGACATGAGCGAGTGGGATGTTTGGGCATTCTAAATATTAAAATTTACAGGGAAGTAGTGCGATGCTCAGATTTGGATGAAACTTGGCACAAATTCAGAATAAAACTTATATGGCGCTTGATCTCAGATGAGAAAAATCTTACCAAAGGACTTGTTGGATAAATCTGGAGCAACAATTTAACGATAAATTTTTTCACATGGGGGAAGCAAGCCCGATATTCGTTAAAACTTTGGAAGTAATCATATTCAACAGGGCCTGTGCAGTCCAATGTCATCATAATTTCAAATTCACTGATGGAAGTTTGGATGGCTCCGCTGAAAAAAATATTTGGATTTAGCGCGAATTATATAATAAACAATCTGAGAGCACTCGTAATTAGTCTAAACTTTTTTTTAAACTACTTACCTTGGTATCATCTTTTTGGCCAAATTTGGATCCCTAAAGTAAGGTAAACTGATTCGTTGCGCGTAAAAATCAGCCGTGATCTGAGCAGACGGACTTCGAGTAGAGTATTCTAATCGTAAGACCTTTGTTCGGACGTTATGAGGGATATCTTTCAAGTGATTTGGGTAACAACTAATCAAATTGAACTCCGAATTGCATTTGAGAACCCTTCCGAATAAAAGCAACTTGAATACATCATAATCCAGCCTTGAAGTAACTGAATGATCCATTTGGAGCACTAAAATACGACAAAATTGCTTATTTTAGATGATTTTTAAAATTTGTTACCTAAACTTAGATAAGACAATAAAAATCAGACCTTTCACGCATTCTAGTGTGGAAACCATCTTGTTTTTTAGCTTGTTTCGGAAATGCATTGAGAGATCTAACGAAGAAACGTAAAATCGAACCAACAGATGCAAAATTAAAGTTATCCTTGAGTCCATCACAATTTGGTTTCCATATTTTGTCAGAATTCGCACTGGATTCCAATTTGCACAAAATTCGAGATGGCTGTTATTCAGCAATTCACAAATTGTCTCCAAAAACGGCTTTGAAACACCCTAAAACCGGGGAAATTACTTTGTGGTAGGTATCAATGTTCTAAGAAATTAAACGTTCTTAACCAAACCACTTGCCATGACTTTGATAAGGAGTTCATCGTATACATCTTCGAATTTGCGATCGTTCCATCGAAGGAGACAATGAAAAAGGAAGCATCTTCTTTGTCTTTCCATAAGTCGAGGTCTGGGCTTGGACCAGACCAGTTTTTCAAAAATAATACTCTCGTCGGTGGTGTCCAAGATGATCGTATCATCGGGAGAGACTACAACACTCTCCTCCATCTTTAATCTCCATCAAAACCAGAAAAAAATAAAATTTGTGTAAAAAACGAAAATTTGAAAAAAATCGATTAAAAAGTTGCGTAATGCAAAAACCGTTGGGCAAAAGTCGCGACTTTAGATGGTTTGGTAAGTATATACAACTTTGAGAAGCCTAAATAATCACGTTGAAATGTGAATTTCCATTCGAAATCATTCATTTTCTTGCCTGAGACAGCTAAAGGCCGGTTGTGGCAATGCTTTCGCTGTTACAAAATGTAAGTTCCTTCTCCACATCATCATCCACCGTTTGTTTTACAGTTAACTCAAACTCCATCTCCGGCCGTGGACAAGCCAAGTCATCCGGATTCCTCGGAGACCGTCTACATTTCCGCTTTGGCCCTTCTGAAGATGCTCCGTCATTCCAGATCGGGTGTTCCGATGGAAGTAATGGGACTGATGCTGGGTGAATTCGTCGACGACTACACAATCAGTGTGCTCGATGTGTTTGCAATGCCTCAGTCGGGAACTGGAGTGTCAGTGGAAGCTGTGGACCCGGTCTTTCAGACCAAGATGCTGGATCTATTGAAGCAAACTGGAAGAACGGAGATGGTCGTGGGATGGTATCACTCCCATCCCGGTTTCGGATGTTGGCTTTCTAGTGTGGATGTGAATACTCAGCAGAGTTTCGAGGCGCTCTCGCCCAGAGCCGTCGCTGTTGTGATTGATCCTATTCAGAGTGTAAAGGGAAAGGTAAGATTGGTTTTTCGGTGATAAAACAATGTTGCTCTTGAGTAGTGGCGAAGACGATAGTCGAGCCGTTCTTGTTTTCCTGTTTTTTGAGCTTGTAAAGTATATTTTTCCCCACTAAAATCGACCTTAATTTAGGTCGTAATCGATGTCTTCCGATCCATCAGTACCATGGGCTTGAACCCTGGCCGGGCGTTGGCTCCCACTGCAGAGCCTCGACAAATGACCTCAAATTTGGGTAAGAGCCATGCTTTATCTACCCATTCATTTTCAAAAATTTTATGACCTTATTTTATATTATCCATGGCCTTTTAAAAACCTTTTTTTCTCAGGTCACTTGGTCCGGTCAAGTTATGTCGCTCAAATGCGCGGCCTTGGCTCCCGCTACTACTCCCTCCCCCTGTCCTACAAGCTGAGTTCGTACGCCCAGAAAATGCTTCAATGCGTCCACAAGAAGGACTGGAGTGTCCCCTTCCATGGCCTCGCCTTTTCGAAACAAGGTCAAGAAAACCTGGAGACGGGAAAGGAGATGCTCAAGATGGTCAAAATGTTCACAAAGGACATTGAACTGAATCAGGATGTCACCAAGGATGAGGCTCAAATCAAGGCTGTGGGAAGATTGAATCCGAAAAGGAGATTGGAAGATCTGAGTCGGAAATTATTGGAGGAAAACATCGTCGGACAGACCAGAAACGCCATCAATTCGGCTGTTTTTCATTAAACCTTACTCCTTTTGGCTTTACGTTGTACTGGAATAAAATTCTTTCTTTGAATCCTCAATTTCCGCGACTTTTCATTTTGCAGCTTGCGCCCGACCTTTGCGCAGATTGCGAAAAAAAATAATAAAAAATTTTTCTCGCGTAAAAAGTCTCGAGAAAAAGGTCGAGATCGCAGTCGATAACTCGTGTTTTTGCGTAAAATCTTCCTTTTTGAATATCTTTTTCGTATATTTATTAATTTATATTATTTTAGCTCGGAATGAGCACTATCGGACTTGGCGATTTGGCCAATGAAACCTTGGAGACAATTTTTCAATACATTCCAGCTGAAGATGTCTGCACAAATATCCGAAATACCTCGAGGAAGCTTAGAAATCTCTCGTATAGTCCTGGTTTTTGGCATAAATATTTGAAGGTATGTGTTTTATTGATTTTGGTTGCTTTTGAATTTAGATATAAAACATGAAGTTTTAGTTTGAGTTTCAATATTCGCCCATCCAACGGCGAACTTTGGATGCAGATCCAATGACAAGGGCGTTAGCGATTGAAAGAGAAAAAAATCGGTGGATGAATAATAATGGACTTACCAAATACAAATTTGGAGTAAAAAATATTGGAACCATTGATGCGCTAAGGTTGCACAAGACGAAAAGTGGTCAAAGGTTGGCTGTGACTGGGTCTCGAGATCGAAAAGTTGTTTTATGGGATATAAAAAAGGTGGCGGAAAGGGAAGACCAAGAAGAATGGTGTATCGACTCGGGAGAAGTCCAAGGTGGATGGGTCTATGGTTTGGAAGTGTCTGATGATGATAAAACTGTATATAGTTGCGGATTTGATTACTGTTTACGACAACATGAACTTACAGAAAGTGGGTTGAGAGTGAGTTTTATCTAAATTTATTTCGAGTGTAATATAAGAAAATAATGTCGAAGTTAATGTCCAATGTCCTGAAAAGTAGTCGGCAAAATTATATATGATATTTCCAGGAGACGGCAAGTATGAATTACGGGCAAATTCTATTTCGAACCGTCCTCGACAACAATCTTTTGTATATATCGACGCTAAAACAAGGTGTACATATGGTTGATCCGAGAGTTGGATTATCGCCTGTGAGAACCTGCAAAGACAAAATTGGATCTCTCATCTTGTCGATTATGGCTCATGATCCTTTGAGGAATGATCTCTTCGTGGCACATGGTCAAGGAAAATCCACTCCCATCGCACAAATCGACAAAAGAGAATTCAGGTGGGTTAATGAAGGAAAATATGGGTGGCATCCAGCATTCTGGGCATGAAAAGTTTAGAAATTATAAAAGTTTTATATTGTACATGACAAAAATGCATTTTCAGAGTCTTAACTACATTTCGGTTGCGTGAAGGTGAGGCTTGCTCCTCGTTAGACGTAAATCAAGACCATTTACTGATCTCACTGAAGAATGGAGATGTCTCTTACTTCAATCCAAAGACTATAAAGACAGATTTCACTTGGAAGGTCGAGAATTCATATGAAGTCATAAATAATATCACAACCAGGTGCTCCAATGGAGTCGTATTTTACTCCACTGCCTATGAATTGTCGGCTTATATGCCGGGACGAAAACCTCAGCTTTATGCAAAGATCCCTTGCAAGGATATGATAATTAATGTAAGGGTCAAGTATAATATAATTTGCGATATTTTAGACGGAATATTTGGACGGAGATCTCGTGGCTATCACTGGTGATGGGAAGGTGCAGTTTTGGCCAAAAGAATTTGCAAATTCAACAGAAAATCAACGTGCCTTAAGGAGTATTAAGGTCGAAGATCATGTATAATATGATTTTGTAATTATTTTTGGTTTGTATATATTGTGAATATTTTTTGCTATGTTAGTGTATTAAAACGTGCAATTCTAAAGTCTCAAACAAGGTGTCCAACGTCCAGATATAGTTGAGTCCCCATATTTCCATAATTTTTTTGGCGCGGAGCCCTGGCTCTTGTCACGAAAACACCCGGCCCGACGTTGTTGCCCTCCACAATTCTCCTGGCCCCATTTGTGGCCATAATCTAGTTTTTGGTTCCGGTTTAATTCATTTCCCGTCAGGCACTTAATACGAAGTCACCTTGGCAACCGGATCGTGTGCATTCCAATCCACCCGGTTCGGCCGCCATTTCCATTAAAATTAGCCGCAGGGCGTGAAGACGAAAGGAAAAACCGGCTTTGATTCGAGCAACCGGAGGCTTCGGGGGTAATTTGCAGGTGGCGGAGTCGGTTTACAGTATACTTTTGAAAGAGAAATTTGAAATTTTTATGTTGGACTAGATCTTGATGAAGAGTAAGATAGATTTTGGGTATTTTGATGCCATTTCTGATCTACCGAAGTCACGGTTTTGAATTTAACGGGCCTGAGATGAATTTTCATATAAAATCTAAAGTTTTATTCGCTTCTAAAGTTCTAATATTGTACTTGATGACTAAGGAAAGTATCCTCAGTGGGACTCTTCAACCTACCTTCGAAGTCTGCGAATCTCCCCTAAAATGGCTCACATAAAAACTTGCGAGAAATTTCTGAATCTTTTTGACGAGAGAATGGAAATTGAAAATGAGAAGAGATGGCCAGGGATTTGTCCCCATGACCTTATGAACTGCTCGAAAAAAATATTTTTTTATTCTCCAGCCCTTCAATTCTGCTGACCCAAAAATCTCCGGACCGAGACGATTCCGGAACCGCGAGAATTCCGGCGGAATAGTCCATTTCGGAGATTTTATTTTCTTTTTTCACCAGGTAAAAATGTTTTAAGCTTGCTCCAAGTGCTTATAAAAAATTATACGTTGTGAATTCAGGATGAAATTGCGACTATAAGCCAAATTTTTTACAACTCTTTAAGCTTATTTTAAACTTAAAACTGCTTTTTATATTTTTGAAGCTTATTTGTTTCAAACTTAACGTCACCGCTTCGAAAAGACCGCCAGTTTACCCTATTTTAATATATTTAAATTCCCTAAACGTCCCGATTTTTTGACGCCGCGGCATTTCCGGAATTTGGACACTTCCGGCAGGCGGAATGGTGACACTTCCGGAATACGGAGAAGTGACATTTCCGGAAGCGGGGAAAAAAGAAAAGGTACGGCTTTGCACTGCCATCTAAACTATACATCTGAATGGATTTGATAAGATTTACTCTTATCAATTCTGATAAGAACTCGGCCCAAGTCGGCAGGGAAAAAAGTCTCACACGTGGTTTCATAATCAGCGACCTCGAAAATCCCTAAATCGAGTATTTTTAGAAAAAAATACTACTTACTTAACAGTACTATTTACGAAAAAAAGTAACAATCGAAAAAAAATGAACCAACTTTTTGAGATTAATAACAGTAAATCCATCCAGATAAATAGTTTAGATGGAAGTGTTAGCAAGAAGATCGTCTCTTCCTCGAAACAAAAGATAAGGATTAGGCCTTATCTTTTGTTTTTTTCCCCGTTTCCGGAAATGTCACTTCTCCGCAGTCCGGAAGTGTCACTATTCCGCCTTTCCGGAAGTGTCCAAAATCCGGAAGTGTCGTGACGCGGATTTTTTGGACACTTTCGGGCCTGAAAACCTCTATTAAGGCGGAATGTGAACTAAAACTTTCGCATACGTCATAAAAAATTACAGGGTAAATTTTTGTTAGGTTTTTATCATAATTTCTGCATTTTCCTTCCTTCGAGCTTTGATTCATTGAACTTTCTGATTTTTTCAAAGAATTTTGTGCTTTTTTTCGAGTTACAGTAATTTTTGGGCCTAAAACTCGTCACTCCTCAACCATTTCTCCGTATAACTTGTTTTTCTCTTGTCCACAGTGTTTGCATTACATTTGCATATTCGGAAACCAGCTCGAAACATTCCCTGAGGCGGTAGAAATTAATTAGAAAGGTCATAAGATGTCCTTCATTTTGAGCCATACGCTTCTTCCGGGAATTTCCGGCCCGAAGAGGTGTCAGAGACGGGAAACAGGAAGATGGATGAAAGAAGATGGTCCGTGAGAATCCCCAGAATCCGGAATCAGTCCCCTCGCCCGGTTTCGCATCAGTAACGAGCGGGGCGCTTATTCCGGTTCGGGGATTTCCTGGGAAGCGTTAGGTAGGTTTCGAACGTTGTCAAAGGAAATTGAAAAGGAGCTATCGTAGTCGGTGGCTAGTATAACATGAAAAAATGGCTGTGAACTCGACTTCGGATCTCCACGCAGGATTCTTGACGCGCGAAAAGCATCTTTCCGGATCCCGAAACAAGTTCGGTCGAAAGTTTCCATCTCGAAATTATTAATTTCAAGCGAGTTCTCATGTTTTGACTATAAAAAGATCGCAAGTGTAATGCAACTTGTAACTTTGTTGGAACGAAAGCGGAATTCCAGGAATCTCTGCCGCGATTTTATTGCTTTGGCGTATGTTTTGCGGAGTTACAGGTTCAGTTTGCGCGAACGTGATTTTTCAAAAAAATACGTATGTCATCATGACGGATTTGGTTGAAAAAAGTAATAAATAGAACTGTAAAAATATGTCCTAAAGGTCATTTTAGTACTATTCGGTTATGATTTTATTTTTTTACTCAAAGAATATTATTATTTTTACTTTTGATATCTGAAGGTCAAGTGTAATATAATAAACTGCAGTTTTGATGTCGCATATTGATTATATGTGTCTCATAAGGTCTGTAAAAATCCAAACGCTGTTTTATACTCTTAAAGTCGCACTTAAAACTCATTCTTTCTTACATTACCTACGCGAATGCCACGTCTCATATAACTTTTCCCTTCCCAGCACGAAACCCTTTGATCGTAATCCGAATCTGCTATTACAATCGGAAGATCGCCTCTTCCTCGATTGAATATTCTTCTCCGAAGATGATCCCATATCGAATATTCGGTTCCGGCTGGTTTTTTTCACTTTTTTTTCACGCGTTTTCCCCTCTCCAACTTCCGTTACCCCGGACTTCAAGCAGCGTCGCAGGAAAAGGGAACTGGAATCGGTTTTCCCTTCGCGCGAGACGTTTATGGAGGCGATCCGGATTGAAGAAGATCCACGAGCGTGTTGTTGTTGTTTCTAATTGCGAGAAGACATCTTTTTTATTTTTTGGGCGATCGGAAAAAAGAACTTGAACTTGATCTTCCGGAGAACGGTGACTGCCGCGTTTTAGCTTTACGGGTTTCGAAGGCATTGCTTTATTTCGCGCTCACTGGGTAAACGGTAGACGAAATTTTTTGAAAATTATGACTTCAATTTATATTGTACATGGTAGAAGTGAAGGATATTGCTCAAAATTTTTGAATCTGCGTTCTCACAAATATGTAATAAATTTCATTTTGATTACTTTAGGCTCAGCAAGTACCCAAACTGTAGATCCTACGGTAATTACATAATTTTTTTCGTCACCAATTGCGATTACGGCTTTTCTAGATTTTCAAAATTTCGATTCCACTCTTTCTTGAGTCATCGTTTCGGATGTTGATTGCTGGACCTCATAATTGACAGTACTCTATAAGACGTCATAAACCATCTTTTATTTCGTTTTCTTATCTTCTTCCCGTTCAAGCAAAGATAAGCTAAAAATGAGAAGCTATGGTTTTGTTTTGAGGTATTAAGGGGGATTTCGGCAACTTTTCGGCCACGGAAAGACCTTTTGGCCTCACATTGAAGGGCAATGGTAACAAAAATTTTACTGCGGAAACATAGTCCAATATATTTTTTTTAATTTTAAGCGGGAAATAAGGACAAGTCGAAACCGGATCACGTTGATCGCGGTCTTATTCATCCCCTCCCTTCTCCTTCTGCGTTACGGCCCATAAATTGCGAAAATATCGTCCGAATTTGTCGGGCGACTTGAGGCCGGAAGAGAGAGAGAGACGGGGTTTCTCCCGGAACCGGAAACAGGGTCGGAAAGCGGAATCAGACGCCACCTCAAGGAATGGGGCCCAAGATTTCGAATATTTCAAGTGCTTCGAATAGTTCGGAACGACCGATCCTACCGTGCCTCGCCCCATGAGGGCCTTTAATTAACGATCGCTTATCGCTTCCGGCGCGCTTATCGCGGAGGCACACCTTGGTTGCCGGAAGTGTGTGTGACTCGGGGGAAGGCTGCAGACATCCGGCGACGACGCCCCATAATCCTGCTCTCAATTAATTCGGCCGGAAATGTGCGGACCTTCCATGTATAATATAATGTTCGGGAGTCATTTATCAGGTGGCCCGGAGCCGAATGAAGGGGGGGGGCATTTCTTTGGGCCTTCTGAATAGATATATTCGAATAACATTCGCGCGTTTATGCAGAATATTGGACTTGAAATGGAGGAGGCATAAAACTTTGGTGGACCCAAATAATTCGGGGTTGCAGGAATTGCTTGGGTAGATACCGTAGTTCTACAGTGTGTGGAGGGTCGGAGATGGGGTAACAAGGCTTTCGAGCTTTACAACTCTCAAATCGCGCGACTTATTTTGGTTATCTTATAGCAGACTCCAAGATAAATTTAATGGGATTACGGTAAATTACAGTGTCCCTGAAGTACAGAAACTTTTGCTGTTTTATTTGATAGATCTGTTGGATATTTATTTCACTTTCTCTTTTCTCTAGGGCTGGCCGCCCTCACTTGCCATTACCATAACCCTTGGTCCTGTTTTTGCATCTCAAGTCTCAGATAGGGCTCTAATTTATCCCGGACGAGTCCCTCGTTTTTGGATCATTTCCTCTTCCTTCAATCAGGGTCCATCCGATCGTCTTAGAACGGCGTCTCTGATAACTCCCGTGAAATTTGTTTTCGCGGCAAAGTTTGTCATGTTGATGGTCGCCTCCTCGTCCTCGTCCTCCTCCTCTCATTTCTCGTCTTCTGGGCCCATTTCACGGCCAAGTGGAGCCCCGAATTAAGAGATGAAGAGCGAAAGGAAAGGAGAGCGGATTTCCTGAGTTTGCGAAGATATGCCCTGAGGAAATAACGCCGAGGCGTTGGGGGGTCGGGCCTGCTAATGAGTGCGCACCGGAGCCGAGGGCCCGGATTCCGGCGCCGGATTAGAACTTTTTTGAGGCGAGAGAATGACACGTCCCCCCTTCTTTCCGTGGTGTTTCATGTCACGCCGAGGTTTTGGCGAGAAGGAGAACATCCACAACTTCATATGGCGCTCGTTTCTCCCGTTCTGAGGTGTTGGATGGGCTCATTTGGGCGTTTTATAAGTCATCTTATCATAAGTGATGGTTTAGTGGATTGGGATAAACTTGCAAACAATGTGTCGTGATGACATCTTGAATGGAGTAGGTGGCACCATGTTGGACTCTGCCGGGTTAAAATTTCCAATGTCGACTAGGATTACTGTAAAAAATGTTTTAAGACTTCTGGCACGATGACGAATTTTCTAGAATTCCGGTCTGGCTTCCCCATCACAATAATTTTCAGTCGATACTACAGTAAAATACGGTAGGGCGACCTGTTTGCTCTAATTGGTTTTCAGATTTTATTTTTTCGCCTGTATTTGTACCTTATTTTACCTTGTGTAGCTCCTCTTTTCTTGACCGCGCTCCATAATTACACATTACACCTTCTGTAATCTCCCTGCAATTAGCCAAACCATCCCTCCTAATAATCTCCTCTTGCCAACCCTCCTCCCGCTCTCTGCTCTCCGTTTCATCGAAAGTTCGTATCTTTGGACCGGTAGCGTCGTATAACATCTGCAGCCTTTTCTACCGGCATGCCCTGCGGCCCTTCATAATGCAGGAAGGACCTCTTAATTCTGTCGGCCCGGGCAACCGAAACCCCGCCCTTCAGAGACCTTTCGTTTTCGGAGTCAAATAATTGGGGGGCCGCCCGTATTTATTACAACTCTTACACCTCCGGCCGGTTACACTCGAATTAACGAGAAGAAAAGGTGTGATTTGAGGGAACCGTTGGGCCAAGTAAGACAATAGCTGTGGTAATAAGGCCCTTGGATAGTGTGGAAATAATTAGAATCTTGGGAATGGAGACGGATTGAATCAAAGTTCACCTGACGATGTGAGATATTGTACATGACATATCGGTCAGTGTGGATGAAATAGACAAGTTTTTGGTGAAGCTCAGGCTACAGTAATCTTTTTTATGAGCCTAAGACAATCGAAACGTCTTTTTTGTTCACTTTGTCGTCAGTTTTGGGCAGTATATTGCGCATGATGACATAGATGGCTAGTATAATATCAGCCCCGTTTTTGGCTGGCTAGGGGCCCCAACTAAGGCAAAACCGGTTCTGTTATAAAACTCGAGCTCCATACTTCCTATTTCGCCGCGGTTTTCCTGAGTTTTATATCAATTTCCGCGACTTTTCTCGTATGTTACTTATCCCTTCATCTATCCTAGATATGGTGGATATCGCGAACAATGAGACCTCACAACCCTTTGATCTCTTCCTCAACATTATTGGCACCAACAAGCTCTTAGACACGACGACCGCTTCGTCGCCACCTCCCCGCCGACCTCAACAAAGATCACGCTTTGCTTCCGGCGAATTCCCAAAAAGTTATGACCTGAATCAACCGGCCAAATCCTGGTGGCGCTACTTTCAAAAGCAGACCGAAACCAACACAGCAATGTGCTATACTTGTGGAGCGGTGTTTAATCGAGGTCCCAAGCAATCGACGACCTCTTTAAGTCATCATTTGAAGATGTACCATCGAGAACAATTTATCTTCATTCAGCAAGCAAAGGATGATGACATAAAGATGAACAAGGGAGGAAAGAAAGTGAAACCAAAACCAAAGGTCGAGCCTGAGGATCTGGAGAGACAACAGGACGAGGATAATCAGCATTGGGGAAAGAAAAATGGGTTTAACATATCCCTGATCAAGGCTGTCAGAAGTCGCCCGGAAATATTCGATGTGAAAATGAGAGCCGGCTCGGATGAGGACTTGGGGACAATCTGGGAGAGTGTTGCGAATGAGATTGGAGAGGGAGTTACAGGTAAGGGTTTGAAGATATTGAGCTAGGTCATCATGGATAATGTAAAATAGATTTTAAACTTGGGTTTATTCAAGTTTTTGTCAAAGTTTCTTTTTGAAAGTTATTAGCCCTGCTGATAAGAACAGCACAAATATTGTTGCTCAAAACTGTCACTTGATAAAGGCAAAACTTATGTCATCATGGAGAATATTTTTGAACATTCTAGAAACATTCATTTTTTACTGTCAGAAACAGAATGTTTATACAATTTTTGATCCGACCACTTGCTGATCAAGTAGTCATAATAATTTACAATCAAATTTTTCAAAAATATATTTTGCTAGACGAAATTACTCAAATTCTCATCCTCTGGGACATATTCCTCTCCAGACCTAACGCCTTCAGTTTCAGTTGAGTCAGTGAAGAAACGTTGGCTTCAAATCCGAGATCGCTACCGAAAAGAGCTTAAATTTGCAATCCGCGATAATTTTGCCTACGAACCAAAATGGCCGTATTTTTGGGATCTCGGATTTCTGGACGAACACCTCCGAGATACCGCGGAGAGAACGAATGTTGGCGTCAGACCCCCGGAGAAAAGAAAGAGCGAAAATGGAAATAACAATGGTAAATTGTCATGATAAACATATTCTAATTTTTATATTACTCTAGGTAATCACTCTTCTAATCATAATTATTTTAGATTTCCAAAATTTGCTTGACGAATCGGCCTCAAATCTCCTGACTAATATTTTCTCGGCTTGTGCCCAACAGTCGTCACCAGATTCCGTCGATAATGAGGCCGAATCCACGGATTCGGCAATCGCATCGACTTCGGAAAATGATGCCGATGAGAATGAGCAAAAGCCAGCCAATATTCTCAATATTTCCCATCTTTTACATGAGAAAAACGATGATCAGGCTCTGCTGGAAGTCCCTTCTAAAAGACCACGGAAATCGACACCCACCAGATCGAAGCCGATCGATGATTTGGAGGCGGATCATGGCCGTTCTTTTGATTGGCTGGAGGACGAGGACATGCTCTTCGGGAAGATTGTGGCTCTCAGACTTCGATCATTGCCTGCTGCGACTAAAAAACAAGTAAGGACCCTATTCATGGCAATAATAAACAACCTATAATCAACATTTATATTATCCTTGCTTAACTTCTATTTTCAGATCAAGATCTCGATCGAAAAAATCTTCGAACGCCATGAACGCGGACTCAGTTGAACGCTCGACCTCACTCTACATTTCCCTTTCCTATCCCGGTATCTTTTTTACCTACTGTAACATATACCCTAAAATCATTTCGAATTACTGTAAGCGGCTCAAAACTCTACAAAAACACTCTTGATATCATCCTTCTCCATTGGCTGTATAAATCTGACAAATAATTTATTGTTAATAAAACTTATTAGTAGTATTCTGGTTATGGTTGACTAAATACCGAACAATACAAATTTAGGGTGAAATACAGTAATCTTGGCTTTTAATTCTAACAGTTCATGGTATAAAAAGTCATAAACTTCATTCTACAGTAATCAAAATGCTTAACTCTACAGTAATTTGCTAAAAAAGAAGTAATTTTAGGATATAAACGGGCAAAATAATGAGAAAAAGACCTAAACCAAGGAGAACATGGAGCATAATCCTTCGCAATATAGCCCATTCCGCCATATGACAGTACTACTCCCTGGCTTCTCTGCAGACCTTCTGAAAGACATTTGGGAAGGCATCTTGGCAGTCGTATGTTACTCTCAACCAGTCATACAAGGTGTTGTCAAACATCTCCCAGAACTCTGCAGCTGTCATATACGTGTCCGCATACAACATCTGAGCCCCTTTCACATCTCGAACGAACTTCTCCAGCTTTCTGGTGGTCTCTCTTGGATCGTATCCCTTCCTTTCTGCATTTCCATATACTCCAACATCAACAAATAAAACGTTGGCCCCGGTTCGATTTCTTAGTAATCCAGGCATGGATGGGAGATTAAACGGGCACAACCAGATCGGGTAGCATCCAACTTCCTTATCAAACAGGTCGACCGAGTCTTCGAGGGCAGTCAGTGGGACCAGCATGTCTTGGATTATGTGATGACGATTGTAAAGACGTCTGATTGGAGCTGGAGTTGTCAACTTCAGAAGCGAAACTTTTGGTGGGAGAGCCCATCCGAGAAGGTACCGGTAGATTACATTGTTTCCAAATGGAATCAGATCCTAAAATAGACCCAAAATTATATTATTCATGTCAGAAATTGATATCAAGTTTCAAACACTCACTCTCAACTCCCAAAATATGCTTTTAGAATGCCGATGGTAGTAGTCCCTCAATGGGATGTACTCCGTAACCTCCTGAAATATCAAACATCAAATTTTGGACAAAAAATTACATTACACATGACACTACTTTTTACACTTTTGACAAACCCACTTGATTTTTGTTGAGGATGTTCTCGACGTGCTTGAAGAACCAGGGCTTATACCATTTGCCAATCGCGTTCAGAGTTCCATTCTTTGGGGGCTCCTCGGCGAACTGGCCACTCATGATAACAGCCGACTCTTTATTATACAAGATACCCTCCACAAATTCGTTGGATGGGGTGGTGGAAAAGTCGCGAAGGACGTTTGTGATCTCCTGCAAATATTACATTACATTTTAGCATTTTCTTTTTTTTATTGAACTCCACAAAATTTCACTATTCATGGAAAAAAATATAACAAAATAAATGCAAAAAATCTTACCGCCAACCCTCTAACCGGTTTGTAATGCAATTTGACGTAGGGTTTACAAGGAATGATCTTGATAGTCGCCGCTACTAGGAATCCGAGAGTCCCGTGACTCCAGGGAATCCCGTAGAACAGACTTTGGTGATCCGAACCATCTTTTCTGGCTATAACCAACTCTCCAGTAGCCGTCACAATCTCGAATTGAAGGCAAATGTGTTGGAAGAGGCCATACTTCCTTCCACTTGACTCTACTCCACATCCATTCACCATTCCTCCTACTGTAAGATCGTCCAGTTCTGGGACAATGGGAAGAGTGTAACCCAAGGGAATCAGGAATCTGGTCAATTGGCCCATTGTGACCATTGGCTCCACTCGAACTGTGCGCTTTTCGGTGTCAATCTGAAAAAATATTAATTTCATTAAAAAATCGGTGCTTTTAGGTAGTATAATAGAATTTTCAGTAACAAAACGAGGTCAGATTGGGCCTGAACCTTACAAAGAGCACCGTGCTACAACTGGAGATCAAGAAAGCCCGCTTTCCGTTAAAAAAAACTCATATTATTCTTACCTCCAGGATGTCCACCAGCTGATCCGTCTTGATCCCGAGCATCCCCTTCTTATATTTCGGAAATCTGAAGCTCATAGTCAAGAATCCAGCTCGAGCTGTGCACAGCTTCTTTTTCCTCCCTCCATCGTTCCATTCACGGATCTACAACAACCTTATATTACACTAGGCATCAGCTCTCACCTGCTTCTGAATAACCGCCACTTTCCGATCATGCGCCTTCGGAGCCGAATTCAACTTGAATATCAAGTAATTTCTGATCAGATAGTAGCCATCGTAGAGCAGACTCGCCGGTAAAATGAAGAAAATCACAAAAATCCATCGAAATCTGAAGAGAAACCATTCCAGAAACTGCTCCGACAATGGAACCCCCTGGCTTTTACCCATTATCACCTGAAAATGATGACTTGTAAACTACCGAACCATCAAGAACCTCTCGAATAACACGTTTGGCCAAAATTATTTTATATTATACTTGACATTTTAGATAACAAATTCGTCAAAAAATAACTGATACGCTTTCATCTGATGAAACATGGAAGAGATCGTTCTAAACTTTGCAAGACTTAGGAAAAACAATGCAGTAAATGTGCACAAAGATTGAAGAAATAATTGAAAACGAAGAATTTTGTTATCGTTGATAAGTGATAACAAAAAAGGGTAGATTATGGAGTGGAACGGACCTTCTCAGAACCAAGGTCAACATCCAAAAGCGTATGAAAACTATGGCAAATCTTCCTCATAATCAAAATTTTTCTCTTATGCAGATTTTTCTTTTTTTCGAGAAAAATAAAAAAACAGAACTTGCAAGTTGTTTCTCTCTTGATAAAATGGGTTGATTAGCTGTTTACAAGCTGTCATTGTCGTTTTCATCAATCAAATTACAGTTTTTTCACTTCATTTCACATAAATATTCTGTTTGATAAAATGTTTGCCATGTATAACATAATTTTTCTCAAATATCTCGTCAATTTTGCTGCCAAACATTTTTTTAGTTCACAGTTCTCAGTTGTTTTTCTCCCTGATTGCATAGAGATGCTGCGGACTTCGTACCTTGTGTTTTCTATTCAGATCTTGACCACTTGTTTCCCCTGATTTTTTACCATTCGGCGTTGTTTAGCCGTTTATAGACGCGAGATAAAAAGTAAATAACCGTTAGACGTCTTTTGCAGATCATTACCGAAGAGAAATCGACGGTCGAATTGAAGGGAGCAATCTGAATCGCTGTCCGAGATGTTCCGCGCCACTAAAATCTCTCAAATTCTGGGTCGGATCCCTCGTGGGAACTTCAACATGGTGAGGTGAGATCTTTTTGCTCTTTATTTTTGTGTTTAGAGGGCTGGCCACCGAAGCCGAGTTCGAATCTGCGCAGAAGAAATTAAATTCATTGACCACGGATGTCGGAAATGATGTCAAACTGAAGGTTTATGGACTGTTCAAGCAAGCGACCACTGGAGATGCCTCGGGCGATCGTCCAAGTGCCATCAACTTTGTGGCAAGAGCGAAATATGACGCCTGGAACGAATACAAAGGTCTTTCGAAGGTATGGGATGTTCAAGGATTGTATCATTTGTAGGAAGAAGCTCGAGGAAAGTATGTGGCATTGGTCAATGAGTTGGCTAGTGCTGAGCCTGCGGCACCAGAGGTTGTGGAGCCCGGACAAGTTGCTGGTTTGAAGACTGGACCAGATGGAAGTGTTTATAACATCAAGTTGAACAGACCCGATAAATTCAACGCCATCACAACAGAGATGTACACCGGAATCAGAGAGGCTCTGAAAGCGAGTGACCAGGACAAGAACACCAAGATCACAGTTATTTCAGGTATTAAGTAGTCTTTTTTTAAATTAATGTTACCTTATTTTAGCCAATGGACCCTATTATTGCGCTGGAAATGATCTGAAGTCTTTCCTTCAAGTCAAATCCCCGGCCGACTTGAAGCCTGCGACAGAGGCTGCAGCTGAGTTCATGAAAGAATATGTGGGAACCTTCATCGACCATCAAAAACCACTCATCGCTCTAGTACAAGGTCCAGCTATTGGAATCGCCGTTACAACCCTTGCCCTATGTGATGTGGTTGTTTGTTCCGACAAAGCCACCTTCCAAACTCCGTTTACCGCTCTTGGCTACAGTCCAGAAGGCTGTTCATCCTTTACTTTCCCTGCAATTATGGGAGTTTCCAAAGCCACGGAAATGCTGTTATTAGGAAAAACTCTGACCGCGCAAGAAGCCTATGATTGGGGACTGGTCTCCCGAGTCATCCCGCATAATCAGTTTGCCGAAGAGACTGAACGTTTCCTCAAAGAAATAACCGAATTGCCAGCGGAGTCGTTGAGAATCAACAAGACCATGGTCAGGGATGTGACTAGGGCTGCTCTTCACAAGGCCAATGCGGATGAAGCCAAACTGATTGCCGAACGATGGAGAGGGAAGGACTGTGCTGCCGCCTTCCAGAAGTTCATGGCCAGAAAGAAGTAGATTTATGACTATAGTTATATTAAACACGCCTAGTGTAATATAAAAATAATTGTGTTTTTATTTCGACGTTCGAGTAAATATCGTTTATTATACATACAAATACATAAAAAAGTATGTAATAGCATTATATCTTAAATATTAGTCAAAAAAGATCAACAAAAAACCCGTTAGAGATGGAAAATTCAACAAATGTCACCTAAAATTCTTTACAAAAAAATAAAAAGATACCTAATTCGGTTCTAAATCTGGCGGAGGTTCGGTGACCTCACGCTCATCGATGTCGGTGCTCGGATTCTTCACCATCTTCATCGCTTTCGGCTCCTTTAGTATCACCAAATTTGACTCCGAAGTGTTCCGAGTTCTTTCTCCGTCCTTATTTCCACTGGGTTGACGTGATCTTTTAGCCACAGGGCCTATTATATCCTCCACGAGGAGTGCTTTATTCTCAGCACAACACCTGCAGGCCGGGATTCTGATGACAATGAATGCAGGACGGGCATTCGGGATTTTCTTGTCACACAAGGCGCAATATCCGGAATTCGCGTGTATTAATGTGGGCTTTTCGATTGGTCCGGTGGCTAAATGATGTTCTGCAGAAGAATCTGTAAGAAAATGATGTTATTTTGGCGTTTCCTATATTACACTTGACATCACATATCTAAATCCTACCATTTCTGACAAGATGCGGTCGTTTTTGACCCGGTTGAATCTTCACCTTCTCTACCATCCTCTTATTTTTCGTTTTCCTTGTGATTTCGGATTCTTTCACCCATTCAAAATGTCCATCCTATACATTGCAATAGACTACTACAAAAAAACTTACATCAAACTGAACTTTGAAGGTCCCGTTGTCTCGAAAGTACCTAATCACCGCTGGTCTCGGTCCTAATCTTCCTTTATTAACCTCTACCACTTCTCCAACATGTCCATTGACTTGAGCCTGAGTCTTTTGCGGTGGATGTGGGACATGTTGAACGCGTGGCTGAGGAGTTGGAGGAGGCTGATATGATACTGGCGTAGCTGGACCGGCAGAATATGCAGCATAGTTCACCGGGACCTCTTCATTATTACTCAAATTATGTACAAGATCTTGCATTTCGGTTTCGCTGAGAGCCGTGGCATCAGTCACTCCCATTTCCCGAAGATCATCGCGATGGTACTAAATAATGAACAAAATATTTTTTAAATTTGACTTACCGTCGCTACACACCTTCCGTTCTTCCCCATTAACGTCAAACTCCCTTCATCAGTGATATAAGCATACAATTCATCGCCTTTGCTTTGGTCTCCGATAGATGAAGTTGATGGGCCTGGAGCGGAGTTTTGATAAAAGATTTCTGACTCATGATCTTCAGGTTTGAGATGCGGTGGATAGCCCAAGTCATTCATCATCTCATAATCTCCATATTCTGATTGGATCCCATCTCCACGCTCTTGGCACATTAACAATAAGGCATCAGATTGGCCCGAATTTACATTAATATTGGTGGGGTCGGAAACGTCCACTCCAACAGAAATGAGGTCTTCACGGGTTACCTGAAGTCGTAATATGACATGCATATCAGAAAATAATCACTGAACAGAATAAGAAAAAATTTTTTATATTGCAGTAGAAATCCGTTACAAATTTTTATATCAAAAAGGGAAAACTCACTGAAATATTGCCAACCTCCGTGTTCAGCAAGAACCTGCTCTCTGCCAGGTTCATCATACCCCCATCTGACATCATGTTGTCGTCCATTACATAATATTGCGCAGGCATTTCGAGGTTCTCCTCAAAACTCTCGAGATCATTCGGATGCCCAATCAACGATCTCTCACTTTCTCTGATCTCCTAAACACAACATCAAACACTCCAGAAGTTCCTACCATGTTGTATGCTACATTTCCATTAATTTGTTGTCCTTCAATTGGTTCATTTATATATTCAACACCAAATTCATCAAAGCCGATGGATCTTTCGACTTCTAGAGATTCTGTTGAGGGTCCCGGGACATCTGAGGCTACCGGATGGGATGTCGGTGCCGTAGACATAGTTGTTACTCAACAGCGACAAGTTCCGGCAAGATAAATTCCCATTTTTTTATTTTGCAGAATGCCAACAGAAATGAATTTCAGGGAAGCGTGGTCAGACTAAATTATGGCAGATATGAATGAAGTAAAACAGCTAAATATGACAGTTATGTGATAGCTAAAGATTTTAAATGATCATAATCCTATTACATGCCTAATTGTTATATAAGAAAACAGATTTCCTATATCAATTATATTATTCATCTTTTAGAAGGTTTTACTACTCTCCGAGTAGTTAGAATTGATTGTAAATGCAACGGAAGGGCCTGAATTTCGGTCTTCAACCGTATTTTAAATTATTCATGACTATCCACCTGTTTTACGCTATTTTCTTTACAAAAAGACGAAATGCCACAACAATTATCGGGGTTTCTAACTGAGCTCGAACGAAGTGTCAAATAGGCCGGCCTTTTTATCCAAAGGAGAAATGAGGACCTTCTCGATTTTCCGGACATTCGCGAAATTTTTGTTGGTTGCATGTTTCTGCCCTTCGGCCAGTTCTAATTGATAAATTTTCAGAAACTTGAATACTTCAAAATGATTCGTGGTGGTGGTGGCGTTCCTATCATTGTTGTGAATCAGAAGATTCAGCGAGAGCAGGGTCACAAGGTTCAGCTGCAAAACATCGCAACCGCTAAGGTATATTTACTGATTTCATTTATTTTATTGATGGAATTTGTTGGTGAATCATGGATAATATATTTTTTAATTTTTGTAGACCATTGCCGATGTGATCAGGACAAGCTTGGGCCCACGGGCTATGTTGAAAATGTTGATGGACCCCATGGGCGGAATCGTGTTGACCAACGATGGAAATGCCATCCTCCGTGAGATCACGGTCAAACATCCAGCGGCCAAATCGATTATCGAAATTGCGAGAACTCAAGATGAAGAGACTGGTGATGGAACTACTTCGGTTATTGTCCTGACGGGTGAAGTTATGGCTCAAGCTGAGCAATTCCTGGAACAGAATATGCATCCAACCTTGATCATCAGAGTAAGTTCATGTTATTTCATACAATTCTTGTTTTAGGCTTATCGACGAGCTCTGGAAGACATGATCGTATGGGCTGAAGAGAAGTTCAGGTAAGTGGTAATTGTGGTTGTTCGAAAATTGCTTTAAGTTTTTGTTTTGACCATAAGTTCATATTGCACTAAAGATATGATGATTTCATCAATTATCTTCTCTCTTTTCAGCAAACCAGTTGACATCAAAGATGACAAGCAACTTGAACTGGTCGTTCGTTCTTGTCTATCGACCAAAATGATGAGTGAATACATGGATCTTGCCGTCAATATTGCTCTGAACGCAGTCAAGACCATCCTTGTCGAATCGCATGGTGCTAAAGAAATTGATATCAAGAGATACTGCCGAGTGGAGAAGATCCCCGGTGGTTCTATTGAGGACAGTCAGATATTGAAGGGAGTTGTCTTGAACAAAGACATTGTCCATCCAAAAATGAAGAGGAGAATCGAGAAACCAAGAGTTATTCTGCTTGATTGTTCTTTGGAATACAAGAAAGGAGAAAGTCAAACGGCCATGGAATTGTCTAAGGAGGCTGATTTCAGCAAAGCGTTGGAACAAGTAAGGGATTAAATGGCGATTTGAAATTTTTGATGCCTAACGCAATATAATTTTCTTTTTTTAGGAAGAACTCGCCATCCGCAAGCAATGCGATGAGATCATTGCTCTCAAACCGGATCTTGTCTTCACTGAAAAGGGTATCTCCGATATGGCCCAGCACTTCCTGGTCAAGGCCGGAATCACGGCCCTGAGAAGACTGAAGAAGACAGATAACAATCGATTGGCCAGGTGGGATTTTGTCAATTTCTTTTGAATTTGGTGTTTAGGTAAAAGAAGTCTTACTCATTCATTTCAGAGTAACCGGTGCTCGAATTCTGAATGACACATCGGATCTCCGCGAGGAAGACGTCGGAACCTTGGCTGATCTCTATGAGATCAAGAAGATTGGCGACGAATACTTTACTTTCGTAACCTCAGAGAAGACCACTGCTGTTACTATTCTCCTTCGAGGACCTTCCAAGGATATTATCAATGAAGTCGACAGAAATCTGCAAGATGCTGTCGCTTGTGTCAGAAACATCTTGTTGAACCCAAGGATTGTGCCCGGAGCTGGCGCTTTGGAAATGGCGTTGTCTCACGCCTTGAACGAACAGTCAAAATCGATTGAAGGAGTCCAACAATGGCCTTATAAGGCGATTGCTCGCGCTTTGGAGGTTATCCCAAGGACTTTGGTCCAAAATTGCGGAGGATCCACCATCAGACAGCTGACTGCCCTGAGGGCTAAGCATGCGCAAAGTCCCGATAACTGGACCTATGGAATCAACGGAGAAACTGGGGAAATTGTAAGGGTTTCAAGGAGTTTTGAGCAGATTTTGATATTGTAACTAAAATTACACTTGATATTTTCTGTTAAAAATTAATTTGTTGCTTTCAGGTTGATGTTAATGACCTCAAGATCTGGGACTCCCTCTCCGTCCGCATCCAGGTTATCAAGACGGCCATCGAGACGTCGATCATGCTTCTCCGTATCGATGACATCATCAGCGGAACCAAGAAACGAGAAGAAGTCCAAAACTAATTCAAATTCCCCTTTTGATCCATCTAAATCTCAGTCCCGCCGCATCTCCGTTCCGATGTTTATGTTGGTCTTGTTTTTTGCTTTGTTTCTCAATGTTCTTGTTGCCTCTAAGCTTCATTTTTCTAAATAAATTGACAAAAGATTGAATGGTAATTAAATTGGAGATTGGTATAAAGTCCATTGGTTCATTTATTTTGAGGATTTGGGGGACGGAAGGGAGAATTGTGTGGTTTTTGGAAAGTTAATTATATTATACATGGTATCAGTTGAAGGATATATGAGGTCGTTTGGAGAATGGAAAAGGAACGACCGAAAGCGAAGAGAAGGACCAAAGCCAGAACCAGTCTTGAGGAGGCTCCCCCAGAACCTGTAACTCTATCCGACTTTGGGTTGGCCGAGAATCTTCCAAATACATCACAATTACAAGGTAATGAGGTTCAAATTGAGGTAGCAGAAGAGGCAATAGAGGATGAAGAAGAGGTTAAGGAGACAACTCCGGAGCCGAAAGTTGAAGTCAGGGCCAAAAGTGAAGAGATAAATGGAAAAATTAAGGAAAAGTCGCTGGATGAAGGGCTATTACGGTATGTTGGTATTTTAATATTATTATTTGGTCTTTAGGACTACAAACGCGATGGAATCGAAGGCTAAGGAGGCTGCCAGAGGCTCAAGTCTAATTGAACTTCCGCTTGACGCACTTCTTCCCAAGCACAGTCGAGAGGAAACTCGAGTTCTCCCACCCGCTTATCCTGATCTCACAGCTCTGAAGACCCCTGAAATTGATGTGAAACCGCCGAGTCCGGTCGAAAGAACCAGGAATCTTTATCCGGACCTAAGAGCTTTGGCTACGGCTCCAGCCAGGGAAGAAGTAATTGTTAGGAATGAAACGGAATTGCTGCAGGAAATGGACTTGCTTCAGTACTATCACAACGAAGAGCTGGACTCCGTTGATGATTTTGTTGAGCATTTCAATCAGGTGAGACAAGTTTGAAATCTTTATTTTGCGTTTAGAAAGAACTTCGGCCTCGAAATTTACTCTACGAACTGTTGGATCGATTCAAGACGGCCTGTGAACAATTAGAAAGAGACTCCGAACTCAAGAATCAGATGGGAATCCAGCTCTCCAAGACGAATAATGAGGTCTGGAACACGGTGGATCATAAGATTGCTCATTCGGGACGTTGCGGATGTGACAGGTCGGCTCATGGAGAAGCCTACTACAAGAAAGCCACCTTAATGCCGGAGAAATTGGTCCAACTACAAGCGGAATTAAACGATTTGACCTCTTTGGAGCTGGGACAATTTTTTTGTGTGGAAATTAGAGCTCGATCATTGGCGTTACAGATTCAGTGGATCGTAATTCACTTGAACAATCGTTTCATGAGTGCACAACAACTCAATATGAACTCACTTCCGACTTGTAAGCAGATCATTTGAATTCTTATTTTGATTATATTGCAGTAGTCTCAACCCAACGAAATTTCGAACCTCACAGGACGGAACTGATCGGAGCTTTGTCGGATCTCTTCTACTTTCTGAGATTTCCAATGCTGCCGAAAAGATTCAGAGATTCGGTGACCAATTGGATTGTGGAATTGGTATGTTATACTTGATGGATAAGATCATTTTTATGTTTTTAGACCTCGGTTCTACTGAAAGCCATCTCACCCGTGGATCAGAAGTTTGTTGTGTGCCAAATCTTGCGCTCCCCATCTCCAATCGATCCTTGGGCTGTGCCTCTGCTACAAACTTTCATTACAGTACCAACTTTGGAACCGAAGAGAGCAATAGACACATTTTTGGCCCTTTTAGCATTAGTTTTGCATCCAATTCAGAAGCGAGAAGAGTTTCTCAGCCATTTTGCAAGATTCTACGAAGGCGATAATGAGTGGAATGTGGTCAGTGAGGACGGGGATACGGTAGGTCTTCTAAAGTAATATAATTTTGGCTTTTAGGAGAATGTAAACCTGACAGATATGAATGAACTGGATCTAATAGCACTATTTGGACAATTTTCAATGAGCTCGCTTTTTTCAGTGGCGCTAAAACACTTCACTTTTGTCCATCGTGAGTTTCTTTGTATTGTACTTGACATGATATTTTTATTTTTTTAGAAGGAAACAAGTATCAGATAATGCTCTCACTTATCTCATTCACTCTGATCGTCCTCAAACTTCTGAATCAGGGCCTCAGGACCTATAATTCGTTGAAAAATGTATCAAAGAAAATTTGTGATTACATAAGGTAAGACAAAAGAACGAATAATATAATTTCTAGGAGAATGACTCAACTTTTATCGAGCTATTGGATGCTCTCCAAGGATGAGATGTCAAATGCAATGAGAAGTCAGGTTCAAAATGAGATTAATCGGGTCATCCTCATAGCTGTTAACCATGTTATATCTAAAAAAAGGTAAAAAATTACAAATTGTCAATTGATACATGGTGTGAATGGCTATATTTATTTCAGTGTGGGTCTGTGGCAATATCTGGTCGATTTTCCATTTGTTGGATTGACGGAGAAGGCGAGATTACGGGTTATTTTAATGTTAAAAGCTCCAAAAATTTACGATTTTGCCAAAGTTTTTGAGATCGAAGATTGCAAATTGAATGAGGAAGTGAAGAGTGAGTTGATTTTGTAGTTTTTGGGGGCAATTAATGTGTAATTGGTGACTTGTGATGTTATTTTAGAAGGAAAATTGCTGGAAGGTCTGGATCAGCACGAAGAAGATTCGACCTACAGTATCCTGGTCCTGGCCTCAGTCGTCGCGGAATGCGAGAAGTTCGATGCTCGCACTTTTATGGATGAGCTGATCGAAATCTGTTTCCTGGATGAATTCAGCCGCGAAAAGTATTACAAAGCCGGATCCGAAGCCGTTTCGGTGCTGCTGGAGAGGAAGCCAGAACTCCTCCCATCCATTCTAAGATACGTCGACAGGCAGATCGACCATCTCGACGCATACGCGGTGGATATTTTGACGAATGCATCCCTGAAAAAGTGTAAGATCAGCCCGGACGACATTGGATCGATCCTCGGAAAGTGGCTTGTCAACCGACCGGTCGATCATCCGGCATCATCGATCGCCCGAAGAGTCCTTTCCTCACTGGATTGGTCCTCGGAACCCTACTTTTTGCCGCCAGAATCTCATGAGATTTGCGCCGATACCATCGTGAAATCCCACATTGTTCATTGTAAAAACCGCAACTCTCTGATTTCAAAATCATTCCAAAAAGCGGCAAAAATGGCCAGCAAATGCCCCGATCTGGAACAAAACTTTGACAAATTTTGCTGGGACACCCTGGTCAAGCTGAAAATTACTATCAAGGTAACATGGATAACATAATTTTTATCGGTTTTAATACAATTTTAGCCCTCATTAAACACACCGACTTCGGATCTCACCGCCTTCTATATTTACCTGATGCAAAAAGGAATTTCAACGTGAGTTTTGGATTTTTTGGAAAGATGATGGCTAGTGTAATATAATTTTTAAAATTTTTGATAGACAATTTTTGTTTTGTTGTAGGCCAGAGATCTTCATGGAGAATGGACTTAATTATTGGGTGGAACTTGTCAATTCCGGGTCATTTAATGCAGCTGCAGTTGTCTTGGCATCCCTCGTGAAGCGGGCCTACGGTAGAATGGCCTACTTTAATGCCAACAATTCCTTCCGAGAAGCCTTTGAACGTCTCCTACGAGCCGATGAGTCCCATTTTGCGGTGCAGTTCCTAATGGGGGCGGATAAATTCCCGGGCCCTGTTTTGAAACTACTTGGATCAGCTATTGCGGTAAGGATAATATAAAATTTTTGATTATTGAGTTTATTTTTGAGAATTGTAGTGATGATAAAGTTAGAATAAAACTGATGTTTATAGAGTCAGCTTGGAGAAATTGAAAATCCCCAGGAGTTGGTCAACAAATCGGATGGTTGGTTCTTATTAATGGCCTCGAAGAAGAGCATCGAGTGGAATGAGGACAAAAGTGTACTGTATTTGTTGGGAATTATGGCTCGAATTCACTTTGTCAAGGCCACACATCAATTTGATGGGATGATTGAGAAGTTTGTCGCGCTTTATAAGGTCAGAAAACTGAATTTCTGTAGAACGCGATATAAAAAAATTGAGATTGATGTCTGAAATTGCTGTTTTTTAGAGCTGAAAACTTTTCAATATTATTTTTAGTCCCTATACAACGCCTGGAAAGATGCACCGAAAGGAATGTTGGGCTGGTTCTCGACCCAGATCCCCCCTCCACTGATCTCCACCACCCTCATGAATGTCTCTCCCTGGCTGACGTACTTTCTTCTGAGAGCTGAGCCACAAATCTACACTCAATTTTATGCAGTCCTCTATCAGAATATGGGAAAACATCCGGCGAGGTCACTTGAAGAATGTGTCAAAGTAAGGATTATATTATACATGATGACTGTTGTTTAGAGAGCCCAATCCAAATCGAATATCATGCTCGGAGTGAACCGTACGGCTTTCTACAGGTGGCTTGAGTTCTGTAACACCCCTGAGGCAATTCAAAGTGCAGTTTATCCACTGGCATTGCAACAATTATGCATTTGTTTGTTGAAAAGAGAGAATTTTGAGAGGTAAAGTGGAAAAATGAGTTGTATAATGGTGTGACTTGCAGGAAAAAGTTTTGTCCAGGCGCCCGTTATCTTTCATGTCCGGCGGCAAAGCCTTTATTCGACGAATTGAGGGAGAAATCATTGCCTCAAGCGGAGAAGGACGCCGAGAACGAAAGATTGGCCGGGTTTATCAGGGCCACAGGCCAGTGGATATTCAATAAGGACGTTTACAATCCCGAATTCTCGAATTACAACGACCTACCCATGGATTATTTGGTTCAAATGATCACTTCCAATGATACGGTATCTAAAATAATTTAATTTTTGTCATAATTTGAGAATCTTCAGCATATATGGACGGAATTCATCAGCATTTCGGAAATGGAGCAAGCCATGAGTAATGAATCAAAGGTAAGCGTCATCAGCAAGGGATACATTGTAATTTTAGTTCTTCAATTACCTCTGCTACCTAAAACAATCAAATTCGAAGGCAAATCTGCAACAGGGCTTCAATCCACCGACGGATTTGACCCAATTCTTCGCTCAGATCGACTCGACTTCCTCGGCCAAGACTTGTGTCGCCTTCCCGGCCGTCCCTTCACATCCAAACCTCACTTCGGCTGATAATCCGAGTCGACAAACTTGCGAGAATTCGCCGATGATACTGTCCAGATTCCAAAGCTACCTCGATCAACTAACTGCCATGGCTCGGTAAGCTCGGGGAAGGAAAATTGAGCGATTTGAGCGCAAAACTTATGTTATACTTGATATTTTGGTCATTTCTGGGCAAAATTTATATTATACTTGATATTTTAGTGATTTCCTGGCATGCAAGGAGACCGTAGAACGACTCAACACGGATTATACGGTTGATTTCCAAAAACTTTACTACGAACGAAGGACAAATTTGGCGGTAACACTCCGATGTGGAAATTTACTAAACTCGGAATGCCCAAAGCCCGCCCAAAGAAGTGTCCCAGTCACGGAAAGTGTCTACGATAACACGGTCGCGGTCAAAATGAATGAGAATCGGCAGGAAAGGGAGAATAAAATTGGCGATTTACTGGGGAAATTGGACTTTATGGCCATCAATTCGGCCCAACTGGAGCATCTTTGCTTTGTTTTGCTCGCTTTTGCCAAGGAAAGTGCCGTCCCCAATGTCTATGGAGCCGGAAATGGAGTCGGGTTTGGATCGAAGGCAACGGATATGCTGCGACAGACCGGAATCAACGTGTTCTACAGACTTTCCAATAACGTAACGGCCGAACAAATGCTCTTCCCGGCATTGATGTCGGCCTTTGAGAACTGCTGTCAAATCCTGGGATCGGTAAGGAAGTTTTGATAAGTTATAGGTTTAAGTTTTTATGGTTTATAACAGGGCCTATAGTGAGTGCTTATGCGGAAATTAAGAGATTCGAAATAATATTTTAAATGCAGATATTTGAGATGTTTTCCATGATGGCTTTACTTTGTAAATACTTGATGATTAATATATTTTTGCAGGCATTCCTCTTCGAAAATCCCTCGGAACAATTGAATATTCTCCGGATCGTCCTCTCGGGCAACCCTCTCAACGTCTACATTATCCCTCATTTCTCTCCACATTGCGTAAATTCCACGGAATTGATCCGAATTTACACCGAATTATCGACCGCCGTAAGAGCTCCATCGACCGCAGAATCGGCGCTCGCATTGCTTCAAAGATTGGACTTTGTAAAAGCAGGCCGCCTCCTTCCTCCCGACCAGTTCAGCGCCTTAATGCCAGTGATTTTTGAGAATTTGATTTCGGTCCCCGCCTCAACCCCCTTGCACTCCCTTTGCATCGATCATTTTCAATGCACCATGTTCCACCAGTACCCGAATAACATTGCCAAAGGCTTTAAACTGCTGCTAAGTGGGATTGACGCCAAGGCCGTACCGGAAACGATTCTCCAGACACTCTCGGAACGCCTGAATGTACAGCAATATCTAGTCAAGACCAGGGATAACATAATCATCGATCAGAAATCGGCTTGTTCAATTGTACTCGCCATAGAATGCCTAACCATTTTATCGGATCAGCTGAAGAAAAGTCGACATGAACAGACCACCAAGTTGTATTCGATTTGGGGTAATCATCTCGGATTTGTAACCCAATTTGCGGAATATTTTATTAAAAATATTGTGTGCCAACAGTTCAGATCAGATGCACCCACCTCAGTCATGGAGAAAGGTGAGCTCTTACGTTCAGAAAATATATTTTAGTTGCTTTTGAGACTGATGTTTTAGTTTAGAATCAACTTTAGACTTAATTATTTACGTATTTCAGAGCTCCGAGATGTCTTCCTGATGATCCTCAATGTCTGGACGCCACTTTTGGAACCTATTCCACCCGATGGACTCGCTCCATTCAACCCATCTGACTCTCAGATTGCGGATGTCTCAGTTGTTCAGCCGTTTATAAATTTGCTTATATGGCTTCCCTACTCCACATATTTGCCTCCAGGATCAGAGACGGTCGAAAGCTTGGTCTGGCAGTTCTTTTCGTCAAAGTTGTCGCAACTTCAACGAGCAGGAACGTCCCATGTCTTCAGCGTTTATGTAGGTGTCATGGATAAGGTAAATAATTGATGTTTTTTAGGAAAAGCGTTTTGTATCATTGAATTGGGCTAGATTCTGGCCAACGTTGATGGATTTGGCGTCGATTGAGCGTGTGTGCACGGATGGTTCGCCCGAGGCGATGACTTTAATCACGGATGTTATGGTCCGAATCCAATGGATACAGCTGATCCAAGGGCAAATGAATCAGCCGTTAGAGGCTCATCGAGCCTTCCACTCACTCTTATTGAGTATTTTGGCCAGATGCGCGTATCGACAGCAGAATTATGCGGTAGGTTGGAGTATCAGGTATATTGTACATGACGATTTTGATGATTAATGCATGAAAGACTTCTTTACTTTGCAGAAGTCCCGAGCGTCGGTTGAGAAATTGCTCCGAGACTTCTTATCGCTTGGCTATTGGTCCATGGTGAAAGTGGAATCGGTTGAAAAGACATCTAATTTTATATCAACATCATTCCCAGTCGATTCGTTGACCAATGGAAACAGTATTATCACCGCCTTCAATAAGTACGTGGGGAAATAAAACGGGCTGTTTATTAACGAAATATGGTTAAATTTTATAGTAATTTGTAACATGTTACAGTATCTGGAAAGAAGTTTGTTTCTTCACCACAACCCAAATCCGCCAAAGCTTTGACCCAACTGCAAGTGATCCAGAAATCATTGCCAAGAAGCAGAGTCTCTACATTAAGGCAGATTTACAACTTCTTTTGAGGTCAAAGCTGAGCGAACAAGACCAATGTCGCCATTACAAGGAATTACTGGACAAAGTCTGCCTCTTAATTGGAGCATCCGAGAATTATCGGGCTCAGGCCGATGTTGCCAGAGAGCTGATCAGTTTCTGGCCGCAGGTTACGAAACCCAAAATTCTGGAAGGTTTATATCAGACGTTAATTCAATGGCTAGAAGATCATCCAGATTCGACCTTGTTACTACTGGTCTTGACCTCAACAGTAAATGCATTGGGAGTGACGTCACCTCAAATGTGCCTTAGGCTACTTGACTGGACCATTAGAATCTATTTCAAACGTAAGTTTTTAATTTTGGAAGAATTTTTATGTTATCCATGAGGTCGATGATATTGTAGTTGGAAAAAGTGGAGGTCTTTTTTGATATTTTTACTGGAAGATATGGAAAATAGGGTTTATGGCCAGAGGAGGGGTTTTTAATGCCAGAAAGGAAAATTTTGAACATGATTTTCATGTTATACTTTATACCTATTTTCATCGTTCTCAATTTTAATTGTGTTTTTGGTTTCAGGAAGACTGTCATGCAATTGGAATGAAGTTTGTAATCTGGTCACTCTTTCCAGCCCACTGAAGGAATGGCTATATGCAACTCCCAGCTCGGATTCAGGGAATGAACCTCGATTTCTGGTGTTACATACAAACATCTTGACGGAAATGAGCAAAGCCTCAGCTTCAGATGAGCAGAAACTGATTCGCAGGATTTCCGATTATTTTAGCACCCTAAAGCCAAAGTAAGACCATTTTGTTCTAATTTATACTGCTTTAGATACATTAATTTCGAAGCCGGCTTTGTCCTTTGCATCGATAAATGGCTGAAATTGGTGGTAAAGCAGTATTCGAATGGAATTAATGTCGCCACAGCCAATGCAAACCTTGATTCGCTCCAGGAATTCTTGAAGAAGACGTTCACCGAAGAGAAAGGCGTCTCTTTATTCAACGTGATGGCCATCTTCAGCAAGAAATCAGCGTTCCCACCCAAGATTCAATTGGTCTGCCAGATTCTGAATTTGTATCTAACCCAACAACAAACCAGCTCAACACAATCCCCAAGACTCCAGGGCACTCAAGCCGTCCTCAATTCAAGGCAATCAGCCTTTAAAGACATCAGAAAAGAGGCCACAAGACAGTTCACCAGCATAGATAATATCGAGGCCCTTTTCCAGCAACTTTATCCATATTTCCATCAAGTCAATGCTTTCACCCTTCTGCAAGCGAGTGACCTAATGGTTTTGGTCATCAAATTCATCTATCCGAACAGTCACAAGATGATCAGGGCCTTTGAATGACCTTATTTTAGACACCATGTAAAATAAGATGGGTAATATAATATAACTCTTTCCTTATTTACACTATATTGTATGTATAGCGCTATGTTAATCCGCTCCCCTACGCCTTATTTTGTTAGCCCGGGTCTTAACACTTTTGTTGAAGTATTATATTGATATTGTTTCATACAGCTAGCCCATTAACTTTGTAAATACAAATTATTTAATATTTATACAGAGTAAAGAATTTACTGTGCTGAAAAACATTTTGACTCAAATGTTTGAGACATTGAGAGTATTGGAAATGATATTTGAAGCAAAATAGGCATGATTTATATTGTTTTAGATGCCAGAACATCTAGAGCAGATGCTGGATTCCTTCAAAGAGTCGGGAGAACATTATGAACCCGAGGATATCGTCGAGAAATGCTTGGTCTACAGTGATATGAGATCAATCATATTGGCATTGTTGGAGAGAAGGTTTATTGATATGGGAATTGTGGGTAAGATAATATAAAATTTGGTTTTAAACATAATCAAATAACGGTTTGGAAAGTTGAGATTGTTCTTTAGGACGTATCGAGAATTACTGCGCCCAATTAGACAAGGACAACGATCGGAAACTAACGTTTACCGAGCTCCGAAGGAAAATTGAGGAAAGGAAAGACCTCCTGATCCCAGAACCCCTTCAAATGGAAATTATGCGAATGTCAGCGGATTTTGTAGATCGATTTTATCCCCCTAGAAATGGTCATCCTACATTTTTGAGGCCTTTGGGCAATCAAAAACCCAGCGAATCTCCCAGTCCATCATCATCTTCTTCTTAGTGTAATATAGAACTTATTTCTTATCGAAGTTTGTATTTATTATTTCAAATATCTTGATTTTAACGGGTTGTTTGTAAATAAACAAATTTGTACAAACACTTCGCTGTTTGGCGATTTTTTGGTGGCTTTAAAATTTGTGACACTTCGCTATTGGGGTTTAACGAAATGTCAAAAAATAAATTTATTTTTCATCAAAAAATTTCAAAAACAGCTTGCATAATTTTTCAAGATGGTTGTCGAAGTGGTCGAAAAGGACTTTTATTTCCAGTCAGATTGGCACAGAACAGTAGAGTAAGTATTTTACAGCATATAACGTTAATTGTCATGTGTAATATTGCTTTTAATTGTAGAGAAAAACAAAAGGATACAGAAATCTTTATGGGATATGTTGATGGTGAGCGTGAGCTGAATGTTACAATTCCTATTAACAAATGGAATAAAGGTTACAGCGACGAGAAGGTTCAACTCCAAGAACTGAACTCTCGACTTTTAAATGTCAGGATAAACTCGCTGAATTTGGATTTTTTGGTAGCTGCTCCAGCATCTGGCAAGTAAAATTTTTGATGTTTGATTTTTAGGTAATAAAATTGAAAATTACATCGCTGGCGAAAAAAGTTGTATTTTTTAGTCATGAATAATATTATTTTCCAGAATCCGAGCAAGTTGGACCTCAACCTTTCATCGACGTGTCTCCCTCAGGGAATTTGGGTATCTCAGCGTCCGATTACAGCACAATCAACACCTGGGACACGTCCAATTTCAGTACTTTGAGATCTTTGGAAGGCCATGCTCTTGACGTCGAAGTCGCCCGTTTCTTCCCCTCAGGGCTAGTTGTCCTCTCCGGTGGAATGGATATGACCGTCAGGATCTGGGACGTGAGGGATGGAGGGAATGCAAGAACCATGATTGGTCATAAAAGGCGTAAGTTATATTGAATTTGGTGTTTTGATTTCTAGGTGTGACTGGTCTCGAATTCATCGATAAAGGAGCTGAAGTTCTGTCTATCGGAGCTGATGGATCGTTGAATAAATGGAACTGTGCGGTTGGAAAGTCTGTTGGGCAGATTGTTTATGAAGATTCAGAGCTGACAAGTCTAAGTTGGCATGAAAAGGATAAAGTCCTGCTGATAGCTTCCAATAAAGGCCGGATCAGACTTGTATCCGCTGAATTCGAGGAGCTTGTAAGTGAATTCACTTTATTTTTTGGTTTTAGGCGTCAAAAATTTACTTTATGTAGTAATTTATCTTATTTTAGGTATCATTTGACCAAGATCAGGGAGTTTCTTCGGCAGCCTCGGATGGAACTTTTATATACGCCGGGCTTTTTAATGGCTCGATATTGACTATCGATTCGAGATCAAAGTAAGCTTTCTGTTTTAAATGTTATTGCTTTAGGGAAGTTCTATCGATCTACCGGACAAACAGAGGTCGAGTTCACAAAATTCAGATCTATGGAGAAGGCCTGCTGATTTCGTTCGGTAGGTGACCTGACAATTCCTTTAATTTTTTACGATGAAAGTATCGGATGACAAAATTTATATTACACTTGATACTAACCTACCAATTTCAGCTAATGGATCCGTCATTCTTTACAAGAGGGAGCCGCAAACTCTAAAACCAGTCTGCCTTTTTACCGGGGCCGATCTGCAACCCGTTTATGACTTTGCAGTCAACGAACATCTCCTGTATACAGCTGGAAAAGATCATTTTGTTAGAAAATATCGGCTACCGGCCCTGTGAAATATGAATTATTTTGTGCTAATTGTAACGGTGATTTTATTTTTAGTAAATACGGGTGTTTTTCCGTTCACTTTTGTACTTTAGAGATCTCTTGTACATAGGTTTCATCGTATAAAATTGCTCGGGCGCAGATCGCAGGAAAAAAATAATTCGAAAATAGAAAAAAAGGTGAAGATCGAGGGAAAGTTGATGCAGTAGCTTGATTTGTTGAGTTCTATGTCGATTTTATCTTCTAAAATTGTGGTTTAAAGGTAAGTTACTTTTTTATGTTGTTTTATGAATTTAGATGTATTCCAAACTGATTATTCACCGAAGTGGGCCTTCTTGTTGTGTCCAATCCGTCAGATGCAAGGCAATGCGATATAAGCCCAAAATAGCTCCAGTAAAACAACAAAAGAGCCCGTCAATGTTGGCGTTAGACCACTTTGATTTCTATTATGGACCTTTGTTCGGAAAGAGATGGCCTTCGATAAGATTGGGACTTTTAACTCAACACAAATACGTTGCAGTCCTGAATCGACTCAGTTTGGATCAGGAGCGTAATCAGGAGATCTTGAAGGACCTGGGGACAGTTGATATGATGGAAACGTTGACTCGGGGAAGAGAAAGATTTGAGAGGATGAAGGAAAAGGTCTCAAATTTTGATGGAATCGTTGAGGAAGAAGCTAAAGAGGGTGTTGAAAGCGCTGAGAATGTCGAGAATGAGGAAACAGGGGAAATTGATCGAGTTCATGGGGGATTGGAAGAGTTCACACCTTCTGGAGGCGATTATCAATTTGGACAAATGAAAGATTCGATTACAGAGAAGGTGCCTGATGTACAGTAAGTTTATTTCTTATTTCCTTTTTTGTTTTTAGGGAACGAAGAAGCTATCTAAATATAAACTTTGTCGTTTAAAGCATTATATTATCTATGAGCATTCTAGTATAACTGGTCTCGAGTTTCTCCAATCCCAACTAAGAACAGAAGAAGGTTTAATCGAATATCCACGAGACCTCAGGATCTACTCTTATGCACGCGATGTCTTTGACAACTTCCCGGCACCATTAAAGGACAAAAATGGAATCTCGAGTGAGATTGTCATGAGTAATATCTGATTTGGATTTAGGCTGGTGGTTGTTGGATGGTGGCTCGGTTATACCAGTATTGGCCTTGGATTTAAAAGACGACGACAACGTGTTAGATATGTGCGCATCGCCTGGGGGCAAGAGCTTGATGATCATTCAGACTGAAAAATTTGGTGAGAAATTTATGTTGTAGTAGGTAAAATGGGGATAAGAAAACTCTACAATTTGGGCAACGTTCTTTTTTTTGTCTCCATAGGGGTACTCGGTACTTCTGTTTAACTTTTTGTTCTAACTTCAGCGACCTTAACTTGTAATGACGGAAAACTCAGTCGGTTTGGTCAACTACGCCGCGGCCTCTCGATGTATGTCCCAGTAAGCTCCCCGTTAAATGAACGGATCATCCTCAAACGAAAAGACGCCGGTTCTTTGGAAGGATGGGATGAAGAAGATATCTATGATAAGGTCCTGGTGGATGCTCCATGCACAACTGACCGCCTTTCTGCAACTAGCGATGAGGGTAATCTGTTTGGCGCTGGATTTACACAGGAACGGTTGAATTTGCCACAGTTACAGACCAGATTATTAATGTGAGTACCATGGATAATATAATCATAGTTGAAATTTGGGGATTTTTGAGTCGTAAGATAATTCAAATGCTTGTTTGACACCTAAAAGTATTTCAGAAATGCCTTGAGATCAGTCCGAATAGGCGGATCAGTCGTATATTCCACTTGCACCTTATCCCCAGCTCAAAATGAAAGTGTCGTGGAGAACGCAGCGACTCTCGCCAGTGAACATTATGGTATCGAAGTGGTCGAACAGAGCCTAAAGAAGATGCAGAACCAGTTGATGAACACAACCTTGTACCGGTTCTCCGAGAATCCGCAGCGCGGCCTTCTGGTCGTCCCCAATGTTCGCTCCAATTTTGGTCCCATGTTTATCTGCAAATTGATTAGGAAAAAATAAAATTGTTATTTGTTGAGCTCCAGGCTTCTAATTACACACGGTTTCACCCATTGTTATCTTGTTGTTTGATTGTTTTTCACGTTGATTATATTGTAGTAGGCAATAAATCAAAATTTTGTCGAGATCGTTGCAATTTTCTCGGGTAATGAGTTCCAAAGCGGGTAAAAAGGCCAAAACGGGTGAGAAGAAGGAAGTCATAGAAGATGAAGCTGTTTCACTCACCAAAGAGGGAGATATTTTGTTGAGAGTTCATGCAAAACCTGGCGCCAAATTAACCTTGATTACTGGTGAGTCGAGTTAAGCGATGAGAATTAGTCTAGATCTCAGCGCCGAAGCGATTGGAGTAGCGTTGGCGGCCCCACCAAGAGATGGACAAGCGAATGAAGAGTTATTGAGGGGAATGATGGAGTTCTTGGGGCTGAGGAAGAATGAAATCGAATTTCAGAAGGTAAGGGCGGCATTAATTTGTGGAATGATAGAACTATTACGAGGCCAGAGAAGATAGAATATCGCCAAAATTTTTGTAGTTGATTTAGAAAAGCGTTCGGATGAAAAATTTATATTTGGGGGATCAGATGTCATGGTGAAGATACGAAAGTCAAATTTTAGTCTGAGAAACGATGCAAAGAGCCTTAGGGGAAATCAATCGACTATTTTAAGGGTTGACGGATTATCTTGCTTGTTCTTTTGACAGTTCAAAAGTTTAGAGATATTTTTATAAAATTAGGGTTACTGTAGGCAATATTTGCTTTAATGTCTTCAAAAGTAGATACAAATGGGCGAGCTCTTGCTTATATATTACTTTTATAGTCCATAGTTAAACTTTGCGTGTCAGAATGACAGGTTTTCTGGGGGTTTGAAGTAAAAATTCTTATTTTTTTTTATTTTTTTGGCCTAAAATAATAAAACTTGATGATTAAAAATATATAAAATTTAGAATGTACTATATGGGCGTATATGTTCCTATTAGTATAATTGTGATAGCATTTCTTTAAAATTTATTTTCAGGGTGCCAAAAGTCGAGACAAAATGCTGCTGATCACCTCCAAAAAGTATACGGTAGATGAAATCAAAGCCAAATTAAAAGCGAATATCCAATAAATATATCTTGTTATTTCGGGCTTTCTCTTGCATGGTTATTATCCCATTGCTATTTCTTGTTTTTGGGATGCAACAGATTAACTGTAGATAAATGAAAGATGTATCCCTCCACCTTTGTGACACACGATGAAAGAGCCGATTGTCTGGACAGATGGATTAGTGAAAGGTAATCCAGAGAGCTGCGATGGGTCTGTTATTGCATGAGTTTGCAGTAAATGGCAAATGATTTAGCATATGCAATACAAAAATTGTGTTTTGGAGACCTGAATGCCTAGTATAATATAGTTTTATTTTGGAATTGCAAAAAGAAATATTAATATTAGCCTTTTTGTTGCAGCTGTGACATCAAGGAGGTCAACATCTCAGTGTTTGCGTTCTTGACTCAGATTGGGAAAAATAAAATTGTAATTGATTACGTAAATGACAATTTGACCCGAACAATCTTCGAAAATGAGGACTTCCGAGACCTGATGAGCGATGTGAGTCAAGGAAAAGTGGATTTAAACAGAGACGACCGGGTAAATTAAATTGTTTTAGGCGAAAGTTACCTTAATTTATGTTATACTTGAGAAATTTGGCGATTTTAGGTGGAAAAAGTGCTAACAGACATTTTCCTGGAGATAAACAAACAATGTACGAAGCTGAACCGAGACGGTGAGGATGGCGCGGCAATAGTTATGACCATTTTTATCAACGATTTCTTTTACACAGTGGATTTCGGGAATATAATGTAGGATTCCCCTATCATAATGTGATGTGTTTAGTGTCATTTTGGGCAAAGATATCGGCGATCCGAACGATCTGGCGCTCTTTCCGATGACCGAAGGCCAGGAGGGATTGATGGATAAAATGGGATTTTTTGGATGTAAGGATCAGAAATTGAGACCCAAAGTGGTGGGAAGTATACAAGTAGGGGGCTGAGACCAGTTTAGAGGGCTTGCAGATGAACAAATCTATCAAATTCCTGATGTTTGCCAACGCTTCGCTCATAAACTTGGTGATCGCTGTAAAACATGATGACGAAACCACCGGAAACAGCTATTTGGCATCCATTTTGTTGGAGAAATTGAAAAATAACAGGTAATTTGTGATTAGTGGAGTGCATTTTATCACTTTGTAAAAATGAAATTGGAGAAAACTTGTAAAAATTCCAAAAAAAATCCGAAAAAATGAAAAATTTCGAAAAATGTGTCATAATTTTATATTTTAGCGACATTACCCTTCAGATGGAACAGACTCTATCCGACATCGCCATGACCTACAAATCCATCACCAGCGACTCCAACCATCCCGGTCTGGCCATGGCCTACCTCGATTTGAGCAACGAAATCAAACAGGACAAGATGGAGAAGGTCGAGACCGAGGGTTTGGTGCCGAGTTACGTCGATTGGAGCGACTTTTACAACAGCCCCAACAAGGATGAGGTTATTGTCAAAATCGAAAGCCTTCGGACCTATTACGACAGCAAAAAGAACCTCTCGAGCATCGCCGAAGACTAGGTGATCACACAAAATCTGAGGTCTAACAACTTTGATCTTTGATCAGTACAACAGACTCCATAAATGTACAGTGAATAAACGACAACCCGTTATGGTAGATTATGGTGTTACGGTAGAGCCTAGTAAACAAAAAATTCCAAACAGATACAACCAAACAGTTTATGCACATACAAAAACAGAGAGAAGAACGGGTTTAGGCAGCCGTGACGGGCAGAACGACTTCACCGGCTGGAGGACCGGCCTTGAAGGGGGCCTGGGGGTCAGTGGCGTCGGCGGGGACCTCAGCGTACTGGATGACCATCTTGTCTTCCTTTGGGGCTCCGTTCTGAAAATGGGAGAGATTAATTTTATAATGGAGGACAAACTGATACTTCTGATAAAAGCTTATACACCTAGTTTGAAGAAAAGAGCAAAATTATGTCAAAAATCAATGGTAACAGACATATTTTGAACAGTAGAAAGGCCATGATTGCCCAAAAATTTGCAAGCACAACCCTAAGCCTAAAAGCACCTCTGTTTTATCCACAAGCCTAAGCTTTCCCCCACAAGTAGCTCCAAAACCTACCAAACGGGTGATCTCCAAAGCGGACGAGGCTCCGGGCTCGATGAATCCGAAGACGGGCTTCAGGCGGTACTCGTTGTTGTTGGAGGACTTGACCTTGAAGGCGAGACGGGTGGCGCCCGAGTTGTTGAGCTGGTGGGTGGAGGTTCCACCGGCGGCGGGGACCTGGCAGGCTGGGGGATCGACAGCGACGGAGGCCATGGTGTTCTTCTCGAGCGGCGAAACGAACCGAATGATGTTCTCCCAAAGAATTGCACCGCTTTTATACCCCCGGAACAGCGGGAAATTAGCACGTACGAATATGCTAATTTGTTTCTAATTTTCCCAAATTTTTTGAAATTTTTTTTGAAGAAATTTAAATTTTTGAAAAATGCAAAATTTTGCGGTGGGTTTTTGGGGAGGGCATGACTTCAGCGACAAGCTGGGATTAGAGTGAGACAGTAAATTGTATGGGGCAATTACTGGCTTACCGTTTACAGGTTATCCGGCGCTCTTTGTTCTGTGTTTTGGTTGTTTTCGAATGGAAATGTTATTTTCTCTGGATTTGAAAGGATCTTTAATAAAATTTTTAAATACAGAGATTTTTTCGGGTTTTCTCATATTTTTGATGCAAAAAGCAAAATTTAAAAATTTTTTAACAAAAATGAGATTTTTTATTTTTTTTTTGGTCTGAAACCCTAAAATACGATAGTAAAATGCAGTTTATATGAGTTGAAAATGCTGTTTATTTACATTAGCTTTATAAAATCAGCGTATTTTAAATTCTTTTTGCATAGGTTTCAATTTTTTCGTTTGGATTAAAATGTATAATATTTTTCTGAATTCTGCGTCACTTGTTGATCAAAAATCCCAAAAAGTTTTTTTTTATTTTAGCCATTTTCCCGGCATTCCTAAAGTTGTAACAAAGTAAACTTTTTCGGGGACTTCCGCCCCGATTCGTATTCTCTGGACCTACATTTCGACTACTTTGTTTACTTCCATTGTTCGCGGTCATCGGATTCGATCGTATCTCTTTCATTTCGGTTATTTAAATTGTATTTTTGCTTTGCAAAACCGAAAAAATATTTCAATTTTTCCGTGTACAATTACTTTTTTTATCAACAAATAAAAAAAAGGTTTTTTGCTGTTTGTAAATCACAGTGGCAAATGTAAGCACGGGGGCGAAAACTGTAGATGCCCTTAGGGTCAAGAGCTATAGAAATTGGAAATGTAGCCGATGCTTTGAGGGGTTGTGTAGATTAATTTAATATTTTTTTGGTGTTTCTTTACTTTTTTCAAAATTTACAAGGCAAAAAGCTAGGTGATTTACCTAGCTTTTTCGGAGGCAAAAAGCTAGGTGATTTACTTATTTACAAAAAAAAAAAATTTGGTCGATTAAATGATTTTAAGAAATTTTAAAAATAAATATTTATAATATTATCCGGAAGTGTAAATCTTAAACGATGTTGTAAAGAAATATCTTTGAAAATCCTAAAAATAAAAAAATAAATAAATAAAAAATTGATTACTGTAATTTGTCATTTTAAAAATTAAACTTAACATAATGAAAATTTCAAAAACAAAAAAAATTTTGAAGTCTATTTATATACTTTTTTCATGGCATTATAACGTTGTAACGCTCTATAATTAAATCCTTTCTTTGTGATGAAAACCCGAAGCACTGTTAGAATATTTACATTCATAATAAACTAGCTGAAATAAACATTCAATTGCACGTGCGCTTTGCCTTCGGGTCAAAAATAAGAGTAACGGCGTTATTAATTTATTCGCGCTTAAAATAGTTTGACGTGATCTAAAGACCTAATTCGTTTCATAATAATGCATGGCGATATCGTCCACAAATATTTTTCCTCTGTCTTCCACATTTCTTACTGTCTCTCGGAACTTGTTGAATATCACGGCTGTATATTACAGTTTTCAATAATTGATTTGCACAGAAAATCATCCATTTTCAAAGCGAAACCCTCGGCCACTTGTTTGCTTCCTGATCTCTAGCCTTGTTATTCTAAACCCAAATTCCGCGTCCTTTTTCCTCGTCCAGTGACTCGTGAACGTGATGTTCCAACGTGATTATGTTTCCATTTCCTTGAGATTTCCCATCAATCACAAATCTTGTCACCTCATCATTCCCCTGAGGGCATTCGAATCCGTCTTCGAAGATCTCAAAAAGAAGAGATAAGAGGGCCAGGAAGGGGAAGATAATGGCCTCTTTTCTGAGATTTCTTTAAGTTTCAGAAGTGTTTAATTCAAGGTCGACAGTAATGTCATGTTTACGTTAATATATGTATTTATGTTGCGTAATTTTCGGAGAAATAGTTGAAATGGAAAACACGTTATTTTCTTGCCATAATTGGTGTTTGAAAATAATTAATAAAATAAATGACATCATCAGATAATAAACGTTACTGAGTAATTTTTGTTTGATTCTACATCTTTCCTCTATGATTTTTTAACCCCATTTTTTTGAAGCTACGGTACATTTATCTCATAAATCGTATGACCTCATGTTCCATTTCATTTTTTAATTTCTTTATTTTTGTTCCTTTAAAAAGCTCTTATGAAGCCCGTCATTCCAGATCCCTTTACATTCGCCCTCTTAGACATACGAACCCTTATAACAATGTCATTCTATACTCTCTTACATCAATGATCATGGGTGTAATAAGTCCGTTCGTACCTCAATTTAAACGTTCGAATAGACAGGTTCAAAATTTGAATTACGAGTTATGACGTTAGGTTAAATAACAATTTGTTTTGTGGGCGATATATTTGAGTAATCGCTTGCAAGGAGAGGCCTGGGTTCCGTCGTTTTTGGGGGTAATTTTTGGCATTTTTCAGATTTCTTGGAGGCAAAAGTAGGATGCAAGTTTATGAGGTCCTTGTGACTGGAAATGACGAATCAATTTTTACATAAAAAATTTTTTTTGGCTTTCAATTTTTTTTGTTTTACTTCAGAATCTCTCAGCGATTTTTAATTGGAAAATTAAGATTTTTTCTCTAAAATTTTTCTTGCCGTTTTCCACTTATTCCTGATGTTATTGTTATCCAAACCCCTCCTTTATCATCAACTTGACGTCGTTTGTAAATTCCAATAACATTTATCATTTTTACAACGAATGTTCAGCCAAACAGGCATTTTTTATATTATACTACATAATTATTACTAACTGTGTTGTTTTCGCTCCTTTTAATTCGTCGAACTGGAGGATAAAGGACAATTGGAGAGTTATGACTTCTCTGGTATTGTATTCGGCAAATAACAATGGCGACAAAAGAAGGATTTGTCTGGTCGATGGATGGCTTTGCCAAGGGCAAAGGAACTAAAAGTCACGAAGAAAATCGCCTGAATTTGTTTTAAACATAGTCCCCCGGGATTTGCGAGATATTTTGAGATAAAATTTAATTAAGTGGGGAGTCAAATCTTTTCAGAACACTTCGTTTTACAGTTATTCTTGGGGATTAAATTCAAAAATTGAATTTTACGGCTTCAAAAAAATTTTGTCCAAAAATCCATAATAAAAATTTTTAAAGTCATCAAAAAAAATTTTGGTCACTGTAATTTCTTTATATTTTTGCTCAATTTAAAAAAAATTTGGATTTTTCCCGTTACTGTTAATTACAAAAATTGTAATTAAAACAAGTTTAAATACTCAGAATATAAGGGACAAACATAACTCGAACTTCTTTTAAATCTAGGCCGTAGACAGTAACCAGTAATTTTTTTCATAGCACACAATAATTTACCGGGCGATTTGAGGGAAATTTTATATTACACTAGGCAATCTGAAGGGAAAATTGACGAAAAAGTAAACTTTTTGGTGGTTCTTTGAAGGGCAATATATGTAAAACAAAATTGTAGGCCTCTTGAAAGTTGTCTTGGTGTTTTCACGATTGATGGCGAAGACGTGACAAAGTTATGGCAATTTTTCTTTCAAAAACGTTTCTGAAAGAAATATTTTTTTTTGATGACTATACCTGAATTGATTCAAACTTATCGGTGATGACGTACTCCCTACATCATTCTACTTCCTCATTGCAGCCTTTCCGTATAAAATACCACGCTTTTTGATTGCATTATTCGCAGATATCTAGTATAATATAAAAGCGACGGCAATATGCAGCGAGATGTAGTTAATTCCATTCGTTCCAAAACAAAGCGCCACTCCTCTGTTCTTTGACATTCTCTCCGCAAGTAAACAATGGTCTTTTAACGGCCTTATTTTCAAACAAACTGCAGGCATTTTTGGTGGCCTTACCGTAATCTATTTACTGTCTTCCGTGTTATGAGTTCGAGGACACTCCCGGTTTGTTCTGCTAAGCGTGAATCCTTAAAATGCTCCTCAAAATTTTAGGGCTTTTGGATTCGGCGACATTTTATACGATAAATTTTTTCTGGAGAAAAATGGTAAACAGTCCAGAGGTTGCGCTTTCATAAGATTATAGGTCTCTTATTCGTGTAAAGTTACTGCTATTTTGATTTTTGACGTTTTCCGAAAAGGTGACATTTTATACGAAAATTTATTGTTTGCATAAAAAGTTGCAAAGACCTGTAAAAAGCGTCATTATGTCGTTGTTTGAGTTATCTATGGTCTTTCAGCGTCTGATTCTGCCCTGCAAATCTTGTGATTGTCGTTTGGATAGCGTTTTATTTCTTTGCCAAAACTGGAAATTTTCTATAAAATCGGTCACTATGACATGACCCTAGTATTTTTTTTGAGTTCAAAAATTTTTTACAACAGTATTAGCAAACAATTACAGCATTTCTTTTTAAAAAAATTAACAATTTCTATGTTTTCAAACTGTCATCATGACATGTTTTTCCAAAGTTCAAAAGAATCGCTAAAAATGGCCTTGATGTCCCCGATATTCTTGATGAATAAGTTGTTTACAATTCTCTGATGGTCCTTCTCCTTGAATAGTGCTTTTCGTCTCCACACAAGAGACGGATAAGATAAATCTGCTCTTCCACAAGACCTCAACTCCGTCTGTAACTGACATCCGCTTGTAGAGGATGCACTTTTCCGACATCTTCAGCTGACATTCCGCGGCAATCATCTGCACTGTAAGAAGTCGTATTGAGAGTTTTCAAAAAGGGTAGCCTCCGCCTGTTACAACTTTTATATTTTAATTGTAGGCATCGTGAATCCGTATAGGAACGGCGTACTCGACCGAACAGCCACTTGTACCTTACAGGAAAGCAGAAATTAACAAAGGCTGGAAGCGTTTTTTGGACTCTCCATGGCGTATTTTCCTCTGACTTTCGAGTATTTCAAAGGAAGGGATACGTGTTTTTTGAGATTGGCAAATGTCTCAAACAGTAGCTGATACATTATGCATTACTATCGCATGCAATTTTCGAACATGCCCTGAGGCATTCTCATTGGGAAGCATCGAATTCCGGCCATTAGTGTTTTAGTTTCATCCAAATGGGCTCAGCTTTGATAGTATTAAAAATCACCGATTTTTGAGGTATTTCAAAAAAAATATATGTATTTGTTTGATTTAAAAAATTTTAAAATTGCGTGTTGGTCTGTGAGCAGTTAGTCGGCAGTAAAATATTCTTTAACTGAAAATGCCTTGTTTTGGCCATCAAATGAGTTATGATGACGGATTTTCTGGACATCCCAAAATATCCTAAAAAAGCTTAAAAATAATGCTTTTCTCTATGTGTGACTTTTGACCCATTATTGTCGTATTGTCAACGATTATATAATAGAAAAACGGCTGTAATTTGACTCTAACTATGGGAATTTCATTTAGAGTAAATAATAACAAAGAGGAGTCTCTCATAGAATTTAATCTATTCTGAGTGTGTTTACCCACTCTTTATTCTCTTATTCAAGAGCTTTTGAGGTCATATTGGGCTCCCAAAGTTTTCGTGGCGGGACCAAACTCAGGTGAAAAAGTGTTAATTTTAAACTGTAAATGTATTGCCGAGTTCTGGGAAGGGTGTGAATTATTCAATTAGGGTTTATGCTTTCCGGTTTCTCCTGTTTTTCTGCTTTTCCACCTGGATTTGTATTACTAATTTCATCATTTTTGCCATTTTCCCTGCCCTCCAACGCTGTGAAAGATTCTCACGGTGCCCAGATCTTGGTGAAACTTTTGACAAATTTAGATTCGTTTTTTCTATGATATCCGCGATATTTTTATTTTGCGTTCTGCGAGGATTATAGAGGGTTTCAAAATTTCGAAAAATTCCAAAAATTTTAAAAATTTTTTAAGGCGCAAAGTTGGCATTCTGTTTCAGATGTATTTATATCTTTTTCTACCATAACTCAATTCTTTCCACTCGAAATTCGCAAAGATACAGACGAAAAACGTTTTTTCTCTGACCGTCTCTCCTCATTTTGCGTATATCGCGGGTGTGCCTACAAATTAGAAACTAAAACTTTGAAGGATTGATTTATGATTAATTTAGAGTTTATCTGCCAAGTTTTAGGCAAATCTGAGGACTTTGCTTGTCTTGTATAATAAAGTTGATGTATGGTCGTTTTATCTCAATCCAAAAGCATATGGCTTTACCTCTAAGCGGTTTATTTCCTAAAAAGTAATATTTTGGCTGTCTGCCGCCTAAAACGCTTACATTTTCCTCATTTTCCGATCCAGGGCATTTTCTTTAAAGCAATTACTGTAGCCGATTATCCATGCAGAACAGACACGTCAGATTTTGACGGCGCTCCTTTCTCTATCAAATTTCTTGGAAATTATGTATTGCGGGGTGTTCCAAAATACACGGCATGCGACTGACAACCGAATTTAATGCCTGGTTTCTCTCCCTTCCCCCTATTCAGACGACCCAAATAAGGGCAGGAATTTGGAGGGAAAGTGGGCGCTGCACATGAGTTAAATAAAATGATTACAGTTTCGAGGGGGAATCAACGTGCACGTAATCCGTTTTGCACGGGTTTTTGTACTCTAAAAAGTTATCGGAGTGGCAAAAGGGGCCATAAAAAAAGAAATTGTAACGCCTTGAGGCGATGAGTTTGATTCAGGGTAGCTCGTCTCAGAAATTTGAATTCTAATTTGTCTTAATCTGCATCAAGTTTTCAGGTGCCTACAACATTAATTTTTGATGTGCTTTCACTGTTTGGACCATTTCCTTGTCACTCTAATAATTATTTTAAGAGAGCGAGCACATCAAGTGCGATCCTTCAATTTTGACAAGGCCAGGCCCATATTTAGATATTTAGAATTCAGTTTTCCGAACATTCAGTATTTTTAGATGCAGAATTCGAAAGAATTGGGATCTGGTATTCGCAGAGAGTTTAATTTTTCTGGAAAATCATTTTTCCGAGCAAAGTTCCACTAGGATTTACGAAAAAAATATTTTTCTCTGTTTGTCTCACCTCATTTCCTTCGTAGTCCCTCGCGAAAAATCGTTGAATCAGCAGCTCCTTGAAAGTGTCATCTAAATTTCTTAGCCATTACGCTCTGGTCCGTTAAGAATATTCTTGCCAAACTGCAAGGAAATCAGAGAGAGCGCTACCCTTTCAGTTCTCCTTATTTTATCTGAAAGGATGACAAAAAATGTTTGATCAAAGTTACAGTAATCCTTCGCCTTTTAACTGTATTTTTTGCATTTTAAAAGCCCCACTCCTTCTGTGAAGTCCTCGCCAAAAAAACGGCCAATTTATTTTTTGATGTCATAAGTCTGTGGCCGCGTGAAAGTGAGCGTCTAATTCGATCTCCATTATCCCTGCTTTCGCCGCCAACTTGGTCGATTAAATGTGGGGCCGGAGACGCAGGCGGATTCCCAGAATCCGGTATGCTAATTTGGAAAAGGGAGGCATTAAAAAAAGAGACGTTCGACTCTTTAAAGCGGCCCGAATATCAAATAAACGGGATAGTTTTGGGCTGCAAATCTCGTCTTTCAAATTATTTTGCAGAGATTTTTTTAAGGGAAGGTGCTGTTTGCATAACGTTTGGAGCCTATAAAAATTCTTTGAACGGGTTTTTAAAATTTTTTTGGCAGTCTTTTGCCGGACTGGTCCAGGCGATTTTTTTCTCCTGTGGAGCCAAAATAATCAAAAATACGTAATTTCTCTGATCTGAGATCTGATTCAAGGCATTCTCTTACATTATTCAAGCCTTCGAATTCAAATCTAAGAGCTCTAATCGCCTGATTTCCCCTTCAAAGAACACTTGAATCCACACTTTTGATAAGTGACCCATCAAAGTTGCTTTTTTCCCCTTCAATTGGCCTTCTAATTGCCCCAAAAGTTTTCAAAAAAAGATTAAACGAGGCGCGGAGAGTGTGGCCAATTGGGCCGGGAGACTGATTAAGTCGGCCATAATCAGGTTTCGGCCGCCAATTCGAAAAATGAGCAGAATTTTTTGCGCGAGTTTGGGACAAGGAGAAGATGGGTGGGGGAAAGGAACACCGCCGTCTCATATGGTCGGTCATTTGAGGGGCAAAGATGCGTTATTACATTAGAGGAAGGGGACCAAGGAGCACACCAGGATGATCTCCGGGAAGGACACGCTCTACTTTAATATAGTTGTCGCTTCAAAAGGGCAAGCATGTCATTGGAAGGGAATAAAAAGAGCTAGACTGTCCTTTGGTATTCCGTAATGAAACGTCGTACCGTAGGACTTCAGTCTGATTTTTGGTCGCCTCAAAGCTCAGGCGAAGCCTCAGCTTCAGCTAATATTCTATGGTTTGGCTTACGCTGAGTCTCAAAATCAGCCTCGGGCTTAGGAAGGTCTTTTGCGATATTTTCAACACGTTTGCGGAAACGTGGGACGTCTTACGACACGCCAGACAAAATTTTTCTTTTATCTCCCAGCTTGCCATCCCAAAAATTCGACCAAAATCACTGCACGGTGCAGATTTTTTTCGCACAGTGCAATCAATTATTTTTCTTTTTTTGCACGGTGCGTTGATTCTGTTTTCATTGCTCTGTGCACTTTTTGTGATTGTTGATTTTTTGCACTGTGCAATCCCAACATTGCCACTTGCCAAAACATTTGCTTTTCGCACGGTGCAAAAACATCGCGCGAAAATGAATTCCCGCACTGTGCAATCAATCGTTTTCGCTTGATTGCACGGTGCGAAGAAACAAATTTTCGCGTCGCGAAAGGTTTGGGCAAATGCAATGGGGGAAAATCGCGGTCGCACAGTGCAATCTTCTCATCTTTTTTGATTCAAATGCGAAAAATTTTTCGTCGCATCGCATAAATTTTTTGTTCACCAAAATTCCGCTTGCACAGTGCAACAGTTCTTTTTGTGATTCGCACGGTGCAATCTTCTCTTGTTTGTTGCACAGTGCGAATGTTTTGTGTTTGTGACTTGTCGCCTTCCTGCAGCCATTCTCGTAATCCGCACAGTGCGTCATGCATTCATTATGCGATGGATGAGGCTCCTCCTGCGGGCTTCGTGCTGCGATAATCTCTCTGTTTATTGTCGAATGCAACTTTTGAGATGCCCTTTTAAGCGGAAACGAGTTATTTGTGGGCGGTGCCCGCAGGGCATGTTCCGTCACTAAGTTCGAACCCAAATTGATAGGTAAAATAAGGTGAAGTGAGGGTCGGAACAGGGTTTCCGGACCATTTCCCCCTCTGAAAAGCGACGTTCAGGGTATTTTTGGAGATTTTACTGCCTTTTCCCCCTAAATAGCACTTCTGATGTCATTGGAACGGCAATTGGGAGATAATGCAGCCGTTTTACAGTTTTAAAGCCAAATTGTTTGAGGCTGAAATATTTAAATATATGTGATTAATTACATTTGAGATTTAATTTATGCCAAGTTTGACGTCTTTATGACCTTTTTTTATAAATAAATTATACTCAAAGAATTAAAATCGCCAAATTCGGGTTTTATGGAAAATTCCTCACCAAAAACAGTGTAAATTGACGACATTGTTTGGTACAGTAGTCTGAACTCTTCGAATTTTTACATCTCTTGCAAGACCGGTTGTTTCGATTTTTTAAAATTTACTCAATCTTTGGGAACATCGATTTCTGAGAATTTTAGTTCGCATTTTTCTGGGACTGCAGGGGTGTTAAATTCAACGATATTTTTCGACGAGAGAGCACACGAAATGCGGAGAACGGGCATGAGAAACGAAGCTGTTTGTCTATTTCCCTGTGAATTTGAAAAAAAAATATTTTTTGTAAAAGAAACGTCGCGCTTCCTGGTGAAAACAAGACTCGCATTTTTTTATGTATAATGTCCCAAAAAGCTGTAACATTTCTTCCGACTTCTGATCTAAAAATCTCAGTTGTTTTTGCAAAGGACGAGCTCACAAACTCGCATGTGAAAAAATAAATCTTAATTTTTGCCAAATTTAATCAAACTCCGAGCCTCGCATTTTGGTTCCTTTGCCTGTAAATACAAGCTTCCTCCAGACCAATTGTCTTTTTTGATGTCATCATTGGGATTCCTTTTCCCTTGGCCTTCCTTCATTGCCTGAGGCTTGTTTTCTCCAACTTTTGTTTTAAATTCCGCCCGAAATTAGCCGCAGGCAAGGAAGTAGAAGAGGTTTTTCTCCAAAGCCCGATAATTTGGCGGATATTATTTGTTATTGTTATTATTGTCAATTACCGTACCCATTTGCGGGAGGGGAAAACAATTTTAAGAGGGTCTAACTTCTTGGAGGATGTCTGGGAAGAATTTGTTTGCAGAAGAACTAATTTATATTGTACATAGGTTATGTTACAGTGGAATCTCTGTACAACAAAAATGATTGGTTGTAGAGGGGTTCTTTGTAGACAGTTTGTACTGTATTCTCATATATAAGTTGCCAGGAAGGTGACTATTTTGGAGCTTCTTTGGCTTCTTTTAGACGTTGGCAAAGGACCTTAAACTTTGAAAATTTAGGTTCACTTTAATTGAACTTTGTTCGAACCAGCGGTGCATTGTTTTCACAGCAAACTAATCTATCTGAGGGAGAGGTCAAAAACTATTTTTTCTCTGCATCGCCTCCACTTTGTGTACTTTTACATACTAGAACACTCGTCTGTATACAACTAAGATTTTTTATCCAAAAGTTGATCTAATGCGACATTTTTTGCCAGTTCACCCATCAAAAATACAAGCCTTATTTCTGGGGCCAAAGTTCCCAAAAATTAAAACTTTCCTTGGCAAAAATAAGGCCAAAAGGTGCTTCTTCTCTGCCCGCCCTCCGCATTTTGCTTACTCTTTTTTTATTTTCAGGAGTTGATGTATGGCCTAGGCCCGACTGTTAAAATAAAAATATTTCTTATTTCAGATCCAAAACAAAGATTTTTTTGTTTTTTTCAAGGGAATAACTGAGATCCAATTGAGATATCGTTGAAATCCGAGCCTTTTTGTTCATCTAATCCTTTATCTACTGCCTAAATTATTTTCTCATGTTTATTCTAATGCTTGACTTTACTATTTGGCCTGCAGTATCTACAAAAGTTTCCTTTTAAATTTGGCGACATTTGGAAAAGCCCTGAGGCAATAGCTGGTTACTTTTCCTCCAAAATTGTACTGATAATCCGTTTTTTCTACATTTCTCGTACTGTTTCATTGAATTTCACTTTTTCCTTCAGTGCTTCAGGGTTGGCTAACTTCAACTTGATGACAATTTCAGACATGTTTGGACCTTACTTTTTACTTTTTTTTGGATCAAAATTTGATTTTATTTTATACTTTTTTCATCGTATTTCCTTTGTAAACAGTCTCTTTTTATCTGATAATTTGCATTTTTAAACATTTCATTTGGTTTCCATGAATTTGGATACATTTCAATGGATCTCACGCGATCCTGAGATATCACGAAATAAAAAAAATGTAAAAAAGAGTTTTCCAAAGAAAAAACAGGTTACTTTAACAGTTTAAAGGTACTATTAGTCCCTCAGAAAAGTATCGTTTGCATTGGAAATGTCTTTACATACAGTCTAGACATTATTATTTCGATTAAACTTAAATTATATAATACTATCTAATTGGGCTTAAAATTGGACCGGATTGATCGTCACGGTTATCCCGAGGATGGACGTCTTCTGTAAATTACACACTGGCCTCTTCCCGAGGAGAGGACAGGGGTAATTTGAAGGGGATAATTAGATCTTACATAAGTTTTTTGTATGCCAGAACCCGATGATTATTGTTATGAAAAACGTCGAATGTTTGTAGGCACGTAGTGTCGGGTATGACTTTATGAGGCTATAGAAACGTAGTGTAAATTATGTTTGTCCTTAAAATATCTCAGACAAAAATTTGCACCTTGAAATTAAATTTTTTTCCGCACAGTGCAATATTTTTTGTTTTTTACAGAGTGCAGTCAATTGAATTTTTCACGGTGCAAGAAATTATTGTCTGCACAGTGCAGAAATCGAATTATCAAAGTTCTTACGCATGATGAGAAAATTAAACTTCTTCGTTGCACAGTGCGAGGATTTTGATTTTCCGCACAGTGCGGTCGAAAATTTTTTTTTTTACGTCAAACTCGTTTGATTTGAAGTTTCGAAAGTTTTAAAAAATATTTTTGAGACTACTTTATATCATTTTATATACCTATCTTCCACATAGTCATCCTTTTTGAAAGTCATCGGCCTGTTTATATTATCCATGTCATCTTTGAATCTTTGATATCCCAAGAACTCAGAACTCAGCTGCTCGTTCCCCACTTCTTCTCTGATTTCTAAATATACCCACTCAAATAACAGCTAACGTTGTGTTGAATGTCATTCCTAAATCTTTTGTAATGTTTTTCGAGAAATGTGCAAGGTAATTGCCTCTAAAATTGGTCGTTGTTCTGTGCTATAGGCTTGCGCGGCATTCCAGGAACCTGCCCGAAGAGGTCGTATGCTGGGGATGCATGTCCAGCATTCAATTAAATGTTCGCTTCCGGGGGGAAAACGGGTCCGGCCAACTGAAAGACGTGGTAAAATATAATGTTTTGGAGCTCATGTTTTGTGTTGAGATGTATCTTACAGCGGAGTTGGACGATTGGGGAAAAAGACGATTGGGGAAAAGTACGATTGGGGAAACCGAAAAGTATTATTTTTCTTCCATGCAAATGTCGAAGTTAGGATAATAGAGGGTGCTCATTTCGAAAATGACATTCATTTTTTTGATTCTTACTTTTTTCCTTAAGTAGTACTGTAAAGTAGTAATTTTTGATTTTTTTTCATAAATACTCGATTTGGGGGTTTTCGAGGGTGCTGATTTCGAAAATCATGTTCATTTTTCCTCTAGTACTATATAGTACTATCCTGATACTATATAGTACGAGGTCAAAATATGGCTTTTGACGTTAATGGTGTTGTTTTGATGCTTAGTACTCTTCAAAAACACGTTTTAAAGACTTGGTGCTATATAGTACTGTCTGATACTATGTAGTACGAAGTAAAAATAGGCGTAGTAAGCACCAGAACAACACCACGAACGCCTAAAGGCCAACTTTACACCTCGTACTACATAGTATCAGGTAGTACTATATAGCACCAAGTCTTTAAAACGTGTTTTTGAAGAGTACTAAGCATCAAAACAACACCATTAACGTCAAAAGCCATATTTTGACCTCGTACTATATAGTATCAGAATAGTACTATATAGTACTAGAGGAAAAATGAACATGATTTTCGAAATCAGCACCCTCGAAAACCCCTAAATCGAGTATTTATGAAAAAAAATCAAAAATTACTACTTTACAGTACTACTTAAGGAAAAAAGTAAGAATCGAAAAAATGAATGTCATTTTCGAAATGAGCACCCTCTATTATCCTAACTTCGACATTTGCATGGAAGAAAAATAATACTTTTCGGTTTCCCCAATCGTACTTTTCCCCAATCGTCTTTTTCCCCAATCGTCCCTTTCCCCAATCGTCTTTTTCCCCAATCGTCCCAGTTCCATCTTACAGTTACGAGCGGGCGTTTGTACTAGTTGGGAGCACTTTTGCCCACTACAATACAATTTCTACCCTATTTTTAGTGTTTATTGTGCAAAATATTGTGCTCTTGACTAAAACACGACATTATGTTACATGTCATCAATTTTTATGCTGTCTACATTTAATCAGAGGTCTTTTTTGACCTTCTAGACTTTCCGTTTTTATCATGCGGAACAAAATTTTGTCATGTGTAATATAATTTTTCCTCCAATTTCCTCAAATTTCCCTTTGAAACTTGGCATTTTGTATGAAATCAATGGCCAAGTGTCCACGACTCGGAGGAAAACGGCGAGTTATCGTCGGCAAACAGGGCTCACCCTCACATTTGTTGATGTTTTTTGGAACTCCAGCTCCCATTAGGTATAATATGTTCAGCTAGAGTACGCAAACCGGTCGTACTTCTTTCCGGAGGCGAGGTGATGTAATTTAAAATGCTCGGGGCTTATAGTCTCAGGGCTTGAGCCTATTATATATGCCCCTTTTGGGATTAGGGGATGACAATTACTTTACGGCTTGGGCATCGTATTGTAATTTATGAAATGAAATCTGATTAGAAGATAGGGTATGCCAGTACATAAAGGCGAAAAAATCATTCGGAATTATTACATTTTTTGAGGTTTTAGGGAGAAATTTTTAAAAATCCGTCATGATGACATGTATAATTATGAAACTTGTGACTGTATTTTCCTCATATCCTTGTTTTACTATGGTGTGCTTACAAAATGAACAATTTCTGTTGCCATGTTTGCCGTTGTCGGTTTGCTAAAAAATCATGATGATCGATTTTCTGGAATTTCCTTTGAAATTTTCGATTTTCCATAATTTTTTGCATAATGCCGTGCCCTTATTAGTCGGCAAGTGTTTTGCAAAAGAATAAATTCTTTTAAGCCCTCAGGCCATACACTGATCACCTACTCAGGCCACCTTTTTGAAAGTCATCACGCGATTCCCCTTGCCCCCGTTCATTGTAAAGTCTGACCTACGTTTTGGGCAGAGTGTTTACACATATAGGGTCAACTCAATTCGTTGAGAAACGTGTGCGAGTAACTCAATTTCCCGTTCCGCCAACCTTGTAATTGTTCCAGTACATAGTATGTAGTTGTGAGCCTTTTTACACCTGTTGTCACCCCATTCTTTCATGACTGTAAGTGAGTTGGGAATGCCTGTAATTGTAGGTCGATTCATTCGCTGACGCTATGTCTGTTTTTTAGCGGCTGGATTAAGGATTGCAACCATATTCGCTCTAATCCCCTGCGGCGATTAACCCTGTAATCGGTGCCGTCGTTCTTTGCCGCATTCGCTGAAACGGAACGGCCGAGATGCCCGGGGGGCGGCCGAAACGACGGAAATGGGCGGTGTGAAGAGTCGGTGTAAATGACTCGATTGGGTGTAAAAGGTATAATTAGGTGTAAATGGGACAAGGATATTCTTCCGAAAAACGAATTAACAGACATATCGAAGGATTTCACCGAAACCTCAGGGCATTTTGGGGCTTTATTTTGTCATAAATCGGTGAAGTGATGTGTGCTTATGTGTAATACAATCTGTATGCAATTTTTTTGATTTTGTTTTGCGTTTCACTTATTATTACTTTACAGTTGACCAGCATCTTCAGGTACATTTTTCCAGTTTAACATCAGCTATTATGTATAAGAAAAAGTTTCTTTCAGGCCTCGATTTGCATCTTAAATTCCCGTGAAGTTCCCCCTTCCCAGCACTTCCAGCAATTTGCATATTATAGCGAATGTCTGATCTGATTACGTACTTTACTTGTTTAGTAGTAATATATTATATATTATTACCGTGTTCCTGCTAACTGCAGTATTTTCCTCATTTTTATGCATCTATGTGAATATACATGAGGAACTAGACTTGGCCAATTTCCTAGCTGCTTGTAGACATAACATTGTTTACATTACTTGTTTATGGGATGAGTGGTAATGATGATTTAGAATTATGTGTAACCCACGACCAGAATACATTTTTGCCGTCTATAAAAACGCTGTTTCTTGGGGGTGCAGGATTCATTTTTTGCAGTTGTTTGACATGGGCGACATTTTATACGATAAAAAGATATATTTTTTAATCTTGATTTTCTGTTTCTTTATGTAACAATTGCCTTTTTTTTAGTGAATAGAAGGATTAATGCATAAAAAATTCTATTCAATTTCCATTCAAAATCTTTTAGTAAGCCCTTTCGATGCCTAATGATCATTAACAGAGATCATAAAAACGTCGTATTTTATTCATAGTTAACCTACAGATACCGCCCAAATTACAATCTTCATCTCACCGGGATGTTCTTTCTTTTCTTTACTTTTTCCCCATTCTCGGCTTCATTCATGCATAAGATTCATCAAATGCCTAGTACAATATAATCCTCGCACTAGGATGTTACATTATCAACGTGTTGACGAGGTGGCGGGTTTATGTCCAGTAATTAATTTAATCGGTGTACGCATTTACTTCGTATTTTGGGATTAGTAATCGCAATTTTTTCAGTTATGTTGTGAGAAAGAAGTCTTTTTGGATGGAATGTCGACTGTAAATACGACCATGTCGGGTAGTAATATGAGTGGGGTGGAGCAATTGGTCGAATACAGGATTCAGGTGAGTTTTAATCCTATAAAAAGTTCTATTTCCTAAGGGTTTTACTATTTTTTAATATTGAAAGTTTGGTGTCATGTATAATATAAAATTGTTTCCAGTGTATCAAAACCCACTAGGAAGGCCTAGAAATAACAAATTTTTACTTTAGACGATAAAAAGTAGTGGCCTTTAAGATTGTTTTACTATTTTTTTTGTTTTTAAATTTTGATGACAAGTGTAATATAACTAATTTTTTTGGTTATACTTGATTCAAAATGTTGTAATATGACATTCTACCCCATAAAAAGTAGTTCTACTCTTAAATTCTTATAGTATTCCCCATTTTTAACCACTTTTTTACTTTCTGATATCAAGTATAATATAATTTTTGCAGATGTATCAGATAGTGATCCCGGTGTTCCTTCTAATCAGCTGTTTCGCCGTCCTTGCCAACGGGGTTGTGATCTGGGCCCTAAGGGGGACAAAAGTTCGGAATGCGACGGTCACCTTGATCCTCTCTCTGACCGTGTCAGATATGTGGACAAGCTCGATTGTGGCCTGTTCCCTGCTCTACAACAGCTATCTGCCGACCGTCCAAGGAACGGCGGTGAATCCCTGCTTCTCTCTGCTGCTGGAAATGCTGAGAACGGGGGGTCTGATCACCGGAACTTTGCAATTGCTTCTAATCGCGGCCCATCATTATATCAGTATTGTGCGACCTCACAGTAACAAGAAAATGCTCAAAAATATCGGTAAGATTGTTTTACAGCCCTCAGACTATGTTGGTTACGTAATTCACAATTTAAAATTAGTTTTTATGTAAAAAATTATGACTACTTGTTACTTTACATCTAAAATTAGACTAAATTTTAAATTTTTGTGCTACTCCTTTTTAATTTCCGATTGTAAACTGACTGCTGACTAATAATAATATTTGTTCAGCCCTCGTTCTTTGTCTGGGTGCATGGATTCTGCCCTTAACCGTTCTTTTTGCCTTAAGCTTGATCTTCGAAGATCAAGGGTTTTACAACTGCTATAACGTCCGATTCTACCACTCCCGTGTGTTCAGAACAAGCGTCTCGGTGCTGTTGTTGATCATCTTCTTGATGATCATGTATTGCTACAGCAAGTTGGTGAGTAAATAATATTTTTTTTTTAATTTTATTGAAACTCTGCTAACCGATTGTCTTCAAATTTGGAATTTTTGAACTTTAGATAGGTCGTATTTCAATGGCTAAAAACTTTGGCTAATGCTTTCCATGGAGAGCGGAGATATTCAAGATTTTTGGCGAGAGAGTGCGTAAAATGAGGAGAGACGGAAAAAGAAAAAAATCGTTTTTTGTCAATAACTTTTCGAATTTTGTTTGAAAAAAAAAACTATTTTTTTGTAAAAAAATAAGAAAAAATCGTTTTTTCCACAGCTTTTTCGAACTTTGCTCAAAAAAATAATTGTTCATCCCGTATTCATTTTTAGTGTGGGAGTCAACCGTAGTAGTACAATGTTTTAAAAGCCCTCTCTTGTAATTTGGATTATTCTTCTCAAAATTGTATGGCAATCATCAAACAGTTTTCAACACTTTTTATGACAAAGAAACTACACTTTTTTTCGAAATTGTAGCGTTCATTTACTGTACTATTTTGGTACTTTCAACAAATCTTGGCAATGACTGTCCTTTCAGTCCGGTTTTTTATTGTATTTTTGAGAAGTTTCAGTCAAAATTGATGCCCTTTACTGACCCTAAATTTTCAGCTCTGTATGCTTCGTACTCAAAGTGCAAAATGGCGTTCGAAGTCGGCCCAAAACCGCATGACCCGCGAGAACAAAACCCTGTGGACCGCGATTTTGATCTGCTCCAGTTTCTTTGTGGGCTGGGCGCCGGCTACAATCCACTTCACAATCACCTGCAACACCTGTGATTTGCTGCGAGAACAGCGTTTCCGAGTCCTGTTCCTCTTCAGCTGCATCCAGCTGTCGTTTATTCTGGGCAAATCGCTGCTGAACCCGCTCATCTACTCGCTGCGGATCCCCGAAGTCGACGCTCAAATCCGCGACATTTTCAGTGGCTGGAGTGAGTGCGTGCGGACTTGTGGACGGTAAGCGGCATTACCCATGCATCGAAAGCCCGCTCTTCCCGCATTCCTGGGCTCTCTTTTTATTATTTATGTTAGCCTCGGGTCCAAAATTTGGAATCGATCAAATGAATAACAAAAAAATGCCAAAAGCCCTCAAATTAAGTCGGAAAGATGTGTTTATTTACCGCGGCATTTAGACCCCGAGGCAGAACGCGCGACGTCTCGCTCGAGCGATTTGTTTTTTGCTCTACAGAAGCCCTACTATAATATCCGAAGCGAAAGTTTTTTCGACGGGCTTAATTAATTCATGCTCCCTTTCCGCATCACAGATCGGCCGCGGTTGAGAGGGGTTAATTATCCCCGTTACGTGACACTGCCGAGGTCTCTGTGGTCGCTGGACTGCCGCATCATCTCGACAAAACAATTTGCATAAATTTTTGGAGCCATTATTTGGAATGATTATGCATATAAAACACAACGTCAGGAATATATTTTCAGCAAAAAACCATTAGTTCAAATCTCAAGTTTCCCGCAAATTTCCAGAAAATACGTCATGCTGATGCATTTGGTTACTCAGTTTTTCGAAATTGTTCTTTTAGTCTTGAGATAACTGGGCTGAATGCTACAGTGGCGGACCTGATCCAGTGGCAAAAAAATGTATGATTTTGCATCCGGGAAGTATCAAAAATGCAGCAAAATACCTCCCTCTAGAAGCGAAAAAACTCCGATTTCAAAAGCGCCCATTCTTTTTGTGAGGGAAAGGGCGCGCAGTTCAAAACGAAGTTTTTTAGTTGGCGAGGAAGACATTTTGCCACATTTTTGATACTTCCCGGATGCAAAATGATACATTTTTTGCCACTGGATCAGGTCCCTCACTGTAATCACTAAAAAAATTCGGCGCTTTAGTTGCGGAATAAAGAAGTAATCTCCTAAAGATGACTTATTTTCTGGAATCCCCCCTGAACCTTCAAACTTTGGATTCCTGGCCTTTCAATTATTCGGGATTAAGGAGCAGAGTGATAAAATTACCCGAAAAGAGTGTCATTTCCCTTCCTCCTTACGATTACTTCCTTATATTGCATGTCTGCCCCTCCCTTCATGAACTTGTGACTAATCCGGCTTCGAAACAAAGTTAATTAATTTCAGTTGGAAACACGAAGCCCTCGTGCGTCGCTCGGTCAGCAAGAGGTCGGCGGTCCATCGACTGGCGCCCGAAGAGCGCCTCCTGGAGCAGATCAGTTGGAACGGAGAGTGTACTCAGACTCCGATACCCACTGAACAGGTGATGATCATGCAAGGGGAGTATCTTAATCCAGCACCAGTATGAATAGACTTTTCATCGATGGAACCCATCAATTCATCGACAAAGTTCACCAAAAACTGCAAAGATTTGAGGAATTTCCCCAAGAAACCTTCGACGAGTATAAACCGACAAACAGATTATCAAAAGAGACATATCAGGAATGTAAGAGTACTGTCTACAAATCTACTTTTACAACCACATCTTGGCCAGTACAATTGATTATTTTATACTTTATTTCTCTGCTCTACAATATAAATTATGAATAAAAATAGGATAAAAATAATGGTCGGAGAGAGCGGAGTGTTTTCAGAGTGGGGAATGGGGGATGTTGAACATGTTTTAGTGGTCTATTTGGACTCTAATTAAAAAAGGCCTATCAAATTTCCAGCTGTAATTACAGTTAATTAGCAGATTGGGATCATGTGGGGCGAGGAATGTTGCCTTTTAGAATGTCAAAATAGGAGTCATGAGGGGATTACTTTAACAATTCCACCTGCCTTCCGAGAACACTCCTCCTTTTTTAGCACAATCTCAAAAAAAAAAGAAAAAAATTTTTGTAAATTCCATCTTGTTTTAGTCCTGAAACAAAATTTATATCACAGTAAGACGGTCTTCGTATTATGCCCTGGGGCGGGGAAAGGTTAGGGATAGAGAAGCAGGGGACAGAGGGCATCGACTCGACCACCTTTCGGGATATTACACATCACATTCAAGCCGCTCGTCTCGTTAATTAGCCGTCCGCTGAAAGAGGTTTGTTATTTCGGGGGGTTAGACAAGGCGGTGAGGGTCAGCAAAACATATATTACACCCAATACAGAGGACTGCTTCACATGATATTCACCTTCAAAATCTAGTAGTCTAGTATAATACAAATGTTAAAAACACCGGGTTAAATGTGAAGGGAAGCGTCGAACAAATGTTCAAAACTCTCAACTTACCCCGAGATATGCACTGAATGAGCTGCTGATGTTGGAGAGTTTCTCAGCCACTTTGCTAGCACCTTGTCTTACACTATCCTTGATATCAGCCATTTCTGGAACGTGATCCGAGTAGGAGAACCCGCTTGGCTGCTGTTGTCCGTTGCCGAACAAATCAGCCGATCCAATACCCGATTGGCCTTCGAACCGGCTTAAATTTGAGCGAGTTTCAAAGTCCATTTCATCTGTTTTCCCGAAATATTGATCAGAACTGATGGCTTTCGCATTTCCGAACTTCTTCATTGGGTCAACCTCGACAGCCGGGGCAGGGGTGGACTGAACTGGGGCTCTGTAGGTCTTTCTGAAATAAAACATCACTACCCTGACTCGTATTTTACATCAAATTGACTAAAGTGACATAAAATTTTCTCAAAATCAAAAATCATAATCTCCATTCAAACAAAAAAGTATCAAAAATTCCCAAAACTCTCTGAAATAACTTACGATGGAGGTAGCGATCGTTCCCATGTATCGATAAAGTCTTCCCGAGGTTTGGATTTGGGCAGATCCGAGAGGTCATCGAGTCCAGAGGATCTAAAAAATAAACTCAAACTATGAAAAACCCTTACCTATTATCATCTCCAGTGACCACTTCCCATTCGTCGGACTGGAATGAGTCTGTACTTTTTTTGTTCGCAAGCTTGGTAACTCCTTCTTGTTGGATTGATCTCATGCCAACCGAATGACTGACACCACCTCGACCAAGACCGCCAATTCCAAGTCTCTCGGACATCTCAGCCTTATTCGGGTCATTCTTGATCTTCTGAAGCAAAGATGGAGAGTATACAACAATAAAATTATATTACACATGAAAGAATAATGTAAAAATGGTCTTTGCCTGGCTGAATTACCTTTTCCACTTGTTCTCTTTGTTTGGCAACGTCCTGAATAGAGAATTTGGAGGCGATTCTAGCCCGTTGATCTTCTGGTTGTTCTTGTGGAGGTGCTGGTTCCTGAAGAGCCAATTTGGAGAAAGCTTCTCGTTCCTTGTCCAAATCCGCTGCTTTTTGAGCAAAATCATCAAAATTGGTCTTAATCTTCTGCGCTCCAAGACCTCCTTTCTTCGCTCCTAACTGAAAATATCAAAAATTATATTACACTGTACCATCTAAAAGGAAAACTGTCAATAAAAATTCTCACAGTGATCTTCTTGATTGGTTTCTTCACAGGTGGAGCCAACGATGGATTAGCTAGCTGATCAGAGTCGTCCCTGACCATAGAAGCCGATCCCAAGTTCTCAGTTGACACTACTGGTTCGGCATGTTTGGAAAAGTCTTGCTCAAAGAAGTCGTCTTTGACTGGAGTTGCCGGTGAATCTATGACTTCAGTCTCGATCAAGAGCTTAGTTCCATTCTGTCTATGAGCCTGAGCTGCCAATTCCGCAAGTTTGCTCTAAACAGATAACACAAATTGTAATTTGACTTACCTTATACAGGGTCGCGGCCCGACTTTTATATTTTCTCTGTGCGTCAGTTGTGTCAACCCCATGTTGTTTGAAGAACGTGGTCTGCAAGTACAAGATATAGCAAGGAATAAGATTTCAAATATAAATCTATTATACAAAAGGAAGAATAATATCTATAAAAAGAAACCTATTAAAAGGCAAATCAGCGAGTAAATCTGAGTAGTTTCTTGCAAACTCGACCTTCCAATTCAAGAAAAAAAGAACGCCATAAGTATTTTTGAAATATTGATCATGGATAAAAAAATAATAAAACCCCCAAAACTTACCGCATTGGCATTTCCGCCAACCTGCATAGCTCTAAGTTGATTCCATGTCCAGTTTGTATCCAAATTTGTCGACCTCACAAAAGTAATGTGTACACCAAGATTTCTGTGAGTCGCTGAGCAATCGATACAAATGAAGACTCCATAAGTGACGGAAGACCAAGTGGGATTCCTCGCCCCACAATCGAAACAAGTCTAAACCAACAATCAAATCAATGATAACTTCACTCACCTTATTGGCCGTCAAAGAACGGAGTTTTCGAAAGACAGTGGCCAAATCAGTGGCAGATGGGCATTCGTCAGCCATTGAGAACCTGAAATCGGGGATTGAATGTCGATATCCGCTCCAACGCAAGCGAAAAACCCAAACCAAAGGAGGAGGAAAAAAGTTATCTGATGCTACCACCACTCGCAGACGTCTTTTCTCTAGACATCAGAATTCCACATCGCACATTATTATACAACGTTATCTTGGCATTATGCCACAAATCAGGCAATCTTTTCAAGGCGGTGTGGTAAGTGTAATATAAACGGCCAAGTGTAACATAAATGACAAAGATTTGATTCAAAATAATTTATTTATCACCTGATATATCTTCAGAGTGCATTTTACGACATATAAACTCCAAATAGTTTGGTTATAGAAAAATATTTTTCAGTTCGTGTAAGATGTCTATACATTTTGCGAAATCGTGGGCGCAGCTGGCGGCAATAAAATAGAAAACCCGGGATTTGCAAAGTTTGAACCAAGTGCAATATCATTTTGCCTTTCTAACTAACAATTTGACCAATAATGAAGCTAGAAGAAGCCGCTCTAACCTGTCTCGAGATCTTTGACCTGTCCACCGAGTTCTCTGCTGCTGGAGGCCTCACTTTATACAATTATCTCAACGAATGTCGAACCACTCAAGGAAAAAAGTTGCTTCGTAAGTTTTTCAACTCATTCTTACTTTTTCTTTAGGTGACTGGCTTCTGGAACCGTTGGATGATCTGAACGAGATTAATCGAAGGCATGATCTAGTCGAGATCCTGGTGGAAGATGTTGAATGCCGAGAACAGCTGTACAATAACTATTTGAGGCAGTATCCTGATATTTGCGCTGTAAATAAGAAGTTGGGGACGGAGTCCGCTAATTTGGAGGATGTTTATCGCATTTATCGGGCATGCAAAATGATCAATCCCGTTGTGGATGCGTTTGACAATCACAGAGACAATGAAAGTGTTATCAAGATGGTCACCGTGGGTTTTTTATTATTTCTTGTGTCTTTATTTAGGCTTGGATGATCTTCTAGAAGCTTGATCAATCAGTTTGGGCCGAAAATTTTATGACATTTGACCTTTCAGGAACCTCTTCTCGTTCTGAAAGACAAACTTGGAAACCTCGAAGAGTTGATTGAAAATAATGTCGAACAAGATCCCGTATCTCAGATTTACCGAATCAAACCTGAATCTGATGAGAATCTTCGGCAGCTCAACAGCGTTCTTGATAAAATTCATTCCAGAGCTGAAAAAATCGCAAATTCTTTATCGGAAGAGATTGACAGTGATGCGATTAAAGTTGAGTGCGACCCCAATGACGGATATTACATGAAAGTTACATTGAAGGTATGGGTTTTCTATTGGAATTTCGTTAGTGATGTCATTTATGATAAAAGTTTTAGTTTTTAGTCGGAAAAAGAGATCAGAAATGCAAGTGTGACAATTTTGAATACGAAGAAGGGCGGAGGAGTGTATTTTGTCAACAGCCGAATGGAAGCGCTTAATAAGGAGTTTGCTGATGCTGTTAAAGACTATGAGCAAGCTCAAAAAGACCTCACAACTGACATCATGAAACAGTCAGGTATGAAATTTATGTTCTTGTTGAGGTTATAGGCCCGTATCTTAACCTATGGGCACAAAAATATGGGCTTGATATCTAAAATATTAATTTGATGACCTTATTTTAGCCGAGCATTCTATTGAACTCTCCGAATTGACCGAACTTTTTGCCACGATCGATGTTCTTGTTGCTTTTTCCGTGGTCTCAGCGACCGCAGTCAGCCCTTTCGTCCGTCCAGAGATGTTAGAAATGGGTAAGAATGCCATTTTCAATATTAGTTTTCTTACTTTAGGCACTGATGTCTTTGAACTGAGAAATTGCCGTCATCCGATTGTGGAGAAGATATTGGAGTCGTCCTGCTACATTCCCAACGACATTGTCTTCAAGGATAACAAGAAATTCATGGTTTTGACTGGCGCTAACATGGGAGGGAAGTCGACTTTTCTGAGATCGGCAGCTACTTCTGTCCTCTTGGCTCAAATCGGATGTTTTGTTCCGTGTGATTCCGCGAGGCTCTCAGTTTTTGATGGACTCTTCACTCGGGTCGGCGCTGGAGATTGCCAATTCAAAGGAGTCTCCACTTTCATGTCTGAAATGACCGATTGTGCAGTTATTTTGGACAAGGCCACCTCTAATTCCTTTATTATAATTGATGAATTGGGCCGGGGAACTACTACTTACGATGGATTCGGGCTGGCTTGGGCGATTGCTGAGTAAGTTATGGACTGATAGAGAGATGATTACTGATATTTTAGGGATATTGTGACTAGACTGAAAAGTTTTTGCATCTTCGCCACCCATTTCCACGAGATGGCCTATTTGTCTTACCATTACCCGGAAAATGTAATGAATTTGAAGGCTGATGTCAGTGAAGATGGTGATACTATTACTTTACTCTATCAGTTCTCTCCTGGGGTCACTGAGAGATCGTTTGGAATCACCATCGCCAAGATGGTCAACTTCCCCGAAGATGTCGTTCAGGTAATATAACGTTTATTTTCGGGTTCCTTATATAAATTTTTAGTTTTTAAATTCAAATTTATGAGCGTTGAGCTTGTATTTCGATGAATTTTCCTATATAAATCAAAATTGCGTGACTCACGGCCGTTTATTTACATTATTCATGTTCAGGAAGCCGAAACAACCCTCAAAAGCCTTGAAAAATCTGATGCTGAGAACGAAGCAAGAAAACTCCTTATGTCCTTTAACGGAATGAACGTCGAACGAATCAGATTCGCCCTGCAGAACTACGAAGAATAGCCCGATGAATAATATAATATGGTCTCACAACGAAAACATTCTTTCAAAATATTTGGCATAAATTTTATTTTTTCCTCGAGATTTTTTTGGTTGAACCCTCCGGTGATGTTCGGCTCCGAATGTTATTGTTCTTCTCAGCGGCACTGTTGATTTTATTCTTGGTTTACTATTTTTTCGTAGGCTTCGAAATGGGTGAAAATACGGGTATGAAGTACATGTTGAAACGGGTTTTTGGCTCCACGCCGAGGTCAAGGGTAAGTAACATTCCGTTTTTACTTGTATGTGATTTTGAATGACGAAATTCGAAAGTAACTTGTCATTTTTATGGTATCCATGAGATTTTTATGTCTTAATTTAATATTTTGTTTTTTTTTTTGGCTCTTTGAGATAAATATGATTGAAATATTAATATAAAGCTGTGTTCAGCGTCGTACGATGCCAAGTTATCTGGAGGACCTCGATTCTCCATGTTCTTCGACATCCTTGGACAGGTCTAGGAGCACGTATAATATTGGGTCAGAAGATGAAGAGTAAGTTGGTTTCTCGTGTTATTCTTTATGAGTTTAGGTTCCGATTTGACCGATCTATGATGGATTTAAAACTTCGGAGTGTCGAACACACCACTGATTTCAATCTTCGGCAAAGAAGGAAATCCCAGTCTTCTCTGACCTCGTTGATCGAAGGATTAAGGTCCAAACTCTCCTTGGAAGGCGTTAAGACCAAAGTTGATCTTGTTCCCGGTGTTGAAGATTTCCCAGGTGAGATAATGAAACTGTATATTTATATTTTTCTAGTCCTTCCAAGACGAGCTCAAGAACTATGTGACGTCATTTGGGATCCCTACAAAGATCCGAATGAAGTTTTTTCTTCAAAGTTCAATATTCATTTGGCTAGAAAAGATCTGATAAAATTGGACAACCATGGCTGGCTGAACGACGAAATTATTAACTTCTACTTCTCGTTGATATCAGAAAGGTCCGAAAAAAGTCATGGATATCCTAAAGTAAGTTAAATTTTTTGTGTGATCGAAATTTAGGTCTTCTGTCAGTCAAGGATAATTTTTAAGTCGTTTTTGCATTTTGGATCAATTTTTTATATTGCTCTATATTATCCATCCTTCAGGTGTACTCCTTCCCTACTTATTTCTTTCAATCCGTCTCCCGCGGTGGTCATAGTCGTGTAAAAAGATGGACAAAGAATTTAAATATCTTTAACTATGATATCATCCTGTTCCCGCTCAATCTGGGCAACTGTCACTGGTGCTTAGCTGTAAGTTATTTATGCCAATTATGAGATTAAAATAGTTTTAAATGAAGAATAATGTGGTTCCAGGTTTACGAATGTGGTTCAAATACGTTGCGTTTCCTGGATTCCATGCGATCCGATGGATTTTCCCATCTAAAAGTCCTGCGGTGAGTTTTGAAACGGGGATTTGAGGTTGAATTTGAGGGAAAAAGAAGTGAAAATGTAAACAAATAGAGTTTGAAGGCCTTTCAAATATGATAGACGACTTGTTTTTGTCGATCGTTTGAGTGGGCGAACTATTTTTGAACGAGAACCGGATTAAAATAGGCTTTTTAGATTTTCATGTGTAATGTAAATACATTAAACGTATTTTTAGTGATTACCTCATTACCGAATTTGAAACAAAACATCCAGGAGGTCATCTGAGGTCCGAAGACATTATAATCATCAGCAAGGAGGTAGGTCTGACCGGGTTTTGATATTAAAATAGGGATTTAACCCTGCCGAAGAACTGAAAAAAAACTTTTTTTGTTTAAAGGACGTTCCAAAACAGATGAATGGCTTCGATTGCGGCGTCTTCACCTGCCGCATGGGCGAATACGTCTCTCGCCGAGCGCCCATCAACTTCAGCCAGCGCCATATGCCCGAATTCCGGCGACGAATCCTCTTCGAAATCGTCGAACAGAAATTACTTTGAATAAATTTGTACAAAATAAGGTCCAATTATCATCTGCCTTGGTCGGAGAGCCATATTTGTATTGCTTTAAGTGTGCTTGAATGGTGGTTTACGCTTTTTTCGAGCTCTGTTGTCATGGGTAATATAAGGGATGCCCGTTTTGTTGTTTTTTATGATAATTTTTATTGATGTTTTGGTTTGTTGTTCCTGAAGTGACCCAATTTTGTTGTTTGCGTTCTATTTTTTATGGATTCTTGACGTTTTGGAATCGTTTTTTAAGGACAATATAGAATATTTTGGGACTTGTTGTTGTTTTCATGCATTTTTTTGTAGTTTCTCGGCTGTGAACGATTAATTGTCCCGGTTGAGATGTCTGGGTTATGTTTGGAATACTTTATAAGGATCTTTTTATATTATTTTAGCCATTTTTATATTAATTTAGTCTGAAATGAGGCACGCTTTTTTTGTTTTTGCGTGTTAAAAATAATAGCTTACGTTTGAGAACTCAAAAAATGATATCAGCAGGTTGGCCAGGTGCTTCCCCTCTTCTCTTTTGGCCATTCAAAGCCTCTTTTTTACTTTGAAAGACGGTTTCTAATATTTTCAACGTCTTTCCGACTTTCCACACTCTTTTTATCGAAAATAGGGTTTTATAAAACTTTTGAACTTTAATTGTCACGCTAGGCTAATTAATCTTCCTCCAAAATGATTGTGTAATTGTCCGGAAGGGGTCGAAGTTCCCATTTTTTCTTTGTCATAGGTTTGTTTTTTATATGAAACTTGACGAAGTTAGAAGCTGGGAATTTCTTTTGGCAAAAAGAGATCTTTAAATTTATTCAGAACGCCCCTTTTGGAAAAGTTTTCTCCGTTTTTTGGTTTTTCCTTTGCAAATAAATATCCAATTTTTCTCGAATTTTCAACAACTTTCGGGCTATGCTAATGCAAGTTTTTGGCTGTAAATACGATCTAAAGTGGGTAAATACTCGGGATTTGAAGATTTGAGGTTATTTTTGTATTGTGGTAGTCAATCTTGATAAAAAAATAGAAGGGAGAGTGGATTTTTAATGAGCGATTTACAAGAAGTGTTGGCTGTTTCGGAAATGTGAGGTATAATTACATTATGGGAGATGGATTAGATAAAATTGCGTAAGAAAAATGGTTTTGTGGTGACGAATAAAGACGAAAATTTGGAATAGGAAGAGGTCCTTTCAAACATTGCATTTATTGCCTGCCTATTTGATTGATATGTCAAATTTTACAAGCATACACACGATTTTTGCCGCCTAGATCATCTCGTTCTCCCAGCTCGACTACTGACAATTCTCTCTCTTTTCGGCCATTTTATCAGCGCTCGGAAAGTTTTTTTTTGTCTATTTTGACCCTTTTTGTCTGACGGACTTTGATTCCCTGCCTTCTTCAGGTGCAAAGAGAACTCCCGAAAGGTGGTATGACTTTTTCGCACGCGTTTCTTTTTAATTTAATTCCCGTGGCAAAACTTTTTGTTATCTGAATTGTGACTTTCATGATATATGATGGGGCTGTGCACGCAGCTGTGTGATAATTTGGAGGTTTGATTTAGGGGTCTTGATAGTGAATATAAGATTGGGGAAGTTTTGAAGTCCTTAGAGTGGGTTGGGAGCAAAGAACAGGTGATTTTAAAGAAAAAGTTTTGTTGTATTCGATATGGATGACTAAAATAAAGTTAAGTTTTGGTGATTTAGTATGGAATGGATGTTGTTTTTGTATGATAAGGGATGGTATAGGTCTCTGATGTTTTGTGAGCGCGTTTAGATTACCAAGAATTTGATTATCAGGTAGTAATGATACCTTTTCAGTACCATGGGTGTAATCACCGAACTCTCGAACATGGTAAACGTCCGAGAAGACGGGCTCCGTCTCCTCATCTCTATCGTTCTTGGCTACCCGATCTCCGCCTTCTACCGATACTTTATTTACAACTTGAAACCTCGCAGTCAACACATCTTTTTCACAACGGTCGGTATCTCGCTCCTCTACTTCAACTGCGGGTGGGCTATTTGGCATTTTTTGTTGAGCATTGGATTTGCATATGCGCTTACGAATTTCATCCCTGGGACGAAGACAAGTATAGCGTTGGCCCATATATTGTTTTTTGTAAGTTTGAATTGATTTTTGTAATTTTAATTTTGATCTAATAATTTTTTAAGTCGAAATTAAAAATATTCGATGTTGTGTAATATAATTTTTGATGGAGTTTTGCTCTAAATGGTTGAGATAAAGGCTAGTATGCTTTTTTATGAGACTTATGGCTCCTTTCAGGGTCATCTCCTCCTGGGATATTGGTCGCACGCCACCGACCAGTATGATATCACCTGGACCACCCCATTCTGTATTATGGCCCTCCGTTTCATCGCTCTCGTCATGGACGTGTCTGATGGACAAATGCCAAGACACAGGAGGAAAGGAGACCAACTTGAACTGGCTATTGAAGACCCTCCGACCCTCCTTGAGATCGCTTCTTTCGGAATGTTTTATGGCGGAGCTTTGGTTGGGCCGCTCTTTTCATTCAATAGGTTCAGAAGATTTGTGAATGGAGAATTCCTGGAAGACGGCGAAGTCAAGGAGTCCAGTCTGATGGAAGCTTGTCGAAGATTCGTCGCCGGTGTTACGTATGCCGTCCTCCATCAATGGGGCACTCTCTGGATCCCGGACAGCTTTTTCAACAGCCAGGAATTCTTTGTAAGTAACCTTGATTTGTATTGAATTTGGCTTTTAGGACCTCCCCTTCCACTGGAAAGTCATCTGGAACACCATCTGGTACCGCGCCACGATGTATCGCTACTGCATGTGCTGGCTTCTTACTGTAGGTTCTGGATGTTTTATTTTTTCGTATAATTTTTATGAAAGGAGGATTAGATAAACATTGTTGTGTTTTTCAGGAAGGATCGTGCATCCTGGCTGGTCTGGCCTACAACGGAAAGAATGAAAGGGGAGAGGATCGGTGGGATGGAGTCCGCAATGTACACATCATTAAATGGGAATTGGGCAGCGACTTCCAATCTTGCATTGATTCGTTCAACTGCGGAACCAACGATTTCGCCAAGAAGTGAGTTTTGATTACAAATGTGGAGGAAATTTTGAACAGTCTAATGATTCGGGAGCTTTTTCTATACGACACTTGATCGGTCGTGGGTAATGTCGAAAATGTCCGATTGTTTTGACACAATGTTTTTTTTAGGTATTGGAGGTTCTCTGTATGATGTGTTTGATTGAGTTTTATAATTTTTTATTTTTTAATATTTTTTTAGCTACCTGTTCAAACGACTTCGATGGATGGGAAACAAATTCTACAGTCAAGCCGTCACCCTTTTCTACCTGGCTGTATGGCACGGATATCACTTGGGATACTTTATTCTTTTCGCGTTTGAAATGGCGTGTATGTTTGTACAAGGACAGGTAAGATATTGGATATTACACTTGAAATTAAAATTTTTTTTGATATTGTGTTTGCCAATATAATTTTCAACTTTTTAGCTCTATGAAATCTTGAGGAGGCTACCAGACGTCCAAGCGTTCTTGAATCGGCCGTATGTCTGGCCATTCTGCTGGTTATTCGGCCGAATTACCATCAACACATCAATGGCCTTTGCATTTTTAACATTTGGATTGGTCAAAAAGGAGGTCTGGATTAGGGTAAGTGGTTTAAAATATGTATAAGGGCTTATCTTTTACATTTTTATGTAATTAGCAGGTTCAATTACTTTTTTTCGCAAGGAATTTGTCATTTTTTTGCCTAGTACAACATGTTGATGTATAATGTAAAATAATTCCAGCCCATCCTCTCAATGTACTTGTATTGGTATATCCTCATGTTTGTCGTATGCCCTGTCATCTTCACCATCGCCCTCAAAGCGATCAAAAAGCCGAAGACCCACAAATCGGAGCAGTCAAATGGAACGAACGGGACCTCTCAGATTTCCAAAAAAACAGAGTAAAACCCTTTAAAAACTCCTAAATTTATTGTTCTCAGCTAAATTAAACCAATAATAACAATCGGAGATGTCTTAGTTACAATGAGATCAGTCAAAAAAGTGAGAGATTTGTACGAAACACATGAAATTTGGGGAGGAAAGGAGATGCCAAGTGTAATATAAAAATTGATGACTTTTTGATTGGAAAAGTGTGAAAGCTTTGGGATTTTAATTTTTAGAGAAGTTTTAGAGCTGGTTTTAGAGCATTGATATTACACTTGGAATTTCCCTTATATGTCCTCAAATCCCATTGATATAAAAGTTTTTTACCCGTCTCCAAGAATACGATGCTCACATGCACGTGGTCCTGACATTATTGGTGTGACTCAAGCTCGGCGACCTCGACGGATGCTCGGGGATGTCGGACAAAATGGTCCGCGTCCTCGTGTACTTCCGCAGGTACCCCCGACTCCTGCATTTCATGATATCCTTGACGGCGGCGCGGAATCGCTGCGACATAAAGGCGTACAAAATGGGATTGATGGAGCTGGAGAGGAAGAGCGAGATGTAAGTGAAAGGCTGAAGAAGGGAGGTCCATTTACTGTTGCATTCGTGCTCCGTGGACCACATTACATGGAGAAGGCGGGCGTGATGAGGGAGGGTCAGGACCGCGAAGGAGGTCACTATTGCAATCAAAAGGCGGATGATCTGGAATGTGTATTTGAAGTATTTGCATTCAAATTATAGGAATAACCAACCAGGTTTCGAAAAATATGGCTGATTTTATTTAATTTTGAGATTTTTTGAATTTTAAAAAGCCTGTGTAAAATGTGAAGTCTTGACAGTTGCTTTATGAATCTTGAAACTTATCCAAATTTTACCCAAATTCATAAAGCCTCAGGGTTTTTGTAATATTTTCGTTGTTATAGGTGTCATCAAAAAAAAAATTTTTTTTGAAAAATTCTTGTAAAAATATGAATTGTAGATTCTCATTTTTTGCTGTTTTTCATTTCAATTTTGTAACAAAATTTTTAATTTTTTTTGTTTCAAAAATGAAGTCCCAAAAGCTTTGTACTGTGCGGAGGTCTTCTTTAACCTGCACAGTGCAGAGTTCTATTTTTTACTCGTTCAATTGCATCTCAGCCTATCAAATCGCCCACCTTTTTCCTGCTCTCCAAGATGTCGCCGCCCTTGGCCACACTCGATGGAGTCTCATCCATGGACCGATTACTATCCGCCATTGAGTCCAGCTCCCCGTTCCCATTCCCATTGCTCAATTCGGGCAGGGTCATCGTTGTGAGGGCTTCCTGAGCTGATGGAGAAGTGGTGGAAGGGCGAACCGAGAGGGGTTTCATGCTGCTCCGCCAGAGGACAAGGCCGATTCGACTGTAGAGAATGGCTATTGTGATCAGGGGAATCAGATACCAGGTGACGAAGGACAAAGTTATCATCTCTTTGATGGTGAAACTGAGCGGGCTGAAGGAAATGAGGATTACTAGGGAAGACACTTGTGATTTACTGGTATTTCCGTCAAAAAATATAAATCTCAAGATAAACATGACAAAAAATGTACTAAAAACGGTAAACCCTCAGGGACTCGATGAATATTATTGAATTCAAAGGCCTCTCAATTCTATGCTCCCCTCCAAAAATCCAAAAAAACATACCCATAAAGCGAGGACATGTCCCTTGTACAAGCCGCGAACTGATTATATCTCTTTTCGACCGTCGTGAAGTAATATGGCAGGTTTATGACCAAAGACCCAATCCAAATCCCCGCCATCATCAGTGCTCGCAGCCGCGGAGTCAGCAACTTCAACGCCAGCAACGGGTGCAGAACGGCGATGTATTTCTCGAGCGAAACACACACCAGAATCCCGATCCCAGTGCACGGAACCATGTGCAAAACGAGGACGTACAGTTTGCAGACGATCGCGCCCAAGGGCCAATGACCACTGTCCGAGCCCACAATGTGGAACATGTTCTGGAGAATGCAGAAAACGGCGACGAGGAGGTCGGCGAAGGCGAGGTTCCCGAGGAAAAAATTGGTGGCTGTGCGCATGGAACGATGGACGCAGATGACGATGATCGTGAACAGATTGCCTGGAAATACATTTTATAGGTCAAATATGAAATAGGGAAGATTGATCAAGAAAAAGAAGACGAATTAGAATAAGTATGGCAAGGGTGGACCACCATTTTTTGATGACTCATTTTTCATACTTTCAGCGCAAAGATCGTTGAATATCTCGGTTTCACATGCAAAAAATAAACCAATATTTTTAGACAATCATTTAGGACCCATAAGTAGCCAGTGTTAAACATATGAAGAAGATCTGAGCATAGCGCTTGCAGAAATTGCTGATTGGATCCAACTGGTCCATGTATAAGGTAGAAGAAATGAAAATCGTATCTTTTTAAAAAAAACTAGGAAAAATTTGCAAATAGGACTACACGTTAGTTGAAAATAAAAAATCAGCCCTTAAAACGCTCTTCTCTTACCGTTTCCCCCCAAAAAATGTCCTTTATATTCCCCATGAACACCTCAAATTTTCGAAAATCTTTTCCCTTACCCACTAAACACAGCAGGAAGACCATGATGTAGATGGCCATGACTGTCAACCGGACCTCGAATCGGTCCAGCAGCGAGCCATCTTCGCACATGAAATCGCTCTCCGCTTCCGTCGTTTCATTCATTTCATTTGGGCTAAAAGAATATAAAAATCGAAAAAATAAATTGTAAATTCGTTACTCAAATGACTCAAACATAACACTTCATGCTTACAAAAAACTATTTTGAGAGAGAACACGTCAAAAATTGCATCATTTTACATAACAAATTGGGTTAAAACGCAACAAAAACAGAAATTTTGATGACAATTAACGGGATCATATGGAAACCCTCGCCGATTGAGGACCTGGGTGTGCAATCTAACACCTTGACATCATCTTTCAAGGTGCTGTGAGTCTTTTGCAAAAAAATAACAAGGAAATAGCACAGGTTTACCTTATTTTAGACACTTTTAAGCTTCAAAATGGCCGAAAAACGAAACTTTTGATGTGAAAAACAATTAGATTACCATTATAAACCCGGATTAAAATTTCATTAGGATTAAAATCAACTTAAAATAACTGTTGGGATACTTCAAAATGTTAGTGAAAATAAAACTTTGGACTTTTTTGATGTCATTTCCAAAATTTAAAATTTCACATTCAACCCGTACACGTTATTACACCTGCAAAGGTAAATTTGGCTTCAGTGTGCCCCCAATTTAAATTTACAGATCAAATTCGGGGCCATCGAATAACAATTTTTTTCAAATTTATATTTCTAATACGGTTTTGTAGAAAAAACTGAAATTTTTATCGGAAAATACGATGACAATGGGAACAGGGGGCTTTGCAAGTCTCAGTTTTGTCTGAGAAAAACTTTAAGACGATTTGTTCGACGATTTTTTGAGCGTAATCATCAAATTTGTCATCATGACATGCCTTTCAGAAATATTCAAAAATATGGAAATTTTTGGAAATCAAAAAAAATATGCTGACTAAATCACGATTTAGGAAGCGGCCATAACATGATTACTATAAAGCATAAAAATTATCGACGAAAAATCGAAAACAAGCCATATCTTCCACTAAATCATCTAAACCAATATAAACGCCCTCCGAAAAGTTCAAAACTTTCATGTGAATACGAACATTACGCTCTTAGGGCCCCAAAATTACTAATGTTAAGCCTGGATGACGAACGATCTTCCGAATGTGGCCAAAAAAAGCAAAAAAGTTGCCCCAAGTCTGGCGAATAAAAGTGGTGGGAAAACGGGCGATGACTAATTAAAGCCTGCATAATAACACTGCGGAACTCTGCACTTTTACTTTTTTCGCAGATTCATTAAAAGCAACAAATGAATCCGCATGCCCTCCGGGCTCTTTTGCTCAAATCTCGAGGTCTCCGCGACCATTGATAAAATGTGACTCGTCACAGATTACGAAGCGATGGAGGGGAATCTGTCCAACAAAAAACAAGCATGCCCTGAGGCACAACAATGAGATTCCATTGGCTCTGCGGCAATCAGCCAATTAGACTGGATAAAGAAAATTAAAAAAAAATTAAGTATTTTGGGAACAAAAAATTGGAAATAGAAATGTCGCGATTAGACGAGCGATATAATGAATTAGAAGGCGACTGGAGAATTCCCCGAAAATGGTGCTTATCAGGGCCGGAGGGGAGGTTCAGGGGTCGGCGCCAGAAAACGAACCGGAAAATGAAAAAAACGGAAGATGGCTCTGCACTTTCATTATATTCGCGATGCAAATACTGCTTGGATAAACAGTTTCGGACAGATTTCGAAATTTGAAGGGAATTGGGCGATTTTTGGGAGCTCAGGTTTTCGTGGTGGGACCTGTTAGTGGATTGGAAAGATCGAAAATATGTCACAAAATACCATAAGTATATTTTTAGCTAGGCTACACACATACTTAGATAAAAGTTTGAGTGATTTTCTGATTTCAGGTTTTCGTGTTGGGACCCAAAAGACGTGATTTTGATAAAAATGAGCAATGCAAACAAAAAGTTACTCTTCTGAATATCACAAAAATATATTTGAAACACCTTTTCATCACTATCTCAAAATTTAGCAATGCATTTTTGATATTTCAGGTTTTCGTGGTGGGACTCGGAGATGAAAAATAGTGCTCTATAAAAGAACTTTGAAGGAAACAAGCCCTGAATTTTACGACATTATAAACAAAAATAGAGACCATTTTTGTTTATAATGTCGCAAAAGTTCCAATTTTATCGAAAATCTTCAAATTGTGTCATCAAAAAAAGATTATCCGCCCCACGAATGTTTTCAAAAATTTTCGGTAAAACTGTCGTCTAATCTCGAAAACAAGCCTCCCACGACGCGGCCCACACCCATTCGAGACGATATCGAATATGCCGGTTTCAGACCGTCAAAAACTGGGGGCGCGAATGAAACCTGATAAGCGGAAATCGCGCGGCCAGAAGGCCCCATAAAAACCAAAAGCCATTCTCATTTACGGCGCTGCGAAATGAGTGCGGATGCCAAAAATGGGGCCTCGGCCGAGAACTGCGACAAATCCTATTATACCCTGAGGACAATTTCCGGATGCTGCAGGAGGAAAAAAGTGTTCGACGATTGAAAAAATGTCTCATTATTACATTCCGGCCGTGTTTACGCATCGCGGGCCACGTGAATGAGGATAAGCGACAAGAGAAGCGGGGATTCTCGAAATTCAAAGGTTTTTGCGCGAAATTCGAAGGTTTGGGTGAAAAAAAAAATCAAAAATGCATATTTTCGGTGACAAATTAGGATTTTTGAGACACCAATGAAAACTAGGCCACTTCTAGTACATAAAAAAAATTTTAAATATCGAGATTTTTTCGTTGAAAAATCGCAAATTTTTACCAAAAAATCATCAAAATTATTAATTTTTTTTGGCCTCCCTTTACCATACATTCATTTGAATACCATCAAAAGTCATTCCCACACCCTTCCACACACAATAAAATGAGCGATACAAACAGAAACAAGTTAAACTTTCATCCAATTCCACCTTCACGACCTATTACAATACAATTAATCGCCGAACACGAACGAATCCCGGGTTCTGCAGCAATTTCAACGAAATCCCCGGGACTTTTTGCCCGAGGCATGTCATGAATAAACGCAAAAAGTTGGGCGTTTTTTCACCTGAAATGGACTCGAGATTACATCAGACTTTGGAATTGCTGGCTCAGCCCGAAAAAAGAGCCTGTTATCAGTCCTCACGTGGAGGAGGAAAAGATCTCATGATTGCGAGAATTTGGTTGTAGTTGAAGGGGTCGCTGAGGGTCAGTGAGGTGTCACGTGCCTCAGGGCGAGGTCCTTTTCTTTGATGTCTGGCTGATAAATCAATGTAAAACCTGTGAAAATAATTAGTAATAAGGAAAATTCTTTGATAACTGACAAGAATAAACTCTAAAATAATCAACAAAAATAATAAAAAATGTTTAGCAAGACCAACAAAAGGCCATTTTGGCATTACTTTAGTCATCGAAAATAAAATTATTTATTCCATTGTTTACAGCTTAGGACTTGGAGTAAATTAGACACAAATTAAACGGCGCATATTCACAAATGGTATCCAAAATCCAATCAAGTTTTGCAGACCTAATCAAAAAATTTTTTTTTGCTACACTTGCCTAGTACAATATAGTAAAAAAGTTCTTCAAACAAACAAAAGTGTTGAATTTGCAACAAATTAGTTGCTAATTAGCCGCTAAATCATCAATGATAAAAAAGCAATTAAAATCAGCAAAAAATGCAATTTCTCGCTTCTAAATGCATAATAATCGAGTGTTTACTCTGCATTTTAAAGCTGGACATTATGAAATTGGATTCGAAAATCGATTACCAGCCATTTTCCCATGAAAAAGCTGTGAAAAAAATTTTGCACTGTGCAAAAAAATTGCGACCAGACTGCACCGTGCGAAAAACCCAATGGGTTTATGCACTGTGCAAAGCTCTTTTCTTTACGCACAGTGCACACGGAAATTGCGATTTTATTTCGTTGCACAGTGCAGTGAACAGAGCGTGAAAAGAATCGCCAAAAATGCCCCCTGACTTGCGACGTTGTCGAGCCAACAGCGACATCGCGGTTCTTGATCCAAAAAATTGACGGCTTGTTTGTCGCTGTGAAATTGTGCAGCGATGGAATTTTTGTCGCAGACTCACCGAAAATTTTGATGACATCGCCGCGGCCTCAATTGATCGCGGGGGAGATTAGCGATTTTTTCTTCGAAAATCGGCGACAAATTCATGAGCACACTGCGGGTGCACCGTGCGGGTGGGGATTGCTTTTTGGTTAGGTTGCACTGTGCGTTTTTTGGGCATTGTTTTTTGCACTGTGCAAACAAAGAAAATTACCGGAAGCTGAAAACCAGTGGAAATTCAAGCCTGAAAAAGTACTACTAATCGCGACATAAAGTCCTGACACATTTTGCACCGTGCAATCTTCTTTCATCTCATCCGCACTGTGCATCTTTTCGCATTTGTCGCCGCGAATTCCCGTTTTTGCACTAGCGACGTGCACTTTTGCCCGCGATAAACCCGAATTTGCAGGCGCGGCGTCCAAAACCCGAAGTTTCGCACCGTGCATTCTTCTTTCATTTGATCCGCACGGTGCAATTTTTCGCATTTGTCGCCGCGATTTCCCGTTTTTGCACACTTTCGCGTGCGACAAACCCGAATTTGGGGGCGCGACGTCCAAACCCCGAACTTTCGCACGGTGCAAAATGTGTCAGGACTTTATGGCGCGACTAGTACTAGTCCAGCAAAAAAGTCCGCGGAATGGATTTCGCACCCCGCACTGTGCAGTTTGAATCAGCACAGTGCATACCCCCGCGACAGACTTTTCGCACGGTGCATTTTGACTTTGCACAGTGCAAAGGGCTAAAATCGGCACTGTGCGGCCATTTCTGGGCTTTTTGCACAGTGCATCCTGGAATTCCGTTTCGCTTGCGAAATCGCAGCGATTTTCGAATGAAAATCGAAATTTCTGCGACATGTCGCCGAAATTGGGGCTGTCGCTTTGGAAATCGTTCGTTCTTTTGGGGTTTTTTTGCTTGCACAGTGCGGGGAGCATGCAATTCTCGGCCGTCTGCACAGTGCAGAACTAAAATTGATTGTGGTTTGCACTGTGCGGTCTTTCGGAAATTGAGATTTTTACTGTGTAATGTTGCATTAATGATGGTAAATTTCCACTTGAAATTCTTAAAATTGATTATTGAATCACTAAAGTTGTCAACATCCTTGTAAAATTAAAATAAAGTATTTTTTAGCAAAAAACAGCACTCAAAAGGCGTTAAAATTACTGTATGACAACATTTTTGGTTTGAAACAGCCCTAAAAAACGCCAGTAAATTCACAATCCTTTCTGCAACCATTATTTTATAATTATCATGTATTTTAGTCAAGAAATGTCCCAATTTACTACAGTTATTACCCTCCTAAACCAAGCCGTACGTAATTTTATATCCGCACTGTGCATTCAATTGGGGATCCAACCGCACCGTGCGCCGCCACCAAAATCTGGCCAAAACCGAGCGCACCGTGCAAACCCAAAACGAACTCAATTTATTGCACTGTGCAACGTCTTTTCGCACCGTGCGCCCAATTCCGTCGCGCGCACCCTGAAACTTTGCACTGTGCGGGCCGAAAACTGCACAGTGCATGCGCGTACAGCGTAGTGCAGCCATTCCGCGGACTTTTTTGCTGGACTAGTATTACGCTTTTTCAAAAGTGCAGACACATTTTGTCGTGGGCCGCACCGTGCACAAAACCCCTTTTTGCGGGGTGCATTTGACCTTTTGCACTGTGCAACCGGATATCGCTGACATATCGCTGCGACGCAAGCTTTTCTCAGCTGAGTCTCCGCGAATTTTGGGCGTGCGAAAAGAAATTGCACAGTGCAAAATGTTTCGAAAAGCATCGCGTCGCGCAACATGCACGGTGCGGTTGCAAAAAAGGCCGGAAAATGTGTCTGCACTTTTGAAAAAGCGTAATAGGCGGGCCAAAAAGTCTTGACATGTTTTCGCACCGTGCGGGCGCATGAATTCGGCGTTGCGACAAGGTGTCGCGCGATAAAAATTCGGCGGGGTGCGAAAGAAGAACGCACTGTGCGTTGTTTACCCTTTTTCAAAACAACCTTTTTGCACTGTGCGGGGTCGCATTGCACCCTAAATGTTTCTTGTCACCGCGCGACAAATTTCATGCACGACGGCGCACTGTGCAGACATGTCAAGACTTTTTGGCCCGCCTAGTACAAAAATGATAGTTTTACCGTGCCGCGAGTCATTTTTTCAAGACACATACGGTTTGAATCTCCCCTGCAAGATTACCTCACAACGAAAACTTAAGCAGCAAAAACTTTGGCTTTCTGTTTTTCTGCACTTTTAAGCGCCCCATATATTTATTTTTTGTTGGGATTGGTCTTACACACATTTATTTCCTTTACACATTTTTAATTATGGAAATTAAAGTAAGTCTTTGCCGTTTTTTTACTGTAAAAAAAATTATTTTCGCACTGTGCGCTTGAAATTTTTTTCCTGCACTGTGCAACCAAAGTTTAATTTTGATGCACTGTGCAAATCGTCGTCAGTTCGAACGAAAAAGATCCCAAGGTGCATCGCAACGATAAGTGCTTTGTGATTGCACAGTGCAGAAGTTTCCGACTTCATTGTTTTTGGTTTGCACAGTGCAACAAAAATTCAATCTATTTTTCGCACCGTGCAAAAACATGAGCGACAAAACTCCGTCCAAGGTGCATCGCTGCGACAAGGGGTTGAGATTGCACTGTGCAGAACCCTTCGATTTCTCATCGACATTTTCGTACGCACAGTGCGGAAGACAAAAACTTATTGTTTCCGCACAGTGCAAAAAAACATTTCCAGAGTTTTCTGGCCCATTTGGTATTGCTTGAGCAAAATTTTTAGATAAATTGCTTGCACTGAGAATAAAAATTTTTGCACTAACGATTTATTGAAATTTACCACGTCGAATCACAGTAATCATGCATTTTTCAGACAACAAATTCGTTTGGACTCGCGGACCTTTCCCAAATCGCCTCGGTGTCGAATGGCGGTGACAACAATCTTCCCAGTATAATCCCAAAAGACAAGAATCTCTACGTTTCCATCTCAGCCGGAGGCGATTCTGTGGTTCTTCAGAGTAAGCGAAATTTAAATTTTTTTATTTTGTTCCTAGACAATAACGGCCAGTTCTATTCTCTGCCCTTCTCGGACTTTGAGTTCTCTTCCATAAACTCAAATCTATTCTCCATCGCCTCCAAGACCAAAGACGAAACACAATTTTTGCGATTTAAAGACTCCCACAGTAAGCGAATCATGGATAACATCAGAAATCAGGTTATAGGGAGTTCCAGAGGGCGATAAAGTTATCCCAAATGGCTGTGAGAGAAACGCCGGAGAAGGAGAGCAAGGAGAACGAGTTTACGGAGAGGACCGAGGACAACTCGGCGGAGGTTTACTTCCATTTCTACGGGCTCCTGCATCAGCAACAGAACATGCTGCAGGATTATGTTCGAACCTCCACATACCAGAACTCTTTCCTATGGAATTGCGGCGATTTTGATGGCAAAGTGGTGCTGGATGTTGGGGCCGGGACGGGGATTCTGTCGTTCTTTGCTGTTCAAGCGGGCGCCAAGAAAGTTTATGCGGTGGAAGCCAGTTCTATGGCTGTGCATTGTCAAGTAAGGGCCTGGAATATTCTTTATTATTTTATAGAGTTTATGGACAGTCGCTTTCTCTTGCAAAAAAGTCCATTTTTTGATGACAATTTGAAATTTTTTTGCTAAAAATTTCGCTTTTTCGAAGACATCAGCAAAATTTTTGCCACCATTTTCATTTTTTAGGAACTGATCAGAACCAACAATCTCTCCGACAAAATAACTTTAATTCCCGGTAAAATCGAAGAGGTCAGCATCCCGGAGACGGTGGATATTATAATATCGGAGCCCATGGGGTACATGCTGGTCAATGAGCGGATGTTGGAGAGCTTCGTCTACGCCCGGAAATTCCTCAAGCCGAATGGTAACACATATTATGATGTATTATGACTTCATTGTTTACTTTTAGGCCAAATGTTCCCCACCAAAAGCAACATGTACTTTTCCTTGTTCAGCGACGAGCTCCTGTATCAGGAGACCGTGCAGAGATGCACTTTCTGGCATCACGAACACTTCTACGGCGTGAATTTGAGTGGTCTCAAGAATCAGGCATATGTGGAGAACTTTAAACAACCGGTTGTGGTCAGTTTTATCTTTATTTGACGAAAAGTTGTCGCCAAAAAACGGTTTTTTCCCGCTTTCCTCATTTTACATGATCTGTCGCAAAATTGATTAATATCGCTGCGCCTAAAAATCATGGATTAAAATTTTTAGAGATTAAAATACGATATATTTTGGGCATATTTTTAAAATTTGAGGATAGCCGGAAGCCCTGCCTCACCTTTTATATTATACTTGACATCTTCCTTGATCTGGTAATATCTTTAAATTTCAGGACAATTGGTCCCCCACAATCGTCTGTTCCGACGTCCTGGTGTGGCCCTACGACTTTGAGAAGGATTCCGTTGAGAAATTGCATACCATCGACATTCCATTCACGTTTACAGCCACTCGAACGGCGTTTGTTCATGGTCTGGCCTCTTGGTTTGATGTTTTGTTTTGTGGAACACAGTAAGATCATCTTATTTTTATCGAATAGGATCCTTTAGGAAAGAAGTCCGGCTCTCAACCGGCCCCAGCGACCCTCCCACCCATTGGTATCAAGTCCGATGTCTTTTCGGTGATCCGGTTCTCATAAAACAAGGTGAAAAAGCGACCGGTCGACTCCTAATGACGGCCAATCAACGACTCAGCTATGATATTGAGTTGACTGTGGAGATCAATGGGCAAATCCGGCGGAACCAACTCGATCTCAAGAACCCTCACTTCCGTTACAGTAGTAACCCGGGTACCCTCGAACTTATACCTCCCGAGCACCCACCGAGCGCTCCAGAACCCCCACTTTCGAACGCCATGTCCTTCGAAAACATCCACAATAGCGATGTGAAGTATTAAATAGAATTTCTAACATTATTGTTTTTCTCATTTTATGGTTGATCTCTGAAGAATATGAATAATATTTATATCGAGGAAAAACTCCGAAATTTGGGCTGATTATGCTGTTAAAACGCTGAAATATCGATAAAACTTCATTTAAAATATGAAAAGAGCTTCTAGATTGATATGAAACAACATTTTTGACCAATTTTGTACCTTGAACATGCTGAATTTGCCAATTTATTTTGATTGAAAGGGCCGAAGGGAAACTACAGCTATTTTATTGCTCTTGATAACGCGCTTATCAGTTTTTTGATCAAATTTTGCATTAGGCATGTGAACGTTCTGATTTTTGAAGAAGATTCAAGAAAAATTATATTACCCATAGTTATGGGGTGATTGCACTGTTTTTAATGCAGTAAAATGTGGTAAAATCAATGGAAACTAGGTTTATTAGGCCTTCAATGGCCACTAAATTACTGTTCGAGATAAACGGTTTATCTTTTATCGTATAAAAATGCTCTGGTGCTGGGCGCGGCTTGCGAAAATAAATTTATGGAAATAAATGGAGAAATTGATAAATTTATTCGGAATGACGGGGAATTAGGTGGTTGACGTTATGATTAGTCAATTCTGAATCCCCTGAGGTTTAAAAAATCACGAGATACAAGTATTTTTGTATCTTTTACCTTGTACTTGCCGTTTTCTGATATTTTTTATCAAAAAGTCTTCAGAATCTGTGATACCCTCCATAAAAACCATGACTCTCTCCAAGGAAGTGAAAGTGATCTCTGATTTCTTCTTTTATTTTGCTTTTGGCAGCAATCTTCTTCAAGAACGACTTCATGTTCAAGTAGGTAACAGTTGTAATTTTAATCATATTGTTTTAGATAAAAGGAGCTCAATTTGTTGGAGTAGGACTCCTGAAGAATTACGAACTCTCTTTCTTTGATTGGGGATCCAGATGGCATGGAGCTATCGCTTCTATTGAGAATTCCAATTCTTCTGAAGTTTGGGGGTGCGTTTGGAAGGTGCCGAACTCATTCGCGGAAGAGCTGGATCTTCAGGAGTCCGGGTATCACAGATTACAAGGTGCGAGAGGGAATTTGGAAAGGGGTTCTGGGCTGGATTTTGGGTTGTGGAATTTTTTTATATTATACTAGGCAGAATTGTTGATTTTTTATTCCGGTGTTTCTAGTGAAAAAATATTTGGGTGTACCTTTAAAATATGATCCTAGCTGCTATTTAAAAAGTTTTTTGATATTATAGACTTATATGTTTTTATTTTGGTCTCTAATATCAAGTTTTTTCAGTACCGGTACAACTAGTCAAAACCAACGAAACAGTCGTGTGTCGAACCTATCAATACTCAAATCCCGACAGAAAACATCAAAATCCATCTCCTCATTACAAACAAGTCATCGTTTCGGGAGCTATTGAACATGAACTTCCAGAGGATTATATAAGAAAACTAAAGGCGATCCCGGATAATGGATATAAAGGGAAGGTTCTACTCGATCTCAAGGTCCTCAAGGATCTCAATGATAAAGCTGAGATATAGGCATCACTTTTAAGGGCTGAACTTTCAATTTAATGTTTTTTTTTTGATGACTTCTGGCCATTATATGGTCGTATTTTAGATTTTTGGAGCTTTCGATGTACATTTTTTGCTTGAAAATTGAGTCTAACTCCTTTTTACGCATTTGTAAGTAGTATGAGGTGATTCCCAATGTCTAGTCATCGATTTTTTGAGCTTATATTGTACTTGAATTATTAGAAATAAAACAGTTTTTTCAGTTTTATTATAAAAATAATATTTATTAATTTTATGAGATGCTTTTATTCCTCCTTCTTGGCAGGTTGTTTTTCCCTGTTGAACTTTTTGCCACCGTTCTTGATGTAAGAATGATAAAAGAAGTTTCCAAATAAGGCCAGATAACTCAATTCCATGATTAAACAATACCAGTAAACTGGCCAAGAGGCATCCACTTCACCTCCCAAAGCCTTGATTCCACCCACATGGAACAAAATGACATGAGTGATGGCGAATTGAGTGATCTGCAGAACCGTGATGCACTGCGCAACAGCGGCGGGACACCGAATCTTGCAAGCAGCGAGGAAATAATAACTGTACATGATGGCGTGGACGCTGAAGTTGAGCCAGACGATCCAAGTGTTGAAAGCAGTACGCTCATTGTAGGACCACATGCCGTAGTTGAGTGTGGCGACATGATGATACCAATGGAGGAACATCAACGGGCGCTTGCGGAGAACCAGGAAAATGGTGTCGCCGAGTTCGGCGATCTTCGAAAGACAGAACCACCAAGTCCAGAGACCGCTGTAGCCCTCAAAAAAGTCCTGGCATTTCGTGTAGGAGGCTGAAAATCACTCATATCCGCATATTATTCATGATGATGTCTAGTGTAATATAATTTGTGGCATACATTGGTTATCTTTGGTAACCAAATCAGATTCTTGTGTCAAAAATTTCTCGAATCTTCTTAAAAATGAAGTGAAACAAGTAATTACTCACCCACCAGCCCATACTTGGAGACTTCGTTGTAGAGCGCGGCCGAAGTAACTAATGAACCGCCGATACTGAAAACAGCTAGCCACAGGTTCCATAATTGCAGGGGAAGACGGAGCTGAAATTATAATTGGATTGTGGCACTTGTAACGGAAGCTGGGATTTTGATTCAAATTTTAAGTGGGGTTTGAGTTCAGTGAGCTTTGATGACAAGTGTAATATAAAAATAGCAAATTTTGAGTACGAAAACGGAACATGTAGCATCTGTTTTGGATTTCAGAATGTTTCCGAGTTCAAACTGAAATACTTTTTATATTACACATGATGTTGATGACCAAAAAATAATGAAAAAACAAAAGAAAAAATAAGGGAAAAATGTGGCGTGATTTACTTCAAGAGGTTTCCTGTTGGCCATCAACGCCTTCAACGAGAAGATGACCACCACATAGGCCATGGAGATCCAGAACGCGGGCCATTGCACTCCCCGCGAGTAGGCAATGCCCTTGGCGTAGGTGAAATCCTCGTGGAGACTGAGCCGCAGGAACTCGGACATGTCTGTGATGCCCGGAAAGGTGTGCAAACGTCCTTTTTATATTCGAGCCGCAACAACGGGCTTATCAATCAGGCGAGAACGGGTCTCTCGCCACTCCAAAGTTCCTGATAACCCCCTTTGGGCCTCTTTATTGTGGTCAGATTACAAGATTGCTGAGGATTGGAGGCACTTTCTTCCTCATACAACCTTGTTGCTTCTTCATGGGTCCATCATTGAGTAAAAAAACAACTCACAGAGGCGGAGTTTCTCCGAAAAAATTTGAATAAGAAATGAAAAGATACTACACTTGGCATTCGGATGAAAAAATGGTGTCATAATTGGATTAGGGGAGTTGAAGTCGTCAAATTTGTGTACAGAAGTAGTAGCTGGTCTGATATATTTGATTTTTTTTGGGCGATCTTTCGATTTGAACTCAAAATTTGTTGGTTCTTTGAATTTGAGTACATTGTAGTGGAGATCAAAGGATGAATTACTCTATAACAGGGGAAAATACCTGGCGCTTCGCTTGAAATTTTGATTAAGTATTGCTTGTGGTCATTTTATTACAATTTGAGATTTTCTGATTTTTCTTTTCATGTTTTTTGAGATATTAAATTTTTTTAGTAGATTGATCATGACAAAAAACAGAGGATTTTTTTTCGTTGCAGGGACTATTGAGTATTTTTACATACAAACTTGAATTTTTACTTTGTGGAAAAACGAGATTTTTGAGTCTAAAAAGTATTCAAAAAAATTTTTTTTCTAAAATCATCGTGTGGATTCTTGAGGTTTTTATTCGATCGATGTTTTCCTTTATCATGTTATTGTGTTTTTCCATTTATGTGTACAATAAACTTTAATCCTTCTTGAGTTGATATTACTCATTCTTAATGTCTTGGCCGGCTTAATTCGGAAGTCGAAAAGTGATGAGGGGGTGGTGGGGTTTTCAATTAAGTCATGTACCAACAATTCCCCTCTCCTCTTCATCCGCAATTCCATGCCCTGGCCCTGCGGCAGTCTCGACAATTAAACCTTGCGCGCCGAAATTCCTCCAGAAAAAACGCCAAAAAATGGGGGGAATTTGGAGTCAATGAAGCCTTGAATGGAAAATAAAAAAATGTCGAAACGATGAGTCTTCAAGCACATTCATATCCATTTCGTGGGATGATACGGTAGCGCGGCCCCGATAATGTCCGAATTTTTGGAGGGGTTTTTGGGTATTAAAATGGGATCGGGAACAATGGGCGGCGGCTATTCAAGTCGACTTTAATTCGCTTCAAATTTGGATGGGCCAAGTCTGTGGGGCTGGCTCATTAGTGCGCCCGGCCACAAAGGAAGGGCTAAATTGTAGAGTAAAGAGGTTTGACTTGTATTAAGAGTAGGGATTCGGTGGGTTTGTAGTCATGGGCCCTCAGGGCAAGAAGCTGCTTGTCGCTTGCTAAGGGCCTGAATTCGAGAATTACAATCTTCTCTATAGTTGTTCTAAAGTAGTACTGTTAGTAAGTTGCCAGCTAAACCTCAATTACTGCATTCACAATGCAGTTTCAAGTGTCTATGACCTTTGCACAAAATATGTCATCATTTCATCCCTTCGAAAATGCTAGATTGTACATTTTTTAAAGCAGTACTACGTGCCTTACCAATTTTTTTGTCGAAAATTTTCTGACTATAATAAACGTTTTCGCGGCCAGCTGCTTTCCTCATTAGATTGCCCGGAGGCCTTTCCCCATTCTACAGGTGTTTTACAAAGGAAAGGCGACGTAGGTGTCCCGAAAAAGGATTACCGATGTCGCCCTTCAACTGAAGGCGGCATTTCTGCCCAAAAGGTGCGGATTTAATGGCCACAGACCGGATGGTCCTAACTAAAGATTCTTGGCCTTACAGACCAAGGGCTGGGCCACCGATGCTTGGCCACTCAGGTGCGGCACTTACTATAGTATTATCGGCGGAGCGGTTAATTATGTTTGTGTTGGCCACTATTTCGAGTCATTCCTTCCCCACCATGCCTGGGCCTTGCCGCTTCCCGGGCGGGCGGGTTCATTGCAAAAGAATGCACTCTAAACCGGGCCTGGTTGGCGCCCTTCCCCCTCGGGCATATCACTTCAAATTCTAATGTCTTCATTCACTCCATTAGCCCAATTCTCCGCGCCCAATGTTGCGTATCCACCTTGGCGATTGGGAGCGCGGGATGAGTCGGGAAGTGGGTAATAGCTAGAGCTAGATTGGGGCCGGATTCAGCCAGATTTCAAGCCAATCTGGACTGCAACGGGTGTTCAGGACTGCTAGACAAAGTTACCCTTTTTTCTTTTAGATAATCCTATACACTTGTTGAAGGGAAATTATTGGAACTTTAGTCATCATATTGGAAACTCCTTGACTTACACCTTGTTCCACTATTTTGACACTGAAGTATTTACTTTTATGGTCAAGCCAAAAAGATGTACAGGGCCTTACAAAAACGCGGAGGAAAGTCGGAGGCTATGACTTCCGGCGAAGGCGGCGTAGAGACCTCGGTTTCGGAATATGTGTGTTTAAGCGAGATTATTTTTCGTCTAGGAAATAACAACTAAAGTGCAAACTGAGGCCGCTGCTATCTTCTGAAGTGGCAGTGACTTTTTGTTGACGCCAGAAAAGAATACTTGATCCCAGAGGTTGCTGCCTAAAATACAGTGGCAAAAGAGGAATCGTGTTCCGGCTAGATGGCCTATGAATTTCCAACTTCTTCCAAATCACGTATTTTCAGCAGAATTTACCTGAATTCACCTGAGTAAAGGTTCAGAAAAATTTTACAAATTCCAACTTTGCGCCACAAATTTTTTTCGTGATTAAAACTGTGACCCGACACTGTGGACGACTGCTGTACAAAAGATTATTCAAATGTTCTCTGTTTCAACTTTTAACTTTTCCCCTTCAACCTTTCCGGCTATTCATTTGCCCTCTTCCAACCCTGTTTTGTCTCGGCCATATCAAATATTTCGTGACGAACCGTCATCTATCGTGCACTACTGCTTTCTACTACGTATTACTCAGTTCCTAAGAGTGTAGGAGTGCTCTTTTTGCTTTGAATTTATTAATTTCTACTTTGAATTCCTACTTGATTTGATCCGCTAACTCCTTGAATGGTTTAATTTTCACTTTGTCGTTGTACTGGGTATTCTCTGGCAATGGACAGAAACGATTTAGACTGTTATTGCTCGAGAATACAAATTACAGCGGGGAGGATGACTGAAGGAGAATGTAAGTTTTGTACATGTCAGATGGCGAACCTTTTAGCTTTCGCTTTGCAGGGGGGGTCGAGATATTCAACGGGCCTTTCCGGCGAGAGAGTACGTTGTATGCGGGGAGCGTTCAGCGAAAAAATCATTTTGGCCATATCTGTGCTAATTTCACTGGAAAAATTTGATTTTTTGTATGGATCTTGTCCTGGAAAGAAGAGGAAAAACGCAAATCTTAGATGATGGAAAACGCTAAGAATTCCGAAGATACCCGGCGAGCTAAGAACCTCTCATGTCTTATAAAACTGTAACCAAAGTTTATACCGTTTTTATATCTGTTTATGATTTAAAAAGATCCGTTTTTTTTTATTAATTCCGCCAAGGTACGAGCATTAACAGCGTTTGCCGGTAAGTGGACGAAGTGGCTGTGTAGACGGAGAAACAAACGTAACAGTTGATCAGCGATAGGATGTCCAGGAGGTCCGCGAAACAAACGTAGACATAGCGGTGGAATTGGTAAGTGAACATTGCTGAAAATGGGAATTTTAGAGGAACAATAAAAAAACTGAATTACGTCGTATTTAAAAAATCAAAATACATAGTTTCAAATCGTGTTATGTACGAATATTTCTTTGAAAATTGAGGTTGAAAAATTTAATTTTTTCAAAAAAATTAGACGAATTTTCGATGAATTTTTAAAATTTTTAATTTGCATTGTGCAGAAACAGTCAAGCTCAAAAAAAATTTTTTTCATGTTTTTATAAAAAAATATTTCTATTTCCCTTGATTTTTTAAAACGGCGTTATGCAGAATTATCGTACTTTTTCGAGCGAAAAAATCAAAATGTTTTTTAAAAAAAGGAAATAAATTTTGCACGAAAAAAACCGTATTGTGCTTCCCTCTGCACGTTTCACATACCCGAATTGCGTCAATGCCTATAACCATCTATTAAAATCTAATAAATTACCCGCTTTAATCAAATCCACTCACCATTTAGGATGGCAAACAGGCCCTGAGGTAATTCGGTGACCAAAAAGACAAAGACCATTAGCAGCAGCATGTAAGTGACCCGGTCCGAATTCGATCGTCGGCTCTCGCCGTGGAACAAAAGCTGGCGCTTCTTGTCGTTTGCCCGCAGGCGCCGCAACAGGGCGGCGGTGAAGCACATCAGGAGGAAGCACGGGACCGCTTTCAGGAAGATTCCAGTCAGCCAGAGATTCAATTTCAGCAAATTACAGCCGTTTTCCATGAACAGCGCCGAGAAGCCCACGTTGTAGTAGGCGGCCGAGTTCTGTTTCACCTCATGCGCCAAGAAGGTGGGGATGCAGATCGTAAATACGGTAATGGTGACAAAGAGAGACGCCGTCAGCGCCAATCTCGGCTTCATCCATTTGGATTGGCCCGCATTCATGGCCATGAGACGAAGGAAGGCCATCAGAGTGACCAGGTAGATGGAAAGGGCGTGCAGAGCGATGGAAAGGACCGCATGGACTTGCAGGAACAGCGCCCAAGCATACGCATAGCCTTGTGTGGAGGAGAAGTACTCGAAACGGGTTAGGTAGATCTAAAATACGAAAAAAATCTATTTGAAAAAAAATAATTTTTAAATGCAAAATATTGATAAAAAAATTCTTCCAAAAACTACTGTAATTTTCTTCCTGCAATTTTATTTCTTCGCTATGAATTTTGCACCAAAATTCTAAACGTTTTAATTATTTTTGATAATAATTTTTCTATTTTTCCCGAAAACGTTGATTGACGTCATTCCAACCCCTAATAACAGTTTACAAAAATTTGTAGCCTATAATTATGTTCCATACCAAGTAGCTTGTCATTGTCCCGATGTCGGCCAACGCAATACAAGTGAGGGTCGTGTGGACCGAAGAGTTTCGCATTCGAGGTAAAGTGAGGATGCAGATATGGATACAGTTGATTACTAATCCCCCGAGGCATAAGATTAACGCAACATATCGATGAATCGTTCCGTAGTTTCTGAAAGATGACAAAATTATCAAGATAGAATATAACTTTTTTTTTAAATTTTTTTTATTGAAGTACATGTAAAATGAGGGTTTAATTTTGATAAAAATTGTTGGAAATTAAGAACCAAATTTTCTAGAGTATTTGTAGAAGCTAGGACTTCCAATTGTCAAAAATTACCGAGATTTTTAGGCCGGAAATTGGCATAAATTTTAAATTTTATTTTTTCAGAACTTGAAAATTCGACGCCCAATAAAAAATCATGTTATTGAAAAAAAATCAATTTTTTTACTGTACGATTCGGAAAGATATTACAAAAACGTTTTTTTTTCAAACCGTCTCTCCTCATTTTACGTGCTCTCTCGCAAGAAATGACTGAATATCTCGGCTCTGCCGCCAAGTCGCGAGCTTGAATTTTCAGGAATCTATAAATGCCATTAGATAAATTTTTTAAATGTAGGAAACTCGAAAAATCCGCGCTTGAGCTGTTTTTATATAAAAATTGTCCAGTACAATGTTGAAAAACTCGTCTTACGTTTTAAAATCATGAAGAGTGTTGAGAAAAGTCAAAGTGGCGTTGTCGCTGAGATCGAAGAGTGGCTGATCTTGCTCGCAACTCATTATTCCTAAAAAATATCCAGACGAATGAAAAAATGCAGAAAGTATAAAATCTCAAGTATCACGTAAACTCATGGTGTCCGACACAGCAAAAGTGAATAACTTCGTAACGTGGGAGCACAAAGGGACTACAGAGTTCAGGAAGGGCAGACGGCCTCATTAGAGTCTCGCCATTTTATGATGACTTAGCCAAAAGTATGAAGATTTATAAAATAAGTGAAATAGTCGGCAATACGTGATTCATGCGAGGATGGAACCCAATGGTCATTAACCTGAATGGTCAATGTTAGTGTTTTTGTAAGATCAATGGCCAGACAGGAAGCAAAAAGAAGTGTAGGCCGGAAATATGGTATCACTGAATGTTTACCACACACGTGGCAAGTCTGGCAATTACGGAAACGCTTGAAGGCAGGAGCTTAGAGTAGAGGGAGGAGGAGAAATTGAATTGTTTATTCAGAGTCATCAAGTCGGGATTAGATTATATTATCCATGAGGTCTGTTCGAAAGTGTTCAGAAATCAAAAGCATAGATTGTAAAATAAAACTGGACGGTTGTCTTAGCCATTTAATGGACTTATTATCCATGACTGCTGGTATCTAAAGAATACATTCTACTTTGGAGGCGAGACTTAAAAATCCATCCCGAAGACGCCCTGAGGTTATAAAATAAAAATTGAGTTTTGATTTGTCGATTAACACCAACCAATGAATAAAATACGGCATAATTCTCCAATCGCCCACTTTTTATATCACTTCATAAGACACTGCCAGAAATGCCTCTAGGCAAAAATTTAAAGAAAAAAATAAAAATCTGCTCTATGGTATTTGAACTCCTCAGAAAGGCAGGATATGGCCACAGTATCTTATGATTTATTCTAGGCCCTCTTATAATGACTTCAATGTTGGGGCAAGGATAACATCAGCTGAGAATTGAAGAAAATTTGCTCGGGAATTGCGAGAAATCCGGGCAAATCAACAAAAAACAAAACAAAGCCCGAATTCAGTGTGCGGGACCGACAGTGGGCCTTGAGGGCGCGGGGGAATGGGGCGCAAATTGGATTTGGAGCAGGTCAGAAAGAGAAATGATTCGTTCAAAACCTCGCTTCCTTTGTATCACTCCGTCTTTCATATAAGACGATTTATATACACTGCGACGGCGGGCAGGGAACAATGGGACCAGCTGCGGGCATTTTGGGCCGCAGAAAATCGAGAAAATGGCCAATATTTTCATTGAAGACGTCGTCGACGAAGCGAAAAAACGGAGCGAAATAAGACACGACGTTTTGGAGATATTAAAGGAGATATTAATTCGAGGTATGGGCTATAGAAGCGCGAGTTTGAGTGCCAGAAGATTCAGAGTTTGAGGGACGAGTTCGGGGAATTAAAGGGGATAAACGGGGGCATGATATTAATATATCACATCCACGACACAACTGGAGACAGCGCAATTTTTGAGGATATTTCTTGGCCGATATGAGAAAACAATTGATCCAGAAGGAAGGCGAGGACGAAGAGTGCGAAATGCTCGGCAGAATGAGTAATTAGAGGGGCTCTGACCATGGTATTCAGAGAGCGAACCCCTGCCGAACTGGTCAACTTGTCATCAAGTATTCTTTTCCAGATATTCCCGAGTTTCGGCTAACCTGGAGCATTCACATACGGAATGACGACACTTTCAAGCACGGAGAAGGCTAGAGTTTAATACGTTCGACGTCGTGACCCGGCCGGCCGTGGGTAAACCGAGTCCAAGTATTTTTATCAACAACACCAGCAGAGAAGGAGACAGCTCCTTGGAAACCATCGTAACTATTACGTATAGAACACGGCTATGACCTGTCCCGTTCTCGTGAAACGTGTAAAACAAAAAACTTCCGCCTCAAATTGGCATATTTACCGCCTGAAGGGATTCCCCAAAAATTTCGCAAAATTACCTGGAAAACAAAGCGAAACCGAGGGGTGTCAGAATGTCTGGAGCGGCCATTCGGAATCTCTAATAAGGATTTCATTTTAATTTTTTAGTGTTTACCCCGTCCTCAGACGGTAATTTACATTCTCGGAATTGTGATTTATTTGCGTATTATGTATGAAAATGCAAATAAAAAATTTTTTTTTGATCTTCACCATAAAGATGACGGAATGCATTTTTGAATATTCAAATTTTATTTTCAGTCAAAATTATTCTTTTATTTGATCCTCATACTATAATTTACATTCTAGGTTTCTGTCTTCACATTTTTTTAAAATGCGAATTCAAATTTGCATATTCAAATAAAAATCTTCATATATCCTAAGGATGGTCTCGGAGGTATTGGAGGATGGCATTAACCATCTCCGAGGACTTGTTGTTCCCTCCAATGTCAGGTGTGTGGATGTTTTCGACGGTGAGAGCATGATAAATGGCGTCGGAAAGGCGATCAGCATGCGAATCCAGCTCCAGATAGCGCAACAAGTCGACGGCGGCGCGGAGGAAGGCCGTGGGATTGGCGATGTCCTTGCCAACAAGGGAGGTTCCCGTGTTTCGGGTTCCCTGAAAGTTTTTTACGTAATTTGTAATTAACAATAGTTATAAATTCACTGTAAAAAATTCAGACATTAGTCCTAAATTATTCAAACCCCAAGGTAATCACTCCAAATACTAATTTCAAATTCCCCTACCGTCTCAAACACGGCGTATTTGTCGCCAATATTGAGGCCAGACACCAAGCCCGGTCCCCCAACCAATCCACAAGCAATATTTGAGATGATATTTCCGTAGAGATTGGGCATCAGCATAATTCCCCCACTGAATTGCTGCGGCTTCGAGACCAGCTGCATGGAGGCATTGTCCACGATCATGGCGTCAAATTCAATGTCCTTGTATCTGGGCTGAGTCGACAGTTCGCGGCAGACATGCAGGAAGAGACCGTCGCCCAACTTCTGGATGTTGGCCTTGTGGACAGCCGTGATCTTGCGGCGGTTGTTCAGGAGGGCGTATTCGAAGGCAAACTTGCCGATTCTCTCGATATTCTTGCGGGTTACGATCTGAATATGGGCTAATTACTTATAAAAAATATTTTTTCAATTGACTGTTTATTCAAATTTCCCCGATAAAAATTACAGGGTACCCCACATAAAACCCCAAGACTTGAATATTTAAATTTTAAACAAAAATTTGCATAAATTAGTAAATAATATTTAATTCTTCAAATTTCAATCCAAAATTTTAAAAATGTATATCGAATATTCTAACCTTAATACTATCAAAATTTGAATATAAAAAACTTCACAATAAATTTTTATAAAATTTTAACAAATTACAAAGAGCCCAAAATTACCTTCAAACTCTCAATAACACCCTTGGCCGACTCATGCTCCAGCCCAGAATACTCTCCCTCGGTGTTCTCCCTGATCAAAACGATGTCAATTCCACTGTGTCTGGTTGGAATACTCGGGATCGTAACGCAATGCAGGACATTTGCGTACAAATCCAAGCGCCGTCTCAACTCCACATTTCGCGAGGCAAACTCTGGATTGTCGAATTTGGTCTCAATATTTCCCTAAAAATAAAATCCGTATCTAAACTTGATGATGTTACCTTGACGGCGACGCCATTTCTATGAATCGCAATGATGGCTTCCTCCATGGCTTCGTTGCTGAGGTCACGGGAGCTCAGATCCAGCTCTTCAAAGTTCACTGGGATCTAAAATGAGAAGGTTACATCCATTTCCTTTCTTTTAGTACCTACTACAATATAATTTTAACTCACATGAGCAAATTTGAAAATCTTTCGGACATGGGCCAACATTTCGGGGCCAATTCCATCACCGGGAAGAGCTGTGACAGTGAAACGCCCTCCATATTTGGCATGAGGAGTCTGGAAAATCGATTTATATTACTTTACCTTCATTTGGATGACACCCCCGGCTAAGAATGTAAATTTTTCCCCAAAAAAAGGCTTTTAAACTTCTGAAAATGCATGTTCTATTTTTTCAAACATCTTTTCTTTCTGTAAACAGAATAACTTTCCTGATAACCTTTCCTTTTTTGTTTGTATACAACGTTTTAACTTTGGGAACCTTGAAAACGTAACAAAAACAAGCTGAAAACCACGTTGTTTGCCCCGAAGGGGAAAATAACCCGATCGATTTCCGCTGCATCCCCAATGTAAACCTAAAATACGCTCGCTTACCCTGGAAATCGGTAATTTCAAAGACCTTATCGTCGACGCATCCCTTCGCGATACCAAAATAGCCGACCTCAGAATTAAATTTGTTGATCTCATCTCGAAACCAAACCTTCCCGATAAAAGCGGCGGGTCGAAGGGGGAGAGAAGAGAGAGTCTTTCGATCACTCAAGACCCCCATCACCTGTTGTTCGGCCGCTCAGAACTTTTTTTTTATTTACTTTAGAAATCCCTGACAATGCCGGTAAAAAGAACATCGCTGTATTTGGTGGCCACGAAGAACAGGAAGGGGTGATCGGCCACAAATCGTATCTCTTCTTCGGGCAAGGGCATTGCGGAGAGCAGATTGAGGACGGCGCCGGTGGCTGCGGCAGCTTCGGAGCCTTCTTCGTTGGTCTGGAAGGAAAAATTATATTATTTTAGGTATAAAAATTAAAATAATGTGGATTTTGTTTCTCAAAGACGGGCTGATAAGATGTAAGCCATATATTCAACGCTTGAATTTCGACTCTTTAAATCTTATTGTTTTCTTCACAAGATTTATATTACTTTAGGTCATCAATACCTATTTAAAATTTTTAGTCATCTAAACCAAAAATAGTTATAAAACGTGTTTTATCAATCCGAAAACACTCCAAAGAACCCCTCACAGAACTATCACCGTAAACTTTTTCCACTCCAAAAGGGCGTGATTTTCGTGAAAATCGGCTTATCAAAACCAAAGTAATACAATCCAATTTCATCAAAACTCACCTCAATAAACACTTGATGAAGTAATTCATCGATCTTCAGCCTCTCCTCAGCAATCTCTGTGAACTCTGGCTCAATCCCGAATCCCTTCTGAAGCCCGATATTCTTCATGGCATCATTTAATTTGGTCTTGGAATTAATTTTAAACCTCGGGAGTTCCACATCAACTTTCACTTTGTATCTTCGGCTTATGAGAGACTTGAGCTTCTCTGCATCTAGGGTTTTCAGGAGATCGTCAGCTCCAAACTTTTCTCTGGGTAACAGGACGAAAAGATAGACACCTTCCCCGGCATAAGGGAGGCCCAAAAGTTGGAAGTCGGTCTCGTCGTAGTAGATGAACTTGGCCTCCTTTTTCATCATTTTGACCTGAAATTTGATTTTATTACAAAACGACAATATATTCGGCATCTTAAGCAAGATTTTTCGATAATTTATATTATCCATGATGATTCTGGCCGTTTCTTGGCCGAAAAAATATCAAAAATTTAACGAGCAAAAATTGACTTTCAAAATGGGTGGTATGTATCAAAAAACAACAAACTGCCAAAAATTTCGATAGCTATTACTACAAAGACGTACTTTTTTTGCCTGATCCGGCTTGACGAAGAACACCTTGTCTTCCGTCTTATTTTTATCGAATTTCTTCTCCCATGTGCTCTTGAAATACAGAGCATTGACGACTACAAGCCTGAAATTAAATTTTTTGCATACTAAAATTACTTTTACATCAATATCAAGACATTTTTATATTACTTTAGTCATCGACACCCCTTACTTTGTAAGCTCGCTGATATTACTCTCATCCACCAAATCTGTAATCTTCCCTCCAGTGTGGTCCTCAATGAACTTGTTTATGGTCTGAACAGCTTCTGTTTTCTGGTCAAAGTCCAGTTCTTGGTAGGCGTTCAAAAAGAATTTCTCCATCTTGTCCTTGAAACTCTGCTTTAAATCGAAACCATTCCTCAAGAAGATCTTGTTGGCACTATTTAATGTATACGGCTTCTCTTTGGCTTCGAATGCGTTGAGAAGAATGGAAAAATGCTTGTTCCAATCGTCTTCTTCCCCATCTGGAAATAATTTATATTATCCATAGCAAAATTGACAAAAAATTTGCGATTTTCATTGAAGCTTGAGGTGCAGATACGAGAAAATAGACTACAAAAATAATGCTAAAAGTTCCGCGCGTATTTTACTTTGTTTTAGACAATAAAAAATAATTTTTATGTTATTTTAGGTATAAAAAAATTTTAAATCTAATTTTAATTCATATTTCGATGTTTTAAGACTTGCAAATTACTTACTATAGCCGAGAACCTCGTTGAACTCCTCTTTTGTCTCATTCGCAGCGCCACTGTACACCATGGAGAGGACTGTGAGTATGGAAATTGGCGAAACAACTACATTTCCAGTGTCTTTACTGGCCAATTCCTTCAATAATCGTGTTGAAAATTGCAATTGTGCGAGTTGAACTGGATCCGAACTCATTTCGAATCTAAAATAATGTAAATTTATCTAAAACAATATAATCTTTATCAAGTATAATATAATCGATGGGCAAAACAGCGATTTATACAAACAAAACACAGTAAAAAAGACGAAAAGTAGAGTGGAAATGATCGAAAAGTAGAGAATCGAATAAATATTTATTCGGAATGGTCGAAAACAGTCGTGATTCACCTCAAATTTCTTAAAAAGTAGTGAGAAAAGAGGAAATTCCCAATTTTTTTGAGGAAATTCCTAATTTTTTTGTTTTGTTTATGAATCCAAGTGTTCCACAAGAATTTCAGACCTCTCTGAGTCATGGAGAACACACTTTTTGCGGGAAAAAGAACGCTTTTCGAATGGAAAAACAAAAATTTTTTATTTTTTTTGGCATGGAAACCAAAAAAAATCGAAAAGGCGATGTTTATTAGATGTTGGAGGAAGGAAAGGCAATCGAAGTGTATAAAAATAATTTACAAAGTTGATGCGATGTCTGTTTCCGACGAAAACCTTCAAATTTTTATTGTAAATACATCAGAAATTGGGAAAAACAAAACAAATTGAATGATTGCTCAAATGTGATTAGAGAAACGTTCATGGATAATACAAAAATTGGCTAGAAATGGTCGATAATCGCACACAAAGCAATCAAGATTTGTTTGGAACCATTTTTTGACTTATTACTGTAAGGTGACATCTTATACGATGAATTTGCAAAATCATGGTCGATGCTGTGAATAATGATCGCAATTTTTGTTATCACTTTCCAATGTTATTTTAAATACCTTTCAGAGTTTATTCAATAATAATTTCATCTTTATATTGCTTTATTCCATGTAAAAGATACGATTTTCCATTTTTTGTTTTGTCCAGTGCAAGATGAATACAAACATCAGAGATGAACAAAAACGGATGTACTTCATCCCACACACCGAAAAATTGTGTTTTTAAAATAAAACTCTATAGTTTAAACCCAGCTGAAATGACAATCCAGCCATTTATGAGCAATATTATCTAAGCGATTACTGCGAACAACCTTACTTTACTTGTCAAAATAACCGTTTTCGATATTATGGATCGATTTATATTGCTCGTATTGAGCTCTTCTGTTTATGGCCAAATTGCTTTCAAATTCAACAAAAATGATTTTGTGGAACTTCGAAGCGAAGAAAAAAAGTGATTACAATTTGAAAATTGTAAATTGTAATTGTATTTTTAGAGTTGTAAAAGTCGTTGCAACCTCTCATTATGACACTATTGATGTGCCCATCCAATTTAAATGTTCGAATAATGAGAGTTGCGTGATCGCTTGCAGTAATGACAGGCTGACTTTGGATGGAAACAACAACTTTACGGAGGAAATTAAACTTCGAATCGAGGGGATCTTTATTGGAAATAACAAGCTAGTGGCTGTTATTGATGGGAAAGAGTGAGTTTTAACTATAACTTATCGGATTTTCTGCAAAAAGAATAATTTTCAAAATGGTCCAAGATTTTTTGATCGGAAGGCCTAAAGCAATGGGCATTTTTTTACAATTTCTGGTTTCAAAAGCTGCGTTTGTAAGCTAAAAACTTTCGGAAATTTTAATGTCATGTTATGTAAAAATTTGAAAAAAAATTGAGCGTCGCACTTTGGACACTTCTCCTGTAAACTCCTGTTCGATTTCAGAGAGATTCAGCCATTGGACATTCGAATCCAGCGCTCAGAGTATGAATCCCAAGTCTCGAAGGTGTTCAGTGTTGTGGCGACCTTCTTTATTGTCGCTGTTACCTTCCTGATCGGAACTCAGCTGGAGTTCCATCGAATGGTCGAGATAATGAAGAAGCCTGTGGGGCCATTATGCGGATTCTTTTGCCAATTCTTCTTTATGCCCTTGGTGAGGGAACGAAATATTGATTTAGGCGTCCAAAGTCATCATTGATGATAAACCAAAATAATTTTTAGATAGGATTTGGGTTAGCCTATTATTTACTGGCCGATGCTGAGAACTCAATGAAGCTGGCGTTCTTCGCCGTCGCCGTGTCTCCCGGAGGAGGGAAGAGTAGTTTTTGGACGATTATTTTTGACGGAAATCTTGATCTCTCGGTTTGTATGACTTTTATTGAAACATTAGGAGCTGCTGGTAAGCAAACCCCTCTTATTTTGCCACAAAATTGCCTGACGATCAAGAAAACAAAATTTTTTATACTGTTTAGTGATGACACCCTTGTGGATGTATACCTTGGGCTCAGTCTTCTTCGATAATCACATCAATGTCCCTCTTCTCAAATTCATTGAGAGTCTGGCGATAGTATTGATCCCAACTTCTCTGGGGATCTTTAGTATTCAATTTGCACCCCATTGGATCAGCAAAATTAAGGTTGTGATCAAAGTAAGTTGCCTTTTTCGAATTTGAAAAACCCTGGTCCAACGTAGGATTAAAATTACAGTAGAGGACCGGATCCAGCGGCAAAAAACGTACCATTTCGCATCCGGGAAGTATCAAAAATGCAGCGAAATACCTCCCTCTCAAAGTGAAAAAACTCCGTTTTGAACGTTACTTGTGCGCCTTTTCCCTCACAGGGAGGTATTTTGCCGCATTTTTTTGATGCTTCCTGGATGCAAAATGGGACGTGTTTTGCCACTGGATCAGGTCTTTCACTGTATACAACATTATGCAGATTCTTTACACTTTCTTTACCTCCATTCCAGTACTTCACCTGGATCCTTGTGATCGTCCTCACCTCAGTCGGGATCTATGCAAATTATTACATCTTTGCCTTCATCAACTGGAAGATTGTGGTCGCCTCGTGTGTTCTTCCCTGGTCTGGCTACATTATCGCCTTTCTATTTGCCGTAATTATGCATCAGAACTTCCAAAATGCAATCACAATAGCCATTGAGACGGGCATCCAGAATGTGGGGATTGCGTTCACAATCATGTTGTACACATTCCCCGAATTTGAGAAGGACATAGCCATGGTCATCCCCATCACTGTGGTTCTGGTTACTGACAAACCGCTGTTCCTTATATGGCTGGTGAAGAAGTGCTTTTTTGGTAAAAAGAAGGAATAAAATCTAGTGGATGTTGAGATTTCTTCCGTTCAATCAGAGACTAACTAAAATCGAAGTAGATCCTGCATGTTTTACCTAAAGTCAGATCCTTGTTTTTGAAAAAATTAAATAATTATTAATTCTTTGGCACTTCATACACTTTGCGAATAATTCTTTCCATTGTACCGTTCAGAACAAATCTGTGTCATCCTCTGCAAATTCATTGTAGGACAAAAAAATCGATATGGCCGAGACCCGTGTCTGAGCATCATGGCCGAAAAACATTTGAATTTGTCCGGAACCCATCTTATACCCTAGTCATAATCTTGTTTTTTCGTTTTGCAATGGGATTTATTTCAATTCATTTTCGTGTTTGGAAGCAAGAAGATCTTGGAAATGGTATTATTACCATGGCTAGCTACTATATGTGACGGTGATGTTTGTCATAACAAAAATTGTGAAAACCTTGTTAGAATAATCGCCACAGTGTTGTAACAGCCCAAAAAATGTGATAAACGTTTGACCAGACAGTTGGAATGAAGCTGAAACCCTGATAATCCAGATGAGATTTCAGGGTCAACCTACACCACTGAATTGCCATTTGAACCGTTAGATAATCATTGCCGGAAATTAAGTCTCACTACGAAACCAGCGGTTCGATTGTATTTCTGTTATTTTTTCCGTTTCTCCAAAATTCTTTGAGCCCACGTCCCCCTTCAAAACAATCTCCAGAAATTGCCTTAGGCAGTTACAGATCAAATTCCCGACACTTTGTCACCTCCTTCTCGCCAGAACACATGTCATAAAGTGCCAGATGTCCCAATCAATCAGTCAATGTTTGTTTAGTTTGGCTCAATTTTTGGGCCAATCCCGTTTGAGAGCGGCCACACTTCTTACACGTTTTTTAAGGACATAGTTTTTTTATGAATAGAGATGAAGACTGCATTAGACGTGGAAAAAGTCGAGAATGCCCTGCTCTCCTGCCGTAGAGAGGGGAAAAAATAAAAAGATTTCGATTGACGGCACCTTGTGGAGGCGTTTTCGGCCGCTTTTTGAACGAGAATTAGGGCGGATTAGAGCTTAGATCGACCCGCACATGTCTGATAATGTACACCAAGGAATTGCGGAGATTATGGGGGATATTTCGGGCCGTTACGTAAGATTGTTTTAATTTAGTGACCTGTTTTGGTCTTCTTCTTCAATAGGGATGCTACTCGAAGCTGAAAGTTTCAATCTCCTTCAATTTCTGTCCGAGTACTCTGCCTTGGCTATATTTTAATTCCTGAAAGTTTTAGTACACAACTTGCAAGGATAGCCGAGATATAAAGCTGGCAAAAATAACATAAAAACTTTCACGTTTAATCATCGTTTAAAATTTTGCGTCAGACTTTTTCCCCTTGGCATCTGAATCATCCAATTTGCTGAGTAGATAACAAAAATAAATTTACTTTCGATCTCGCCAATTCATTCTCTTAACTTTGGTAATGGATTGTCCGAAAACAAGTAAAAAGTGGTGACAATTAACATTTTTATTGGAATATGCCCTTTCATAGGAAGTTTATGGCCAATGAATGGCTTCGAGTAACGCGATTGTCTGCTGGATTAATCCTTGTACTTTCGAGGTCACTTTGTTCGACAATTCAAAAAATAAAATAAATTATATTACACTTGATAACTTTGATAAAAAGATGAGAAAAATAGTTCCGTTTTATATTGCTGTGATGTTTAAAAGATCATTAATCTAGTATCAAGCGGATTAGTAATAATTTTCGGACTTATCCCCCTAGTTTTTAACCGATTATACGTTAATTTTATGTCTAAATCGTCGGAAAATTGATGTTGTTTACGAGAACTTGATGAACGTACCTAAAATTGGGCGAATTTTCATGGGGATGTCAAGGACTGTTCCGGTTTCCGTGACTAAAAACCTCTCCAGCTCCCTCTGCCCCTTCCCTTTCCCTTCTTTTCGCTCTTTTCGTTTCCCAACTCCCTCGTTCCCCTTGCAAATATCCGAATTCGGGACTTTTTTGGAGGGAAAATATTTCTTTCTCACGTCAAAATTTTTGAATCGAGAATTTCGAAAAGCAGATGGCGTGTTGGGGCAGATAAAATGGACTCGGATTTATGGATTTGGGGATTCGAAATCGAAAAAATTTATTTTTGGAACGGAAATTGAGAAAAACTGGCTGGGAAATGTGTTTGGAAAATAAATTTTTAGTCGATTTCGTGGAAAGCGCGGGAATTTATTCAAATTTATTCAAATTTTATATTATTTTCGGAATTTCCAGAAAATCCGTCATGATGACTTACTTATTTTGAGGAATTATGGATTTTTAGATAGACATAGGTAGACGTGGACTTTCCAGGTTATTTACTTGCTAAAAATTCTATTTCCTTTATTTTTTCTGCTTGTTTTAACATTTATTTTTAGACTTTAGGATGACGGATTTTCTGGAAATGTCTAAAATAATATAAATTTTGCAAAAATGACGACAATTTTGGGACGTAAACCGTATGACGATCTGAAATTTCAGGCCTGAAAAGCACTTTTCTCTCCAAATCCTTAATTATTTCCCATTCATCCCGGTTTCCCGATATTATCCATGAGCTTTTTTTTCACCTGATCCGATCCCGTGTTTTTCTGTTTGCAGGATCCTGAAATTAATCTCGAACATATCGGCTATGATCTCTCTGTTCATTCTATACATTTTTTTCAAGTGATTCACTTTTGTTTCGAACCTTTTTTTCTTAAAAAACATCCATTTTCTGGTTGGTTTAACATCCAAAAAAAGAGATCCCAATTCGGGTTTATTTCGTGGTAAATGGTTACATTTCTCGGGTCGGAGGTCGTTATTCATTCTCTGTTCGGTTCCATTCATGGGTTTGGCAAAACAAGTTGGCCAGAGCCCTTTTTTGAATCTGGTGTTAGAGGCATCATGGATAATATAATTCTGGTCCCAGAATTTATATTCTGTGGTTCTTTTCGAGTGCTAATTCGATTTACTGCCAAAATACATTTTATAATCAGCTTACACCGCAAAAACAACCTTCTTTTTCCACCAAAAAACAAGGATAAAGTAAAAAAACGGGGGTGAGGTTAACATAATTAGGGTCTCACGGGGACAAAAAGTAAGTATTCAGCGTATTTCCAACATTATAATCTCAGAACGGGTCCAATTTGTTATATTTATTTAGTTTTATCGAGTTTTACTACAGCTCTGTCTTCTATTCGTTGAAAGTTTTATTACTTTAGACATGTAGTAAAGATGAAGATAAAATAAGGTTAATTAAAGCTTTTAGAAAGGAAATTAAAGTTTGGTCTTGAAAAACAAGTCTTCTAATCTAGTCACTGCTATTTTTTTTAATAATTTTGCGACAACTTCCGGCTGACTTATCTACTTTTATTATTCATGTCATCCAAAATATTTTAATGTCTAATCCTTCTTGCTTAATAATATTATCGACCTATAAATACTTGCAGAGTTAGTATGACGCGTTCGTTTGGCTCTCAAAAACTTTTTTCGATCTCTGCCTCGACTTTACAATCTCAAAAACTGTTAGTTTCAAGTGGAATTTAATGGTGATTCGACTCTTTTCGATTAATTCCGATTGATTTTTCTGGAATTTAGATCATGTTTTTTTACAGAGTTGGTTTCTAGATATTATTTTACATGTCTTTCCAGACTTTATCGCATTTTATGACTTTATTGTTATTGTAGTAGATATTTGACCCTTAATGTCCAAATATCCGAGTTTTGTTCAATAACTCAAAATTTTTTTGCGAGGATACATATTTTACACTGATGTCGGTTCCACTCCCCGATTCCTGTAATCTTAAAACCGGCTTTTTGAGGGTTAATCCGAAGATCAAACATCGCCTCAGGGCATGCCCTTGAAGCCGGTCCAGTTCCTGAGTTGGCCCCACTGTTCACAGGCCACAGTGTCATCGATCGAGCCCCGAGATTACCCTCTTCATCATGCCGCCTTTCTGAATGACGTGGATTGGGCGAAGAGGATCCTGGCCAAAGGAGAGGTCCCAATCGATAAACAGAATGTTCATGGGGACACAGCGCTGCATGTGGCGACCATGATGGGTCATAAAGGTAACGATTGAAGTTAATTTGGCCTGATTGGCTGTTTTTTGGGTGACAATTTCGAATTTTTAAATTTCCCGCCAATTTTTTGGCATTGTGTTTCACGTACGGAACGTCAGAAAGGTGTTGCCTTCTTTTTTTAAAAACTGCTTTTGTTGTTGGGATTTGCCTTTTTGGACTTTTATACATCACAAAAAGTTTGAATTTTTGAATTTCCCGCCAATGTTTGGCATTGTGTTCCAAGGTTCATTTCAACGTATTTTATTTTCAAAGTTTTGTCGGTGCTTTAATTTACGTTATTGTGGATTCTGAAAGATTTTGGGTAAAATACGTCATAGGTTATGGCGTCCGTATGAACAGTACAGTTTACCGTTTCAGAAATGATATACCTCCTGCTTGACGCCAATTCTTGCGTGAAATTGAAGAACAACCAGGGATGGAATCCGATGGTTGAAGCCATCAGCTACGGAAACAGGGAAATCAGTAAGTTTTAACAGAATACGCTCTTTCAATTATTCCTTGTTATTATTCTTGTTTTTAGTCAAAGAAATGCTGAAGGTGCTCCGTCTTCAGGCCATTCGAGGGTTGGCCGAGAGAAAGCCACATTTATTCAGGATTTTGGGGGAACTGCCCGATTTTTATATGGAACTCAAGTGGGATTTCCATAGCTGGAGTAAGTTTTGAGCAAAAAATTTTGGAAATCATCTTTTAGGAACGTAAAAAATTAGGGATGATTTTAAAATTCCAAAAAATATGTCATCATGACTTCATAAATAACGGAATTAAAAAAATTTTTGACATGGAAAAATTTTTTAAGACATGATTGTCTTTCAACAAACCAGTCTTGACGTAAAGAGGCGAGTATCCGAATAATTGAAGGTGTCATAATGACGGATTTTCCGGAATTTTTTAAAGTTGTCCAAATTTGACCGGATTTTTGATGATTTTGAGCCACGAACAATCTAAAATCGTCCAGTTTAATGTAAAAATTTTTTCAGTACCTCTTTTGTCCCGAATGTTGCCGTCCGATGTCTGCCGAATATATAAATGTAAGTCTTCCCTCAGAATGGACACCTCCCTGGTGGACGTAACTGATAAGAAATGGGAACGAGGGGATATCTCACTGCTCTTCAATGCTTTCAATGATGACGAGAAGGGACGATTAATTTTGGTCGATAATGGAGAAAAAACATACACTCATGTGAAGGGACAACATGATTTCGGGGAGCTGGATGAAGAAGTGGATGTTCTCATGGTGGGTTCAGCTTTTACAGAGGAGGTTCTGAAGCGATACAGGGCCTCAGATTAGATTTTATACTTGATCAAAAAAATTTTTTTTTTGATTTTGTGGGAAAACTGCTATTTGGTACTGTAAATTGATGTTCAATTTTTTCAATAGGCCAAAATGATATATCAGAATGGGATAGATAGATACTAACGGTAATTTCGAGCACAAAATTTTTTGCTGTTTACTAAAACCCTTCGCATTTCAGTCCTCCGACATAGTGGATATGCACATGTCCACGAAGCCAATCACCTTCGAACGAGCCAAATCCGGCTGGATTTTCCGTCAAGAGAAGACCGAGGACATTGCTGGATTTGTCGGAGACTTTTACTTCGTGAATAACATGAACTTAATCACCAAAAAACGACGAGAACACCTGTCCCATGAGGATGTGAAGAAGAACAAATCCATCATGAAAAAGTTCGCGACCGGTGTTAAGATGTCCGAAGAGGATTTCGAGCAACTGGGGACGATTCAGCATCGCCCGTCGTTGACTCCGCCTCCCAAACCTGATATCACTTTTGAGGAGTACACTCAGATGTTGGACAACCCGGTTTTGGCCAGAAAACATTTGACCAAGACTTCGACAAGGACTTTTACGGCGATGGTGGCTATGGTAGGGGATTTGGGGTCGCTAGAAAGAATTTGAATGACGATTTTTTGATGGAAAATTTGAATTTTGTGCATTTTTTTGGAATTTTGAAGTTAATTTTAAAAATATAATACTAGAAGCTTACTAGTCGCGGAAAAAAGTCCTGGGAATTTTCTGCGACTCTGCACTGTGCATGAACCCGAAAAGTGCATTTGCACAGTGCAATTTTGTTGATTTTGGCTTATTGTCGCGCGCGATTCCCGCGACAAATCGACTTTTCGGAGCGCGACGGAATTTGGGGGGCGCGAGAAATTCCCAGGACTTTTTTCCGCGACTAGTACATGGCGGGAAAATATACATGGCGTTTTGAGTGAAAATTTTTTCGATTTTGACCAAAGGGAATTCAGAAATGAAATTTCCCGCCAAGTTGGCAATTTTTTTTTGTAATCGTATTTTGCCTATTTTCAATTTCAGAGCTCCGATTTCCCCCTCCAACTGCAGACTTTGATCGATATCCTGGAAGTGCTCGCCCCCTTCAAACACATCAACAAACTCCGCGATTTCTGTCGTCTGAAGATGCCCCCAGGCTTCCCCATCAAACTCGAGATCCCGATTGTCCCCACAATCTCGGCCAAGGTCACCTTCCAGAACTTTGAATGGCTCTCCCAGAAGGACCTTCCCCATTCCATGTTCTGCATCCCCAAGAACTTCAGACTCGTCAAGCCGAGGCTGAGTATTTCGTAGCCTACTTAAAGCAATAAGAAGAATTGATAGGACCTCGAGCAAGACAGTTGTATTAATACGAGTAATCCGCCTTATCTTTAGTTGTAAAAAGTGTACAGGAAAGCGATAAATGTCATGGTATTTTGGGTATTCATTTTTTAAGCTGAATTCGAATAAATTTTTGGTGATAAATTTGGAATTTATACGGTGAATTCGGACGAATCACCAAGCCAAAATCTGAATTATGAATAATTCAAAAATCTGAATATATGAAAAGTCTCAAAAGCGTCATGATGACACATTTTGTCAAATTTTAAAATTCCTATCAAAAATTGTTTCTCTTGTCAAAAAATCGAACTTGTGAGTTCCACATAAGAAAGAATCGGGTAATTCTCCCAAAATCCTGTACTAGTCGCGGAAAAAAGTCCTGGCATTTTCTCGCACCCCCCCAAATTCCGTCGCGCTCCGAAAAGTTGATTTGTCGCGCGAATCGCGCGCGACAATAAGCCAAAATGAACAAAATTGCACTGTGCAAATGCACTTTTCGGGTTCATGCACAGTGCAGAGTCGCAGAAAAATCCCAGGACTTTTTTCCGCGACTAGTATAAATGGGGCTTCATCTCGGCCAATCCACGAACTGCCTGGAGCCGGAGCACTTCCACCATTTCTTTGGCTAAAAAAGGAAGCAACAAAATCCAAGGTCGTATTTTACAATTTGAACACTTGCTCTTCCCATTCCGAGACCCTCAAAAATGATGACATTCTTGTTTATTGAGCACTTTTTTTGCAAGAGTGTAATGCAAGTTTATTTTCTAGAATGGTTGACGATCGCTGCTGCCTTAACCTTTGATTAAGGGTCATTTCCAATGCTGAATGTTCGCTAGTCCTTTTAATTCGAGACGTCTCAACTTTACGGTCGTCTTGCATCAGAATCTTTGACCCCTGAAATTATGGAAATACTCTTCTCAACGCTCAACGAATCCCCCCAAACGTGATTTATCGACTTTTCCAGCGACAGAACGAGACGTTTTATAAACTCTTTGTGGAATGGTTTCAATTTATTTTTATGGTCTAGGAAGTCGGCTTTACTTTAGGGATTGTTGTTTTATGGGAATTGAAGGATACTGTCGTCTAATTACTTGATTAATATAGGTAATTTACAGGGTTACTATAGTCTCATTTTTGTGGAGTTGACATTTGGAAGACTTGTTATTATTATTTTTGATGATTGATAGAGTCCAAAACTAAGTGTTTTTTACATCCAGTCAAGTGAACTTTTGTTATTACCAATAAAATCCATAAAATTTTAAAATAAGCCTAATATGTAGTCTTTTTAAGAAGTGATAAAAAATTGCCTTAAAAATGAGCGATGACCGCCTCTCTTCTCTTTGAATTTGGCAGCCTCTCCCGGAAGGCATAACCTACAACCGTTGCTATATGATTTGTCGCTGATTCCCTATCTTGGCCATCATTCAACTTGAAATTTTTTACAGTTCGGAAACCGCAGGCACGCGCAAAAAATTGATGCAAGCTTTTGGCTTGAGCCGATGTAAAACGTGAGATGTATTTAATATAGATGGACGGGTGGGTGCTTATGAATATGGCGTAAAGTTCTTGGCATAAATTTGGCTTACATCTGTATACGACACGTTGACAACAAGCACCCCAATTTTTTCCTTCATCCTGACGATCTCTGATGTCATCGTTCTGAACCCTCAACTCCATGTTTCCTGTCTATTTTCTATTATTATAATAGAGAAATTGTATGTAAGACGTCTGGACAACTGAAAACACCGGAAATCCCATGCGTTTACTATTAAAAATGCAACAATAAAACCGAAAAGAGTTCAGCGAACAATGACTAAAACATTTCCCAATGATTCTCAGTAACACTACTGTTTCTATCTTCTCCAACCTTTGCAGGATTACTGTAATTCTCTCCCATTTTTCATGTTTTCTCGCGAAGAAATCGCACCAGAAATTAACGACCCTGAGGGCTTCTTCTTCTGACGTTTGAGAATCTACAGATTAAAGAGTTGTAACTTCAGAAATTTGTAGGGTTTTCGCCTGCCGATGGTCATCAATTGTGATGAAAAGCAATAAGGAAAACGGGATTCCAATTAATTTGGAGAAGGGACCGCTTCAGTTAATGTAAAGGGAAGAGTCCTTGTGACTAGGTTGGTCAAAGGAGGATGATTCGAGAGGAAGGAAGACAGTATAAAAAGGGAACGGAAAGTAGTTACATCACTGAATCTGGAGAGCTTTTCGTTTCGTTGACAGCGCTTTCAATGGGTGGAGGGAGGGTCGATGGGAAGAAGGCCACGTGGGGGAGGAATACGGTAGGGATTGGAAGTAGACAAGCGATGACACAGTTGTAAGCGGGGCATTTGAACAGATCTATTAATGCGAACTTGCGAACGGGGTTGGGGCGGATAAAGTGCTGCTAAATAGCGACCTATAAATCCTTGGAATAGAAGTTTTGCTGCTCGGTACTCATTGTAACGCTGACGAGTTAGGTATTAATCCCCAAGTTGCGGGTACACTGCAAAGAGCCGTCACTTTGATCTTCCATATCAAGGCATAAAGTTGGCAGCTTCGCAGCCCTTAAAAGTACAGTGTTAAGGAGTAAAAAAATGTTGTTTTCTCATTATCAATGTCTCGATAATATGTAGTTGTAAAGCAACAGATAAAAAAATTTTTTTGTTGCCTCTATTTACCTTATACAGTCAGATTCATTCAGCCTCGTAGGAGTTGCATTATGATGACTAAAAGCCCAATTGCTTCGCTTCTCAATTCCTTAAGATGCAGTTCACATGACATCAACGGTCTCTTAAACTATTTTGCGTTAACAAAACCCTTTAAGGAATCCTTATGATGACGTTAATTGCAAGGGAGTCGGGTTCGTAAGAGAAAACCCTAAGGCATTTTACACTTTTTGGAAAACTTTGATATCGAAAACAAGTCTTGCAATGTAATTCTGCTGTAAAGAGGTAGCACAAGCAGCACTTATTACTGTTTATTAGACTGTATTTTGCCTGTTATGGGATGTTTTTTGACACCTGATCTTTCACATGACAAAAAATTTGAAGGATTGGTAAAAAAATTAAAAAGTAACTCTTTTTGGGGCTTGAAGGTGGTTGCTAAACAAGTCATCAGCCGTTATCACGACGTTAGATTAGGGAAACAACTTGACTTTTTATGCAAACACCATGTTTCATAGCATACCTGATGTCGTGAACATCTACTGCATATACTGTAACTTGTTTACATCGCTGACAACCTTGTCTGACCAAAAGTCACTACTCTTTATGCCATGTTTGTCACGCGTCTGAGATCGATTCCGTGCGAACATCAATCAAATCTCTTCCGAAGTAGGTAATAACTGTGAAGATGCGGCAAGAGAGACGAGGTTTTGTTGACCGTTACACAGCTTTAAGGGTAAATTCTCGAGAATTGGAGAAGATTGTTTGTCGATCTCTTGTGGGCGGATGGGACGGCGCACTTCCGCGTGTTAGAAACATGTTTACAGGGAAGGTTAATGCAGGCAAAAGTACTGTTATGATCAGCAAAGCAGATGGATAAGTGACGGTCTTTGAGGTGATATTGCTGGGGTACGTCGGGATCTTCAGCAAGCTTTGAACATCTCCAAAAAGTTTGGGAAATGAGGAGATCTAAAGAGATGGAGAACATGGGCTGACGATAAATGTAGAGTTTGTTCGAAACAATCTCCCCTTTTGTGGGAACGTTCTGTTTCCCACATTTAATAAAGCCCTGCAGACATTCTTGAGCTCAACAAAGCAAGCTACTATCCTTTACGTTGCAATCTCTATGTCAATTCCAATTTGTGGTTCCATTTACACCTTCAGCGTATCGTATGACTTTGTTCTCCCTCATTTTCTCGTGACATCCGAAGATTCCCCCGACTCCACAAGTCTCCGTGATTTTTCCCATCGCGTTTCTCCACATTTTTTTTATTTTTTATTGTTAAAACCCTCACGCCAAATGTCGGGTTCTCATTTTCGATTAATTGCAGAGTAATCGTTAGACTTTGACGCATCTTTCGACGAAATCATCATGGTCGTTCCTGATGTCTTTCGCTGCAAGGAGGTGGAATGGCTGGTAAGTGTTTACAGAGTCAAGTGAATGAGAGTCCATGTCGTATCTAGTGGTTACACTGTAAATGCCGCTTAGCTAAAACGGGGGAAAACAACGTTTTAGTTACAGTAATGTTGCAAATAAATACAAGGTCATGTTTGATTTAAGTAAATTCGGGGAGTTTTTTTTGAAAACTGTTTACTTTACTATAGACAAAAGGGTTACATTTGTGGGTTCTCGCCAAAATTTTTACAATAATACAGTACCCAAAAATTGATTTCTAATAAGGCAATCTTCTTCTCATGTGGAGTAGACAATTATCAGTCTGTCGGGAAAATAACGGCAGATCGTTGCGTCTCGGAATCGCCCATCGCCGCTTTGCGACGGCTGCCGAAGCTGGAGATTTGGTGCGCGACCACACCCTTTTTTCGACGAGGCGAAACATTTTGTTGCGACAACCCGCCGTTGTTTAGGCTCAGCCACTATGGCGTACAGTTTACATATGTGTATACCCACAAAAAATCTGTCACTTACTTAAGATGGGAAAGGTCTAAGCAAGCATCGTTTATCCCTGGCCGCATCCTCTTTCGTGCATTCTTAAAGAAAATATGACGCTCACATGTTGAACACTTCCCTTGTGGATATTTTGAAAGTTCTACAGACTGATACAAGTACTAGCCAAATACTTCCTTAATAAAGTTGTTCAATCTCTATCTGTCAACCTTATAACAGTCTACGTCAAACGTATAAGGCCATCCACATTTATCATCATTTGTTAGAAACAGTAATTCTTTTTCCAATTGTTATTCACTTGCATCATCCCTGGTAATTTCATAAATTCAGCCCTAAGGCCGTCGACTTTACACCATTTTCTAATTGATGATCTCGAAAGGCGATCTCCAGAACTCCCTTAAATACCCGCTCTCAGGTTTTATCGCTCATTCCGTCTGCGATTCCCATCGCCACGTGTTTTGATTTGATCTATTTGCGTCTATTACGTTTGGTATCTTATAAATACATAATGCCGATTACTGTAAGTCCTGAGCTTTGATCTTTTAATCAATTTTTGGATGGTAAAGGAGATTACGCAGGGGTTTCCATAACATAAAAAAACAAAATAACGTGTTTGGGGTTAGGTAGAAAGTAAAAAGTAAAGTAATTTACTGAGCAGTAGCTTGTGTGATCGCATTTTTGTTTTTGTTTGATAAGGTCAAGGGCGAGGTTTGTCGAAGACCATTTTCGTATCATTTCTACTTTGATCAAGGGTCTTGTAACGCAGTATTACTCTGCAATTTACCGCGGCCAGTACGCCAACTGTTCATCCAAAAAAGGCAAGATTTATAAACTTAGAAAACCGTCATCTTATTCTTCATCAAGTTTTTGAAACCCACGCCATATATTTACAGAAATTTCCCCCTCGTCTCATGATAGTCATTAACTTTTGATTACTTTTCTCGCGCGCAATTTAAACCTTATTAAGCACTTACTTAGTATCCCATCTCATATTTCGATCAATCTCTTTGTGACATTCGTTTTGTATGATAAAAACGTGGAATGTGTTCAGCTGCGCGCGTTTTGCAAATCGACACGTATCAAGATGAAGAAACTTCCACATGGTATATGAACGACAAATTTGTGATATTAGATTTAGTGACGTAACATTAGATCAAGACATGATAAGATTTTACAATAACACTGGGCGGAAAGACATTTGAGAGGAAACAAGTGATACTATAGGGTGGTTTGGCGAATAGTTATATTGCACTTGACATTTGAGAGGTTGACGGTTTAAAAATTGATTTCTTTTTGTCATCATGCCCTTAAGAGTAGGTTCAATGGCGAACTTTGGTGGCTTAGAGCTTTGAGAACAAGATTAAACCCATTTTTTGTTTCAGGAATACACCATGGATTCGTATGTTGCCGATGTTACGACCAGCCCCTCCCATACCACCATCATCTTCACGTTGGCCGAAGAACCGGGAGCTCTTGCTCAAACCCTCAGAATCTTCAAGGTAAGGTACTTACAACATCTAACATTTATTTTGTACTGCAAAACACGTTTTTTCTTTTAGGAAAAGCGTGTAAATCTCACTCATATCGAATCTCGCCCCTCCAAAACTCACGAAGGATGCTATGAGGTGCTCGTTGAATGTGCTGACAATTCGGATAAATCGAGGATCGAGGAGCTCATCAAAGTCTTCAAGGCGCACGCTGAGAACGTCAGAGTCCACGATTTCAACTCTCAAGTGAAGCAAAACAAGGAATCAGTCCCATGGTTCCCGGTGAAGATCTCTGATATCGACCAATTCGCCAATCGAATCCTGAGTTACGGAAACGAGTTGGACTGCGATCATCCCGGATTCAAAGACGCCGAATACAGAGAGAGGAGGAAGATGTTCGCGGACATCGCCTTCACATATCGACTGTAGGTTCAATTTAAAATCCTGTCTTCATCTGATCTAGTTGGATATAATCTTTATTTTTAGTGGAGAAAAGATCCCTCGCGTTGAATATATGGAACGGGAGGTGGCCACTTGGAGAGCAGTCTACAGCGAGCTTGTCAGTTTATACAAGACTCATGCCTGCCGCGAATTTAATTACATTTTCCCGCTTTTACAACAAAATTGTGGATATGGACCGGACAATATTCCGCAATTACAAGATGTCTCCGACTTTTTGAAAGGTAGTTGGAGCATTTTAAATGCTATTAAAATACGTATTTAGACAATGAAAAGTGTACCTAGACTTTTCAAGACCAATTTTTTGCCAGAAAAATTAGAAAAATCGGAAAATAAAATGTCCACTTGTCTGAATGTGCCATGGATAAGATAATTGGTATTTTCAGACTGCACCGGCTTCATCATCCGTCCAGTTGCTGGTCTTTTGAGTTCCAGAGACTTTTTGGCCGGTCTTGCCTTCCGGGTTTTCCATTCTACTCAATATATTAGACATCATTCCGTCCCCAAATACACCCCAGAACCGTAAGTCATCATTTTTCTTATTTTTTGAAGGGTCATACGTTGGCTAATGCCATCTAAAGCGTACAGTAGCTGCCAAAAAACTGTCAATTTTTTTATTTTTTGTGTAACTCTGCTCAACGTAGATGGATTTAAACGAAACAAATACCATTCTGTAGAGAATTATTGCTATTATCTTACGGTGTAGCGATTGGAGCGATTTTACATCTTAGTGTGTAACAACTGTCGATGTAAAATTTTTGGAAAGACAAAAAACTGTCAATTTTTCCAAAAAAAATTTACCGTTTGGATACGTCGCAGCAAATGATGGGATAATATATTCCGATTTTTAAATAAAGTCCCACTCTACATTATTGACCACCAATGGGAGCCAAGAACATTAATTTAGTATACCTTTTGATGATCCCAAGTTCGATACCCAAAAAGATGACGTTTAAGGAAAAATCGGTGTTTTTACTTTGACTTAGCAGTAAGACAATGCTTTGTAGCAGAAGCTAGACAACCTACATTTAAAATAGAACAATGATTGGGAGCCTAAATGTAAGTCTACGGACTCCACTTGACATTCAAGTTTTTCTGGCAGTGGATGTGCCGTGGAACTTCAGCCCGGGTGCTTCCGTAGATACCTCTATCGTACTTCCAACGCGACAGAAGGCACCTATGTGAATAGTGAACAGTTTAGAACAGCTGCCGCGGCAGGCCCATACTTTGCGCCTAAAAAAACAAGGTCCGAAATAGAATCTTTGAAGAAAAATTGTTGTCTCGATTTGCAGTCTCCATAAGATTGAAATAACCCAGTGCAACGAAGAGCAAGATGTTGCGTTGTAGATTTATAGCCATTCTTGACGTTTCTAGCGCAATTTCACTCCCTCTGAGGTGTTGCTAAAGTCGTAAGCTGGCTTGCAAGTTTCCACAAAAAAAATTTGTTGTTAATGACAACATAACCCTCCGTAATTCTTATGTGACTTGCATCGCCGTCCTACGAATGCCAACATAAAGCTTCTAGAACATCTGTGATCACGTCTTGATAAAAAATTGGTAAGTTGAAACAAAGGCGGAGGCAACAAGGCCAAGTCTCTACAGAAACTCGATTGCCGGAGAAACTTGAATGTCAAGTGGAGTCTGTAGACTTGCACTTTGGCTCCCAAGCATTGTTCTATTATAATTGTAGGTTGTCTAGCTTGTGCTACAAGGCATTGTCTTACTGCTAAGTCAAAGTAAAAACACCGATTTTTCCTTAAACGTCATCTTTTTGGGTATCGAACTTGGGATCATCAAAAGGTCTACTAAATTAACTTTCTTGGCTCCCTTTGATGGTTAATTATGTACAGTGGGACTTTATTTAAAAATCGGAATGTACAAGCCCATGATTTGCCGCGACGTATGCAAGCGGTAAAATTTTTTTGGAAAAATTGACAGTTTTTTGTCTTTCCAAAAATTTTACATCGACAGTTGTTACACACTAAGATGTAAAATCGCTCCAACCGCTACACCATTAGATAACAGCAGTAATTCTCTACAGAATGGTATTTGTTTCGTTGAAATCCGTCCACGTTGAGCAGAGTTACACAAAAAACAAAAAAATTGACAGTTTTTTGGCAGCTACTGTATATTGTGATCCTTACAAGAAATGAAGAGTGTTTTATAAAAATTTTGTTTCAGCGACGTTTGTCACGAGCTTCTGGGTCACGCTCCCTTATTGGCTGACCCCGATTTCGCCCAATTCTCCCAAGAGATTGGACTTGCCTCGTTGGGGGCTAGCGATGAAATGATCGAACAGTTGGCTACTGTAAGTCTAATTTAACAGCCAAGCTCATAATCTAAAAATGTTTTTGATTTATGATGACTAATAACGAGTACAATATAATTTTCTTTGCAATTTCAGTTGTACTGGTTCACTGTCGAATTTGGAGTTTGCAATCAAAGTGGAGAGCTCAAAGCCTACGGCGCCGGACTTCTCAGCTCATTCGGAGAGCTGCAGTACGCTCTGAGCGACAAACCCGAGTTCTCTCCCTTCGATCCCAGTGTAACGTGCATGACAAAGTACCCAATTACTGAGTACCAACCAAAGTATTTCATCGCGGAGAGCTTTAGCGACGCCAAGAATAAATTGACGTAGGTTTTTGTGTTATAACTGATTTTTGTCTTTCGTAAGAGAAAGTGCATTAGAAGTAATTATAAAAATTATATGCCTATGATATAGTACAAGGATAGATAAGACAGTATTTGTATTTTTGTCTAGCTGAAAACGTAGACAAATTCATATACTTTGGTCTGGCGATATTATTGTGGTTAAAAAGACGACAAAGACTAAAATACGCTTAATTGTAATATCCATTTACCATGTTTTCAGTTCTTGGGCTTCGACCATCCGCAGACCTTTCCAAGTCCGTTACAACCCCTACACTCAGCGTGTTGAGATTTTGGACAGCGTTCCAGCTGTTCAAAGCTTGGTAAAGGACATCAAATGTAAGCCGATTCTTTCAGAAGATTCCTTAAATTTAAACATTCCAAAAAAATATTTTTTTTCAATAATTCGAATACTCAGAATAATAACTTCTTAATTTCAGCGCAAATGGCGAAGCTAGAGGATGCTTTAACCAAGATCTGCAGCGATGACTAAATTATTTTCCCTTCCAGCTGTCTCTTTAGCCTAGAAAACATCAGATCACCTAAAATAACTCAAAATCTACGGATATTTAATCAAATTTCAGTTCAAAATTGTACATAGACCCTTTCATTTGTATAAAGTTACTTTATTAATGATCAAGACAGTATTTACAATAGTTACAATTATCTTACAGTGTTATTTTACTACTCTGAACAGCTGCATCTGTAATCTCGGACCCCTTCCATGGGACAAAACTTGTTTCCCTGAGCCAATGGCACCTCGATATTCTCGCATTTCACCTTAGGCGTTTCGTGGGGACATCGCTCTTCGCCGCAGGAATAACATTTCACATCTGGCCGGCTTTGGATTCTCTCCATTCCCAGTTGATATCAATTTAGTCAAGTAGAATATAATTTGGTCTCAAAAATAATAATTTTTGGGGGCTTCGGTAGTTCAGCCCCCCACGAAAGGTAGTTCAGCCCCCCACTGTTTTGCCCATTTCACACCCCCATAATGAAAAAATTAGAATAATAAAAAAAGTGCAAATGAGATTAAAATCTTAATTCTGAAACGATTCATTCATTCTTCTTGTTCTTCCCCTTGGAACCGGTCGGCATGTCACAAATCTCTACTTTGGAACAGATCACCAACCTCGTCTCTTCTGATGGTCTCATTGGTGCTCTGCAGGCTCTTGGTTGTCTGCCCAAAGACCCTTGTTGCGAGAAATGTGGGCACATTATGGTATTACGTACTCGGGGCCGTTCTATGGATAAATACGAGGTATAGTGTGCATATGTACTTCTTCAGTTATAGTTTCGGTGCCGCAAAGAGGGAATTAGAATGTTTAGTAGTAGAACGTTTAGATCAAGCCCCCTACGTTTTAGATCAAGCCCCCTACGTTTTAGATGAAGCCCCCTACGTTTTAGATCAAGCCCCCTACGTTTTAGATCAAGCCCCCTACGTTTTAGATGAAGCCCCCTACGTTTTAGATGAAGCCCCCTACGTTTTAGATGAAGCCCCCTACGTTTTAGATGAAGCCCCTACGTTTTAGATGAAGCCCCCTACGTTTTAGATGAAGCCCCCTACGTTTTAGATGAAGCCCCTACGTTTTAGATGAAGCCCCCTACGTTTTAGATGAAGCCCCCTACGTTTTAGATCAAGCCCCCTACGTTTTAGATGAAGCCCCCTACGTTTTAGATGAAGCCCCCTACGTTTTAGATCAAGCCCCTACGTTTTAGATCAAGCCCCCTACGTTTTAGATCATGCCCCCTTACGTTTTACAAATTAGAATAATTCTTGGGAATAAATTTTGGGGGTACGGAATGGACGTGGGGGGCTGTACTGGGGCATGGGGGGCTGAACTGGACTGGGGGGCTGTACTACCTTAGCCCCAATTTTTGTGCTCTTTTGGGGAATTCCCTCGTTTATATAGCACCTTCCAGAAGGTCCTTATCAGCCACGACAAGGCGGCGATGACTGATCAGAGTGAGTTCTAAAGGCCCCTTCTCTCTTATCATCCTTTTTCTGATGCCCTCATAGAATTGGAGGTTGTTTTGAATTGTTATCGAGTTAAATTTACGTGCAAAAAGATACAATCCGATCAAAACGTGCTAGGAAATTGTAATTGTAGTGGGAGAAGAAACAAAGGAAATGAAAATATTTATGAAATGAGAAGAAAAAGAACGCTGGAGGGTGATTGGGAAATAAAATTTGGTAATTTCAAGCAAGTTAACAACAAAGCAACCACCTCTGGAAAGAAACATTGGCCTTCAAACACTAAAATACCTGATAGATAATCGAAAATCCAGAGATGTGATGACCAAATTAAGTTAAGATCATGACGTATGTCAACAATTTATTTCTGCATAACAGTACTTATTTTGTCTAGAAATAGACTTTAAAACTTGTAAAAACATCAAGTTTAATTTTAGAAAATGCCTAAAACGGTCAAAATTTAATAAATAAATAATAAAATGTTTCAACAAGTAAAGCTATTCTAATTTTTCCATGTCGTTGTACTGACGTTATTTTCCCGCATTCTTTATGTGCCATTGCCCAGCATTCCCTTCTGAGAGAACGTTTCGTTCCAATATGGAGCGTTTTGTTCTGGATGATAATGTCGTCGCATGGTCTCCGTGATGTTCATCAATGGGATCACAGAATCCCGGAATTCCGAGAACTGTTGGATTTGACTCTCCGGGAATATTTTCTTATAAAACAGGAGATTCTTGGCCCAAACATTGTCCAAGAAGATCCCTGGAGTAATGTGGGCGCTCTCGTATGCCTTCCAGATGTCATCTATCCTCTCCAACTCCTCATCTTTTGGCCAATGATTCCTCTCCAGACGAGGTTTGCCGCGGCGATCGATGTTGCGGATGATTTGATGGTATCTGAAAGAACTCTTTGTGTTTTTTTTTGCAGAATGGTGTCTCGTATAATGATATGTAAAGTTTCATGATGTTTTCGCGAGTCTCAGGCTTCGCCGTGAGCAAAAAAAGTGATGCCTGCAAGTTTATGAAAGAGGATTTGCATAAGCGGGCGAAATCTGTTGATACTACGTTTGCGAAATCACAATGATGATATCTGAATTCTCCATATTAGAGCGATTTGGTTTTCAGAACTGCCCACGTATTGTGAAAGGAGCACCACAGCTATGAATAGGATGCAATTGGTCGGAAGCATGGCGGAGGGGCGTAAAACATTAGTAAGGGGAAAGAACGTTATGTAAAAAAGATATTATTGATTGCGTACTTCATTCACTAACCGTCTTACTACACTCACTCTTTTCTATGTGTCCTCTTCCATTGCCAAAACTTGAGGCCAAAGAATTTCTGGTCCAAGAACCACTGTCCCCATTGGTCCATTTTGTTCACTTCCCCATCAAAAGTTTGGTTTGTATAGTCCTCCACAAAGTCGCTGTCGACTGGGACCACATGAGACAGTCCTAGAACAATATCATCGTGATCTCCGTACGCCTTACCCATAGTTTCCCTCCATCTATTTAATGTCATTGCAATTGTAATCATAATGTACATCTCGAACTTCACACCCTTCCAATTGATGTCCCCACAGCAACTTTTGTCATAGAACAAAATTTCCTCGCCTTTCGTGAGATTGGGGACATGAAATTCGGTCTTACTCGGGAAGAAATCAACATCACTTGTGATGAATATGGTATTATTGGGGTCCAGGGTGTGAGCGAATTCAGTGCCAGCGGCAAAACAGCGGAGAGTTTGGGCGAATTGGCCGGACTTGATCTTCTTGCTTTGGAAATACGCGACTGCAGCCTGAAAAGAAGCTCTTTTGTTCAGCTTTGGACACTGCATACATTGTCTTAAAGTACAAGGTTTAACTAACATCATGCTGTCTAAAACAATGATTATTAGAAAAGTTGCATAGTTTAAAAGAGAGTTTTTTACAACTCGAAGCATGGCCCGGACATTTCGAAAAAACGACCAACTCAGAATCTATTGATATTTTGCATAGCTGTTGTACTATGATAGCTGAACGTCAGCGTGAATTTTAAGTTTTGAAAATTACCGTATATGGGGGTTAAAGTACCATAACTCCAAAACCACCCCTTTTACTTTTGTGCATTTTTGGTATGTTGTTACATCTATGGCAAAGTATTTCTGAGAGGTTTCTAAAGTTGAGACAAGTTCTCTGCAAAAAAGTTATATTCTAAATGGTACCATTTTTCAAAATAGTCGAAGACTACATCCTAGGACAAAGGTGTCAATTATGAAGATATTCCCCATGGCCGAAAACGTAAAATAGCTTGGTTTTGTGCTTTTACTCCTTGGGGTTTTTACACACGGACCCAATCTCTCTGAAAATTGTACCTACAATAACCCCTGTACACGGAAATTTTCAAAACTAAAAATTCAGGCTGACGTTCAACTATCATAGTATAGCAGCTGTGCAAAATATCAAAAGATTCTGATTTGATCGTTTTTCCGAAATGTCCGGCCCTTGTTATGAGAAGCTTCATCTGTAAGAAACTCTCTTTTCATCCTTAAAAGTGCAAAGGGTTTAAAAATTTCAGAGTTTTTCAAGTTAATTCTACAAAGTGCAAGCAAAAAATGTGGGAGATATACATTAGTATACATTTTTTTTCACTTACCCCTTGCCCCTCGACAAATTCGACAACTTTCTTAGCGGCCTTATCATCCTCAATTCTCTCTCCCTCCTTCAAAGTGATCATCAGATATGTTTTTATCCCAAAATTCTTCCAATATTGCACAATAATTGGCATGTGAACAAAGTAATATAGGTTAAGATCTGATGATAAAACAACATAGACATGGTCAAATGGGCCTTTCTCCTGGACATCCTTGTTCATGAACCCGCGAATAAACTCGGCTTGGTCGTAGTAATTGTGAAAGGAGACATTATTGAAACTGTGGAAGATGAGGAATGTTGTTAAAATTACTGATATCACAAATATTGTTCGGCTAAAACAATATTTCTTTTAGAAAATATTCTTCATGTGCCTTTTAAACGCACTAAAAATGAAACTCACCTGCTGATATACATGTCCGACAAGGCAACCCCGAATCTGTAAGTCCTCGGGCATTTAAATACCGATTATTTCGGAAAGTTACTTCGCAGAAGACCATGGATTTTAATGTTATTGTTTCCTATAAAATTCATAGTCTACTTTCCACGCAGTTTGAATTGGTGGTAAAGGGCAAGGACTATCATGTTCCGGTTGACAACAAGATATATTTGGCTTAAAATTGACTGATAAGAGGTCAACGAGCGCCGGAACTGGGAGCTCTTTCTCAAACCCTCAGAATCTTCAAGGTAAGGAACTTCCATCATCTAATTTTGAACCGTATTCCGAACCGTATAGTATACACACGTTTTTTCTTTTGGGAAAAGCGTGTAAGGCTCACCCATATTGAATCTTGCCCCTCCAAAACTCACGAAGGATGCTATGAGGTGCTCGTTGAATGTGCTGACAATTCGGATAAATCGAGAATCGAGGAGCTCATCAAAGTCTTCAAGGCGCACGCTGAGAACGTCAGAGTCCACGATTCACTAAAAATGATAGATAATCGGAAATCCAGAGATTTATAATTTGTGATGACTAAATTAAGCTAAGATCATGACGTATGTCAAAAATTTATTTCTCCATAGCAGTGTTTTGTTTAGAAATAAGAGCGAAGGAATAAGAATTGGTTCTCATGACCAATTTTTATTTTGCTGCATGATGACGCCAAACCCCATGTTGAAAAACTGGTCAAGGGCATCCTAGAACCGCCGAGTTCGAAAGTATTACCCCACCCGCGACATTTTCCGGACGCAGCACTGTCAGATTATCACTGGTTTCGACCGACGGAACTAGAGGTGGCAATCGGGCCGGGCCGGGCCGATTTTTGCGGCCCGGCCCGCGGGCCGAAGTAACCAGGCCGGCCCAGGGCTTTTTCAAATTTGCTCAGGCCCGGCCCGGCCCGGTGAAAGCCCAGGCCGGCCCGGCCCGGTTTGGCCCGCTAATACAGAAAAGCTGGATAAAAGTCTTAGCACTTTCTACTCCAAGTTCTTATGCTTTCCAGAAGATTTTTACGTGTAAATTAAAAAGTCGGATGACTGGAACATCCGTACAGGTAGCTAAAACCTAGCCAAAAAGTTGGATTGTGTTGAATTTTTTAATCCTATAGGAAGTTAGCTATATAAACGTATGGACGTTATAAGGTACATGGATAACCAAAAACTGTTTAAACACTTTCATTTACATCAAGGAATCAAAATTACAGTGAAATTTTTAAATTTATCATAAAAAATTCGAAGATTTTTGCCCGACCCTTGCATATTTGGGTGGGATTTTACATATACATAATAAGTTACCTATACATATACATAATTTTAAAAGGTAGTAAAACAGCGTATAAGTCAAAAAAGGTTTAATCTAATTTCTATCCATTCTACAAAGCATTTGTGCTTTATTTTGCTGGTTTAGCATTAAATTTTTTTTTACTTATCTACCTTCCGGGCCGGGCCGGGCCGAAAGTGTCGGCCCGGCCCGCGGGCCGAAGCGGTCAGGCCGGCCCAGGGCTTTTTCAAATCTGCTCAGGCCCGGCCCGGCCCGGCCCAATCACCGGGCCCGGCCGGGCCGGGCCGGCCCAGCCCGATTGCCACCTCTAGACGGAACACGATCTGGCAGCAGCGCTTTGTTGAATTTTTGGCATCGCGATGCCAAAAATTGGGTTGATATCTAGATGGCTTCAAAACAGCCAAAATTTTTCTTTGATAGATTTGAAAGTTGGCCAAATTGTGAAAACCCCTCGGAATTGATAATAGAATATAAAATTGGATAAGATTTAGTGTAAAAATTGTATGTTTTGATTGAAATTATGGGCCAGACAAACGGCACGACAATACTTCTACGCCTAATAAATTAGATGCCACGAAAATTATGCCTAAAAAACGTTTGCAGACTTTGTATCATTTCCTTTTCACGTCCCGCCGCGAAAACATTCGCCACTTCATAAATTCCTTTTTCTTCTTTTCTTATGTTTCTTCTTGTTGAAGTTGGCCAATTGATCAGAGAGGCTGAATCTGAAGATAAACCGACTCAAGAAGATCGTCATAAACATCGGGGACGACATTGGCGGCAAAGCAAGGCTTTTTGACTCCATGGTAAGCTGTTTTGTTTTTTTTTTGATTTTAGACAAAATTTTCCAATTTTTTTAATATTATTCATGGCAAAAATCTTTATAAAACGGTTTTCAGGCAACAAAAACAATGAAATTGAACAAAGGACAAATCGTGTGATAGTTGCTAGAGGAGGTAAGATTGAATATAAGTATTATTACTTGGTTTTTTAAGTAATTTAGACCTTGAAATTGTTACCTGGAATTAATTTCACTCCCGTCGGCCGTATTTTTGCACAAGACTATGTCCATTTCGATGCTCGGATTAGACACTTGCACTATGAGGTAAATATGAAGGTCTTTTTATCTAAAAATGAGAAGGAAATTTTATATTGCTTTTGATTTCCAGGAACATCCGTATGCGGCCATCTTCTTCAACCCCAGCCATTGACTCTTGGGCCATATCTGAGCAATATTGTGGAAAAACAAATGTTCTTCAGACCCAAAAAAACTGAGGGGGCGGGGCTTAATTTGGGACGTCGCAAATCCATGGATTTGCTACCTCTCAATTTTGCGTCGTCGCAAAATGGCCGATTTGCTACCTCCTCTTCGAGGAGGTCGCGAAAAAACTGATTTGCTTCCGACTTGTTTTTTGGTGTTGCAAATTGAGGTTTCCGCTACTTTTGAATTGGTAGCGAATCCAGCAAGCATTCTCTAGCTCGAGAACCAATTCTTATTCCTTCACTCTTAAATTGACTTTAAAACTTCTAAAAACACCAAGTTTAATATTAGAAAATGCGTAAAACGGTCAAAAATTGAATAAATAATAAAATGTTTCAACAAGTAGAGCCTTCTAGATTTTTCCATGTTGTTGTACTGACCTTCCGTCGCCCAGCATTCCCTTCTGAGCGAAAGTTTTGTTCCAATATTGATCGTTCTGTTCTGGATGATAATGTCGCTGCATGGTCTCCGTGATGTTCATCAATGGGAGCAGAGAATCTCGGAATTCCGAAAACTGCTGGACTTGACTCTCCGGGAATATTTTCTTATAAAATACGAGATTTTTGGCCCAAACGTTGTCCAAGAAAATCCCTGGAGTAATGTGGGCGCTTTCGTATGTCTTCCAGATGTCATCTATCTTCTCCAACTCCTCATCTTTTGGCCACCATTTCCTCTCCAGACGAGGTTGGCCGCGGCGATCGATGTTGCGGATGATTCGATGGTATCTGAAAGAACTCTTTGTGTTTTTTTACAGAATGGTGTCTTTTATAATGATATGTAAAGTTTCATGATGTTTTCGCGAGTCTCTGGCTTCGCCGTGGGCAACAAAAGTGATGCCTGCAAGTTTATGAAAGAGGATTTGCATAAGCGGGCGAAATCTGTTGATGCTACGTTTGCGAAATCACAATGATGACATCTGAATTCTCGATATTAAAGAGATTTTAATCTTTAAATTTTCCAGAACTGCCCACGTATTGTGAAAGGAGCACCAAACCTATGAATAGGTTGCAATTGGTTGGAGGCATGGCGGAGGGGTGAAAATTATTAGTAAAGGGAAAGAACGTTATAAAAAGTACTACTACTTGCTAACTAATTATTAGTTAATAATTTTTGTCTCACAAAGCTCTACGCATTGAGCACCCGTTTATAAAGAACGTTGAAGTCTCCTCCGTTCCCGAAAAGCAAACCTTGCAAGGCCTTGTATTTTTAGGAATTGATATGTGGCCTTGGCGCAACTTGATTGCGCACTTCATTCGCCAACCGTCTTACGATATTACTCACTCTTTTCTATGTGTTTTCTTCCATTGCCAAAATTTGAGGCCAAAGAATTTCTGGTCCAAGAACCATTGTCCCCATTGGTCCATTTTCCCCACTTCCCCGTCGAAAGTTTGGTTTATATAGTCCTCCACAAAGTCGCTGTCGACTGGGACCACATGAGACAGTCCTAGAACAATATCATCGTGATCTCCGTACGCCTTACCCATAGTTTCCCTCCATCTATTTAATGTCATTGCAATTGTAATCATGATGTACATCTCGAACTTCACATCCTTCCAATTGATGTTTCCACAGCAACTTTTGTCATAGAACAAAATTTCCTCGCCCTTCATGAGATTGGGGACATGAAATTCGGTCTTACTCGGGAAGAAATCAACATCGCTCGTGATGAATATGGTATTGTTGGGGTCCAGGGTGTGAGCGAATTCAGTGCCAGCGGCAAAACAGCGGAGAGTTTGGGCGAATTGGCCGGACTTTATCTTCTTGCTTTGGAAATAGGCGATTGCAGCCTGAAAAGAAGCTCTTTTGTTCAGCTTTGAACACTACATACATGGTCTTAAAGTGGGAACTACAAGGTTTGACTAACGTCATGCTGTTGAAAACAATGATTTTTTAGAAAAATTGCGTAGTTTAATCCTTAAAAGTGCATAGGATTTAAAAATTTCAGAGTTTTTCAAGTTAATTCTACAAAGTGCAAGCTAAAAACGTTGGGTATACATTAGTATACATTATTTTTTGTCTTGTGCTTACCCCTTGCCCCTCGACAAATTCGACAACTTTCTTAGCGGCCTCATCGTCCTCAATTCTCTCTCCCTCCTTCAAAGTGATCATCAGATATGTTCTTATCCCTAAATTCTTCCAATATTGCACAATAATTGGCATGTGAACAAAGTAATATAGATTAAGATCTGATGATAAAACAACATATACATGGTCAAATTCGCCATTTTTCTGTACGGCCGAATTCATGATCCCACGAATAAACTCGGCTTGGTCGTAGTAATTGTAAAAAGAGACATGATTGAAGCTGTTGAAGATGAGCAATGTTGTTACAATCACTGATATCACAAATATTGTTCGGCTAAAAAAATATTTCTTTTAGAAAATATTCTTCATGTGTCTTTTGGGAGCACTAAAAATGTAACTGACCTGCTGATATACATGTCCGACAAAGCAACCCCGAATCTGTAAGCCCTCGGGCATTTAAATACCGATTGTTTGGGAAAGTCACTTCGCAGAAGACCATGGATTTTAATGCTATTATTTCCTATAAAATTCATAGTCTACTTTCCATGACGTAGTTGGAATTAATGGTAGAGGGCAAGGACTATCATGTTCCGATTGACAACAAGATACATTTGGCTTAAAATTGACTAATCTGAGGGCAACGAGCGCCGGAAGTGACTTTATTCCGAAAATAGACGACTTTAATTTCTAAAAAAAAGGAATCAGACATTGCCACGCTGGCCATTACCATTTTCATGAAAAAAGATTACTATTGGGCTTATAAGTCCAAGGCGGGCCTCTAAAATTTTTGAATTGGTCTGACCATCCCGAGGTGAGGGCCGGGCATTGTGTTCAGACTTTGTTTTTTCAAGGCCAGCCTTGTCCGGCATTGTGTGGGATTGGGATTGATTTTGCTCACTTTAGTCATAATGGTTGACCCACAAGTTAAAAAAATGTGTATTTATTATGCAACATCTGATAAAACTTCTTGAGTTCCAAACTTTGTCCTTTGCATCAAGAAAGGTTGTTTGAAATAACAGCTAACCTATGTAACGTCTAGCAAAACAATGGGTGCGTTTTGCATTAATCCGCCCTTCTTTAAAAGTCTAAAAACTTTTAATTTTTACGCAGTAAACCCTTCATTTAGACAAACTTAAAAAGGTCGCAAGAAGTCGCAAGGAACGAGTTATTCTCGACTTTTTCTGCCTATGATCTTTGATGGTCAAATTAAGCGGAGATAAAGAAGGATTATTCCGGAAATCGGGTGTAGAGTGAATAAAATTTGGTTCTTCTTGTGATCCAGACCGGGACATTTCTGATTGAAATATATGTGGGAACGAGGGCAAACAAGCAATGTATACGGTAGTGTTGGAGAGTAATTAACAATGCACAGTTATGGATGTGAAAAAGTCAGGTTATTATGTATGATCAGCGAACTTTCAAGGAGATAAATCATCTCGGGGTGATACGGCTTTGAATGTAAATATTTCTTGGCAAAGCTTGCTTCCACGAAGCATTATTTCTTGGGGTGTTACGAGCATCATGTATTAACAATAAAGAAGAAGTTGATTCTAAAAAAGAGCATTTAATCCAAAGAAGAGTAATGTCCAGCGATGATTTTATTTTCAGTTTTATTAGAGCCGTATTTTATACAACACATTGTTTAATGCTGAGTTTTGTTAAGCATATCGTCCATATTATAAATGGTCTTCCAGAAGGCATTCTGGAACTCTGGATGATACGAATGTGTAACGTATTTTTTGATATCCCTTGCTGACAAAACCTTTTCTCTGATCCCCGCCAGTTGTTTAATTTGGTCTTCAGTGAATATCTTCTTGTAAAATGGCATATTTACGTTCCAAATTTGCTCATATACGATTCCAGGAGTTAGATGAGCGCTTTCATACTTTTCCCAGAGATTCATTTTCTCCAGTTCTTCAGCACTTGGCCAATATTTTCGGTCTAATCGCTCTCCTGAGCAAGACCTTTCAGATATTTCACGAAACCTGTAGAATAATCTTTGAATTGATGTTTGGCACCTTACTTTTCCTCATTTTTATCAATCCAACGCTTAATTTTGAGGCTCACGAATCGTTGATCCAAAAACCATCGCCAATACATCCCTTGCCGATGAATCCTATTGTCAAATGTCTTGTTGATGTAGCTGTCAATAAACTTCCCATCGACTGGTTGGTCGTGTGGGATGCCTAGAAGAAAATACGTTGGCCTTTGATTTGAGCTTTAATGAACCGTATAGTTGTAATTATAAAAACTTACCAATGACCTCCCTCCACCGCCTCAACGTCATCCCCACTGAAGTCATGCTGTACATATGGTATTTCTCGCCGAACCATCGAATATAATCGGTGCCATCGGGGCCGTATGTCATTATTTCTTTTCCTCGATGGGTGTTCGGGATATGAGATGATATATTGCGGGGGAAAAAGTCAACGTCGCTTGTAACGAAGACCGTTTTATCCGGATCCAAAGTATGGGCGAACTCAGAGCCTGCGGCAAAAGCTCTGACTGTTTGGGAGAATTGGGAAGAAGGGATCGTGTAGTTACGGTAGTAGATCACTTTCACCTGAAAAGGGCAACGTTCTGATGAAAGGAAGGCCGTCAAACGTGTTCAGCTTTTTTTGAAAGCACACTACATGTAATTTTAGTAACTGATTTGAAGGCGGTAGCATGATAGACAATATTACTTTTTGTCATAAATTTCACAGCGATTTCTGTCAAATTTAATACAGACGTTTTACACAAAGATTTGATTTCATTTTGCCTCCAAGTCTCATCAAAACCTAGTCAAACACTCGCCACGGCGGCACTTAATTTTTTCGCTGAAACATAATCAAAATCGCAACCCCTGCTTACATTCATTTCGCCCTCCAAAAAGTTTATTAATTCCATCAGCGCGAAATCATGATCAGTTGCATCCTCGTTATCCCTGAGAACAATGACGAGTAACACCTTTACTCCCTTCCCAATCCAATACATCGCAGCGACCGGGACATGCAATAAGTAGTAAAAATTGAGATCTGATGACAAAACGATGTAAGTGTCGTTCAAAGGTAACAAGTTCATCCAAATTTGTCGACGGACTTCCGCTTCTCTCCCTTCTTTTTGACGAATTTGCATATTACAGTGGTATTCGTAGGCAAAAAAAGCGAAAGCAGCAGATGAGAAAATAAATAGTACTATTAACTTCCTGAAAATCAAAAAAAATAACTGTAAAAAAGCGCGCTTTATTTGTTTGAGACTATTTTTAACGTAAACTCACTTCAGTTTTCCAATAGAAAAATTCGGATTAAAAGTGCCGCAAAAACTTTTCTGATCAAAATTTTTGGAATTTTCATCCGCAGAGAGTGCAAACCGTGAAGACGACATGACCAAAAAAACGGGAAAACGCGAATTTTTCAGATTGCTCCTAGCGAGCGGGCTTATTTCTGCACTCTTATATGTCTGAGATCACACTTTCATTTCTACACTCTTATATCCTGATTCCATATCTGATCACGTTTATTGATTGATCCCTACAGGATCTTGATCTACGATAATCGAAAATTCAACAGAGTTGAAATTCCGATATCCAAGAATTTTGGATATTACTTTTCATTATTAAAAGTTTAAAAGATATTTTGGGCATTTTTGGTTGTTTTTCGGGGCTTGCGAGCACTATTTCAAGCATCTTTTGTGAGTTGAGACTACCAAAACGGGGAAGAAGAACGACCAGTGCGATGCTCAGACTTTTTTTTTTAAATTTTTGACACATGACGGGCATAGGCCAGATACCAATTCCTGAAAGTTTTAGCTCGCGCTTTGCAGGCGCAGCCGAGATATTGAACCATCTTTGCGGCCGAGAGGGTACACGAAGGACGGAGTGCGGCGAGAGATAAAAACGTTTTTTAGGCATAAAATGTCCCCGCTCATCCAAACTTCATAGTTTAGATGAGCGAAAGTTTTGAACCTGGTGTCTTTTTCAGGGTACACTAGGGAGTGCTAGTAGTCACATACAACCGTTTTTAATACACTGCCGCGTTTTAAACGGGTGTCATCGTGACACATTTTCGGGACTAGGCGAGGCGCCGCAATTTGCGCCCCACGTCAATCCAAAATAGAAGAAAAAATTTCCCGCCCCTTTTTGGTGATTCGTTCAAAACGAAATGTCACTATCGGATAAAACACATTTTCTTATCTTTCTTCTTCCTTTTCGAGAAAAAGCAATTATTTTGGGCGAGAAAAAGTGCCGATAATTTCGCGACATTTCGTATCTCTTTTGAATCAATGAAAACGATACGAAGTTTCGAAACGGTTCAGGAGTGCGCCCTGTGATTTCACTGATCTGACTCTCAAAATTTTTTGTGTTACCAAGTTTTTCTTCATGTATTTCTTTCTTCTCTTGGCTTTTATATGATTACGGCTGTATTTTACAGTCTTCACGTGTTTTTTAGCTATTTGCGCGGAGTCAACGATGTTTTACATCTTTGATTTTTGTTTTTTGTCGGCCCCTTGGCTTGCAGTTGGTTTTTTCTAGAGTTTGCGCTAGCATTGGCTATTTTCATCTTGAGAACTAGCTGAATTCAACCAATAAGTCTTAAAAATAATTAGTGCAGTATACGAAAATGCCTGAACTGGCAGTTCTGTAAAACATTTCGCTTCTTACAGCAAAGGCGGAGTGAATTTGGGAGGTCGCAACTCCACGGATTTGCTACTTCCCAATTCCGCGCCGTGTCATCTCGGAGTGATACGACTTCGAATGTACTTTTGGCAAAGCTTGCTTCCACGAAGCATTATTTCTTGGGGTGTTATGAGCATCATGTACTAACAATAAAGAAGAAGTTGATTCCAAGATCCAAAGAAGAGTAATAATGTCTAGCTATTTTTTCAGTTTTATTAGAGCCGTATTTTATACAACACACTGTTTTATGTCAAGGGCTGAGTTTTGTTAAGCATATCTTTTATATTAAAACTGGTCTTCCAGAAGGCATCTTGGAACTCTGGATGATACCAATGTGTAATGTACTTTTTAATATCCCTTGCTGACAACACCCTTTCTCTGATCCCCGCCAGTTGTTTAATTTGGTCTTCAGTGAATATCTTCTTGTAAAATGGCATGTTTGCGTTCCAAACTTGATCATGTATGATTCCAGGAGTTAGGTGAGCGCTTTCATACCTTTCCCAGAGATTCATTTTCTCTAATTCTTCAGAACCTGGCCAGTGTTTTCGGTCCAATCGCTCTCCTGAGACAGATCTTTCAGATATTTGGCGAAACCTGCAGAATAATATGTTTGTATTGATGTCTGGGACCTTACTTTTCCTCATTTTTATCAATCCAATGCTTAATTTTAAGGCTCAAGAATCGTTGATCCAAAAACCATTGCCAAAACAGAGTTTTCCGATGAATCCTCTCGTCAAATGTCTTGTTTACATAGCTGTCGATGAATTTCCCATCGACTGGTCGGTCGTGTGGGATGCCTAGAAGAAAATACGTTGGCCTCGGACTTGAACTTTAATGAACCGTATAGAAATAATTATAAAAACTTACCAACGACTTCTCTCCACCGCCTCAATGTCATCCCCACTGAAGTCATGCTGTACATGTGGTATTTCTCGCCGAGCCATCGAATCCAATCGTTGCCGTCGGTGCCGTAGGTCATTATTTCTTTTCCTTGATGAGTCTTCGGGATATGAGATGATATATTGCGGGGGAAAAAGTCAACGTCGCTTGTAACGAAGACCGTTTTATCCGGATCCAAAGTATGGGCGAACTCAGAGCCTGCGGCAAAAGCTCTGACTGTTTGGGAGAATTGGGAAGAAGGGATCGTGTAGTTACGGTAGTAGATCACTTTCACCTGAAAAGGGCAACGTTCTGATGAAAGGGAGGTCGTCAAACATATTTAGCTTTTTTTGAAATTGGCTTTATGTGCTGCACACTACGTATAATTTTAGGAACGGATTTGAATGGAAAATGGTACTAGTCGCGACATGAAGCCCTGACACATTTTGACCGTGCGAAAGTTCTGGGTTTGGACGTCGCGCCCCCAAATTCGGGTTTGTCGCGCGCGAAAGTGCACGTCGCTAGTGCAAAAACGGGAAATCGCGGCGACAAATGCGAAAAGATGCACAGTGCGGATAAAATGAAAGAAGAATGCACGGTGCAAAATGTGTCAGGACTTTATGTCGCGACTAGTATTTCTTGCCCTAAATTTCAGCGCGATTTCTGCCAAATTTACAAACGTTTCACAAAAAGGTTTGATTTCATTTTGCCTCCAAGTAACACTTGCCCCTGCGGCACTTAATTTTTCGCTGAAACATAATCAAAATCGCAACCCCTGCTTACATTCATTTCGCCCTCCAAAAAGTTTAGTAATTCAACCAGCGCGAAATCCCGATCATCTGCATCCTCGTTCTCCTTGAGAACAATGACGAGTAACACCTTTACTCCCTTCCCAATCCAATACATCGCAGCGACCGGGACATGCAATAAGTAGTAAAAATTGAGATCTGATGACAAAACGATGTAAGTGTCGTTCAAAGGGAGCAAGTTCATCCAAATTTGTCGACGGGTTTTCTCTTCTGTCCCCTCTTTTTGTAGAGTTTGCGTATTATAGTGGTATTTGTAGGCAAAAAAAACGATAGCAGCGGTTGAGAAAATAAATAGTACTACTAACTTCCTGAAAATCAAAAAAATAACTGTAAAAAAGCGCGCTTTATTTGTTCGGGACTACTTTTAATATAAACTCACTTCAGTTTTCCCATGGAAAAATTCGGTTTAAAAGTCCCGCAAAAACTTTTCTGATCAAAATTTTTGAAAGTTTCATCCGTAGAGAGTGAAGACGACATAACAAAAAAACAGGAAAAAGTGGATTTTGCAGATTGCTCCTAGCGACCGGGCTTATTTCTGCACCCTTATATCGCTGTCCATGTCTGATCACATTTTCATTTCTACACTCTTATATCCTGATTCCATATCTGATCACACTTATTGATCCCTACATGATCTTGATCTACGATAATAGAAAATTGAACAGAGTTGGGATTCCGAGATCCAAGAATTTTGGATACTACTTTTGATTATTAAAACTTGAAAAGGTATTTCTGGTCTTCTTGGTGCGGGGCTTTCGAGTACGGTTGCAAGTATCTGTTGAGAGTTGAGACTACCAAAACGGGAAAGAAATACGGCAAGTGCGATGCTCATACTTTTGCTTAAAATTTTTACACATGCCGGGCATAGGCCAGATATCAATTCCTGAAATGTTTAGCTCGCGACTTGCAGGCGCAGCCGAGATATTGAACCATCTTTGCGGCCGAGAGGATACGCGAAGGGCGGAGTGCGGCGAGAGATAAAAACACTTTTGTGGCCGTATCTTTGCCAGTTTCGCAGGGAAAAAATCGATTTTTTGTGGGAACATTTCTGTCTATTTGTGTTATCAGTCTGTCGGGAAAATAACGGCGGATCGTCGCGACTCGGAATCGCCCATCATCGCATTGCGACTGCAAGCCGCGGCTTGGGATTTGGTGCGCGATAGCGGCGAGGCGAGACATTTTGCTGCGACGATCCGCCGTTATTTTCCCGACAGACTGACACGTCTCATCAAAATCTAAGCGTCGCACTTGGGATATGGCGTTAAGCTGGCCTTTGAAAGCTTATATCAAAGTTTTCGTCTGATGTTTGAAGAGAAATGCAATAAAAGCATGAGCGCATTGGAAAATTTATTGATTATACTTCGGAATTTTCGTCATATTCATGAACCTTTTAGACTCGACTTATTTCAATTGTCGCAACCCCCTCTGCAACCCCACACATGTTATTTCGCTTCAACGTGGGATAAAATCTCTGATTTAGTTCCGATAAAAATAATTCCATTTACTTTCTAACGCCAATAAAGTTGGGATTTACAAGACCGGAGGAGACGGCATGGCGGACAATAATATCTGCGATGTGAGCGTACGATTCGAAGCGATGGAAAGTGCCATAACGTTGCTTGCGGAGGTTGATGGCGGTATCTCGGAGACCGACCTGGAAATACGAAATAAGAAAGAGAAAGGACAAAAAATAATAGATGGTAAATGATGACTAAATTTGGTAATTATTTCCGGACTTGGATAAAGATGAGTTTTATGGCTCCTTGCCTTTTTATCGACCGTCATCCGGTCGATGACAATGTCCAATCCGGCCATAACTCCACTCCGATGACATCCATTGGGACATGTGAACAGAAGAGGGCCATCGCCCCGCCCCTCTTTCTCCGCTCTGGCCACGCTGATCTTGAGCATGGCCCGGAACTCGAGCAGATTGTCCGGGATCTCATTATCCGAGATCCATTTCCGATACTGCATCATGAATACTTTGTGATCGGTCTTCTCCTTCTTCAATTTAACGTGCATCTCATAATTGTCAAAATCTCGCTCCTGGAAAATTTAAAACGTCATTCTATTATATATACTGTATACATGCACAAAAAAGGGTATTCCAACAAATTCCCTAAAACTCACCGGTTCCATCAGAGTGCATTTGACGGTGAGATCACCTCCATAGTAACCTCTCTCGGCCTTGGAAGTCGGCCAAAAATCCTTGATTTGCTTTTGGCCATCAGCTCCATTGGTACTGGTGCAAAGCACAATCAAACAAGGCTTGATCTGATTGACCATTCGCCAGAAATCCACTTCAGTGTCTTGATCGAAGGGGGCTTGAGCCAGAACATAGCCATCTGAAAGAAAGTAACAGTGAATTGAAGGAGGGATGACAAAAAAGGCGTAAGGACTCATAGTGGAACCCATATACTTTCCCAAAAATGATAACTTTGCTGCGCCTATAACCATCCTTTTTGGCCTACTTAAGACCCAAAACTTCAACTGTTTGACTGCCAGAAAATTACGCCCTCAAACTCACTCGGTTGATCATAGCTGTCCACCCAGCTGGCATGGATATAATCCGGACCCAACTTATCGGTCAAGACGACCCTATTCCGATCGTACAACAAAATATTCGGATACCGATTTTTGGCGTTGTTCTTGGCATCCAGAAATGCGTCCACAGAAGGGGGGAACTAAAAAATTTTTATTTTAAAAATGTCTGTAAAGCCCTAAGACTCACTTTCATCAGACGATCGTACCAAGAAGAGACCAGTTTCTCGCCGCCTTTGTTGATTTCCTCAACGATTTCGGGCAACGTTTGGGGGTCAGCATCTTCCTCGACCACTTTCTCCGCCCCCTGGCCTGGAGTTTCGTCTTTCTCCACGGTACCCATAAAGAAAGCACTGACTCACAGCACTGGCGAATTTCGAAATGAGTTTTGAGTTTCGATCTTTGCAATTTGCGAAGAACTATTCAAATTTCTTTGGATAAACGTCCAAAAAATTGTTTGCAAAACGATTTTTGCACAAGAATACTATCAAAAAAACCCCCTATTTTCTTCTGGAAATGCCCCGAAAATCTGCTCGACTTCGGCGCCTACAGGATCATCGTGGGCAGAGCGGAGAAAGAAGGACGAGGCGACGGCAGTTCACGTGTCCCAATGAATGTCATCGGGCTGGAGTTATGGCCGGCAAGAAATTTTTATCAACGGTCGATAAAAAGACAAGGAACCATAAAAATCATCTTTGTCCAACTGCAGAAGGAATTACCAAATTTAGTCATCATTTATCACTAATTATTTTTTATCCTTCCCCCTTTCTTATATCTAGGTCGGTCTCAGAGATACCGCAATCAACCTCTGCTGCAAAAAAAAACGCTATGGTACTTTCATCGCTTAAAATCGTAAGCCCACATCGCAGATCTCATTGTCCGTCATACCGCGGCATGCCGTTTCTTCTGGCCGTAAAGAAAGCAGGAAGCTTTTACGATAGTTATAAGTCACCAAAAATATGTATTAGGCGTAGAAGTATGACCGTGCCGTTTTTTAGTTGCGCCTTTTTTACAGGTAGAGTTAAAGTTTTGGTGCACCTGTTGATATCGCCTGAAAGAACGTTGAAAACGCTGTCTATCGATATATGCTTCGTGTGGTTAGGTTTAGAATAGCGGGTTTTATAAAGCTTCAAAGATGACCAACTTTCGTCCCAGAAAAATGCCATTTGCGGGAAATTTTCCTCTATACATGTAATGTGAGCAAAAGCGCCGTCGACGCATGGAACGCTTACAGAAGCTTACTGTGGTTGTGCTCTGTAAAAAAAATTCCGTCGGAAAAGGGTTCATCGTTTCAAATCCCGTGATTTTCCAACCCATATAAGAAATTTGAATATGGAGATTATTGCAAACAACACGATGCCGGTGCGCAAGAAAAGCTAGCTGTGATGTTACACGTGTTGCATAAAGGAGCTTCACTCAGTTTGGAACAATTGGGAAGGATCTAGAGAGAAGGGAGTTGGGTGTCATATGGATTGACCTAACTCAACATGGATAACATACAAAATTTTGATGGACAGACAGAAAGGAAGTCATTTTTGCATTGTCTAGTGACCAGAGAAGAACAATGGATCGATTTTGACAACCCGAAACACAAGCGACCGCACAGTCCAACATTACCGGGAAGGAAGTGTTACTCTGTATATGATGACAAAAACAAGATATTCTTTTCTATGAGGTCTTGAAACCCGACAAAACGGTTACTGGCATCCGTTGTCAACAAGACTTGATGCAACTCCACCAAGAGATATGGTAAAAGCGGTCGGTATGACCAATTTTTATTTTGCTGCATGATGACGCCAAACCCAACGTTGAAAAACTGATCAAGGCCACCCCAGAACCGCCGAGTTCGGACGTTTTACCCCACCCGCGACACTCTCCGGACGCAGCACTTTCAGATTATCACTGGTTTCGACCGACGTAACACGATCTGTGGCAGCAGCGCTTCGTTGAATACAACGATGCCGAAAATTGGGTTGATATTTATTTAGATGGCTTCAAAAAAGCCAAAAATTTTCTTTGATGGACTTGAAAGTTGGCCAAATTGTGCAAACCCCTCGGAATTAATAATAGAATATAAAATTGGATAAGGTTTAGTGTAAAAATTTTTTGTTTTGATTGAAATTATGGGCCGGAAAACGGCACGATCATACTTCTACGCCTAATACATCGAAGAATATAGATTTATGGTTTAGAATCATTGCTCAAAACATTGTTTTCATTAAACACTCCTTGCTTTTTGGAGGTCCTATTCCAATAACCATCATTCATCTCTGGATGAAGAGGTTTGTTGCCAACTTTTTGTAATCGCGAGATCTTTTGAATATTTTCTTGTAAATGGAAGATTTGCTTTACAAAATGGATCCAGAATAATGGCTGGGGCAACATTAGGAAGACCTAAAATTTTATTTTGTAGATTACTCTAATTATTCGTGAGCCGAACTTCCTCGGCGTCATTCTCACTCATAACATACAGTATATCCGAGGGGATCATGTAGTTGCGTAGAGGATTACTTTTACCTTTAGCCCTAAATTTCCCCTTCCTTCAGAGTGATGATCATGAGGACCACAAATACACCCATTACCACGCAATACATTGTGACTACTGCTACATGTAATAAGTGGTACAAATCGAGGTCGGATGAAGTACAACCCAAGTGTCCGACAGAGGAAACCAAGGCTAATGATTTTTGTGGGAATTGAAGGAATGTAAAAGCAATAAAGCTGTGATTGCCGTAAAAAGTATTGACACATTGTCTAAACGTTCGGAAGTAAGCCAAAATATATATTTTTTAATTGATTTTTATACTTTCTTTTACCTCATCTTTTCAAGTGAGGCGTCTGTTTTTTTATCCAACAACGGGTCGTATTCCAGAATCCCTTAAAGAACTAAATATAGGAAGAATAGAAGGCTTTACTACAAAAGGAGGTTATTTACAGCTTGTACCGCAGCAGATAGCATCTAAAGGCGAGATCTGGGGGAGTAATCAAATAATACAATTGGAGGTTGCGTTGAGTGGTCGCTTTTCCATTTTTTAGCAGATTTGTTTTGATTTATTTTCAATATAAAGGTGGTCACCGAAGTTCTCAACTTTTATTTTTTCTGTGGAGTCGAATTTCAGTGCAAAAATGGGTTGACATTGATTTTGAAAAATCAGTGCCAAAAAAGCCCGAAAATTTGGAAATAACCAGTGCAGATTTTGGGAAATCGCTGCAGGACGAAAATTAAAGTGTGCACTGATTTTTCAAAATCAATGTCAACCCATTTTTGCACCCAAATTCGACTCAACAGCAAAAATAAAAGTCGATAACGTCTTTGACCACCTTTATATAACACATTTATTTTATGTAGTTAGCTTTCCCTTGAATTTATATAACTTAGCTGTAGCACTTTCCTTCCGTTTATTACCAACTATATGTATTTACTTTATTATTCAATAATACCAGTTCTACAATTTTCCTTGCTAAGGCTTAAACGCATTGTTCAAATGATCACTATGATTGAACATTCCTTTCATGTGGAAGGTCCTCTGCCAATATCCATCGTCTTTTTCCGGATGGTAATGGTTTGCCATAATTTGCTTGACATCTGTGAACTTGAGGACGTCTTTCCTTAGCTGTGTCAGCTTCCTGATCTGTTCCGGTCTGAGTATTTTCTCATAAAATGGAAGATTTGTCTCCCAAACCGGATCCAGAATAATTCCCGGGGCGATGTGCGCGCTTTCGTATCTCTTCCAGACATCCATATTTTTGAATTCTTCCTTTTCTGGCCATTGGAATCTTTCCAAACGAGGCTGTCCTTTGCGGTCCACTGTTTCCACGGTCTTGTTGAATCTGAAAAACCACAGGTTATACGGGTTGTACGAAACATAGCACCTAAGGTTCAGAGAATCATAGTTACTGCAAAAATATGGGCGACGCTCAAATTTTTTCTAAATGTTGCACACTTGTCGGACTTGGTAACGTATCAAGCCCTGGAAATTTAAGCTTGTTCTTTGCAGGGTCAGCCGAGATATTCAACGACTTCAGTCGACGAGTTCGCGATGTGCGGGGCGCGTTCAGAAGGAAAAATGCTTTGTGGTCGTATATCTGACAATTGCGAGCGATAGAAACGTATCTTTTCCTTAAAAATTGTCGTTTCTATCCACCTTCAAGGTTGTAAAGCACGACCTAGAAATCTTGCAGGCCTTGGATAAAACAAATCTAGATTCAAGCCAAGTTTGATTAAAATCTGAGCTCTTGTTTTTCTTGAAGTCATCGTTTGGAATTCCAACGTTTCAAAGAGCACTTACAACGCCTCATGCTCGTCTTTCCAATGTTTCATCTTCAAACTGAAGAATCTTTGATCCAGAAACCACCTCCAGAACTCATTCCTCTCGTTGATCGAGTTGTCAAAAGTCTTGTTTACATACGTATCAATGAATTTACTATCTACCGGTCGGTCATGTGGCAAGCCTGTAATATAGACCATTGTTATTCACTGTTTTTTATTTGATTTACCAATAACATCTCTCCATTTTCTGACCGTCATCCCCACCGTAATCATGATATACATTGGGTATAGCTCCCCATGCCAATGGAGAAATCCACAGCAACCGACGTCGTACAACATGATCTCTTTCCCTCGATGAGTTTTTGGGATATGCAAGGTGAGATTACTCGGGAAGAAGTCTACGTCGCTTGTCACGAAAACGGTCTTATCCGGATCCAAAGTGTGGGCAAATTCAGTGCCTGCGGCAAAGGATCTGACCGTTTGAGCGAACTGCCCTGCGGGAATGGTCTGATTTCGAAGGTAGATCACCTTTACCTGTAAATGTAAACGGTTACTTGATGCTTTGAATGTGTTACAAATGCACAATAGAACATTTTGGCATTTTCGAACCAGAAATAGCTTATTTTAACACTTTTTCTTTTTATATATCAAGAAGATCTAAACCTGTCTCTATAAACGACTGCAAAGAAATCTGCGGTATAACTTGGGCCATCTTACCCCCATATATCCCTCCACGAACTCAAGCAGTGTATGAAGTCCTCGATTATCATCGTCGACTTCTTCCCCCTCCTTCAATGTGATTAGTAGCAAGGTTTTGACTCCCAAATTTCTCCAGTACATGGTCACTACAGGGACATGTAACAAGTAGTACATATTCAGGTCGGACGACAGCACCACCCAAGTGTCGTCAACGGGAAGAATTTTTGCCCATTCTTCATGACGCAGGTAGCAAACTGTGAAGAAAATCGGCATGGCAATAGCTGATAGGAGGATTACAAGTTTGCTGAAATGAAGTGGGTTAATGCGGCAAACTTGAAGGATAATTACGCATTTTTTATGTTGCTGCTGAGTTTTTGCAATTCGCTTTTTATAACCAAATTTGAAAATAAAACTCGGCCAACGTGAAAATTTGGAAAAAACACGTTGTTACTACACTTATGGTGTCCCATAAGAAAATTCTAAAATAGTGAAATTAACGATTGTGCGTTACTCTCTAAAATATTTCTCTAAAATACGTTGCCTTTCCTTGAAGAAAACAAGGATAATTTTAGGAAAATCTCAACATTCCACTTACACAAACGGTTTGCTAAACCTCTGATAACACGAGGTGTATTTGACGGAATTTTTGCTTTCCTCTCTCTCATTCAGAAGGGACTTGTATTCATCCACCATTATAGAGTCATCAAAAGTGAAGTGCTGAAATAAAATCAATAAAGTAGAAACAAAAAGGGATGACTTTTATAGACTCGATGTGTGTAGATCGGAGCAACTGGTTGAACACAAGAAGTAGTTTCAAGTGTCACGGATGCTATCCAGATGAAAACATCAAAAAAGAATCAAAATCTTTTGCCCCTTGAGGGCTTCATTATCCAGGAACTTGCAAGTTTCCAAAAAGTTTCTGCCGGAATCCAGTTTTCCAGGGGAAAATCGCCCTCAGAATTCGGGAGACATTCGCTAATCTACTTGATGATCTGGATAACCCCGTTGTCACAGATATCGAGGGCTACGAAGATAAAATTGGGGGCTTTTTCCTCGGTAGATCCGCACATCCGATACAATGGAGTAGTCAACATTTGGAGGGAAATGGAGTTTTAGAATGAAGTGTTGTCGACAAGGTCGTACTTCGGAGATTGGAGTGTGTCTATTGTACGAATAGATATTACAGGCAACAATGTGAACAGCTCACATTGTTGTCTGATTCCCATCTTGTGCGTATTCAGCTACATTGGCTCTCCGAGTGCCGGCTTCGTTGCGGTCGGCCGATATTTGAGGTCTCAGAGATTTCTGATATTGTACAGCTTGGTCGTCCAATATTCTGGAGCTTTACTTTTTGATCCTCTAGAGTTGTGGAGGATAGTCAGATATTGGAAAAAAAGGAAGGAATGATCGGTCATTCTTGTGGCGATTTGCCAGATTGAATTTATTGAAAAGGGGGCCTTTTTTCTTCTCGTGATATGCCTCCTAAAGCGGAATTCCAAGTCTCGCTTCAATCAGGAGGCACAATTGAACGGATTGCCAACGGACTAGATTGCGGATGTGCAGCAAAAGATTCTTTTTCGCTCATTGCATGCGCCGCTGATATACACAACAATTCCTAAGGCACTCTAAAAGAAACAATGGAAATTTAGGAGAGAGATTGAAGTGCAAGCCATGAAGCAGTCATTATTGATTTGTGTCGGACTCGTAAACCTCGACGTGCCGCCGGTGTGTGCACTTGAACACTAGTATCGAGTTCTCGGAAAGCTCACACAGTTTAAGCCCTGCAATATCCTGGTTTATCCAAATTTCGAAGGAAAAATTGGAGCAATCGCTTTTTGTGTAAAGAACTGATTTATTAAAATAAATACACCAAAAAACGGGATGATTAATGTAATCACGCCTCCCTTGGCTTCTTCCTTCTATTATTCATCGTTCTCTTCCTTATCGGCTATCTCTTTTTCTTCTTATTTTTATTATTTTTCTTGCTTCTTTTCAAGCTTCTCTCTTTTTTCCTGCTGGGCTTTATCATCAGTTCCTTCATTGTCTGCCTTCTTTTCCATATCATCTTTTTGTTCTCTCTTTCCCTTGCTCTTCACCCTTTTCTTTGCTTCCCCCAGCATGTCCGTAATTTGGAAAGTCTTTTCCCAATATGCTCCATTCTGCTCTGGATGATAATGTCTTCTCAAAGTTTCGGTTACATTCATCACCTCCACCACACTATTTCTATATTCCGTCAGCTTTTTAACTTGATCAGAAGGGAAGATTCGATTGTAAAAAACGAGATTCTTCTCCCAAACATGGTCCATGAAGATCCCCGGGGTAAGGTGGGCACTTTCATAGGTGTTCCAGACATCTGTCTTGGCCAAGACATCGTCTGCTGGCCAATCAAACCGTTCCAGTCGAGGCTGACCTTTGCGGTAGAGGGTGTCCACTATTCTGGAGTATCTGAAATGGATTTCGGGGTACCTTGGAATAACAATATCCTTACTCCTCTTCATGAGCCTCTTTCCACCGTTTCATATGGATTCCAAACACTCTCTGATCCAAAAACCACTGCCACCAAGTACTCTTTCGGCTGATTACCCCATTAAAAGTTTGGTTCACATAAGTATCAATCCAATCGCCATCTAATGGATTGTCTGGGATACCTGAAAAACAATGGACCCATTTATCGGAAGCCTGTTGTTGCGCGAGGTCAGAAGTTTCAAGGCTTTTGTGTATAGCACACTGTTTAAGTAAGCCCTACAATGCATACGTACATGAGTTCTTCAAAATTTTAGCTTACGCTTTTCAGGCCAGTCAAACTATTCAAAGATCTTTGAGAGAGTACGTAAAATTCGGATAGAGTTTTGGGCAAAAAATTACGGCAATACCCTCAAAACACAAACCAATTCATTCACGTTAGTCTCAAAAAATTAAATTTTTATTTGTTCCAAGTTCAATCAAAATTGAAGGCGATCATTTTAAGCAACCCTTCTCTTACAATTAGTATTCCTCCTGGTACACTCAGCTGACCATTCTAAGCCAGCCCTTCAAAATAACTCACTCATAATCTCCCTCCATCTTCGCAATGTCATTCCAATTGTAATCATGATGTACATTTGGAATCTCTCTCCCCGATGTCTCAGGAATCCACAGCAATCGTGGTCATAAAACATAATTTCCTTCCCTTTTCTCACCTTCGGAACATGAGATTCCATTTTATTCGGGAAGAAATCTGCATCGCTTGTGATAAACACCGTCTTATCCGGATCCAAAGTCCAGGAAAATTCGGTGCCTGCGGCAAAACTTCTCAAAGTTTGCGTAAACTGGCCAGTTTTGAGTGTTTTATTATGGAAATACTCGATTTTTGCCTAAGATAAAAAATTAGGTGAAAATCTGAGAGAAAAGAATGGTACATCCTATTTTACTTACACCCAGCTCTTCCTCAGCAAATTTCAAGACTCTTGCAGCCGCTTTATCGCTTTTAATTTCCTCTCCTTCCTTCAAAGTAATCAATAACAACGATTTGATCCCTTTGTTTTTCCAATATTGGATAACAATAGGCATGTGAATTAGGTAGTAAAGATTCAAATCTGATGACAAAACAACATAACAATCCTCCAGAGGTATGTGATTTAAATAAGCATTTAAATATTCGACATATTTTTTGTGGACATAATAATAAGCGATAACAAGACAAGTGATTAGTAAAAGGATCCTTCTGAAATTACAAGGATAATAAAATACGCTCAGAGTTGTGTTTTTGAAATTTATGTATAATAAAATCACATACGCAAAATTTCGTTTCAGCCATTGATAAAATGAGGTATGGCGTCGTTCAGTCTTGGACCTACTCTCATCGTCCAATAAAATGTTATACTCTGCAGTCATCTTGTGGATGGATGGATCATCAAAGTTTTTAAACCACCTTAAACTATTCAATGAATAATAAAGATAAATTACTCGCCCTTAAATGTCACGGAAAAAATGTCAACAATTTCGCCAAAGGAAAGAAAAATTTTTTGATTTTATGAAGAGAACCAGTAGCTTCAGGCAGTACTTCTCTTGTAAAATCATTTATGGAGGTCATCGCATACACAGGGACCAAGAATAGAAAAAATTTTTGAAAAGCATGAGTGTAATATTCTTACTGTAAAAAAGATCGTATTTTGGCGCCAATCGTCTTTCAGTTATTTTTTAGTATTTAATAATGGATTCGAATCTGGCTTTGTTCTAGAGAAGTGGCACGCACTAGAGGCATCGACAAACTCTTAATCTTACCCCACGCATTTTCTGTAGGACACCTTTCATGATGATAACTTAATCTGTCCCGATCTATAGGCACTTGTCCACGTAACCCTATAAAAGACCTCTTTGGAAGCGAAGAGACTGCAGAAAAGCAGAGCAAACAAAAACACAAGCGATTCTCTAAAGAGCGGTATGATATGACAGAGAGGAGAATTAACTCCATTTGAGTCTTGTTCCCCAGCCAAAGTGAACTTTCAGATATAGAGATGAATGTCAGTTTTGTATTCTTCTTCGGTTTTTACCCAGTGCTTGAAGGTACGTGGATGTCTAGCCGCGATTCTTCGGGGTCGTTGTGTTAAGGCAAATCTCAATTTTTTGACAAAGATCACCGGGGAAGCCGGAGGTCAGATTCAAAGCAAACATGTTTAAAAAACCGCACAAGTCTCAAACAACAGTTTGAATTTAGTTTTACAGTTAGTATGAAACAGGAGGACATAGGAAAATAGGTTCACGTCAACATACATACGATATAGTAGGATTTTATATGAATGCACTACAAAAATGTTAATTTCTGCGATGAAATGGCCATAATTTCTTTGTCAGAACATTTTCTGTAGCTTCTTGTTCGGAAAGGTCATCGACATCCCTTAGATTGTGAACCCAACCAACCTACATCTCGTGTAATATCCGACGCAACAGTCGGAAGAGACAAAGAAAATAAAAGTCACAAAACACAGAGAGTTTTGTGACTATGTGACTAGAAGGTACCAGTTTTGAAGGAATCAACAAACTAGACTAGAAAGAGTTTGGCGAAGAACCAGTAAACCGGTAGGAGTTCGCCAAACTCCCATTAAGCGCTCGTCAAAACAACCAGATGCGACGAAAACAAAGGCAGTATAAAAGGAGAACCAAATGCACCAAATGGAGGAACCAGTAGTGGAGTAGAAAGTGGCTGTACCTATTTGTGATCTATATTATTTTACTGTATATTGTTATATTGCTGCTAATTGTTATATCGCTGCTAAATAAACGTTATTGATAAATATTCGGCTAAGTTCAGATAATACCGAGCACAGGTATTACACTCGCGACGGCAGAGGGTCGGCAAGGTCCGTAACCGATAGCAATGTAGGCTTCGCCAACAATAAGCAAAAACTCTCCGCCGCGACACACTGAGCTCCAGAATTTTTCAAGATGGCATAATTGGATGCCCTCCTTTTCGCAAGGTGGAATAATTATATGAAATTCGCTAAGGTAGCTGTGACAAAACGCTCAGGTCTTCTTGACCAACCGTATTTTACAAAAAAAATTTCCTGATCCCTATCACAGGATCTAGAATCGCACTCGCTCCCCCTAATTCACGAAACGTCGCAAATGGAAAACATAGCTTTTATTTATTTGGAAGCACATATAGGAAGCCAGATCAGAAAGCGATAATCTCGAATTTTTAAACCCTACATCTATGCATCTTGCAACTCTCCATAAAAACTTGATTCACATGTTCCGGGAAAGGATTTTCTGGTTATAATAATGAGATATGCATGAAGAATCAGGATAGCCAGCTAAGTACCGTTGTTACTTGGAAAACATGAAAAAAACAGAGAAGTTATTCTTCAGATCCTAATCGATCCGAATAGAAGATAACTTTCACTGTTCCCTACAAACACGTAGTCTAATAAGATACTACGTTTTTTCAAAAGTTCGTAGGTTTTGTGAAGCAAAGTGCACTGTGCGCCGCGAAAAAAAGTCAGCGCACTTTGAAAACGCGTATTATGGGACTTCGGTAAAACTTGTTGGTGGTTATGGGCTGCCATAGAAAAATTAGGCCAGGAGTTTGTCACCACTTTTTCTATAGCTAAATTGCGGCAATCTTGAAAGTTTAGTTTTGGTAAAACTCGGCCCAAATTCAAAATAGGATCATATCCAGAAAATATGAGGCAAATCGGGTAATTTTTAAGGTACAAATTGACGAATATTTTTGTAAAACTTTGGTACGATGAGCCCTGCCTTGCGACGGCTAACTGCAGCTGAAAATTTGGTGCGCGACTGCGCCCTTTTTTAGACGAGGCGAAGCATTTTGTTGCAACGAGTCCCCACTATTTTCCCGATAAACTGTTTTAAAAAATATCTCGGTCCATCGCAATTCATATTATAATAGTATAGAGATTCTACTGTAATTACGAAACCCCTACTTTTCCCAAATATGAAAACTGCCGCCAAAATAATATTCTTTGCCTGCCCGGGTTGCCTCATTTTTCATACAGTCGCGAGATTTCTGTCAACAAAAAATAGACTACATTGTCTTGGCGAGTGTTTCGCAAAACATCCCATTATCTCTGCCACGCTAGAAAAACACAAACTGAAATTTTTCTTGTTGTGTGACTTACTTAGAATTCGAAACATTAAAACCAGTTTTCACATATTTAAAAATAGTCGTCCTTATGGCACCACCTCTTTATGGGTAAAATTATAGCTCCGGTTTCTGAGACGTCGATAAAGATTTTCCTGCAAAGCTTGTCGCTTTAGCCTTTGTCACATTTCAAAAGGATATGTATTTAGAACATGTACTATAAAGATTTAGGGTCAGCTCTCGTTTAAAAAAAGCCCTTCCACTGGCTTCACCATGACCAAATATATTCATTGACCCAAAACAATAACACCTTTCTTTTTGTTTTTTCTGGGATTTTCCTTGTGTTGCGCTTTCCGCGCACAACTCAATGATCATGTTTATATCTCCGCTGGCATCGCCACTTTTTCAGAGTCCGAGCAGCAGAGAGTGATCAAGGATTTGGAGTTTAGGGGTCGGATATACACACATTCGAGCCTTCAGCGCCCCATTTAGTTGCACTATGCGAAGTTTTACGCCGGAACTTGAAGATTGGTCGACTAGATTCAGAAATTTTTGAACATCAAAGCGAGAAGATTCTGGCATTTTTTGTTGGGGGTTGAGTAAGGATAAAAATTTGTCGGTTCAGGGTTGCTATATCGTTTATCGTACTGGGTTGCATTGAAATTACGCGATATCGTCGACTTTCCGGCGATATCATTAACGTCATCGTATCCGAAAATTTTTGAACGGTAAACGATGACTAAAGGAAGAGTAATTTTTAAATAAAATGTCTACCAAACGATGACTAAAGTAGGAATAATTTAATGTCTATCAAAATAATCAGAATTCTGGACAATTTTTTGTGGGAATGATAAATAAGATGACATGCGTTGAAGAAATATTTCGTCACGAGATTAATTATAATAGTTGGCTCATTTTTTGGATGACTAAAAGACAAAAGCGTTCCCCAACCTACGAAAAAGTGCTGTGATTCGGCCAAACTTAGAAAAATTTTACTGACGAGGGAATGGTCTGAACTTCCCCCAGCGTTTGGGAAAATGACTAGTACAGGTGGATAGAGCAAGTAAACTTTGGTAAAAAGAGCCATTTTCCAGCTGCGGAATAAGCCCGGCCGACGAGAAAAATCGACCGAAAGTTCCACAAAAATTTCCTCTGTCTCTTCACTCGGAAAAGAAGAGCGGTGTACAGTGGTTTGGTTAGCCGAGTGGATAAAGCATCCGCTCGGTATTCTTTTGGGGGTTGGTTCGATCCCGGGGTCTCGCGAAGGACCGTGATAAGGCTTTGATTAGCAAGATCAAACTCTAACAACCCAAAAAAAAATTATTTTGCCTTATTCAAAGTCAAGTCTATCACCAAACGAGTATAACTTCGATGGTTCATCGTTTTAAATGTTCGGAAGCACCCAAAAAATTCATTTGTTGACGATTATTTTTTGGTATAATGCCCCTATAAAACGTATAAAAATGGCAAAATATTTTTCTTTGGTTTGTTAGAGCTTGATCTTGCTCATCAAAGCCTTATCACGGTTCTTTGCGAGACCCCGGAATCGAACCAACCCCCAAAAAAGAATACCGAGCGGATGCTTAATCCACTCGGCTAACCGAACCATTGGACCCCGCTCTTCTTTTCCGAGGGAAGAGAAAGAGGAAATTTTTATGGAACTTTCGGTCGATTTTTCTCGTCGGCCGGGCTTATTCCGCAGCTGGAAAATGGCTCTTTTTACCAAAGTTTACTTGCTCTATCCACCTGTACTAGTCATTTTCCCAAACGCTGGGGGAAGTTCAGACCATTCCCTCGTGAAAAATTATTTCGGCGTTGCATCCAAATCAGCCTTTTCATCTCTTCCCTTGATTGAATCTCCACTTTGATTATTTGGGGCTCCCCGAAATTCAAGGGGGGAAATTAGAGAAGTCGAAATAGAAAAGATAAAATCTGCCTCAAAACATACATGCGTATTTTTGCATCTTCGGTTTGTAAGTCTTTTTTTTTGGCTAAATAAATATGTACAGCAAAATAGGACGATTAGAAAATATGATCATAACTATATCTGTCCTTCCATTGTATTTTTTTCTGTCTGCTTGACTGCTTCCTCCCTCTTTTGTTCTAACTTTTTGCTTATCCACATCAACCACAAAAAAAAAGTTTCAAATCGGGAAAACTTTTTGCTACACTTTGTTAAGATACCCAAGGGTAGTTCAAACTAAAAATTTTAAACAAAAATAGTAGATTCAAAAACCATGTCTTAGGAGATTTGTGAGGGTAAAAGTGATATATCATACGCAGGATGTAGATTTTTTGCTAAGACACTCCTTCTATTAATAAATATCGAATACCAACACACAAACAGCCACATATTTGTCTACCGAGCCTCTTTTTCTTCGTCAATGTTTTCGCCCATCTTCAATGTTTTCTTCTTTCTGATCCTCTCTTTTCCCGCTCTCCCTTGCTTCGCCCAGCATGTTCTTTATTTTGAAAGTCTTTTTCCAATACGCCTTATTCTGCTCTGGATGATAATGTCTTCTCAAAGTTTCGGTTACATTCATCACCTCCACCACACTATTTCTATATTCCGTCAGCTTTTTAACCTGATCAGAAGGGAAGATTCGATTGTAAAAAATGAGATTCTTCTCCCAAACTTGATCCATGAAGATCCCCGGAGTAATATGAGCACTTTCATAGGTCTTCCAGACATCTGTCCTGGCCAAGACATCGTCTGCCGGCCAATCAAATCGCTCTAGACGAGGCTGTCCTTGCCGGCGGTAGTATTCTACAATATTTTGGAATCTGAAAAATTAAGCACCACCATTTTATTTTCCATTGACAACTCACTCCTCTTGATGTTTATCCCTCCATCTTTTCAGCTTGATGCTGAAGAAACGCTGATCCAAAAACCATTGCCACTTTTTGTTCTTTTTGTGAATCACCCCCAAAAAGGTGCTATTCACATAAGAATCCGCCCAATAGCCGTCAATTGGATGGTCTGGGATCCCTGAAAATACTTGCTTGGTTTTCTGAGACTTCATAAATTTAGCCAGGACGTATGAAAGGGGAAACGCGCAGATTAGAAAAATAATTACCTACCTATGATTTCCCTCCACTTCCTCAACGTCATTCCAATTGTAATCATCATGTACATCCGATGCCTTTCTCCGCGGAATCTCAAATGCCCACAGCACTCATGGTCGTAAAACATGATTTCCTTCCCTTTTCTCACTTTTGGAATGTGATTTCTTGTATCATTTGGGAAGAAATCTGCATCGCTTGTGATAAACACCGTTTTATCCGGATCCAAATTCCTTGAGAATTCAGTGCCTCCGGCAAAACTCCTCAAAGTTTGCGCAAATTGACCAGTTTTCAGTGTTTTGTTGCGGAAATACTCTACTTTTGCCTAAAAAAATGCAAAAAATGATGAATATCTGAGATAACAGAATGCCACATCCCATTTTACTTACACCCAGCTCTTCCTCAGCAAATTTTAAAACCTTTGCAGCCGCTTTATCGTCTTTAATTTCCTCTCCTTCCTTCAAAGTAATCATTAACAACGCTTTGACCCCCTTGTTTTTCCAATATTGGATAACAATTGGCATGTGAATTAGGTAGTAAAGATTCAAATCTGATGACAAAACAACATAACAATCTTCAAGAGGAATTTCATTGCGATATTCGAGATCTCTTCGGTTTTTGTAAGCTTGGGCGCAGAGAAAAATGATGACAATTATAGCGAGTTTTCTAAAGAGTGAAGAAAAATGAAGTTACAAAATTTGGGGTTTACTTACAAAATGTGACGTTTTAAAAAGTCGAAAATGTTACGAGCATATAGAAAGATTTGTTTGACGGTATCATCTCCTTGAAGGGGTTTGTATTTGATTGGAATCATAATGTCATCGCCTGAATATCCTCGTCTCTGAAAAGGTGGCTCAAAAAGAATACATAAACAAAGATTAAGGTGGACACAAGCCACAAAAATATATTATACTAGTACATGACGCGTTCGCGATAACAGGTGTCGATTATGTATTGTACAACCGGCATGATAAATAGCCATAAACACCGCGATAAATCCTTTCAACAGTGACAGGGAGAAAGCCGGGATGAGGCAAGAGATGTGGGGACAAGCACAGGCACTGTCGTGGTATAACACATGCAAAATAAAACTTCAAGTTTTGAATAGTTCCGCCGTCAATTATTCCGTATGTAAAATGCCTTCTTCCCCTCATTCCTTGATTATATCTACGTTTCCATCATTTGAGCGAAAAACAAGGGCAAAAATTGGAGCAGTCGATATAATGTTTCTTACGTCGGAATAGCGGAGAATAAAATTGTGTTTTTTGCAAAGAATTGCTCGATTTATTAAAATAAATACACGAAACAATGGGATGATTACTGTAATCACGCCTTCCCATGGCTTCTTCCTTCTCTTATTCCTCGTTCTCTTCCTGGTCGGCTGTCTCTTTTTCTTCTTTTTTTATTATTTTTCCTTCTTCTTTTCAAAGTTTTCTTCTTTTTCCACCTGAATATCTGTTTCCACTCCCTTTTGTACCACGCCTTCATTCTCATCAATGTCTTCTTCCTGCTGTGCCACTCCTTTCTCGCTCTGTGCTCCGCCCAACATATCCTTTTGCTGGAAGGTCTTTTTCCAATATGCCTTCTTCTGTTCAGGATGGTGATGTCTTCTCAAAGTTTCGGTTACATTCATCACCTCCACCACACTATTTCTATATTCCGTCAGCTTTTTAACCTGATCCGAAGGAAAGATTCGATTGTAAAAAACGAGATTCTTCTCCCAGACATGATCCATGAAGATCCCTGGAGTAATATGAGCACTTTCATAGGTGTTCCAGACATCTGTCTTGGCCAAGACATCGTCTGCTGGCCAATCAAACCGTTCCAGTCGAGGCTGACCTTTGCGGTAGAGGGTGTCCACTATTCTGGAGTATCTGAAATGGAATTCAGGGTACTTTAGAGGCTATGTTCTTACTCCTCTTCATGAGTCTCTTTCCACCGTTTCATATGGATTCCAAACACTCTCTGATCCAAAAACCATTGCCACCAAGGCCTCTTTTTGCTGATTACCCCATTAAAAGTGTGGCTAACGTAAGTGTCGACCCACGAGCCATCGATTGGGGCTTCTGGGATGCCTGCAAAAAGGCAAAAATTATTTTTCAAAGCACTTGATGTTCGAAAGCGCGTGTTTTTATAGCTGGGAACAACACCGCCCCCAATCCTCACCAATAATCTCCCTCCATCTTCTTAATGTCATTCCAATTGTTATCATGATGTACATTTGGAATCTCTCTCCCCGATGTCTCAGGAATCCACAGCAATCGTGGTCATAAAACATGATTTCCTTCCTTTTTCTCACCTTCGGAATATGAGATTCAATTTTGTTTGGGAAGAAATCTGCATCGCTTGTGATGAACACCGTTTTATCCGGATCCAAAGTAAATGAGAACTTAGTGCCTGCCGCGAAACTCCTCAAAGTTTGCGCAAATTGGCCAGATTTGAGTGTTTTATTATGGAAATACTCGATTTTTGCCTAAGATAAAAAATTAGGTGAAAATCTGAGAGAAAAGAATGGTACATCCTATTTTACTTACACCCAGCTCCTCCTCAGCAAATTTCAAAACTTTTGCAGCCGCTTTATCGTTTTTAATTTCCTCTCCTTCCTTCAAAGTAATCATTAACAACGCTTTGACCCCCTTGTTTTTCCAATATTGGATAACAATTGGCATGTGAATTAGGTAGTAAAGGTTCAAATCTGATGACAAAACAACATAACAATCCTCCAGAGGCATGTAATTTAAATACCGGAGGTGTTTTTGGTGAGCATAATGGTAAGCAATACCAAGGACAGTAATCACCAAGAGAAACTTTCTGAAAGTCACCAGAATTGAGTAAAACACCGTAAGCAATCCTAATTTTTTATAGACTCACAATGAATGTTTTTTTAGCCACTTAAAAGACGGGTAGCGGTGTGGCTCAGACTCTGTCGCCTTCCCGTCGGTCGGTAAAATATTATACTCAGCCATCAAAGATGGATCATCACTGTAACAATATTTTGATTCCTAAAAGTATTCTATTATGCTGGCAAGAAAAGCGTGGATCATATATTGCGAACTTTGATACGTCATTTGACCACGTAAGAAATAGAGTCCTAATCCTCCACTGAGACTGAAAGCGCAAAATCTTTGTCAACGTTGACCCTTAAAGATTCGGGGTTTTCTACCAAGCGGATTAAAGTCCGCGCCAGTTCCATCAAAATCAGGGTTTATTTTTTGCACTAGATACTACAGAAATATCACTTTCCCTGCAGATGAATGGGACGAACCATATTTTACAAGAGCATCCCATGATCCCTAATGCGGCTTCTTAATCCCACAAGAGAGCAATCCCAATACCAGCCTCTAATTCACGCGACGCAGAAAACTGAAGAACAGTAGCTTTCTTTTACGACCTAACTCATATAAACAAGCCAGATCAAAAGGCGACACTCGGCAACTTCAAGCTTCGTTTTATACATCTCGCACGAACATGATCAGAAAAAAATTGCGGAAAAAGAATTCTGAATTATGAGAGATGTGAGATACGCAAGAACAAACAGGGTAGCCAGCTTAGTAACCGGTACCAGCGTAGCATAGATAACGCAGAAAAGATCAGAGACTACACTTTAGATCCTAATCAATCCGGATAAAAGCTAACTTTCACTGTTCCCTACGAGATCAACATCTTTGGGAATGTGGCTTTGGTAGAACTGTTTGATGATTATGGGCAAAAAACTTTCGTCGATAAATTGTATGTTTGTCAGTGGCTGTTATTATAGGCATAGTGCTGCAAAATAATTTGTTTCCTTCATTTTCCATACTTATTCGCGAGATTTGAATCAAAAAAATCGACTAGATCGTTTCGGCGTGTGTTCCGTCAAAAGATCACCTAATATATCTTCCGCGCTGTAAAAACACAAAATGGAATTTCCAAGGCTTGGTATGTCCATTACCCGGAATTTGAAACAAGTCGAATAGTCATCATTAGACGCCTGTTGGCACATTACTCCAAAAAATCGTAATATGTATCTCGCTGGCATCGCCACTTTTTTGGGGGATCAGATAAATTCGAGGCTTTTGCGCACCACGGAATGACCCGATAAAAAAATGTGGTGGAAAATTGGAGATAGGTCCATTGCAAGGCCAAACATCGAGAGGATCCTGGCATTTTTTGTAAATTCAAAACTTCGAATTTAAAGAAAAATTTATAGCTGAGTTAAAATTAAATATGTAATTGTTCTCCAAATATTATATACAATTAAAATGCCGTAGGCTTAATCTGCGCGTAAACTGTATCGCCAACACGGACTCTGCCCGGTCGAACGAGGACCATGAACACTCCAAAGATTGGGCTCATATCAAATGCTTTGCGGAGCTGACCCTCTGGGGCTAACCGGAATCTAAGAAGAGAACAATTTTCATTGAGTAATAAAAAAAATTAGAATTTTTAGCACAACATAAACTTAAAAAAGAAAACTCACTCTCTAAGAAGTTTCAGAGGCTGCATTTTGGGATGTTTCTCTCCTGTTGTTGGATTTACCGTGGTCAATATACATCTAAAGATGAAAAAATAAACGAATAAAGCATCACTTGCCTAGTACAAGGTCTAACACAAACAAATTCAGCATCGCCAATTCGAACATTCAGCCAATAATCCTCCGCAAATGGGACATTAGAATTTATGAAAAAATTTGGACGGAAATTTCGGATTTCTACTTCCTGAAAACGTGATGGTATTACGCAATATTATATAATACTAAACTTATAAATTTTTCACAACTCACTTCACTGCCAATCTCAGCCAATTTCTGATTCATTACCTCCAAACTTCCCGTAGAAATTGCCATAAACGCATTCATGTCACTGTAATTTATCTAAAACACCAAGGACATTATGATAATTATGTCATCCTACATGATCTTGCACGTTCGGCACTGGATTATGCCACCAGCTCGGGTCAGTGTGGAAGTCTCTTTCTGTCCAAAGCTTCGGATCAAACTTTAACAGGCGCAGACGTCTTTTACCTTCCACTTGGAGATATTGAGTCAGCGCTTCGCCGATTTCGTCTCCACAGTCCAAACCATCCGTCTTTTTGCCACCATGAAGTCTAAACAAAGATAAGAAATAACAAGTACCTACGCAGCTCTGCGAACGTCATTTCTTTTCACAACTTCGGCAACATCAATCTCAACTCTCTTTCCATCAGGGAATTTGACGACAAACTTGTTGGCCTCGGCTTCACAATCAATTAAGACCATTTTCGGATATGTTCTAGCGGTGAGGAACATGTGTTCATTGGCTTCATCGACTACCAGATATTCCCTATCAGTCAGCCATCCATTGCGGGGACCTCTTTCAGCACAATCCAAATATGAGGTCTAAAACCAAATAAAAATATACAATTGACGTCGGATTTGGTGGAGAATACTATTCAAATATTTGGCAGAAAACCTGTAGAAACTTTTGATCGCTCTCGATTATAGAACGTTGCCTAAAATCAGAAAGAAAACAAAGATTTACCTCGACTGGCTTGCAACTCTTGATGGGATAAATAAAAGCTCGGTCCACTCGTCCCACGTCCACGTATTCCGCATTCCAATAGCGTCTAGACTTTACATATTTGTTGACGAAATAGGCAGTAGCCACTCCAGCCGCTCCCAGTCCAGCAATTACACCAATTTTCTGCGGATGTTGCACCAGAGACATCAAAGATAGAATAATACGGAATGAGCGGAAATCTCGAGGAAAACAACTGATAAAACAAAAAGCGTGCTCGGCTCGACTAGAAAGGGTAGATAACTTGCAACGGTCCGAAACATTGACTCTTTTTGCGAGAAAAAGGGAACGGGAAAAAGGAGGAACGCTATGAAATGGGAAAACAGCCAGTGTTCGCCTAAATATAAAGCATTTCAATAAAACTTATGGCTAAAATACACATTACCCTCAACTTCTATTACATCTGCAGCAAGACAATCAGGGGTGGTCAGCGGACCCTATTTTTCCGATTTTCGGCCCGCGGCCCGGCCCGTCTAATTACCGGCCCGGCCCGGCCCGTCTAGTCTTTTTCCAGGCCCGGCCCGGCCCGGCCCGGCCCGTGCAGGCCCGTTTATAGAGGGTTCTGCGAACTGCGCCCAAGCTTGGGATCTAAACTTAGGCAAAAAAGGCGTTAATATAGCTAGTAAAGGGTCAATGTGATAGTTTTGTGGTTTTATAATGGAACTATAGACTTGTAAACGTTTTAGAACTTGAGAAACAGCAACTATAACAACATCAATTAATTTTCCCGGCGCGAAAACAATGAATGCCAACGCTTTGGCATTGTAATTTAGACGGGCCGGGCCGGGCCGGAAAAAACCCCAGGCCCGCGGCCCGGCCCGGCCCGGCCCGTGACGGGCCCGGCCCGTTTGTAATTTTCCATTTTTGAGCCCGGCCGGCCCGTTTGGGCCGGGCCGGGCCGGCCCGTCACGGGCCGGCCCGGCCCACTGACCACCCCTGAAGACAATAGATAGAGAAAGATTGTTGACTCAAAAGGGGAAGATTTGACACATTATTCTCGTTTGCCGATTTTCGACGAAGATTTCCGGATCTTCCGGAAAGTCCATCGTCGTGGACGTTCCTGCCCGATGCCAAAGTTACGGGCCATCGAGAACATCACTTCGTTCAAGCCGATTCTTGAGACTAATAATCAACAAGTACGCGACGAAACAATCAAGCTGATCGAGAAAACCGTCCTCACCTTCTTGCGTAAACTGGATTCCGCCACTAAAACCACAGACGTCCGGAAAAACAAGAGACAGAACAGCTATCTACGAAATTCATTCGAAATTCAGTGAGTTTTTATTAATTTTTGGGTTTTGTGTTTTAGGTAATTTAGTCATGGGTAACATCGGGATTTCTCAGCGATATTGCGGTTGCTTCTGGTGGATTTGGTGACTAAAATGTAAAGAAAGAGCTGCTGCAGATTTAAAGTAATATTTTTTGCGCTATTATTATCTCCTTTTTCTATAAAAAATTTTTTAGTTATACTCACTTATTACAATTTGAAAATTCTCTTGTTTTTCTTCAGAAGCCCTGCCTCTAGCTCGTCGGAACGCTTATTGTTCAGTGTTGGAAGTCTCCCAACATTTTCCCGGCAATTTCGAGCTATGGCGCAAATATACTCCTTGCTATTGGGTAATCGACGCTCTACCAAGAGGTAGGTTGTGTACAGTTCGAACTCTATGTTTAGAGATCTTTACTATGAATATAAAAAGGTGTATAAGAACAAACAAAGGAATCTGGACTCTGCTGTTAGCAAAATCTGCAGATTTTTCCACAGACCTCGGCAATGCTTGAACGTGGTAAGATTTTTGAATATTTTTCGTTTGGATTTTTTATATCTTCGTGGGAAATTGTTGCTTTTCATTACATGTCGAAAACATGATATTTTCTTTTTGATTTCGGACATCTACAAGTCGAGGATTTGCCATGGGAAAACTGGTTTTGTCGTTTGAGTCAGGTGTTGAAGTAAACTGCGAAGCTTATCCTGTAGCGATTGGAGCTGAGCTGATGAAGTTTACGGGATTCAATATGGACGCAGATACGATTCTGGTAGTAGAGAAGGATACTGTGTTTCAAAGATTGATCGATGATGGGATATTCACCATGTTACCCAAGGTACTGCTGGTTACAGTAAGTTGTTTTTGTTGGTGTTTTTGTCTTTAGATCTTTGGATGATCTAAATGGAGACACGTTGGACTAGTGATTCTCCACTCGGGGTTTTCCAGTTGCTCTTGAACGACGGGACGACTTGACTCGAGTCAAGTTTTGTCCTCGTTCTAATATTGTCAAACGCATAATGTAAAATTTAAAAAGTCGTGTGATGACCAGAAATACGTATTCCATACCCTACTAAGTCTGTTTTAGGGCCGTGGTTTCCCGGATATTTGTACTAGGAGTTTCCTTCGATGGCTTCTCAACCAAAACCCCAAGAAAATCTTCTGTTTGGTCGACTGTGATCCCTACGGTAAGTCCATCTCTTTTTTCGACTATTGTGCAATTTTGTACTCTAGTTTAGGCCTGCAAATATATTGCACATACCGATACGGAGGCGCGAAATCGGAGATTGAATCAAATGGGGTCAAATTGTATGAGATACGGATGATGGGCCTGAAGATGTCAGACGCAGTTAAGATGAATTTGGATCCCATTCATCGATTAACACTCACTGTGGCTGATATGAAGCGACTGAAAAAGTTGAAACAACTGGCCACGACAAATGATGATAGTGGGCTTGAAAAACAGGTGAGAAATGTGTTTCTGTCACACGTCAGCAGAATTTTGCTGATATTGGAGTGACTTTGAAGCAAAAGTGGTTAATACACGCTGTAGGTTTCTGTTTTTCAGGTTGAAGCGATGATTGGAGCCGGTTACAAAGTGGAACTGGAAGCGATGTCTTCAATCAAGCCAGATTACATCCTCAAGGATTATATTATTCCGAAATTAGCACCGTTTACCAGTGTTTGTTTGTAATCATATCGTATTTTGTTTTGTTATACCGTTAGTCTTTGGATTACAGTAGTTTGTTATTGTTGATTAGTTTTTCTAACGTTTGTTATTGTTGTTTTAGCTATTTCGATTGATAAAAGACGCCGAAACTGAGAGAAGTCTGGAAACTGAAATAAAACTAACCAGAAAGAATATCAGCCGACAAATTATATGTATTTTGACATTTCGCTTGGACGAAACGCCACACGACGCAAAGTTGCGCAACTCTTCGCAAACTTTTTCCTGATAAGGGAAGTAGTTTTTTTGGGGGCACCTGTATTCTTTTAGACGAGACATAAAGGTATTGTCTCAAAAAATGAAAGTCATGCATCAATATGTAAAAATGATCACCCAATTTTGGGTTTTAGAGATGAAAAACTCGCAAGTTGACCAAAACTCCAGAGGATCTAAAGAAAAAACGTCTCGACTTTAATGAAAACCCGCAAAAAAGTTTCCATTTTTGTTTGTAGACAAATTTGGCGTGAAATAGTTTCTAGTTTGGTATTGCTCTTGAATTTACTCGGGGAAAAGTGATTACAATCGGGTTTGTGCGAGTTTCCTTTTCCTTGACCACAAAACATTCTCTTTTCTTTGTGACTGAACATTAATTTATGATTGAACGACGCTTAAAAGCATTACAATGAGGTATTATATTACTCTTGGTTCTAATGTGAATCTCATTTTCGGCGGTAGAAGCAATGAACAAATACTTCCAGGAAGAATACTAGTAGTGCGAGGGATTCGGTGAGAAAGAGCATTAAAACAGTTCCAATGTAAGGGTAATGCGCTGAAATTATTTTTTGGATTAAAATTATATTGTAGTTGGCAAATTCTTATTTTTTTCTAATTCTACCTTCAATTCTTCGATAGCCAGGCGGCGAACAGCCTAGCTGTCCTCGATAGGACCTCAAATACTTGAGCCACATCTTCCTGAAGTTGTGGTATTCCAATCCAATCGCTTTGTTCACTTCTTCCATTCGGGGGTACCCTTTTTTGAACATCAAATATCCCCGAGATGGTGGGAGCAGCGCTTCGGATATGTAAATATCGCATTTCTTATACGCTTCAAATGCTAAATGCTCGTCTTCCTGCAAATTTCGAGGAAATTTTATCTCTGCTATGTACAATAAATTTTATTCTTACATAACGAACAAGCACTGCGCCAGGTTCATCCATCATTTCCAAAGCATGCTCAACGGAATTGGTCTTTCTGACGGGATTTTGTTTCAACGCCCTTCGAAGCAGAACAAGATCCGACGCATTGGAAGTCTGAATCATGTCATACATAGGGCCGGTTGAAGAAACATCGACCAAATGCAAGGTCCCTGCCTCGAGGAGGGATGTAAACTCGTACAAACTTTTGAAGGGGATTGGTTGAGGTGGTCGGACGAGATTGGAAAAGATGTAGGAACTCAGAACGCCCATGATTACGGTGCATTGGACGAGGGAGAAGATGACCACTGAGAACTTCCCTGAAAAAATCGTCGGGGAATTCAAGCAGCTTCAAATTACTCAAATTTAAAATATAGACTTGGCGCGTGATACATGTAACCTTAAAATTTGCAATTTTTTTGAAGATACGTATAAAATTTTACCTGCAGTGGAGCTGTGTTCCAAAGTCTCCGGTTGCAACAATTGTAATCGGATAATCTGCCATACAGATTCGCTTATTGTGCACCTTACTGCCTCCTTAAATCAATGATTTTTCTAGGCCTTGAAGTGCTGATTTACCTGCTTCAATTCCCCCTCGACTTTGTGCACCAACACTGTTAATAAGCATTGTAAAATTAGAGCGACTCCTATGGCGAACCACGAATTGCACTGATAGCTTTGGAAGTACGCAAAGTATTTATCCCAAGTGTTCTCTGGCATGTTTATGAACACCTTGCCCAAAGACTAGAGAATCTATTTTACTCTTGAAGTCGTTTTCTTACATAGTACAGAGGGTCCGTGAATTCAAAGTATTTTCTTCGCTCCTCGCTTTGGCCGACCATTAGAGCGATGGTATCCACCGATCCGTTGTGAATGTAACCCATTAAGCCGGTGATTTTACCGTCAATCTGAACTTTGAGGATAAAGATACGGATCTTCTATTATAATTTGTAAGAAGCTTTGATAAAGATTAGGTGTCATTGTCAGATTGAAACAGACAAAAATCTTACAATTGAACCCACTACTGGCAGTTCACCTTCATGGTAATAAGGCTCAATGGTCATGTTGAGTACATCAGCAATTCTTTTGATGATCTGAAAATCTAGAATTAGTTGCTTTGAAGTTTTCGTTGAGGCAGTTCTTGCCTCTAACCCACAAATCTCATTAAACAGTCCTACAACTCTTTATTTATACTCAGAAATCACACTTACCTCAACGTGAAGTCCAGGAAACTGACAGCTCTTCCTCGGGGTCAAGACGGGAAAACCAGTGCAATTAGTGTTAATCCCCGGCAATCCACCAGCATACAGCACCCTCAGTACTGAACTGTTCATCTTGCTGTTAGGTTAGCAAATGGAACACTTGCATAAATACATATTTTGCAAGTGAATGGTTGAAAGAAACCCTTAAGGTTTCATTTACAAATCTTTCACGTGTTTTGCGCAAACATAATAAGAAAACGGAAGTCACTGGCTTGAATTGCACCGTTAGATAAAGTGGGGAAAGCAGAAAGAAGCAACAGAATTGTATTCTAACGGAAAAGGTGTTTTGGTCCTGCCAAGGAAAGCATACATCTGAAATTTCAATTCTAAAACTACACTTTCTTCTGACACTGGTCGAGATACGACGCTCACGCAACCTTTCAACGAATATTACAACCTTTTCCGCGCGAAATCGGCAGAGATACGGTCAAAAAGGTTTTTATTTCTCACCGTTCTCTGCATTTTGCGCAGCAAAAGATCGTTCAAAATATCGTGGCTGCACCTGCAAAGAGCACGGTAAAATTTTTAGGAATTGATGTGATCTGTTTACACTTTATTAAAGCACTTGTTGGATATATCCTTCCAATTATTCGGAAAAACGTAATAAAGTGTATTCCTCGCCCATCCCAGTGGTCTATACTCGGTGTCCTCAGGGCTCTTGAGTATGACCATGAATCTTCCGTTCCCCTGTTCCACACTCTCCGTGCCAATCAGGTCCTCCACATACCTTTTGAGCTGTATTTTCTGATTCGGCGGAGATATTTGCTGCTGATTATGGATTTCATGAAAGTAAAGAGGCGATACGTAGAGGATTATGAGTTGAGCTTGACTAAAAAGAAACGACATTTATATTAATCATCATTTGATACACAATTTGACCTTAAAATAAGGTATAACTTGCCTGTAGATCCTCCTCATTGTCGGATATAAATTCTGAGCATCCAGGCATTCTTCCACGTCCAAAATCTGGGTACCTTCTTTCTCCCCACTCGCTTTGAGACTAGCAAAAAGGGATCGGAAATATTTCCGGATCTCTTTACTTTGTGGAGATTTATCTTGAGGCTCATGATGGGTAACCAAAACAAATCTATCTGGGATTTGAAATGGCCTTTGTGGACGTGGAATGGACACTGGTTGGGATGACGGACCTAAAAATAGATATCAAAAATTAAAATTATATTATACTTGACCTTTGGATATAATTTGATATGTTTCTCATCAAAAAATGATGCTCTTACCTGCCAAACCATAGTCAGCAGAGTCAGTGGTTGTGGTAGCGTTATCAAAAAGGCCAGAGTCGCCACCACCAATGGCCAGACTGTCATTACCAATCGAATTTATGAAAGGTTGAAGTGAAATTAGGACATCTACCCGATTCGTATCTTTCAAGGCGGCGATTAGACTTCGTAACGAAAAATCAGCGAAATTCTGAAGCAATTTGGCGACGGGACTTTCGACTCGACTAAAAACTTAACCATTAGTTGAGAGCCTCCAAAAATTATGCCAACTTTATCATCAAAATCCTACCGTAATCCTACAATCTCCTCCATACTCATCCCCAACAACATCGCCAAATACTCCCAATTTCTCATTGATCCAATTGCCGGTGGATTCAGACGCAGCTCCATGACACTCGCCGCTTGAATTGGGAGATTCCGACACTGTGCATTTGCATCAATATCAAATTCAACGTCCTCAGCTCTGATTGGAGGGCCAATTTGTTCGGCAAATAAGGTAATATCATCTTCAAAATTGCGAGGGCGAGGCTGTGGTTCGATGGGAACGTCCTCATCCAGGCATACTGTAACAGTGAGGTCGGCGAGGGAATCGTCAATGTCGTAAGAGACCTCGGTCATCTATCTATGGCTCATGTAGATTATGTCTGCAAAATTTAGTTGAGTTACCTTGTACTTCATATAAAAAATTGGGAAATTTTTCGATAAAAAAAAATTTTTTATTTCCGAAATTTCCAAATAAAAATTTTGGCACATTACCATTGCTCTCCCAACTCGAATACATCACAATTTTCATAATAAGTTTATTTAAAAAAGATGACAATTTACAAAATTAGCGTCATAGACGTTGAAAAAGTCGAGCTGGACACGATTTAAAGATCCCGATTTGATTTGAAATGAGAGAGAGAACAGATGCTTGTGGATGTTCGTTATAGTTTGTTATAAATAGTTATTGTAGGACTATTAGGACAGTTTGGAGAGGAAAGACGGCCAGACCACCCGCCTTTTTCTTTGTTTCTTGTCAAATTCGGAGGTTTCCTTCAAATTTTAGGGGAATCCTTGAAATTTTACAAGTTAAGACCATTGAATTGAGAGAGTTTGTGTTCAATATTGACAACAGCATCCTTGAAGGTTGAGAAGAGCTTGAAATGACAAAATTCATCAAGGCAAATAACACTTTTTTCACAAAAAAGATCAAAAAAAGAGAGGAAATGTCAAGGATAATATCATTTAATGACAAAAAAGGTCACCATTTACAAAATACGGAACAAAAACGATTAGAATATGGATTTCAAGGAAAGCGAAAACCGACTGAATCCATGGTAAATCTCAAAAATTCTCATAAGACATCAAAAAATTTACATAAATTAATACAAAAAGAACGACTAAAATCCCTGAGGAAATTGGAAAAGCGTCATTCTTTTTGAACCAAATCGATAGAAAAGACAAAACTTTACTCCGAAATAAATACTCGTCACTTCTCCTCGACAGTAACTTGTTCTCTCAGAGGCCATTTGAGTTCGGCAAAGGTTTTGGTCGCATCGAAACTGGAGATTTCCTTCTTGGGGAAGTCGGAATTCCAGATTCGATGAGTCTCCATGTCATATCCCAGAGATTCCACATACGTCGACAGCCACTTGAGCTTGTCGTCCTTGTTAAATCGTCGTATTTTCTGTTCGCCCGAGGGAAAACGGAAACGAATCGTGATACAGTCATTGCCTGAGGGTTCGGCCGGTAAAGAAGAGGAGAGTTGTGCCATTTTTTGCAGCTTCCTCTCCTCTTCTTCATAGAATCGTTGTTGCTCGGCTCTAAAATATTTTTTGTCATGCGTAGTAAAATTATTAATAAATTATTTTCAAGTTGAATTGTCTCTTACATTTCTTCCTGCTTTTTCCTTTCCTGCTCTTGCTGTCGAGCCTTGTCAATCGCCTTTGACTCCTCATAAGCCGTAACTTGTTCTTGCCGGATCTGCTCTCTTTCCAACCGACCTCTCTCTTCCACTTCTTCCTTATTTTTGATTGCTTGGTATTGATCCAAAGCCTGCATAATCTTCTCTACACAATCAGTGGCATTGTCAAATCCTAAAAATCAAATAAATAAATAGTAAACATTTTATTACCTTGACAAACATTAGCGACACTATAATTCGACCTTTCCTTCGTAATCAGTAACAACAGTGGGTAATCTTCTTTAGGATGGATCCGAAGAACATCAGCGACATCAGTTAGGCCAAGTTCGGCTACCCAATCATTGAATTTTTTGCGATTATCGTCTTGAGTCACATCCCACGCCCAAAGAGTGTATTGGCACCCAAGAATAGCTGATGCTGTTTCAGAACACAGAACCTGAAATACGAAGAGCTTTATTTGTTATTATCTTATCTTCAGATCATTATCTAAACCAATGCCGTAGATTACACAATATAAAAACTTCTTATATAACATGGGCAAACTTGTTAATAAGCTTTAAGAAGCCTTACATTTTGAGCAAAAATGTTGGCTGCCACGGCGTCGTCGTTGTGTAAGTAAAGAGCAAAGGGTTTCCTTTCTATGGCCGGTGCTCTTCTGCTGATCCCGAAAGACTCATCGATGGCGTCACGAAGAGTTCCCGAATAGAAACGAGGATGAAGCCCGCCGTACCTGCAGAGACTTATATTAAACAACAAATTTTTCTCTATTTCACCAATTCTACATTACACTAGAGAAAAAGGGTCCGCCTAAACAATGCAGAACAAAAATAAGAATGGCTTACCTGGCGTCAAACACCGCGGAGAAGTTCTGAATAGCTTCGTGGATGTCAGTGAAGTCAGTGGGGATCAACGGAAGTCTGTCCAAATTCCCATTTTCGCCCCCGTGGTTCTCATCATTCATATCGATGGAATCATCCTCCAGATAACTGTTCGACTCATTGTCCGAATGATCGCTATCCATCACAAGATTCGGCAGCTAGGATGGGCACATTTAATCAATTCTATATTAATTTAGATGTAACATTGACATTTCTCGATATTATTTTAATTATTCAGTAAAGAGTTAAAGTTAAAATTCAAAGGAATACTCTAATTCTTCACGTGATGACAAATAAAGATATCTATTAGAAATCGACTTTCGAAAGGTTTCTTGATGAGCAGAATCGAGACGATTTTGGCCACAAATCAGACAAAACTTTCATAAATAGCTGATGGAAAAGATCGGAAATAACCGCATAAAAGTATAAAGTACATCAATATGTCTACTATAAAACAGACGCCTGGATCTTACTCTACTACGCTCGTCTGCTCGATAGCATAAAAAAAATTCTCTGTCATTCTCAATACGGGCGCATCTTGCGAAATTGCAGACTGCGCAGTGCGGGCGCAGCTCGCGGAATTAATAATAATTGGAATGGTTGTTTTACCGAGCGCGCGCGGATTTCGGAAGCCTCAAGGAATACCTTGATAAGGTTTTTTGACAGTATGAACTAATTTTGGAAAGGTTTACGTGTATTTTTGAAGTTTCATATTATCCTTACCGTTGTTATCGTTAAAAACTCACCGATCTTTAGCTGATACCGTTCTTGAAGATTAATTCTTTTAGATTTGAATCTCCGGCAAGATGGATGTTCCTCGAACGTCCGCCCATCAACCGGCATACCCTCCAAGTACATCCTTTCAACCTGTACCTCCATCTCAAGATAACGATCGAGAAGTAAACAACTCAAATCATCTCCCAAAGGAAGTCTATGTCCCAATTTCGCAACCATTGATGGGAACATTACCGTCGACTTCCAGAGAACCACCTAATGATCATAATGATTATAGTGAGTTGATCCTTTTTTAAATTTATCTTTAAATTTTTAGGTAGCAAACCTCAAAATCACGAAGTTCAAAGTGCTGCTCCAGAAGTCATGAAACTGTTTCTGAACGGGGAATTTGTTGATATACCCACTAAACTGTTTGAGAGTGTGAGTTTTCGTATTTTGCTTGATGATTTATGTTTTTTTAAATGTCGCACTATGTCTTTTGTCATTATTTGCTTCAGGAAGAAATATTTCGGTCCGTAATATCCCGGGGGTCGTTCGACAAGCTTTCCAGTGAAGCAAAATATCGTTTGAAGGTAATCTTTATATTATCGATGCCATTTGTTATCCATTTTCAATAACTTTGGTTATTTTTAGGGATTTTTGCCCTCAGCCTTTCTGGAAAATCAAAGTTTTGAAAAGGATTTGGACATTGCCTTTACAGATGACGCTTTTATTCCAGCTCCTTTGGTTGTTTATCAAAAAACTAGAGGTAAATTAATATAATTTTTATTTTTTGTGCCCAAAACAACAGATTTGGCCTTAACTTTTAGCTGGATACTACAATCACCCTCATTCGGCAGATCCAAATCAGTTAAACAGTTATTACCGAGTACTTCATAATCACTTTATTCGAAATCATAGTATGAGATTGCTGAGAAAACTGCTTTTGGGTAGAAAGGTAAGCTAAAATTTCTTTGAAATTTTTGTATTTTTCTAAATTTAGAAGCTGTTGGAAAAGGCTGAACAAACAGGATTTAACGAAGAGCCCAATCTGAATGTCCCGAGCCTAAAAAGACCGAAGAAAAGGGACCTCCGGATTGGTGAAAGAGCTGATTTTAGACTCAAAATGCTGATGCGAGAGGCAAAACGAGTCTCAGGAACAGAAGGAGTGTATAGTTCAGATGAAGAGAATGGGAAGGAGGTCCCGAAACCGTTCAAACCATATAACAAGGAGGCCAAATCCACCTTATATGAGAGTAAAATGGCCGATTGCGATCTGGATTTATATCAACCGCATTGCCTTCCGGATGTAAAAGAGATGCTAAGGCAGTATAAAATGCTGAAAGAGAGAGCTCCTGTGAGTTTACAAGGGACTTGGGAGTAAAAATTTTAAAATGTTTATTATCGCACAGTGCAAAGAAAAATGCCTAGGGTGATGCATGTGTGTGGATTTTTTCGAGCAAAATATTGATTGATCAATAATATGTTAGGCATCTTTTTCGGTGCAAAATATTTTTAAAAAAAAATCACATGCAGAAAAAGTCAGGATGCAAGCGACGGCCCAAAAAGTCTATTGCACGGTGCAAAGCAAGAAATTGCACTGTGCAAAGTTAACTTTTGTTCTCGCACTGTGCATGTCGCCAAAGTGAATTCAGCGACTTTGAGAACGGAATAGTATGAGGACTTCGTCAAATCTGATTTGAAAATTTTTGGCATTGCTTCACAGGTCATGTGTACTAAACTTGCCAATTTCGAAGAGTTTCGGACTTTGTTGACGTTTAATTTTTCTAAACTCTTGCACTGTGCACCCTAGAAGAAGGCCTAAAATTTCGTACTGTGCCAAAATTTGATTTTTATAAAAATATTCAGATGTTAGAATATGCAGTAGATCTTATATTGACATTTTTCAGGACTGTCCCACACTCGACACCTCAGGAATCACCTTGGAATCAGTCTACGAGCGGGTCGGTCTTTCCTATCAATCCGAGAAAAACCACGCCATAAATGTGTGCGGGATCACCCCCGAGAAACCCCCAGCGAAGAAAGCGAAGTAGTCTAGTCCAAAAAGGATCAAAGATCTCTTATTTGTTTCCTATTGTTTTGTACTTGCCATTTGTAATCTCATAAATGTTAATTTACGGTATGAAGGGGTACAAAAAACACCTTGTTTAATTTGCAACATGTGCTTGCATGTTTTGAAAAACTGTGTTGGGAATGTCAAGGAGTGTAAATTCGAGGTCGACACGCAACATTTGCATTGAAAAACATGGAATTATTGACGTTGTTACACTTGGACCATGTTTTTTAAACTGCAACCGGAACGCTATAAGAAGGAACGTGATGATGCAAATTGGTCGAATAACACTGTTGGAGGCTGGAGAATCATTTCCACCTACTTTTGCCGTACTCGAAAGAGCATTAGGACTCAAAACTACAATTTTTTATTGACATCAGATATAAAAGTCTCAAATTTTTTGGTTTGCATTGTGCATGTCCTCTAACTTGTAGGATAAATACAATTCCATTTATCATCAATAGCCTTGCAATTGACCTGGCATATTACGGTATTAAAATTATTTTGAGTCAAAAAAGTCTTGTTAACGGTTCAGTTAGCCACTCTAAGTGAGAAGAAACTTAATTTTGGGCCAAATTTTAAAATTCTTTTTTTTCCCTGAATCCTCAGACAACCCCATTTTGTCTGCTACCAAATATGTTATACATAGGTAAGTGTCATCTACAGTTATTGCATTTATTCTTGAAGTTCGACCAAAAAAATGAACTTCAAGAATAAATCTAATAACTGTAGATGACACTTACCTATGTATAACATATTTGGTAGCAGACAAAATGGGGTTGTCTGAGGATTCAGGGAAAAAAAGAATTTTTAAATTTGGCCCAAAATTAAAGAAGTTATAGCCAATTCAAATCGGGCCACGAATTTGGTACACCCTGTATATTGTGCTGACCCTGTAGATTGTTTTATTTATTGTGTGAAACCTTCGTTACAATTCCACGCCAATTCAACGACAAAAGTACATTTACGATTTTTCGTAATTTGAAAATTCGGTGTGGCCACCGTCGGATACAATTATTGCAAAAATTAATCGCACGTAGATAAACACATGTGTGGAGATCTCACTTTTAATCTTTTTCGATATCCGCTGTAATTATATGATTAACCGTGCGGGTTCTATTTGTTTCGAACCAAAAACTTCGTATTACTAAGTTATTCTTACTTTATCCGGGATTATCGAAGGGTTTCGGGTAATGGGTACTTGATATTTTTTTATGTACTGTATTTTTCTGAGAATTGGAGAGAGCTCTTCAATTGACCCTTTGATATTTAACTATAATTGTAATCCTTGTTTGCGTAGAAATCATTTATATGCAGACGGAAAGCACTGTGAATACTGTAATCGCGAAAAGCGGTGCGCACTCAAAGAGAAAAAAGAAAACGTTTTGGCCGTATCTTGGCCGGTTTTGCATGGAAAAGAATGATAAAACTTGATTGACGTCACAAATATTCGATAGATATAGACATAAAACCTTTTATACCAAGATTCGCCAAAAGTGTCACATTTTGTCAACTTTCGACCAAAAAATATCGGTGGTTTCTGCAAAGCGCGAGTTAGAAGTCTTAGATTTTTTTCTCCATTTGTGCCATACTTCATCAAAATATGAGCGTTGCACTTGGAGATTTGTATTTTTTGCATTGTTGCATTACCTGTCTGTCTCATCCATCCACACGTGGTCCCGGAACGTTTAATACTTCTTCTAAGAAATACAATTTCAAAGTTATTGTGTAGTCTCACAAATGACACATTACAGTTGCTTCCTCGAACTTGCATTTTGCTCGTCAATTTCGACTGACACAGCAGCAATGATGGAACTTCATTTCGAACCCACACCCGAGAATCCCTATGCCTGGGATTACCTTGATAATGAGACGGGAATACCGGATCGTCCTTATGATGAACTGGGAATACTATCTCCGGTACTCAGAGCCAGCTATCACTTGGCATTCTTCACAGGAGGAGCTCTTTCGCTCTCCATGTTATACTTGGTGTTGTATAGGACAAGTGGGCATTTAAAGAATTACGGAAGAATGCTGATGCTTTGTTCGATAACCGATTTGAGTTACTGGCTCATGGACAATATGCTGCAACTTGTAGGAATCAAAAACTGCTTTTCTTTGTGTTTTTTCTGCATTTGTCATCGTTTTTGGCCGTTTTAGAAGGCGAGACTTCAAGATGGCGTTTTCATGGCCAAATTTGAAGGTCCGGCAATGTACTTTTCATACAACAATCAAGCAGTTGCTATGGCTTGCTACGTGGCGACATTGGCTTGGATTCACAGTATTCTGCCGGCTCAATATTACTTTAGGTATTATGCGGTGACAAGGTAAGGAAATATATCATGAAGTAGATTTGACCATTTGTCATCACGGAAATTGACCTGTGGAAGGGATTCTGAGCGTTACTGAGTTGAAGACACGTAGTTTGTACATTCCCGAACCCGTCAATCCTTTTGTTTTTAGATCCCAGCCCCTCAGCGGCTTGCAAACCGCCAGTATCTACATTCTGTCCCTGCTGCTCGCACTTCCCCTGGGATTTATTGCCTATCCAGGCTACAGTCGATCAGCCACAAGTCGCCCCGGATTTAACTATGGAACTCTGTGGTATCGAGAGGTCCCTTTGCCTAAGGTTTTGTATGCTGACATTGTAAGCCGCCCTCTTGTTCACCTTATATTACCATTTATTTAACTGTTCTTTTTTAGCGTGACATTTACCAACAACTCTACTTCTTCTATGCGAATCTTTTTGTGACCGCTTCGTACTTGCTCTCGCTTTATTTCGCCTACAAAACTGTCCTTTTTTTAAAGCAGAACAGCAGCATGTACTCGGAAAGGACCAAATCTATGCAAAATCAACTTGCAAGGGCCTTGTTTTTTCAGGTAGTTAACAAATTACAATATTTATTACACAACTAATGGTATAAGCCGCGGATTTACATGAGCAATTACCACCTACAACCATTTCAGACCCTCCTGCCAATATTTGTTTCCATTGGCCCAATCCTCTTCATTTGCGTCCCCTCGTTCTTCTACATGAATACCGGAAAGTCAGCGTTGATCTTTATGAACATGACCAGCTGGATCCCCGTCTTCAACCCGCTGCTTACAATCATTGCCATCGTTCCGTACCGTCGTGCTGTTTTGGAATGTTTTGGAAGAGGGAAAGTTCACACGTCATCAGCAGGAAAGGAGAGTTCAAATAAGGGAGATGGGACTTTGGAAATGATGATGTAATGACAATAATTTTTCGAAAAGAAAAAAAGCAATAAAGGCGTTAACATGTTTGGGTGTTCTAAAGGAAAGATGCATTATGTTTATACCTAGCCTTGAATCTCGTCCAAATCAATTCGTTTCTTTATTTCATAAAATCTTAAATAATGTGCTGGAGAAGCAGTCCATTTATGTCCTCGAAAACACCTGACTGATAGGTGGAAAAGATTTGCACCGATGATCGCCCGACGGCTCCTGGAGAGACTTCCATTTTCTCCGCCTGGCTTCAATTCCAAGGAAGGGCGGTGAGTATGCTGATACGGAAATACAGCGTTGGATGTTCGTTGGAGTGTTTCTATTCCGAAGGAGTGACCTTTCCTTCATGCCACGTTTTTATATGTGTACGGCTAACCAGAAGATATACCGGCAAAAAGAAAAAATCCGTATGTAGAGTGACCAATTTCCTTTCAGAATATATAGATTTTGTCACCAGAATGCTCGCTACCGTTGAAAAAATCGGCAATGAAAAAAACGAAATTTCAATTTTGAATGCCAAAAGAAATGTACTTTCTTGGGGTCAACAAAAAAGATGGTGGAGTCCATCGTGAAGAGAATTTCAAGGGCTACAACATATCAAGATTTCAAGATTTTTGTGGGGATTTGTCGATTTTAACGTCCAAACTTGCATGCATGCTAGCATTCCATTCACAAAAAATGCTTTGGCTGATTTTATGGTTGCGGTTATGAACGACAGTCTGTGATTGGCCAAAATATATTATTATATGAAGGACTTACGGTCGGCTATTAATTTACCTCCTACTGCCTAATTATTTATTTGGATTTCTGAGGGATTAACTCGAGCCCACATTCCTTTGTCTTTGACGCAAGGCCAAACTACATACTCCGCTGCGATGACAGTTGTGGGAACATGAGCACAATATCATCAGAGTAAGCCAGGTGATATATATATGTCTTTGTAATCAAAACTTGACACATCCTTTCCCATCTGTAAAGATTTACTTCCCTTTTGATCTCTTGAATAGTATAGCATCAAAAACCATATCGAAATGCTGTCCTTTACCTTAAATATATATATGTGCCCTTGCTCTCTGTTATCTCCCTTTCTGATTGTAAAGTTAATCCTCTTGTAAATTTCACTGTACTAATAAAACGGCCAATTAGAGGGCCCGTCACCGCTAGGAATAGTTGGAAAAGCTACACTTATTCATCCAGAAAGAACGTATTTACCTCTGTAAGCAAAATATGTCATCCGTCTGGAGTTAGTAGTAAGATAATTGTGGAGATCAAAAGGGATAAAGTCGAAGCGTCAATCGGCTGGGTATATAAGTGAGGAGAGGGAGCATTACTCATGAAATTCCGCGTACCTTTGTGAGGGGATACTGTCGTCTAAAGACCCACAGTATCCCTTCATGCCCCGGTGGTCGACAATAGTCGTAGTATTGTTAGTTCTTTCCTTGTTCTTGTTGGAACTGTTCAGCATAGACTGAGATGTCTATTCATCATCTCTGCGAGTAGTGTAATATAATGTGAAACCTTTTTTTAACCCTAGTACTATAAAACCCGTCTGTACCAAATAATTTCAAAAACCCTGAGAGTAATACCAAACAATACAGAAGCCCTGAAACCTTAGGCCAAATTGAACCTCCATGCAGCGAAACCCTATACAGTATTTCCCATTTTTTTTTTATTCATTACGATACGTTGTGCAGAGACTGTACATAAAATCGCTTTTTCAGGCGGAAAAGGAAAGGTTTTTATCCAAAATTAATCTTTCCCTCCTCCTTTCGCGTGCTCAAGACCATTTCAACGCGCAGAGAACACATTTGTCATCACGACTCATGTGTAGGATGTGCCTTATGTAAGCGTACGATTTTACCTCAAAGCCTAAATTATCTGCACTTTTCGTCCATTCGCTCCCCCTCATTTTCAGGCCTACGTCTAAAGGCCGCACTTTGTTTGTGATGGTTACAAAATTCGTACATGGTGGAAATAGATTTGTGTAATTATAATATAACACTTTTTTAACGTATAATTTTCGAACGGTTGAAGACTAAAAGATTACCGTACTCCACTTTTGGCTCTATTAAAAACAGTGCACGTAAACGTTAACTCGGAAGTAAGAAACAGGCAACCTATCACAAGGTGTTGTCTGTCAATGAAAGTGTTCGATCTGCGGAGAACACCGTTGCAAAGAAATGCCATGAATTTTTTTGGTTAAAAGTTGCGAAAAATTGAAATGCTGTTTTCTGTTTTCCATTTAAAACTTGCCGGTTAAATTAGGCAGGTGTCCAAAGAAATAAATTTCTTTTCCATGTTGATGCGAGTAAGTATTGCGTAAAAAATACATTTTTTGTTTGGCCGTCTCTACTCACTCGGTACGCTCTTTTGCAAAGAACAATAATGTACATCCCGGCTGTCGCAGAAAGGTTTGAATTATTAGATTCCATGGACTGATCTGTGGCTACCCAACGTTCGCATTAAAAAATCTTTATTTAAGAAAACCAAAGTGCTCCAAATTAAAGGCCTCCCTTGTAGGAACGCCCTAAGTTTGTTTTACTTATAATAACTCAAGGAGTATTAATTTATTACCAGTAAAGATTACACTGCATAATTTAAAAAACTGCTTTTTGAACTCTATAAATTACAGAAGCTCACATTACCTGAGGTAATTAAAGCGTCACTTTTTGTTAAACTTGAGATTATAATTTTTTCTAATAAATCAAGGTACGCGGAGTTTTTTCAACCAAAATTAGATGTTCATATCCCGTAATGTCGCATGTTAAGAGTACCTTAACTTTCATGGAAATCATAAAATTCCAGCCGCGAAATCTTCTTGCACATAGTAGTTATAATAGCTTCATGATGATAATTACAACCTCGTTTAGTCTTCAGTTTTTTCGTAAATGATTATATACAAGGTGGCATGTATGATACGTTAAGAGATCCCATTGGTACATTTGTTTATTTGGGGGTTGATTATGCGTCTTGGCTGCGATTTTGTGATAATCATAGTTCTTGGTTGCTCTGGCGAATGATGAAACATTAGATTTGACGTTGCCTGACGTTTTAGGATTGAGTTTTTTATCATGTTTCTGATTTTGAAGCCATTTTAATAATTTTCGCAAAGTCTAAGAACTGTTGTTTAACTTTTACAAGTACCTGTTTTATTGGTGGACACTATCTGGCCGGGGGGCTTTGGGTATCAATTTCTAAAAGGCTTACAATTTGTTGTGTATTTGGCTAGCCGCAACAATTACTAAACTAAAAAGTGTGTTAGACTTAAAAGAGCATCTCCATGTATACAGATCGCGCCATCATAGCTTGTGTTAGAGAAAATAAAGATCGATGATTATAAAATTTCAACTTTCAGGTTATAAAAATTATACTTTTCGGGTCGTAAACACCAATTTTTTCTTCTATTGTACGGTGAATTCCGAGAGCTAGAAAATATTGAAATTTTGTAACCTTTCAGAAAAGTTGTGTTGAAAGAGGTCTGATTTTGCCCGCTTTTTTACTTTTTTTACTTACCTATTTGCACTTTAAGGGTAAAGAGTTGAAATATTCTATATACGACAGGTTGTTTAACAGATCATTATGGCCACACACGCCAAATTCCAAATTCTTCCGACGCTCCAGAATCGTTGCGTAGCAATTGCAATATGGCACCCAAGTGTACTATTCCTGTTGATTGTAACCGCGTTAACTGTTACAAAATTACTTTTTGAACATATGTAAATCTGTTGTTTGTATCTCTATGCCAACTTTTTGTTATTAAGCCGATATTTTTTTCATTTTGAAAGTTGAATTTAACAGATACTTCTGCTCAAAGCCAAATTGTGAACTTTCCACTTACTCAAATTACCTGTTAAGCAGAGTTTGGCCTTTTCTCATTGTGACAGAAGATTCAATGCTACCAGAAGTGCTGTAATTCATTCCAGCTAAATATTTCATTAATGCTTTCATACAAAATTGAAGACATGAAGTTTACATATTGGAAATGCTATTCAACGATTCTGGAGGGCCAGAGGCATTTGACATTTGGCATGTCTGACCACAATGATCTATTAAACAACCTGTCGTATACAGAATATTTTTATTACCCATAAAGTGCAAATAAGTAAAAAATGAGCAAAAAACGGCCAAAATCAGGCCTCGTCTACCTGAATTTTAATTATTTTCGAACCTTATTTTCTCGATATTAACACAAGCTATGATGACGCGATTTTTATACACATCGAATGTCACGTCCTTACAGTCTGACGTACACTTTTTAGTTTAGTAATATCTGTTGTGGCTAGCCGAATACAAACTGATTTGTAAGCACCACTTTTTACGTTTTCGTTTTTTCGGCGATGAGTTTTTAGAGGCATTTTTTAGAACCAAAGTTTAATTTTAATTAACACGATTTTTCTATGAGTCGAGAGCCTTGGCTACACGAAAATTCAAACTGCTTCAAATCTAGCGAAACTTTCAAATCTGTGCCTATGGACAGTTCTAAGAAACTTTCCCGTTAACTTTTTTTGATTACTCACCGTAGTCCGGGTTACTGTAACTTGACCTCAAAATTTATATCTCGATAACCAGACGTCGTAGAAGGACGGGACCTTCACCATTATGTTCCTCATGCAAAATAACGTGTTTTTGGTTGTTACACCCGGATATGAAAATTATCGGAAGGGTTCCAAAAATTTGAATATTCATGCGCTGAACAATAAATCTTCAATTTTCTCGAAAACTGGTTATTATTTTAGCGCTTTTTTATTGCATATTCTGAAAGAAGAGCTTTTTCTGAATCGAATGCATATAAGGACTGCTCATAAAGCCGGAGAATTTGGGGGTAACCGGCCGCCGGAAGTTGGCGTACTCCGTTCGAGATCTAACAAAACGGTCTAAAATCGCAACAAATTGGACAATTTTTGAATTTCTTTTTTTATCCAGTTAACTCTAGAGCTTTTTTAGTCCTCATAGACAAAAAGTCATCAACAAATTTATGTTGAAAACCCCGTTTTAAAAAAATTTGCATATTTTTGCGCAGTACTTAAAATTTGTAAATATCTCAAATACTTCCAATGTTATACCCATTATTATCATTGTACAATACATTAGGCAATGTGAGAATCCAACTTTAACTATACGTGTCGCAATCTGAACACCATGTTTTGCGCAGGAAGGCGCTATCTATATGAACACGTAGTGAAAACTGTTATCTCTTGTTTTCTCGTCAAATTATGCTAATTTTAGCACTTTTTTATCACATTTTCAAAAAGTACAGTGTATCCTGATTCGAATGCGTTCAAGTATGTTACAAGTCGATGGAGATTTGAGTGAAAACGGAGCTGCCAAAGTTCTTATAACCTCAGTTTCTCAATTGGCAGCAAATCGCTTATTGTTTTACGAAGTTTGCTAAACAGTGGCCTACATAAGAGCCAAAAAGCTAGTGAGCCGTCCCCTAGGTTCCGCAGAGACATTCAGGAAGACACAGAAGATGTGGACGAGAGCCAAATTCCTGTAGAATGAGCCAATTTTTCCGACTCACTTTGAGGAAATTATAGACGAAATTTTAGAAAACGATGGGACAAAAGATGTCATCGTCACTGATATAACCCTTGTGTAATAATCGCAATATTTTAACACTTGTTTAAGGGTTATCCCAAAAGCGACTCTTTAATTTCCTCAAACTTATACTACAAGTCGACCAACTTCTGAAAGTTTTAGCTAGCCGTTGTAAGCGTTGTTATTTTCGTAAAGTTCATTCCATAAGTCCAAATGGTGTTTTAGATTTTATCCCACGTCTTTCCTTGACGAACGCCGCCTGAGATTGCTAATTTTATCCCACATTCCATTTACATTGATAGCCTACAGCACTAAGATAATGGTATTTTTGTAAAGTGGATTCCATAAGTGCAAATTATAGTGTTTTGCACCTTATTCCATGCCTTTTCCTGATGAATACTGCTTGAGGTCGCTAATTTAATCTCAATTCCATTTACATTAATAGCTTTCAGAATGGAGCTTCATTTCGGTCCCACCAAAGAAAACCCTTATTGCTGGGATTTCGCTGACAATAAAACTGGCCTTCCGACTGAGCCATACGATGAACTTGGGAGGATATCTCGCTTCCTCCGGATCAGCTATTGTTTTGAGTCAACGGTCGGAGGAGCCCTGTCATTCACAATGCTGTACTTGGTGCTCTACAGAAGCACAGGTCAATTGAAAGCCTACAGTAAAATGCTGTTGCTTTGTACTCTTACTGATCTGAGTTACTGGGCGACAGACAATTTCATTCAAGTCGTGAGTGGAACTTAGGAAATTTGAGTATTCAAATTTGAAGACCTTTTGTAAGGTATGCCGATTTTAGAAGTCCAAGTTAACCGATGGAGTTTTTCTGGTGAAAGTGGAAGGCCCGGCTAGCTATTTGTCGTATAACGGCCAAGTCGTGGCCATGTCTGTATACGTGGTCTGTCTTTCGCTGATCCACAGTATTCTCCCGGCGCAATATTATTTCCGATATTGCACTGTCTTGAAGTAAGTACATACTATACTGTTAATACAAACCGTTTCGTTTTTTTCAGAGGTCGCCCACTAAGCTCTAAGCAGACTCTATTTGCCTACGCAATATCACTGGGAATGGCAATCCCAATGGGATTTATCGCTTATCCAGCCTACGGTATTTCAGGATTGGAAAGGCCGGGTTTTAATTATGGTACTTTGTACTACAGAGAGGTCCCAATGCCTCAAGTTTTGATTGCTGATATTGTAAGTTTTTATAATGCCGATAGTTTATATGAAAACCTTTTGGCCTTATTGTAAAATAAACTTATTTTTCAGCGGAGTGTCTACCATAAATGCTATTTCCTCTACGCAAGCCTACTTGTCCCTGGAGGCTATGTTGTGGCGATGATCTACGCTTACAAAACAGTCCTTCACCTGAAGGCAAATAGCCATTTATATTCCGAGAAGACCAGAGCCATGCAAGCACAGCTTTCCAGAGCCCTTCTTTTCCAGGTAATCGAATATTCAAAGTTAAATTAATGTACAGGGTGCGGCTCGGCCGGATTTTAATTGGCCATAACTTTTTTAGTTTTTGGGCAAATGTTAAAATTCTTTTTTCCTGAATCTATAGACAACCCCATTTTGTTTAATACCAAATATGTTATACCCGTTTATTATATTACAGTAAAAACTCAAAGCAAAGAAAAAGCTCTAATTTTCATAATGGAATTACCCCTAGTACGACTCTCAGATTTTCTTTAAATTTTGCACATGGGCCGGAGATAGGCCACACATCAATTCCTGAAAGTTTCAGCCCGCACCTTTCAGGGGCGACGAAGATATTCAACGATTCTTTGCGGTCAGGAGGGCACATGAGTGGTCACACAGAAAAACTGTTTGGCTATATCCTCGCTAGTTTTGTGCGGAGATGATTTTTTGTGGAAACGGTATTCTCCATGGCATGGACAGGCATGAAACTTTTTACGACAAAATTCGTAAAAAAGTCATTTTTTCTGGCGATTTTCACACACGCCGAAAAAGCAGAGAACACGACCGAAAGGCCAATAACTATGATCTCCGTCTCTGTATATATAACATATTTGGTATTAAACAAAATGGGGTTGTCTGAGGATTCAGGGGAAAAAAGAATTTTAACAATCGGATAAGAACTAAAAAAGTTATAGCCAATTCAAACCCGGCCGAAAAATTGCCGCACCCTGTACTTCAAAAAGCAGCTGCTGCTACAAGTCGCAGAACAGATTCCAGAAGTTAAGGTGCTGGAAATGAGTTATAATTTTAATCATAAGAAAGTAAAACTAAATCAATTTCAGTCTGTGATTCCGCTGTTCGTCTCGGTCCTTCCAATCACCAGCATCTGCATTCCATCCTTCTTCTATGTTGATACGGGAATCTCAGCGTTGGTCTTCATGCATATCGCCAGCTGGGTACCCATCTTCAACCCACTGCTTACCATTGCCGCCATTGTTCCCTATCGAAGAGCTGTGCTTGGATTTATTCTTAACACCAAGATACATTCGTCATCAATGGTCGACACATCAAAGCAACAGGAAGAAGACAGAACAATAAATATCATTTGAAGAGGATAAGTCATCTTCACACAGAACATTGCTGCATTTTATTGAAAGCCCTAAAAAATCAAGGTTGATTAACTAAAAGCGTTTGAAATAAACTTGAAACAACCTGTCACGTGTTTTCCAAGAAATCTGGATACAATTTTATCAAAATTGTTGGGCTATCTTATGTTAAAATTGGATTGTATCTCGAATTTCGAGTAATAAACACAAACTGAACCACACAATCTTTGAAGAAACGCATGTCTTTTATGTTGCTCATTTCAACTTCCATTCGTAATATAGAAGTACGACGGCCATTGACAAGCACCGCGCCACGCGGAAGGAAACGTGGAAGCGCTGATTAATAAATTAATATTGACGAAGTATCACTGTTGCGACCAGAAAAAGCGTTTCGATTATTCTCTGACAGTCGTAATGTTTACATTGATTTCTTGAACCTGAAACATTAAACCGCAGCCTGAGCAAATTATACCTTACTGACCAGTTCAATTCGATGTTACTCAATAACAACTATACCTCAAAAGTGTATGGTATTGGCCTTCCACTGCTTATTCATTTGTGTCTGACGTGGTCTTGATGGTTACTAGAAACCATGATGCTACATAAACTTATTTGTCACAACAACTTTCGTAAGAACTCAACGGAGAAAAAAGCATCATGATGAGCCCCAAAAACACCCCATCGTCAGATTTACTTCCTTGAAGATACCTCTTAATTTTTGCGTCGGCAAAATTTTTTGGCCGTACTCGCAACATTGACGTAACCTACAGTAGTTGTAGTCAGAGTCCGAATTATGCTCTTTTATTTTTCCATATTCTTTTGAGATATCGAAAAGGCCGAATTAAGGGCCAAAAAATTTGCAGCTTTCTTTCCAGAGAGTTGAGACGGCGATAAAAAATATTTACTAAAAACATTACTTACCTACACTTGCCTTGATCTGTACGTGACAAACAGAAAAACCGAATATGTAGGAATCATTAGGCCCAAGCAAAAGGAGTTTTTGAAATTGTGACTACATCTATAACACGTTTTTCAGTATCTGTTATTATGTCTCTGAATAAAAACCCATACGGAAACTGCCACTGTGAGCTCAGAGGACTTCGTTTACATCATCTGTTAAACCATAGAAAATAAACATAAGGCTGAAAAGGAAATTTTTAAAGCATCGATCAAGTAGGACTCTTTATGATGCTTGCATCTACCGAGTGTCCACGCAATCGCCGGTCGTAGGTGTTCTTTAGGGGCAGTTTTATGTGTTCAATTGTAACTTAAAATCACATAGTATAATACATGCATGTTGTAATGAATCTTGCGCAGACAAATACAAATTTACACTCTCAAAGTAAAAACAAAAACAAGAACGCGGAGTAAGCTTACAATTAGCAGATGTTACCAAACGTTTTGATAGCTCCTTTTTCACTATGTCACGTAGTTTTTTACGCTCCTACCAATTATCTCAGATATTAACATAATATTTTTGGGCTGATGATATTGTATAGTCTGATTTTCAAGTCCATTTTCTTCGTTATATATAATCGTTGCAAAAGAAGGTACAACTTTTTGTTTTTTTTTTGATTCAAGGAATCCCACGGATTTCCATTTAGGCACGTATTGAAAAACCTACCACAGTAAACCCTCCAAAACGATCCCGTGTACTTTGCATCCACCACTCAGCCATTGAATACGGCTAATTGTAAAGTCACTCTTCTCTTTAAATCCATTTTATTGCAATTCGAAGATAAAGAGTTGCCTTCTTATGGTATTACAAAGATTTTTCTGAAAAAACGATAAACCTATCTATACAGTAATAAAATTTGATGACTTCCTTATCGTATCAAAAATGGCAACTTGGCTAAAGCTTCTTTTATTGCGGCTAATCCCTGAGGCGATTGTAAGCCGCTTTATGTGACAAATAGCCAAATTCTTTGAATTTATTTACTTATTAACCCGATTCAGTTTATTTTTACGGTTTTCTTTCGCTGAATCTCTCACTTTGCAACATCATAACGATAACAAAAAGTTAAAAGGAAACATTGATTGGCCAGACGTCTCTTGTCCTTAGGCATACTTGAATGCGAGGCTAATTTGCATCCGAAACACACCTACTTTTAACATTTTTAACAGAATCCAAAGATTCTCTGAAGGCTCAGAGTTGGATGATAGGAAAGTAAGGAGAATGTAGAAGGCTTCCTTTAAAAGTATTCATCTAATTGTAAAGGTGAAGAAGTATATAAGACAGCGGTAAACATCGCTTTTAGTCTTTATTTTTTTCTGAATCTTGGATATTACTTTTATTGTGGGGGAGGGGGTACCGTATTCATAATATTTTCATGGATTTTTTGGACCCATGTTTTTACAGTAGCCTTATCTGCACAAAACAAAATTTCCATTCACTCCAAACACGATGTTTTCTCATCCGTCGGACATTTGTATAAATAATAATGGTGCAAAGATCTTAGATCATTCTTGCTGTCCTATTATGACCAGTCGCACTATATCGAGCCAAATTGCCCCGATTTTTAATTGCCAATCTTGTTACCGCCGTATTTATAATATAGCCAAAGATTACAGTTTTGGAAGCCTTACAACAACAAGTAGAAGGCCATGGAGGTTTATTTTTTTGAGCCCGAAAAGTATAGATTATGGTATAACTGTTCCTTTTACGATCCGACTTCTATTCCGTTGGAGAAAAGGCAGCACAAACTTCTGGGAGCCTTGGTTTTAGTCTTCTACGTGGTAACAGTCGTAAGTTATTAAAGTAATGTTATAAAATTTGCAAAAAAGTAATCGTTTTTATTTACTATGTGATTCGAGAGGGCTGGCATGTCTGGAGGGTGCGGAGAGGTTGTTCTAAACAAAGACGATGTGAAATTCGCATAGCGCTGTCAAGACCCTTCTCGAAACCTATCACACGATGCAAGATAAGCCATAAAAAAATCAATTAACTTTTAGATCTTATATGTGCCTTGCTTAATGGCAATGATGTCCTCCGAAAACAGAAAGAGGGCGAGTTATCAATTGATGTTTCTATTGGGAGTAATGCATCTATTCGGAATACAGACTTGCGGACTGTTTACTGGTTTCCATGCCTTCTTTGGGCATGTTTATTGTGACTTTCCTAACCTCATGTACTTCTTCGGGTCATTGGGAGTTTGTAAGTGACCAGCCCTTCATATATTTACGTTAAATATTCTGAAATAATATCACTGATTGCTTTAGCAATGTGGTCGTCCAGCACGTTGACCTCACTATTCCTCGGAATCAATCGATGTGCCGAATTGACGAGTCATTACTGGGCAGATGTCATGTTTGGGGGATGGCGAAAGATCTTCTGGATTGCGACTCCAGTCATTTATTTCTTTTTCTTTTTCATTTTCACTCCTAGTGCGTTTTTCAATGGAGAAATGATGACCTGGTTCTTCAATCCTCATTATGGGTATTATGAAGATACCGAACACAAGGTAACTTCGTAGCATGAACCCGGTAGATGAGGAAGTTTGACGAAATGAATGTTCCATTTTGCAGAAGTAATCACCACAATATACGAATTGTTTTATAAGCACCTTCAAAATTTCGCCAGCAACCTCTGCTTGGATGATACAACCCTAGAACCCAACACAAATTCCCACCATAACAAATTTTTTAACCTAAAAATTTCAGTACCAAAGTATCTGGCATTCCATGAACAACCTCTGTGTGATGCTCGCTCATTCCGGAGTGTACGCTTACTTCTTTTTTGTCTACTTCAAAAAGACGCGAATGACCAAATCCCTGGGAAATATCAAAGACAAATCGGTAAGAAAAATGCAACATTGACTACATCATTTCGCGTAAAAGCTTATGCTGAATGTACTTTAGACATACATCCAAATTCTGATTATCGGAGCCATTCATTTCGTCGCCGCCGCGTCTTATGTCATCATTCAGTATTTACCGGTGAACTTTTATTACACACTCGTTGCGTCTTCGGCCTATTTGGCTTCGCATGGTAAGTGAAATCAGCAAAAAAATATAAATGGTGCTATTTATCAGGCCGACCAAAATTTGAGAACATCTTTATTGTTTTAGGGACCCCACCAGTTATCTACATCTGCTGCAACAAGACGATTCGCCGATATATAGCGCGAAAATTCCTCCGGCCGTTCCGCCGCTCGGTCAGCACAACAAATGCATCGGAACTCTCGCGAGTCAAAACTGCACGATCCTCAGAAGGTGTTTCAAACCTCCACTAATATTGTACATTACAGTAGCCTCCTCTTTAACTAACTTTAATGACTCTAATCTATCGCGTTGCGAATTTCTTAATTCAAGAAAGTTTTCTATCAAATTGACTCATTTTGTCACAATAAAACTACAAAAGAAGACAATAAAAAGTCATAATCGATATGAAACTTTGTGAAAAAGGTTGTTTTGAACCGGAAATAACCTTGATGCGGACCTTGGGTTGAGTAATAACCAGGTTTATGAACTGTTTTATTGCGCGAGGCGTCGACAGTCAAGTGGCTGGGAGAAGAGGCTTTGTGTATAAATTGCTATGAAAAGCGGGGCGTAAACGGTAGTGTCGCCAGTCGCTGTCGTTGCCATTCTGGCCGCTTGAATGCGTCAATTATAATATATTGTCCGAAGATTCTACGGTGAGTTCCCAAGAGTTTCTCGTGCTTATATACTTCTGCCTAGTGCACTATTACAGTGCATATATTATCTTTGCTCTCAGTAACATATTTAAAAATATATATGCCTGCCAGCTATCACTAGGAAATACCAAAATTTAATTTTTATTTTTCTTCATTTCAGATGTCACAAACGTCATCTAATCCCCAACTAAAGTCACACGGTACATTGCTCCTAGAAGCAGAAACTCTTCGCCGTCATGCTCTAATTGCCACGTCCGTTACAACTTCAGCCATTCTGACCGTAATCTTGGCGGTTCCCCTTCTCTACAATTACATTCAATATGTACAAAGTGGCCTTCAAGACGAACTCTCCTTCTGTCTCCATCGAACAAACGATCTATGGTTGCAATATCATAGAACTCATGATATCACTGGTCACGAAGTTCGAATCAAGCGTCACTTCCACCAAATGGGCGCTGGATATTCCCCGCCAAACTATCAGCAACCATCGTATCAACAAGCTCCTTATCAACCACAAGCCCAGCCACAATATCAACGGCCAATGCAGGCGCCACGGCCAGCTCCGTATCGTCCAGCACCGGCTCAAAGTTGCTCATGCGGGGTAGGGATGGGAGGTCCTCCTGGCCCACCTGGAGGAGATGGCTATCCAGGTAAAGATGGAGCACCGGGAAACGACGGAACGCCTGGACCGGATGCAGGGCTGAATGACAAGCCAAGACCTCAAGACTTCTGCTTCGACTGTCCACCAGGACCTGCAGGAATGCCCGGAGGAATGGGACCAAAAGGTCCTCCTGGTCGACCTGGAGAACCCGGGGCATCCTATGGCCCGGGAATGATGGGACCACCTGGCCCACCTGGAGCTATGGGACCGATGGGAAGTCCTGGTATGCCCGGCAAACCAGGGGGCAGAGGAGCGCCTGGCCAAGTGATTGATGGCCCGCCTCAATATGGGCCAGCTGGGCCAATGGGACCTCCAGGTTCTCCGGGCTCGATGGGACAACCAGGAGCTCCAGGAAGAGCTTATCCTGGCCCAATGGGACCACCAGGTGATCAAGGCGCTCCCGGTGGACCAGGTAGGCCAGGTGGACCGGGAGGTCCTGGGCGGCCGGGATATCCAGGCCCTAAGGGCAGCTGTGATCATTGTCCTCCGCCAAGAACCGCTCCTGGCTATTAATTTAATCGTTCTTATAACTTATTTCTGCAAATATTTTTACACCTTGCAAGACTACTGCATTACCTTTTGCAAAGTTTGTGAATAAATATTGCCGAGATGACAAAAAAGGTCGAATACAATTAACGCTCTATGTAATTAAACTGCACAACGCTGAAAATACAGCTTCCGGTGGTCACACACTAATCCAGTAATTTCTATAAACTATCAACATCCAGCTGCAATTTTGTTTATGTTTTCCATGGATTACAGATATTGTGTTTCCGTACAGTTATAATTCGTATATTAACGAATTCCAATAAATTGAAAATGCAATTTCTATTTTTATACAAAACTTGCAACGTTTCTTTGTGTTACGCTATTGCCTAGACGAAGCTAACCCATTATTATTGTTTTTTTAGAATTCAATTCGTTGTGTTTTCTGAGAGCAATGATATACTACCAATAATACCGAATTCACTACTCTTTTGTTGGACTCCTTTTATCTCAACATAAGACCATGTACTAAGCCTTCCGGAAAGTCGCCGGGCTGATTGCCGTTTGCACTGTGCATTAAAATTCAGGATGCGACAGACAGCCCAAAAATGCCTCGGCACAAAAAACAAGAAAAGCGAAAAAAAAATTTTTCACATCATGCGTTACCGACTTCAGTCCGGCAACTTCCCAGAAGGCCTTGTATAAGCTGGGGTAATATTTGGGTATTTTTGGCAGCGTGTTAGTATAATATTATTTTTTATGCGCTTTATCGTTTTAGCTTCGAGCAAGAAATGCCAATTCCATTATCAGTCAGTCGCGTAAATATCGCCCAACGATACAATGGATTGCAATGTCCAACATTTTTGAAAACATTTCTCACAACCAACTCAAGGCAAAACAACTCAAAATGTAATTACGGCTCAATTTAAGCCCAATAATAACCGGCCACCCTGTATGTCACACATTCTCACTACAATTAATTCCGTATTTAATTTTTTTTAATTGGCAATTTTGGCCTTTTTCCTATCGATTACAAATCTGGCCTTTTCTTGTCCGCAGAATTGTATTTCTGTGGCAATGCGTTCAAAAACGAGATTCTAAACCACGAGAAGACACTCGATGGTAATTACATTAGCCCGCATTACTTTTACATTAGCGCCTACCAAACTTCTGGCTAAATCCTTTGCTTGTTTGCAATTTCCCGTCCGTGGAAGGAGATGGGGAAGATACCACGGGCATACCAAATATGGCCATCTTACTTTGGGCCCCGTTCTTGTCTCCAAACTTTATCTTTGCAAGAAAATTTTGAGGCTGGCTTCTGCAGGAATTACTCGTCGTGTTAACCAGAATGCTTAGTCTTTTACGTCGAACCACAAACACCTGCTTATTTATAACATTTGAGGGGCGCTTTCCAACGGCCCAAAATTAATGTCTGAGAAAGGGATTTTTGGAAAGGTTTCGGGAAACTTTTTGCATGTCCATACAAAGCGTAATGTCAAAAAATCATTTCGTTTCACTTTGAGGGTCTACTTTAGGTTTCAAAGCACATACAGCCTAATTTATGCATTTGCTGAGGCAAAATGCCATGATCTTTGTGCCAAAAAATAAAGTTTAATCGCCATACTTTGCGTATTTCCCTTGTTAACAGGTAAAATTTTATAAGAGAAAGTAGTTTACCGTCAAACGCATGTAATCTTGCTTAGGTAATATATTTAAATTAATTTTGCGACGACCTTAAGTCTACTTTTTTATTCTTATGAAACAGAATACAATAACTCCCTGTACTTGTAACCCCTGAAAGTATGCCGTGCATTGTATTACAAGTTCAATTAGCGGCCCTTTACGTTTTCTGGTGTGTGAGAAATTGTTTTCTGTGCCTCATTCTGTACTATGTTCGTATTTTAGAGGAATATGCTGATATGTAAGCGTGGCAAGACTACGGAAAAATTCGAACTGAAGTCGGGAGTGACGTTGATTGGGAAAGATTTATCCAATGATTTCGTGGTTAACGTAAGTTTTCTTTGTCCACTTTGAGGTTTCAACTTTATTCACGTTGCAAATCACATGTTTTGCTGCAAAATCTACAACGTTTCTTCTAATTTTAGCATATTTTTCGTGTGCTTTTCTTGAAGTGCGTTCGCTTTTCAGGTAATCCTATGTCAGTGTCTCCGAAATTTAAAAATTTAATGCCTTGGAGGATTACCAGAAAATAAACCGGCAAACGACGTCTTCAGGGACCTAATTACAGGATTAGCGGATAAGACGGGTATCTAAAAGAGCCGAGGGGAGAACTAGCATGCTACTAGAAGATTATATGAGTGTCATCCTCTTAGGCCCTGTTTTTATCTTTAGGTGCAATAAAAAATCTTCTAGAGTGTTTTTAAACTCGGGAAGCCGCTGCTTTTCAGGGCTTGTAGAACTTCTTTGCAAATACTCCAAAACTTCCAAAACCCAGATGCAAGACACGTCATTAGAACATATTTTTGAGGTTTCAATCTTGCATTCTAATAAATTTAAACTTTTAAAACCAGCAAACTGTAACAAAACGTTTTTGTCCCCAACTTTTTCAATTTTTTTTTCTAACGCTCTTTATGTTTTTTGCTATTTACTGTCACAACAAACCACAGACATGCGATTATGGTGACATTCATTTAAAGCTTGGCCCTTGCTTCCGGCAATTACAATAATTTGGAAGATAAGTAATTACGTTACCTACTTTCTCAATGTAATTAGACTCTAGATATATTTAAATATGTATATGCATAGCGGGGCGCTTACGAACATATTTTTTGACAATCAAAAGATTACTGGTTTGTTTTTCAAAAAAGATGAGTGTATTCGGATGGAGGGGCTACATTACTATCCAAATGGAGTATTTGCTTAAAATTGTAGTCGGAATTCAGTGAAATTTTGGCGTTTTAATTCTATGACACAACGAGTTGCAGAGACCTCCAAATTTTTACTTTTTCCATTTTTTTCATATTTCTTTTAAGCCGATCTTCAAAGTGCTTAGTTTTTGCGTGCTCGCCAAGGTATGTATAGCTGACACCGAATATAATATTTTTAAATTCCCGAACTTTTGAAGAACCGGTTAATTGCTTACCGCTTTTTGAATTGTTTTGCCGACCTTATTATTTGCCGCAAGCCCGCTGGGCACAGGTGACTTTCGACTAATAATCCCGGCGCAACTTATGTCCATTTACACCTCGCAAACTCATTAGAGGTCAGTCAGCGTTTAAAGGCCCTTGGGGGAATAAATCCACCATTTCCTGGAGAAATTTTTGAAATCTGGATAAACTGCCAAATGCTAGGGATGTAGTAGTGGAAAACGGGGGCATTTTCGTCGTGTAAGCGCTACAGTAAAGCTATAAGTCTAATTTTTGATCAAACAACAAGCAAACTTGTTCTCGTAAATATAATTTTTGATCGAAATTTTGTCCTGGAAACTAATAATAAGTGCATTTACTTGCAGATTCTTCTGCTTTTAAAGAGTCTTTACACTAAGGTTTGTTTTCCATAAACTTGCACTTTCTGATACTTAGAATAAGGTATTAAAAGCCTGCACTAAAAGATTACAAACCCCTTGCTTTATTAATGACCCCTTCTGTAGCCGAACACTTGAACATTTTACCTGCCTGTTAGAATAAGGTATTAAAAGCCTACACTAAGAGATTACAAACCCCTTGCTTTATTAATGACCCCTTCTGTAGTCGAACACTTGACGTTTTACCAGTCTGTTTCTAAGATCTTAATCCGGAATTACCCGTATGTTACCCAACGCAGCAAAGTGTTATGAGGATATCTTAATCCCCACTTGAAAGGTAACGACGTAAAATTTATATATCCGCTTGCGTAACGGCGTAGAACCAGTTTAACGTTTAACATAAAATACGCTCAGCTTTTGGCCTGATTATACTCTTGAGTCACCAAGTATAATTTGTCTCTATAACCTTCAAATACCTTTTCCCCAAAACGCTTTACAATCTCCAGTCCATCTGACCGACATCCCGGGAATGTTAGCCGATTTTCTCCTGGAAATCCCTCTCGTGCTGATTAATTAATCGGTCTCTTATCCAGCACGCATACCCTGCAGTCCAAGTCTTTTTTTTTTTGGCGGACACTAGTTGTGAAAGCTCCAATCTCCTCTCGTTTTAGTCTTGTTTTTTCGCAGGTAATCGGCTAATTTCAGTCGCGAAAGGTGTCCGAAAAGCACGCGCTTATCGAATATCACCCGTTGACGCGTTCCTTCTGGTTGCGTGACTTGCACAGTGGCCAAGCCGGTGGTTGTGTGGGAGCGACCGAGAGTAACGGCCGACTGGTTTACGGGATGATCGAGCTCAGAGCCGGGGATTTACTGCGGTTCGGCGACAAGGAGTTCCAGTTTCAAATGCCGGCCTTGCCGAAGGGGCCTTTGGTAAGTGGAGGGATGTCATGTTCTACCTTACTTACTGCGGGATATGTTGTACGAAAGTTCATGTTGAAGTATTGGGTCCTGGGAGGGGAGAATCCGGTTTACACACTGTTCAATGAATTATTTTGCAACTTTCACACCACCAGTTTCCTTTACAGCAATAAAAAAAGAACCGCCACTGGTTTAGACAAATAATACGAACTGTGTACTCTCAATATTTTCAAGCCACGTGTTCCCCAAGCAAAGACTACACAAAGTGATAAAGGCGGTTCAAAACATCTTTCGCTCGTTCCAATAATCTTGGTATTTCCATTTTCCCATAAACACAACACCCTAATTTTACCCTGGCTTTTTCTTCGCACACCTTGCCGCCGCGCTGTGGGGATTAAGCCCTGGGGGCAAGAAAATTCGAGTAGAATCTCTTTTCGCCCTCAGGGCTTTAATGAGTTTCCATTCAAAATTCGAGAAATTTCCAATTACATATACTGGTTTTTATAAACCTATATAAATTCATTTGGATTGTAAATGTCGAATCTTAACTTTTATAATAATTAAAAGCGGCGTGACCAGCGAGAGTTGTTAAAACTATATGATGAGTTTTTGTTAAGGAAGCAGAGGAAAAATAACCATATATATGACCGATTTCCATGTGATTGGTCCCAAAACCGTGAGATTTTTCCAGACGAACCAACAAGCCGAAAATGGGTCAGCCAAGCGATACAAATTCTCGCGAAGAGCCCAATCAACGGGCGGACTGGCCAGCAGGCAGAGCAATGGCAGCGATATCAGTTTGCCTGTTGTGGGAGTAAGTTCAGAAACATTTTATTTATTGAGACTCCAAAATCAAGAGTCATTCAACTGCTGATTGAAAATTTACTAAAGGCGGGAACTTTAATTCTTTTAAAAATTAAGAATTGGAATTAAAATTCCAAGCTCAGAAAAATTCGCACTGTGCCGAAAAAACCTTGCAGCGACAAACGAAGAGAACAGCGATATTTCTCTTTCCCGCTTCGCTCTGCCTTCTCTCCCAAATGCGCACTCTCTCGGCGTACGATGAGTGATTGTCGCTGCGACAAAATCAAGCGACAATTCAATTTCGCAGCGATTGAAACGTTTTGCGGACGGCACAGCACAGTGCAATCGGTCTTCCTTTTTCAATCTGCAGAATGGAGGCATGGCCGAGGTAACTTTCACTACAAAGTACGGTAGTGAAAGGGCACTCTGATTGTTTTTGAATAATTTGAATATTACGTAAACAAAGCTATGAAATTTACTTTATCCTTTAGGAGAAAATCCATCCCCACAATTTCAACGAGCGATTTACCCGAACTCCGACGACCAATCAAAGGCTCTGCAAATTGAAAAATGAGCCAGTTCCAAGATTGGTTCAAACTGGAAAATCATTATCTCAAGTGGCCGACGAACCCTTGGAACTGCTCAAAAATGGGAAGAAGCCGCCCAAAGGCAAAACTTCGGAAAATTCGGGAAATCGAAGTGGAGAAAATTCTTATAGATCCGATTGGTATCCAGACGGAGGTGAGTAAAATCCCGGACCCTTTCCAACTAATTGTCATTTTCAGGATCAATTCACGGTTCCATCGACTCTGCAACGACTCATTCAACCGGCAATCAACTCGTCCATCGAGTCATCAGATTACAAAACGAACTTCATCGAAAGGAAATCGAGTTGGCCCGAATAAAAGAGGCCAATGCAACCTTGCCAAGGATCAATGGAAACGGGGATATCAATACAGGAAAACAAACAAGTAAGATCGCGTTACGCCACTAAAATCATCCACAATTTCAGCGCTAGATAATGCTGCTTTGAGTGTGATCCGAATCAACGAACTTGTTTATCAGACCTTTTTCGTCGTTTCTTGCAAAGAATTGCAAGATGTTAGCCGAAGGCTAAATGAACCAAGTCTCAAAGATAACATCGACGTGTTTACAGAAGCTTACAAGGTTCTGCAAGAGCCCTTTAGTTACCGACTAATGGAAGTTAACTCAAAATGTGGAGTTATTTTTGATAAAGCCGAAATGAGTCAAGACCAAAAGGACCAATTGTTTGACAAGTTTGACCATTTCTTTAGCGACCAACTCAATGTAAGTTGTACATTCCAAAAATCATAGTTACGAACGTATGACGTAACAATATCACCGATTTTTTAGCCAATTTCCAAAGCTGTTGATGGAATTTTGCCAGCTCTTCGAGAAGCCTCTCAATTGGCCAGAGAATCCCTCAAAGCGGCGAACGTTTTTACCCAATGGAGTCGGGAGTTCGCAGCACAATTACAATTGCAGCCTGGATGGGAAGTAATGGGATATAAGGTGGACGATTTACAACAAAGATTCAAGGATCACAACATGAACAAACATTGGCTGCCACAGGCTCTGGTTCCGATTTTGAAAGTAATGATTTACGAAAGTAAAAATTTAGCGGATGAGATGGATCGGCAAGGTAAGAGAGTCCTTGTGGCATTAATATGATTACATTTTTCAGCCAAAGACCATAATCGCGCCCTAAGGGCATTGACGGAGAAGAACGACGATCTTGTTGAGGAACTGGAGAAAGAAAAGGCCATAAATCAAGAGCTTCAGCAAACTCATGAAGAACATGACCTAGTTCGTGAACTTCAAACATTACGGATTCAAAATCACACCCTTCAAGAGAAACTTCGATTGTACGAACAGCGAAGGAGAATCACAATGGTCAGGTCCAAAAGTCAAGGGGAACCAAAGAGAAAACAGACCAAATTCTCAACAACGACAATTCCCAACGACATTGAGACAAGAATTCTGAGGGACGCTTCTTTGGAGAGTAGAGTGCCAACGCCAGCTACTGCAAAAGACAAGGAAGAAGTTGTAAGTCTATCATTTATTAATTCTAGCTCTACCTTTTCTCAATTTTCAGCGAGATACAGTCAGCTCCTGCTCCCGCTGCAGTACTGAAACGGAGACCGAGTCCTCCCAATCAATGAAAGTCGATGAAAGAGCCAAGATTTCATCTGTAAAAACAGCTGTTGGCGAATGGGAGAAACGCGTCGAGGATAGGGCACAAAAGTTGGAAGAGATAAAGGAAGATCCCAAAACTTATGCAGCAACATTAATCAACAACATAACAAACAATGTAACCGGAAGATTAGCAAGTGCAGTTATTGGTGGAGTTATTACCGGGCCTTCAGCCAAAGCAATGGAGGAATTCAATGAGAAAATGGATGACAAAAGTCATGATGACAGTGAGAATAACAACAACCCAAGACCAGAGATCACAGAAGACGAGTTGATGGAGAAACACAATGCTTTGAAAACTGCCGCTAACACATTGTTTAGCCATTCCAGCGATGGAGAGAGGAATAATAACCAAGTTGAGGAGGAGACGCAAAGGAATATCGATACGGACCTTCAAGAAGAGCCTTATACGATCAAATATGAGCTGTTCGACCAACAAGTGCATAGGCAAGACGACGAGAAGGATCCTGAAGACCCAGAAGATGTATCTGATAAGGTTCAAGTCGCTGATCTAGGCGTTGAGAAAACAACTCACGGAAACTTGGATGATCCAACGAAAAACGAAAACTGGATAAAAATTACTCCCTCTGAAGAAGTTCTTGGAATCGAGGAGTTAAATGATGACATCCAGAGACAAAGTTCCCATGAATTCTTTGAGAAGGATGACGCAGAAGAAGTGACAATCAGAGAAATCAAAAATGTCCATGAAGATCTGGAGAACTTCGACAACGGCTATGACAATGTGGAAAACAAAACGATCTCTCCACCTTCAACTGGAAAAGAGTGCGAGAAATTGGATGGGTGCCCTTTATCACCTAAGCTTCGATCAACACGGGAGGTTGAAGGTGAATCCAAAGAAGACGATGACTCACAAATAACTCCGGAAGGAACGCTTAAAGATGCCGAGGACGAGGAGATCTTTCAAAAGCAACCAGAGAGTAGAATCAGTCGGGAAAACTCCTCAAAAACGGAGCATACGAAAGCGCTAGCTGAAGAACACAAAATTTTACACAGTGACCGAAGCTTTTCTAACACGGAAAACAGTCTAGTCCAAAATGACGACGAAGAGTATCCACAAAGGCAAGACAACACCGAGAAAGTAGATAATCAAAGTAAAAACGGAAATACTGATCAAGTAGAACCCCAAGAGCGAGATCCTTCTGTAATTGAAGACGAAGATAATGGAGAATGGAAAGAGCTTCACGAAGTCCTTCGTCAGGCGTCCAACCAGTCAGAAGAGTCCGATGGAGATCATCCACCTCTAAAACGAGGCCTCAGCGAGCCACTTCTCCGCGAACAAGAACTTGCTCAACCAGAATCTGGTCGTTCCGGTTGCACAAAACGAGCGGAATCCGCAGAAATCCTTGTCCCGGACGATGCGGTCCACAGAAAAGACACCAGAGCAACGAATGAAGACATCGACGATGAGATTTTGGACGAAGCAGTAGATGAAAACGACAAAAGCTACAGCAAAAGGCAGCATGCATATGAGGTAAGTGCCCCTTATCCACTTGTAAATCCAATTGGTTTCAGTTCTGGGAATTGGCAAAAGTCCTGGCCGAAGCATTGGCCGTCGACCTCCCTGGTGGCGAGGAAGCGGACTTCACAGCGATCGACCAAGACGAAAGTGTACATCTAGAAAGATACCGACGAGAGCTTGCTGTAGATGCAATTCTAGACCGTCTACGACAATTGCTGCACAAGATTCGCCGTCAGGAAACCATTATGAGTAGACAGACAAGCATAAGGTCGTCCAAATCTATTGACGGCGAGCGAAAATTAAGCCACACTGTCGATGCATACAAACTCAATGGAGGGTTTACCAGTCCGCCAATCGCTGAGCAAGTAGAGTAAGTAGTACCACAAGATTAGCCAAGGTCAATTATACTAGATAATTGTTCCCATTATGCCGGACTGCTTGGAAACAAATCGCTTTACTGCTAATATATGCAAATCAAAGAGAATTCCTAATTTTCTTAGTGCCTAATCTAGTCATATTCGAGAACTTTCGTTGGTGTAGTGTACAACCTCTCAAGTATTCTCCGGATTCGAGCACGCAACGTTTTTCTAATAATTATACCCCAAATAATGGCACAACCTTGTACATAACAAATACCTCAAGCGTCGATCAAAACAATTAGGTGACATCAAAAAAACAATTAAAATAATTTATCAAATTATCACTGGATAAGTCACAATTTAAACAAATAATACAAGAGTAAAAGCCAAAAGAAACTGGGTAAGAGATTAGAAGAGACCAAGGACGTTCCAGTTGGTTTAGAGGGAAGCGATCAATGGAATGGAGGTACCCATGACGTAACCATCACGCTACTACCGGTATTCAGGCCTTGGATTCAGTCGTTTTGACGTCTTCCGCTGAGTCCTGGGCTTTTGAGAGCTCTTCTTCGGCCTCATCGTCGGATACACCATGTTCATCCAGTTCAGCGGCTAATTCACTCGCATCCACATCTTCGTCTTCACCCCCGGCGCCTCCGAATTTGGAGAAATCAAAGTTCTGGAATGCGGATGAGTCGAACCCGGCGCCAGCAGCTTCTTCCTCATCGTCTTCGTCTATCCATTTGTTGAAATCGACCTGAAAATGAAAGAAATCAGCATATTCTAAACTTCTCATCCATAATATTACACACTTGTCAAATATTCGCAGTAAGACCTAAAACAAAAAAAGAAAGGAAAAACCTCTTACCTTAATCCACTGCACCTTATCCTTGCTCTCCAACAACCTTGGCCACCAACTTGGCTTCTTTTTGTTAATGATAAGCTCGACATGTCGGTCAGTCTTGATCCTGTTTCGGTCAGACCATTCCAACTCCTCATACAGCTTTAAAGCAGCTTCGTATTTGTCGCCAGTCTTGGTGCTTCCTTTGATGGTGAAGGTTTTCGTAGAATCTTCATAATTCAAGACCTCAACATTCATGTCCATAACTTCGACTGTCAAAAGAATAGTGTCCTCTCGCTGAGCCCACAAGATAATAGGATGTTTCACTTGAGGAGACGACATTTTGAGCTCAATATGAGGTTTATAGGTGCAACTCTAAAGCAATAAAAATAACACATTGCAATAGGTTAGATGTGGCCTAATCATAGCCATTTCACGAAAAAAATGTGAGAAGAAAAACACGGCCCAAAAGGACATCGATTAGCACTTTGGTGGAATTAAAACAATTTCTCCTCTCGTCGGCAATTTCAACATAAATAACTGAGAAGAATAAGTACTAGAGAGAGGCCTCCTAAATGTCATCAATTTCGCGAATAAAACGTTCGTACTCAATGTCATAGAAACGCCAGAGACCACCATAAAACTTGACGAAAAATTAGGAAAGAATTAAAACAAGGTGCACACAGTACCACATTATTTTTGCTGTCCTCGCTCCGTCCGCCCATACCATGAGTTCTAGAAAAAGCGCGAAAAAGGGAGAGATGGTGAGGGAACAAAATGCCAATGGGCCCACAATTCGGCGGGCATTTCAAAATCACGGGGTTGCCACGGAATGCCAACTTTTGAAAAATAGGCGGAGATTTTGAATCGCATTAAAAATTGAAAGTTGCCGCAACTGCCATCAGTCCATGCATTGCCTTTGCTAATAACTCCATCAATTTCAGAGGCGAATCAGCAATTTGATCACTTTACATTACACTAGACCATCTGATCTCCACACAACAATCTCACCATGTTACTGTAATCTCAATCACTACTAATGATCCATAATATTTTTGTTATTTTTGCATATCCAATTTGTAAAATAAACGAAGTTACCCGTCATTGGTCATGTTTTTTATTTCATCGACCCATAAAAGGAAACCGGAACGTAGATAGTAAAGCAAATGAGACCTAGTATGTGGACAAACAACCTGCTAATTTCCTTTATGCGTAAGTGAGTGACTAGATTTTCTTGTTGGTGGGTTCGTAGGTCATCCCGAAGACAGCGACTCCGGCAACTAAAGCAGTGACGGTGAAAAATTGGGCCATAATACGATACCTGAAAGTTAATTGGGTTAGTAAATACTCATAAAAATTCAGACGGGTTAGCGATCGTGTTCACACTTACTGCATGTACTTTTGAGCGCCTAATCGATCTCCCAGGAAAGATCTTCTCATCATTCCTAGCAAAGCGACACAAGTCAACCCCATCCCAGCAATGACGAAGGGATTCCCGGCAACATGTGAGACAATTCCACCCTTCTGAGCTTCGCCTCCAGTTGATTTAGAGGCACCAAACCCGATATCCGCAGGAATAGACGGCACCTACAATCGATATATTATCCACGATGCCTAAAAATCCAGAAAACAAAAAAGAGCAAACACTTACACCACTGTATCTATTGGACCGGTCCTGAATCTTCTGACGTTTGTATTCTTCTTCGGGGCTGATCTCGGCCATTTGGGCCGTTCTGATTCCCAAAATCTTCAAGGTCAACAAACGCAGCGCCATGACCTAAACTCGTTATAAAATACGGAAAAATGTAATAATATCAGAGATTACGATCGTGTTGAGCGAGTCCGCCAAATAATAGGAAAAAGGGGGCTAATTCAATATTTATTTTTACAAATACCTAATAAAAATCGCAAAATACATCGTATTCTAATGGATCATGCCCGATAATGACTTTCCTGAAGCCTTTTCCGACTCGATCTTTCGACTAATCCATTGTTCAGCCGATAAACCGACAAGGAATACAAAGGCCACAGCTGTTACGATAAATACAACCCGGTTACGGTCGTGGAGACGGTTCATCGTTTGACTTCTGGAATTATAGAATACTTATAATCTCTTGGTGGGCATCTAAAAGCAAAGTAAAAATAAAACAAAACTTACGAGACATATTCCGGGATGTCTGCTGCTTTTTGATACAGCCCAGTCACTACTAACATTCTTCGTTGAAAAGCCGTTGGACGTTCACGACCTCCAGTCTCGGCGTCCGAAGTGGCACGGCTCTCTTTTTTTGTGGCTTCGTATTCAAATCTGGTCCTATGCCGGGGAACATTCGGCTGCTAAAAATTATATTATACTTGAACATTACATAATAAAACATTCCAAGGAATAGGTGTAAAACTCCTCAAAGAAAAGAAACAACCAATCCCATGTTTACAAAAATTTGTAAATTCCATCAGTTTTGACTTTCCTCGCAAAATATACGGAACATGACATCACTGTCAAACGTAAGAGGTAATCTAAAGCAAAAAAAATAAAGAAGGTACATACCTCAGAGCTTGGCACCTCCTTCTGTCCAGTAGAAGTAAATCTACGACCAAAGCGAGCTCCCGAAATTAGAAGACCCTTTGCTCGCAGCATTGTTTTCTCTCTCAGAATATATTCCTTTGACCAAAAATGATTGATATAAGGGAGAAGGCTATCCCTTTTTATTCGATTTCACTTCCTGCTTGTCATGTACTGCGTACTATAATCTATACGTGATCTACTCAATATTTTTTGTAAATAATTTTCCGTAGTTTGGCATTCCGTTTTACCGGATTTAGCCATTTGTGTTTTCGTTGTGAGACTCAATAAAGATGTTTGTGGTAGATCGTTTCGTAATGTTTTGATAAACAAATGGAGGATTCAGTATAAAATACACAAAAAACAGTTGTGCTGACCACTTTATTTGGGAATGCAGCTATTTTTGGAGGAGTCCTTGTGGGTTTGTGGTTTTGATATTGTAGTAGGCTTTTTTAAGCGTTTTTTTGAGCATGATGACAAATTGGATGTTGATATGGTGAAAGGTTACGGCGAAAGGTGCGTAAGATCTAACGTTATACTTGTTAGGTATTTTATGAACGTTTCTTTAGGCTGAGAATTTCGTTTATCATAAAAAAAGTTGATTTTTGAAAGAGACATAACTTGGGTTCTAAATAATAGAAAATTCGCGATAGTTATCATTTCTTACGGTCAGTAATTTAAAGATTACCTAACGGAGGTAATACCACCCTGCCGTTGCAACGCTTACTCCCATTTTGATGTTTGGCCATTGCCCTGGCCAATCCCATTTTGTCAAAAAATGTTTATTTCGAGCAAAGCTCTCCTCTCTCTTCACATGTTTTTGTTGTTTTTGTTCTCTTGTTCAGAGATCACAAACAACGATAAACAACGAGAGAATTCGAAAAAATAAGAGGGTCCAGAGACGGGCTGTGGATTCAGAAGGGGCGTTCTTGTTGGCCACATTTCGTAATTTGACGGAGTTCAGTCTTCGGCGTCTTATTTCTGGGATCCAACGAGCACTTCTTCGGGATTTTGTTTTGAACAGTGGGCTTTTTCAAGGGGTATATAAAAGAGAAACTTTGGGATTTGTTTTGTTATTTGTCAGCATGGCTAAGAGAACATCTTGATCGGTGCTGTACCTAGTTTTAGGACGGGTGATATCTGCTTGCTTATCAGTTTGGAGAACTTTTAGGTCAACCGTGCCTATTCCAATATAAGCAAGATAGGAGTTTGCAATGAATTTTTTGCATCTACCGGTAGTCGATGTGATGCCACCGTCGATTCATCGTGATTTTATTTTTTTTTTCGTTTTTCGTAAGCTTGCGAATATTATTTTAGATTACATTCAACTGTCCAAAAAATAATCAAGGTGCAAAATGGTCTTTTTGAACAAAGGTTCTCCTTCGGAATTGGACGAGATGGGAGTAAGTCATCACCTGATGCCGTTTTATTTCACTGGACATAATTTTTTTCTTATCTCTCAAGCACAATATAATTTTCAGCAAGCTCGAGCTCACGGCGCCAAGGATCACAAAAACAAGGCCTGGCAGGACCAACAGCTCACCGCGCAGCAGCGTGCGGCCACCGGAGACAATCCCGAAGGCATTGCTACGGTTCGTACCACTTATTTCCCTCATTACTTACGTGTTCCTCAGTTTTTGTAATGTCTCAAAAATGTAGGTTAGAGTATTTTATGACATTTTGGCTCCTAGATCAATTTCAATGCGTTCCATACCAAAAATTTGTAAAACAGTTCAATTTGTGTACTACTAACATCCTATTTCTTCGATTACAATTTAAAAATCGTAAGTTCGAGAATGTCCAGTCCTATGTAAAGCTTTTCTACGGTTGTCTGAGAACGTTCAGAACGTCATTTTGTAGACTGGGCGTTTCTCGGACTTATAGTTTGTGTTTCTTAATAATAATTTCATCAAAAATTTAATCATTTTTAATTATGTCATCCATTTTTAGTCCGAAGCCCCGCATTTCGGCCGCGATCATATTGTTACGGCCGACCCCAAGCCCTCAACTTTCCTGTCCACCCCAACTGGAATGGTTGGCATGGCCGCCGCCGCTGCTGCGGTCCTTACAGTGGCCGCCAAAGCCCTCCGAAAGTAACTTATTCCAAGATAATCAACCACTGCGGGACCGAAGATCTTATATTGTAAACGTAGATGTAAAATTTGTGGCAACCACATATATATTATTTCTCTCTTTGATAAACGAGTAGTGTAAATAAACCAAATCATCTTTACTTGTTTGCTGATGCAGGGTTATTTGTTTGGTGGTCCATCTGATTAGGGGGACCGATTAGGCGATTAGCGGGCACGGTCAGAAGTTGTGGACAAACAAGCGAGGTCGGGAGGGGAGATGGTCAATGAGATATCAGAAATAGATTTACATTAGGAGATAAGGTGAGACTTGGCCCAGATGGAACATGGATCAACGCATTTGTCATCGTCAAGAGCAAGAACTTATCACATGGATTATGATTGAGGCAAATTGAAAGTGAAGTTGTCCCTCTACGGGATTATCAGCATCTTTTTCGCAGAAACCGTTGGAAATTTTTAGTCCAAAAGTGTGTAATTTTTTGGTTGTAAGTGGCGAGAAACTACGGTACAGGTTGCCTGCAAACAGAGTCAAAAAATTTGACAATTTTACTGTCGTCTACATGGATCAGGCATGCAGAATCTAAGCAAAAACTGAGTATGTTTCCATATAGGTATTCTTTGACGGCCTATAATTATTCTTGCATTTCCGAATTTTCACTGTTGTAGCAAACGCGGTGATACGAACAGTATCCGAGTTATCAATTTCTAATCTCTCACCTCGTCTCGATAGGTCATCCCGCTTCTTTTTTCTGATAACTCGACGCACCTTTGATCGGAATCTTTTTTGCGCACTTCAAGTTTCTTTTTACCCTCCGGGTCTTTTGTCCATTGTTTCCCAGAATAAAGACAACCGGCTAATGTGGCGGGGCGTTGAGCGCGAGATTCATGGGAGTAATGATAACCAAGTCCCGCCTTGTTTGTACGATGTTGCATTATAATGTGAGGCCGAATCATTAATCAAGCGATCTGTGGGTGGACTGGACTTGCGGGTAAGTGGCGGTTTGATTGATGGACAAAGCGGGTCGTTTTTGTATAAAAAATAAAATGCTGCAATTTTTTTGAGCTTGGAAAAATTGTTGTCAGTGACCAGATAATTCCACAAATGTGCAAAACTGTACTTGCACTGTCCTTTTTCATCTATATTGTTAGCAAAAATTCAAAGCCTTTGAAGGGCTACAATGACCTCGACTCTCTCATTACCTAATAAATCTTTACCGTACGCCCATCGACAATTTTGATCACAATAAATTTTTGGTTTAAAATTTGCCGAGAAATTCAGTGGGTCTCGCCTTGTTGTTGTTATAAGAAGCCCGACGTAATTGCGCTTCGGTTTTGATGATTTTATGTACTGTAATTTTCCTTGAATTACCCAAACATTGGGCGTTCTAAGAATAAGTTTACAAAAATATGTTTTTGTCTATACATATAGGGTCGTACAAATCTTTGTTACAGGTAATTCTCCTTCTTTTGTAGTTGTAAACGTTATCAATAAATAGTCTGCGAAATTATCAGTAATATCAGAGTGTAAAAAATGTTTTATGACGGGCCCGTATTACTTTTTGAGCAGCTTCTGTTTTGTTTGTACACATGTATGTGTTTTGAGGAGGTTTTAGTGGCATCTGAAACAAGTTTAAGGCTGCTAGGTGATCAACAAACTCCCACAGTTCAACGTAGTTTGTTAAAAGCGAGGAGTTTTTTAAAAATATTTAGTTTATTTTATGGAGTTATTGTCATCTAGGATATAAAAGATAGACATCGGTACATATGTAGACTAAAGGATTTACTATAAAAGTCGGACTTAGTACTGTAAAATTTTATGCTGTTAGTCGCAGTAAAATTATAATATTTTCTTTTAGGTATGCAGTCAGGGCCGAGGCAACAACGCTCACCGAAGGAATGGTTTCGGAAGTATTTTTGCCATGTTGAGGAGGATGATAATGATAACCAAAGCTTGCTTGAAAACCTCACACCGGAGGAGCAATTCGTTGAGAGGCATCGGAAACTCATCTCTTTTGCGATTCCCGTAACGACAGGCCTGTTTTTATGGCTCTGCACTGCATATAACTATGACTACTTTTCATTATACGCAACACATTGGCAGATGCCATTGACTATGGTGTTTGGGGCACTTATTGCAGGTAACAATTTACAGTATGAGCATTTAAATCTTCGTATTCTGTTCCAGGAATGACATCCGAAGGCGGTGGAGCAATCGCTTTTCCAGTCATGACATTTGTTCTTCACATGACGCCCAAAGACGGAAGGGATTTTTCGATTACAATTCAGGGCTTTGGTAAGTCCTGTGGCATTTTAAATCCCTAAAGTATAAAGAATTTTTGATGTAGCATTGATGCATTTTTCAAGAAATGAAATTCCAGATATATTGCTGTAACACTTTAGGGATGAGTTCGGCATTATTCGCGATAATATTTATGCGGCTGAACGTTGAGTGGAGAGCGATCGGACTTGGGGTTTTGGGATCAATTCCTGGACAGTTATTCGGGCTTTACTATGTAAGTAGACCTTTAAAAACCCCCAGTTCACACGAGTCATCATTATCATCACTTTTTCAGGTTGATCCAAACTTCACAGCTCCCGAGAAGAAGATGTTATTCGTCTCGATATGGTCTTCTTTCGCCCTGTCGCTATGGATTCTGAATCGAGAGAAGAAACGGCCAACTTATTCTCAAATCCAGAATTTCTGTTTTTGGAAAGCGATGGTCTTATTGGCCACAGGATTTGTTGGTGGAGTATTTACGGCGTTTGCCGGGAGTGGAGTTGACATCTGTATTTTCTCGGTGATCACTTTGTTGTTCAGCGTTTCTGAGAAAAATGCGACACCAACAACGGTTGTGGCTATGGGTAAGCTCACGTTTATAGAATTTTGCTTGCATTAGAAGTTACCTATAATGTTACGTCCATTTCAGCGTTATCTTCACAATTCTGCATGTACTGGCGGTACGTAATCATGGGGGATGTCAGTCAAATTGTTGTTGATTACATCAAAGTCAGCATTCCCGTTGGAATGGGGCTGGCGCCATTTGGTGCCTATGTGGCTTCATTTTTACATCGACAGGTAATTTTTATAACGCATCAGAAGTCATTCGGACGACTTAACGAGCCCCCCTGCGGACAAGAGATAGAGAGGAAGAGTTAACACCTTTTTGGTCAAGCATTACTCTTTGTGTCAAGTTTTCCCTTCGTTCAAAACCTACTTCCTTTTCCTAACCTTCAAATTTCAGGTGTTAGCCCACTTCGTTTACATCCTAGAAGCTGCGGCCATGTTTGGCTTCCTCCTTACCGGCCCACCTCTTCACCTTATGATGACTTCCTCAACCATCCTGTTCTGTGGATTTTTATTCTTCTCATTCTTGTGCAAAAAAGGAAAGGATCTCCTTCCTCCAAGTGAGGAGCCCGAGAAAACAGCTTTAGATGTGAAATGCCCCTTGTAAATATGTTAATAAGAATATTACAATAATATTCATGACGCTGTAAAGTTTTAAATAAACTTTATTTATCAAAACCTTTGTCATTCTTTTTGCAAATGCAAAGTTCTTCATTATTTTGTTTAGATCCGGCAAACTACCGGGCCAGGCCTTAAAATTTTAGGTCTTTCAAAGCCACATTCTGAAATTTTGAAAACGGGCGGGCCTACTTTTCATCGAGCCGGAGGGACTGGCACAAAAAGACCATGCCCGGTTTTTATGTATTGTCAAATCCCTATTTATAGCGCTTTGACTGTAACATTACCATTTTATTCCGGCGTTTTAACCGATTAAAGTGTAAAAATTGCACGCAGTGCTCACATGTTCCAATCAAGAACGTAAATGTTTCATTTTTTTGTTACTTTTTGGGTTCACGACGATCAACTACACCAATCATCACATCCTTGTTTAATGTTTACTTCTTTATTTGACATGACATTTCACGGTATTTACTGTAAAGAAGGAGGGCCAAGAACTTGAACAATCTGTAGGTTGCCCTTAGTTTGATTACTGATTAAAAATCGGAAATAATCTGCATGTTTTTCCCGCTCAACTTTACAACGTAGTTTAATCTGGTTATCTTAAACGTATATAAGAAGTGGAAAGTTCATTCTTCGGAGGCAAAAAAAACAATGTTGTCTTATCTGGGATGGGTGGCTTACCTGTTCTTTGGTTATTACATCTTCAGGGCTGTTTGCCATACCGTTTTCCATGCTTATGTGTACTTTTATGCACCCATGAAGGACCTTAAAAAGCTGGCAAAAACTGACTGGGCTGGTGAGAAGCATTACAAAGCTTTGCAAAATTTTTTGAGCTATGATTTACGCTGAACAAAGTTATTGTAGCGGTCACCGGAGCCACCGACGGAATTGGCAAACAGTATGCGATCCAATTGGCGAAACAAGGGATGAATCTCGTTTTGATTTCAAGGACTCAGTCCAAACTTGATGATGTTAGAGAAGAGATCCTAAAATTAAATCCTAACATCAAAATCGAGACCATTGCTTTTGATTTTACGGACACATCCCCAGAGAGTTATGAGAAAATATTGAGGCAGCCAATGAAGAAGGTTGGATTTCTGGGTAAGATAATAGTGCTATCAGATTTACTTTTTCAGTGAACAACGTTGGTGGTGTCTATGAAATCCCGGACCGACTTCATGAAGTCAAAGGTGGACTGGCGGAGCAAAAACAAGTTGTTGATTTGAACTTGATCCCAGCCTTCTGCCTCTGCTCCATTGTCCTCAAATATATGAAAGAGCGGGGAGGTGGCACTATTGTAAATGTTGGATCAATTGCTGGATCTGTCACCTTTGTCTATGTGTCGGCTTATGGCGCTACAAAAGTGAGTCGTCTATTGCAACTATATATCATCTCTTATCTTGCCAAAAATATTATCCATTTCATTGTCAGACGGCCCTCGAAAAGTTTTCTCACATTCTGCGGGTAGAATATCCAGAGGTTTACATCCAGCATTTAACCCCCGGTTGGATTGTGACCAAATTCAGCAAGAAAATGAAGCCGACGTTCTTCGATCTCACAGCCGAAGAGTATGTAAAATACGCCGTAAAAACAGTTGGTTGGGTCAACGATACTCGAGGGCATTACGCGCAACAGTTACAATTCGATATCATTACTTCTTTGCCCATGTGGTTGCAAGATTTTTTGATGGAGAAGTCGCTGAAAGCAAAGAGGGAAGAAAACGTGGAATTCATCCGGTTGAGAGAGTTGCAGGAAAATAATAATGTTGCCAAGAATGGGAAGCTTGAATAGTCATTGGAAGATCGCCATCACTTTTTGCCATTACAACTGAAATTGGGTCCGTAAATAAATTCTAAAAGTAATGACAAAGTTTAATCCTATAAGGGCTCGAAAAAAACCTTTCGAGCACGGAAATTTGACCTTTTGAAAGATTTTGCAGCGGTTGCAAACATCAAACTTTACCGTTCTTATTGCATGCCAAAGGACGTATGTGTGTGTAAAGGTTCGAAATACATAAATTTACAGTTTAAAACATGCCGGCTCATCTTTCCCGGAGGACTTGTTTACCATGAGTTCCACTATTACACAAGGGTATCCCTGCTTGTTTTTGATTAGGCTGGATATATGTATGATGCCCTTTAGAGTCGGGATTACCCTCTAGCCGGACAATAACAAGCACTTGTATATATAACCAAGCAAACCGACAGGTTTTACTCAATACAGCTGGTTCAGGGTTCAATTTTATTGTCATGAGGACCAATTACATTCTAACTGGCTTACTTGCCATGGCTGTATTACAAACTGAAGGCTTCGGTACGTTGCTATTCGATATTACATTTTGCTTTGCAGGTGTTCGCATCAAACGAGAACCAGAAATAAACTTGGCGGGACCCCTGTCATTCTTCGAAGATGACTCTCAGGAAACAACCAAATCAAGCAAAGCCACTTCTAAAGCCGCTGGCATTGGTGTGGGAGGCGTTTCTGGGATTGTGACGCCTGGTCATGGGGCCAGTGGAAATCTGTTTAGTTCCTTTGGTGCTATCACCAAGCCTCCTTCAGGAATTGACCTAGGGAAAGGTTCCCAATACAACGGGACCCCAACTGTTGGCCTAGGACATCCGGCAACTAAGCCACCATCCATTTATGAGCAAGGGCCACAAACCGAGGATTATGATACGGCAGAGGGTGGTGGAATCGGAGGAGGACTTCTCGGTCTTAAGACGAGTAAACAACCAATAGGTGGCATGAATGAGGGACAAGCGCAACCAGGAGTTGAAGGCTTGATGGACAGCTTTGGAAGTGCCACAACAAGCAGTAGTCTTAAGAAAAAAGGTATTTTGTTCAACACCGCAGCTGGATCAGCTACTGGAACAACTGGTTCTCAGCCAAATGGATCTTCATTTAACACGGTCACCGGAGCTTTAACTCATTTAGGCAGCGGCCATCCCACATCCACTTCCAAAAATCTAAATGATGACTCTTCAGATGAGAGTGATTTTGACGAACCGCTGCCAGGAATCCATGCCACCGGGACCTCGAAGAAGTCAGTATGGGACACAGTGGCTAACCCAAGTACGGAGACCTCTACAGTAGATGCTTTTAAACATGCACCACCAAAACTTTAAAGGAGAGAAATAAGAGTGCAGTTTATAACTTGATTAATACGCTTTTCTAAGTAAAAATTTGCTGTGCAAAAGTGAAATAATATTTTATTTTGTGGAATATGCAGTTTTGTTGCCTTTCAATTAAACCGCTTATCAGAGAACGTTTGAATAAAATTTATGGGTTCATTTAGTCCAATGTGATAAGATGTTTCAATGCTTATTTGATTCCAAGTATGACCAAGATTTTTTTGTCCATTTTTTATTGCCAACTTTCCCACGAGCCCTTGCAAGGCTCAATTCTTTTCACAATTCGCAATTGCATACGATCTCATACAAAAGGCGGCTGATCCCGGACGATCGTTATTCGTCCCTTGAGGGAATATCATCTCTCTGTGTGGTCTATTATATTCTATTTTATTTGTGTGTATTCACATTTCGTTGGGTTCCAAAGGATTCCCAAGTCATAAGTCGAATATCTTTTATCGATATCTCCATATGACTTTTATTAGGGGCGTAGATTCGTGTGTTCAGGTGGCTGATTTTGATTCTTGTGGATGGGAAAGTTGTTCATGGCTACGGTAGCCTTATTTAAGGATTTCCATCCCTAACCGAGGCAACTCTTGGCCTAAAATATATTATATATCGAATATTGTTGTTCAGACAAAATTATTACTTCTTGTCGACGCAAAAGTCGATTTTGCAATTCTAATTTGATTATTATATCAATCGAACTATACGTGACGACATTATTATGCTAATGTCTTGTCATCATTTTTTTATTTCTCATTTATTTTCCAGGAAAATGGGGCTCTTTGAGAACATCGGTTACGCCTTGTACTTGTATGGCGTATACACCTTGATCAAGATCGTTTACCACATTGGATTCCATGCTTACGTTTACTTCTTTGCCGAGCCCAAAGATCTCAAGAAATTGGCCAGAAGTGATTGGGCTGGTAAGCTACAATTTAGGCATGATAAAAATATCATCTTTAGTAATTTTTGTGCATTTTGAGCCTTCATTTCAGGCAATTTGGAATTTATTTGAAATGATTTTATCAAAAATTCTTATTTAGCAATTACCGGCGCCACTGACGGAATTGGCAAAGCCTATGCGTTCGAGTTGGCCAAGCGTGGATTCAATCTAATTCTGATCTCAAGAACTCAGTCCAGACTTATTGATACCAAGGAGAAACTGCTCGCCCAATATAAGGGAATCCAAGTTGAAACTATCGCTTTTGATTTTAAAAATACAAAGCCTGAAGATTATGTTAACACTTTCACAGAGCCCCTGAAAAAAGTTGGATTGCTATGTGAGAAGAGATTTGTGAAAACATTTTATTGTATCTGTCCAATTTTTTGCAATTTTGCAGTTCAAATTACTGTTTTTTAGTCAACAATGTCGGCGCCGGCCCTCAAACCGTCGACAGATTCCACGAACTTATTGGTGGAATCGGCGAGAACAAGGAGATCGTTGATGTAAACATGTATCCGGCCGTATTTCTCTCATCGATTGTGCTGAAACCGATGGAAGAAAGGGGCGGAGGAGTCATCGTGAACAATGGATCCATGGCCAGTTCTTTCAACTACCCGTTCTGCACGGCTTATGGACTGTCGAAGGTAAGATTGATCTCTAGGCGTTATGATGCAAAGATCTTGATGGCTAATCTTTAGGGAATTGACTTATGTATTGCCTTGATAGAATATGTACAAAAAATAAAAAATGTAATTTTATAGAATACTCCACTTTTTTTCAGTCTGCCCTCGAGAAATTCACTCATTCCATTCGAATCGAGAACCCCAAAATCCACATTCAATACTTGGCTCCAGGATTTATCACCACGAAGCTGAGTAAATCCAGCACTCCCAATTTCCTCGTTCGAACTCCAGAAGATTTCGTTGAATCGGCCGTAAAAACGATTGGTTGGGCTGAAACCACCAAAGGACACTATGCCCATCAGTTGGTCTTTGATATCATGGAAGCATTGCCTGTTTTTGTTCAGGATCTTCTGATCAAGACGACATTGCTGAGTAAGAAACAAGAATTCTTGGATGAATTGGCCAAGAAGCAAAAGCAGAATTAAAGAGTTGATATTAGCATCTTTTGAATGTTTGTGAAAATGATGTTGCTTTATTTAGATAGGAATAAACAATTGTAGATCTTATTTATGGGTACGTCTTCCATGTGTGATTAGATTATTCTGTCTGATATCGCGAACTTTGCTGTTCAAAATTGAATGATAGTAATGAAATATTGGAAAGCTCACCAAAGAGTGGGTGGCAAGGCATGATAAATACTTCTTTGTAATACATGTGTATAGCAATTCCTTTACACTGTATAAACCTATTTGTTTTGGAGAGTCTGACAGCCCTTTAATGGAGCTCTGACCTCTGACCACTCTCCGTACTACAATGCCGAGAAAGAAGCTCTATGCAGATGAGCAATGGCCCAGTCCACAACCCGAAGGGACTCTTATAACTTATCCACACCTTATCGACCTTTGACCTTAACATTAGTCCATTGGCCATACTCAGTACGTTTATTATGTACAAAACTGTATAAATATGTAATTTTAAACAAAAACTTTTTTGTGCCACTAAGAGATTCATATGACATTTACAACTTCCATTCATAGGACGTTAAGCTGCTCTAAAGATGACATGAAAAAACAGACCCATATTTTTGAACTTTTAAATAATAGAACTAATACATTATTATCCTTGCTTTAGAAGGCTCGCTCATTCGCAAAGTATAGCATATACTGCGACAAATAGTAGGTTGTGTTCAGGTAGAACACCAGTTGTGGAGTGTGGCGGGCAAATTGGTTGGATAGTAGAGCGACGTCGCAAATGTAGGCAAAGAAAATGCCGATGAAACGAGTGAAGGCTGCCTGAAAATGTAAAAGAAATAATTGTGTTGGACGGGTTGACATCAATTTTTACTTTGAAACTAATCTGGAGAGTCAATAAAAGCTAATGTCGAATAAGGGTTTCCTTGATTTTACCCAAGGAAAACTTTTCTGCGAAAAATTACTTTTTTCCTCGGGGCATTGGCGGACATGCGAACTAAGCTTTTTCTCTCCGGCCACCCTCCGCATTTTATCCACTCTCTTGTCATCAATAGCTAGGCTGCCCTTTAATAGCATAAGCGAAAAAAGCGAAAATCCCAGTACTTTCAAAACTTCCCTTGTGAATCAATAAAGCTTGAACTTGACTCAAAAATAAACTTAAGTTTGACTCTCAATCCCTCAAAACCCCTCCTTACCGTCTCAGCGAACGGCACCTTGCTGCCCTTTTTCCAGACGGACCCGGCCGCCACAAAATTCAAACCAATGGTTGAATGGGACATTGTGCACGCCAACACAACCCAGGGCAGTGATCGGAAAAGGTCGGCGAAGACAATGTACGCAAAACAAATGGAAAATAGAGTTGTGAGGACGGCCAGGGACTTCCACCATTGCTTTACGCATCCGATAAAAGAGAGAAGATAGAAAATATGAGACGCTGTGATGATGGAGGCATTAATTTCTAGGCGACGGGGACTCATCGACCATTCGTAGAGAGCAGAAGCTGAAAAAATAGAAGATAATTTTGACCGATTTTGTCATAAATCGTAAATGAGCTCAAATTTTGAGAAGTTTTGGCTTTGAGGGGAAGACTTGACTCAATGTGTCAAGTGTGTCCTTCCTATTAAAAAACAGTTTTGAACGCAATAGACCGTGTATTTGGTATTTTACAGTAGTCTGTCTCATAAAGGGTTAGTGAAGAAGACACTTGACCCACCCGAGTCAACTCTTTCTTTCTTCACTATCTTTCGTTTAGCGACAATCTACAGAATGCCATCAACAAAACTGATCTTTAGCTCATCTAAATCTCCGATCAAAGAATAAAACGTCCCAGGCAACTGCCGTTTTTCATTCTACTTTTAGTTCAGCCATGAACGTTTTTTTCTCCGATCTAAAGTCCACTATTTCTCATTGTTTTCTCCCGACTCACCCAACAAGAAAAACGAAGCAGACGTGCAGATCTTTCGCATAATCGGCATTCGAGTTGAGAGTGTGATGAATCCCAGCACCACAACTGGTAGTGTAAACACGAACGGGGCATTTTTCTGGAAGCCATCCGTCCCCAAGTACACCATCCCGACCATGCCGCTGTAGACTAAGGCCGTTTGTGAGATACCCGCCATTTTCTGAAAAATTGATAACCTTATTACATTCAAAGTGTAAGAGTAGAGATAAAAAAAAAATAAAAACAAGTGTGGAGTGTGATAAGGAGGGCGCCAAAAACACATTCTTCATCACCCCATTGTAAAAGTGGAGGGAGAGGAGGGGAGTCATACCAGAATAGTACTGCAGGATTTTGAGGGAAGCCAAAATACTTCTTGACATAAAAAAGATTTTATTTGGGAGAGGAATGCGTCAAGTTTCACCTTCAGAAAAAGTTCCACCTTCAACTTTCATCAGATCCCATAAATCAGAAAACCCGCAGTAAACAGACCGCAATTTCAAAATCATCCCCTTACTAAATTCCTCGATAAATTTTACGCCCTTATTCCCAGGGAATCTACGACAAAAAAATTACAATTTACTGACCATTAGATCGCCCATCTTTTTTACGTCAAAGACCACAGACAGGTACCGTAATCAAGCTTGTAGTAGTAGTATTTGAATGAATTTTCTGGCCAGCTAACACGCAGGCCAACCAATTTCTAGCCGAATAACAATCGGAACGTTCGGAGGGAGCTCTTGGCCAGACAGCACCGGCTTTCCCAACCGTCTTCGAAACAAATTCTGAGCAAAAATATTCCGGGGTTTGTCTTTTCTGTTCTCCCCGCTATTTTTTATATTTTTCGAAAATCCCCTCCCACTTTCTTCCTTTTTCTCTGCACTTTCCCCATTTTCTCTCGAGCGAACGCCCGTGGCCAGGGATTTCGCAAACGAGACGGTTTGGAGCGTACTTTGGACTGGCCATATTTAGAAACTGAGGATGGCAAAATAGTGAGGAATATGAAGAATGTTGCGAAATTCCGAGGAAATTTCTGGAAAAATATGGAAAAAGGCAACATCTTGATAAGAAACGAGGTAAAACGAGTGGGTTATGTATAAAACATGGGCAGAAATTGAGTTAAAATGGCATGAGCTTTGCTCAAAATTTACGATAACATCAAAAAATCTTGAATAAAATCAAAAAGTTACATAAGTTCTGCCAAAAAGCATGATGTGAAATAGATCAATAAAAAGCGTCTAGACAATGAAAGCAACCACTGCAAGATGCAAAATAGTTTATTTTTTTGCCACATAAGGCATTGAGTCATCTTTAAGCCAATTTTTTAAAAACATCTGTCGTTTGTCCAAAAATTATCATAAATTTGCATTTTTTGTAATTTTTACGCGACTTGAGGTGGGGTAAAAACCAAAATTGCATAAAACATGAGTACAACGTCCTTATTTGATCACTTATCAGAAAAATATTGCTCCCCAACTTGAGGAAATTCACTAATTTCTTATCCTTTATCGTCATTTCCTTAATTTTCTCCGTTTTTTGCCATTTTCCCTTTCCCTTTTCAGCCACGAATATTTGCAGCCGCAAAAAAACTCGAAATTTCCCCCCGTTTCGCGGCGGGGCTTGGCCATTCTCCCTGGCGGGCCCAAAGAGCGAAGAGCGGACTTTCACGTGAATTTCTCGCGAACGGGAGATTAGTCGTCCAGTGTAATATGGCGCGTGTTTTGACGGCACACTTTTACTGCATCCGAGAGCTAACTTTACAAAAAAGGAATCATAACTTTCTTCTTGCAGTCGATGATTTTTAAGGGTCAAACAGTTGACTTTCATCAAGTGACATCAATTATTTTATATTGTACATGTGAGTTCCACATTTTTGTTAATAATTTGAAGCACCTGTGGCTATAAAAGGCTTTTTAGGCTAATTTAAAAGTAGTGAGTTACTGCGAACGCTTGTTACAACAAAATAATGGTTTTGAACGACCGATTGCATCAGACAAAGGGTTGCTGTGGGAGAAATCGCCGTGTGAATTGTGGGAATTGTAGTTGTAATTTTCAGTTTGGATCAGTGTCAAGATGACTTTGCAAGGCAGAAACAAATGTGTTTTTACAATCCGCGAAGCGGTCTACGAATTGTGCTTTGAAAAACCACAAAATTAAAAAGAAATTGTGAAAATTGGAAATTTAAAGCTATGCCTACAAAAAAGCTCAAAAAATAAAAAAATTCTTTAAAAAGCAAGCAATTTTTTTCAAAATGTTGCGTCATGCTGACTTTTGAAATGAAAAATGTTTAAAGATTTAATGTGTCATTATGACATTTTTTTGATTTTTTACAATCTAAATTTTCCTTGAACCCACTTCTTTCAAAAAAATCAGCACGCTTTTCTAATTTACGACCCTGAATCGCCGACAATTTGATAACTTTTTCCCATTTTTTAACAAATGACCTCATAAAAAGTCCTAATTTGGTACCAGTAATCTTCGGTTTTGGTTGTAAAAATCTAATTTAGCACTGAAATTCTTTTGATTGTGTTAAAAAATTATAAAACAGGCAAATCAATCATATTTTTGACGAGCATTTTGAAAATAAAAAGAAAGTTTGTAAAATTGTTTTTAAATTTTTTTCTAAGCCTTGTGATCTTCAAATGTTCGATTTTTTTGTCTTTGGTGCAAAATAAGGTTAAGGAATGCACTATACTTTGATAGTTAAAAATCCAAGAGTTTAGTCACGTGTGCTCATCGGCCGATCACGTTTCTAATTTCCCCGATCTTTGGGCCATGGGATTCCCTTGGCCAGGGACATTTGGTCTATGAAATAAATTGTCTGGGGACTTTGGAAGTATAAACACACCTTGAGAATGAGAAAGGAACACGTGGTTTTGGAAACGTGAGAAGATGAAAATGAAATTACGTGTGTTCGAAATAGTACATAGCAAGGTTGTATGTAATCAACGTATTTAAGGGTATCACCCTTCAATACGTTCGTTCGAGCCAATATACCAATAAATCTTGATGTATTTTGGCAAAGACAAAGTTGAAATTTTCAGAGTTAAATCTGGCCAGAGAAAAGTGCAGTTTTTAACTCACATCGCATTCTAAAATTTACATATTCGCCTTCAATTGCCAACGTGAAAATTGAATCTCAGAAAATGATTGTAATCGGAAAAAGAAAGCAGTTAAAATCTGAAAATTAAACCACTTGTGATATTTCATCGGTAAACAAAAAAGTGTTTTTACCAATATTGTTGTTACAAAAATCGTAAGAGAAAGAAAACAGGGAAGATGAGACCTTTAGAAATGTTGTTTATCGCTATTATTTACGCTATTTTTTTTTTTGAAATCCCTCCTTGTTCTATTGTTCTGTAAGACGAAACAATATCCTCCAGTACTTTGTTTCTTACACTGTAACTTCTTGAACCCGGAAAATTGCTTCGAAAAGCATCAAAAACCAAATTGCGCAACTTTGCCCTTAAAATTCCCCAATAAACCGCGGAAAACATGGAGAAAACGCAAAAATCTCGATTCCCAACGAAATTTCACGTCGTTCCCCCGTCAAATTAGTAGTCAGACTCACGTTGTGGGTTCAGAATTTAATTCGGGTTGAGTTTTAATTGACTACAACGAAAGTTCAGACGATAAATAAAGAAAGGGACTCTGGAAAGGGGTTTCAACGCGAAAAAGGTCTAAAAGAAGTGGAAAAAAGCCTGAGGGGACGGGAATGTCCAAGAAAAAGAAAGCTTTCAACGGCCGAAAGGGCCGCTCAAAGCGGCCGAGCACATATTTTCTTGTTTATTAGGAAATCTGAAGCTGATGTAATGCATAAATGTGAAGCAGTAATTTAAGAACATTGGCTCCAGAAATCATTTTATATAAGGTGTTTCGCAGAGAGATAGTCTTGAGTCGGTTGAATGTGTAAGGGTTCAAAAATGAGCCAAAATGAAGTCTAGACAGAAAAGATATTGCTTGATTTATGTAATGTATTAAAGTAAAGGGAGAGTTAATCAAAGTTATGATAAGCTCTTGATTACTTACAAGATTGCAATCTAACAAAAACCCAAAAATAGAAGCACATGAGAAGCACCAGTTTTCTTAAAATTTACAACAGAGCCTTTTACAAGGTCCAAAACGCAATTTTATGCGTTACCATTCTGACATCACAAATAGTCATCAAATACATTGATATTTGTCAAAAAAAGTCCTGTTTTTTGCCAAGTTGATCAAGAATTTGGTCAAAGAAGACCTCTTGGATCCTTTATTTTTCACGGAATTCCAGACTTGAACAGTTCCCGTTCTCTTGCTTCTTCGACTTGACGTGTACCATGTTTTGGAAATGACAGAACTTGTTTTTCAGACTGTAACAGCCATAGATTCGATTAATACTTGCATTACAATGAATTGCTGATATTTATTTTCTAGACTGTTCCTTATGGCTGGGACAGTGAGACTGTGTGATCAGTGGGCGTTACAATGCCCGCTTTATAGCCAAGATAACTGTAGCCACGTGTTTTGAAACGCTCGGTTTTTTGGACTTCACGGAATTTATATTGTTGTGCATTTGGGTACAAAAGCACGCTGGTAATAGACTCGTTACGTAAAGTACGACAGTAATAACTACGGAATGCTGACCCCAACTTTTAACGTTCCTTGCAGCGAGGATTCTATTCATAATTTTCATAACTATTTTAACTACTGTGTTGGAAGTTTATCGGTGTTTTTTAATGTAATTGTGATAATCTTGACGTTCAAGCAAAGCAATGAAATGAGGCTCTACACAAAGCTGATACGTTTCAGTTCAGTGTGTAATATTGTGTTTTCGATTACAAGGTCGCTGATTGGACAGGTAGGTCGAGTGTTTTTACAGAGGAAATGCTCTAATTGTAAGCAGATTGTATTGGAACTTGACATAAATTTAAGCTTGAATTTTTTAACGCAAAATATGGCGATATTGTCCGTTTTTGCTGACATTTAGAACTATTGTAAACTTGAACGAAAATCAAGGAATAATTTTACAAAATAACCCTTTGCTGATATCCCGTTTCCAGCGCCCAATCTCCACTGCCAATTATTTCTTCTACTTCACAGTCAGCCCTCTCTTCCTGCATTGCTCACAAACCCTTCAACAAATCTTAATTTACATCACTTATATCGTTGTTTTCTTCCATGGCGGAATCCCGGCTGTCCAATTTTATTATCGCTACAAGACTCTGAAAGATGTCAATGTAACGAAGACACAGATTGAAGTCGCTTATTTTGCAATGTTTGCATTTTGGGTTGTCCATTCCCTGACCTTTTACTTTCTCTTCGAGGAGAATCCGGAGATTTATATTGACGATATTTTTGGAGGGATTAAAGGGTGCACTCAGGAATTGCCTACATTTACGGTAATCTACAAGGTATGTTTGTCTGGCCTTCTAATGGCGCTTCCCGTTTAGGACGCCATTGCCAACCAAGTACACAACATTCTCGGTCATGTCGGCTTGTCTCTAATTTCGTTTATTATGATCTACTACGCTCTCAAAACATGGCGCGTCTACAATCAACATGCCCGACAGATGACAAAGAAGAAGTTGAAGATGAACAGAAGTGTCAACTTGTTATTTTTGCTACAGGTAAACCTCCATTTCCCACGTTACATATCGTAATTTCAATTGTGAATTTTCTGACTTTGCAATTATTTTTACAGGCCGTTCCGCCATTTGTTTTTATGCTCCTACCTAATCTTTTGTTCGCCACATCGTTATTACCGCCTCGTTTGATGAGTTATACAACAGTTGCGATTGGGTTTGGTCCCGCAATAACTCCGTTGTTTGATGCGTTGAGTGTCCTTCTCATCCTTCCATCCTTTCGACGACATCTTTTTAGCATCATCTTGACACCAAAATCAGGCCCGAGATCTCAAACATTGTTTACTGTGCATTCAGTTACATAATAATGATTTTAATTTTACGTGCTACAGAAGTGCTGCAGGTTCCATATTTCAAACAGAAGAAACGTTTATAAAACCTAGCAAAAAAACAAAGCTCATTGTCGGCGGATCCAAATAAATTGCTTTAGTCTTGAAACACAAGTCTTGGGCTTCGGAAAAATCAAAACGTAATTTTTTCGAAAAAAACGTTTTTCTACAGAAAAAATTCTTTAGTCCCGAAGCGAAGACATTCCTTACTTCCGCGTACTTATGTAAAAGCTGCTCTAATACATCTATAACAGTTCTAAAAATCCGTTCCAACTACTTTGACAGTTATGTAAACATTTGGGTGCTTTGTCATTGTATTCAGCGGTCTATCTCAGCATTTGAGTACAAATATATTCATCACAAAAAATCCACACTACGTCACGTCAACTTCAAGTATGTTTTTAGAAAATTCTGATGCGATGAAATATCTTCTATCGAAGTCCGCCAGCCCGATAACAAAAATCCCGGAATAGTTGAAATTCCACGAAAACCGATGACGCTTGTTATCAGCACATCAAGGGCCTTTCTACTGGCCAATTTCATAAAGTTTGGTGATGGTCGTTTACAATGTTCTACATTGTGGAAGCTTCAGTTTGTAAAAAAGTCTTGTTGAAAGTGCAATATCACCTGCCAATTATAAGCATAATAGAAGTACCGTACATCCGTTATCCTCATATATAATAGATTTTCTTAGAATTATTAAAAATATAAGGATGGTGACATACAAATCAAATCGGGTTTTGTGGCCAGAAACCGCCATTTCTTGTCTGTTAGGCCTCTAGACAAGAATTCCCAACTTCTTGTCTGGAATTTTTGACCTTCAGACAGGAATCGAAGATTCTTGTCTGAGGTCAGACAAGAATTACGTAAAAATTGTCTATAATTTAGCAATTTCAGTTCCCAGACAAGAACTTCAGTTTTCTTGTCTGAGGAACAGACAAAAAAATTGTCTGAACCCCCAAAAATCAAAAAAAAAAAAAATTGAAACCCCCAAAAACCAAAGAAAAAATACGAGTATCCGGCTTTTAATCAGAAGAATCCATCATTTCCTAGTTTCGGATTGTGATGAGGGTAGTTGACATTGAATCCAGCTCGATTTCTTCATGTTCACTTCAGTTGTTGGGAAGTTGAGTCCGTCATGGTCCGTAACTACAGCGTCGAACCTGTTCCTCGTGCGTTGAACGTCCTAGACTCGATTAGGAATGCAAAATGTTCTTCTGCTGTGTTTGCCCAAAGTGGAAGTAAAGGTTGATGGAAACCTCGCAAGTGATGGTTCCATCGAAATTTTAGACCTCAAACGAATGACCGAGCTCTGATTGCGCAAAATTCCGACCCGGGTTGACCTGTAACAGATCCATTTCTATGCAGAAGTTCAGATGTTGGGAAATTTTTTCGATCTTTTTGTTACCTTGTAAGTTATTTATTGTGTTATTCATGTGTTTAGAAACCGAATTGTTTGGAAAGAAGGAAAAAGAAGCCTTTGGACATTCCGATGGATCCACGGGTTTTCGAATTGTTCAATTGTCGGCGTTCACCTCTTCAAGCGAGATTCAAAGCGTCGGAGTTCTGTAACGGTGTAGCCTCTTGTCAATCTCTAGTCAACAGTGTGTTCGCCTTCCCCGGCACGGCCATCAACAGGTTCAGGAAGCTAAAATTCGAAAAGAAACCTAAGAAGAGGAAAGAGATGCTGATGAAACGAATTCTTCTGCAAGCATCACTCGGGATTTCTCCAATCTGCATTCTCTTGTAAAACATAAATCTGTACATTTTGTATGTGGAATTACATTTATAGTAGTAGTGAACAAACTACACTCCGTTACGAAAGTATACATTTTGCACATATAGCTCACAATGAGAAAATAAAACAGCTTACTGAAAGTTTTCAAGTATTTTCTCATCATATCATCTACAACAAGCAGCTACCGTAACACTTTAGGCTCTAAAATACCAAGACGAATGGACGCAAATCATAAAATTTGATACGCGAATTCAGACTCAGCATGTCAGAAAACATATCTCTTTAATTAGACGCCCATACAGAGCAGGCCCCAGTCCTGTAGAGTCCGTTCTTCAAAAACCTTCGAAAAACAGGCAAAAATACACTAGGTTTTGCAAATGCATTTTTGAACCGAGTGTCTGCAACAGATACCACACTTCTGAAACTAGTGGAGTATAAATATAGGTTTACGGATATGCTGAGTTCGATTTTCCGGACAAAATTTTGCAATCGATACTAATTTTTTGTGTTTCTAGGGTCTGTGAAGGTTACTGTAAAAAGTATACGGTAATTTATCTCTTATGTAGATGGCTGTACATGATATTGTATTGATTTGTTTTACGTATTACCTTCGATAAGAGTTATCTAGGTTGTTTTTTTAGCGAAACAAAAACATTCATGTAGGATTTTTTTGAAATTAAGACAAACCTCATGTACAAGGTCAGAGATGGCTCGCAAAAGCACTACGTGGGTAAAGTGCAATTGAAATGAATGTAATACACTTCCTAATACCATAGGGTACACGATGGAAAGAAATCGGGGCAAGTTAATTCAAAATCCGAGCCAGATTGGCCAAAAAACCGTCACGGGTAGGTATACTTTTGAAACGGCCAAAAATATTAAAATGGTTGCCAAACCGATCAAAATTTTTTCCACGGGCTGATTCCATGTGGTAATAGGTTTTAAGACATGCTCTTTCGAATGGCATTAGCAGTTTTTTGATATCTCTTACCAAACTTTAGATATTGCAATTTTCAATGGGGTAGGTATACTTTCGTAACGGAGTGTATAATATTTACTACTTTTTAACAGGGATTCCAGACAAATTTTTTGTCTAGGCCAAACTTTTTTTCTGTCAGATAGGCTCTTTGTCTGGACAGACAGCAAGTTTGTCTGGACAGACAGCGAGTTTGTCTGCACAGACAGCGAGTTTGTCCGAAACCAGACCGAAGTTTGGATATTTTGTCTGACTTGTGGACAATTTTTTTGTCTAAACTTCCAGATAGGAATTGAGAGTCGTTGCCCTGTTTTCAGACAGGAATTGCGCATTTCTTGTCTAGAGGCCTAACAGACAAGAAATGGCGGTTTCTGGCCACGAAACTCGATTTGATTTGTATGTCACCATCCTTATATCTTGTTTTGCAAGCACCGTTGATTTCTCGGACTACAATTACGAGAAATGTAGTCAAACTTTGACACTGTAACTATCACCTGCCTTTGCAAATGTACCTGCAACACAATGACCCTCTTGTTTGAGTTCAGCAGTAGGCGTCAAGAAGTCTTAAAATAATGATCTCTCATCGCATTGAAAACATTTTGAGCAACATTAAAGCCGTGGGTATGTCAGAAACATACAATTGAAACTTGTAGAGTCCAACCTGAAGATGCTGGGCTTTGGGAGTCCAGGTTTCTAATTTCGAAAGGTTCCAAATTTCAATTTTTGATTTAAATATTTTCAGCGATGCTGCAGCCAACGTTTAATCTCCCTTGCAGCGTTGACTCGTTGGATTGGTTTTATGCCGTATCGAATGATATAATCGGAGCCATCGCTATTTTTTTGAGTTCTGTGGTGGTCTATCTGAGCCGGCAGACTCATGAAATGAAAGTTTATGCCAAATTGATTATTTTAACATCCTGCTTCACCATCTTGTTGAGCCTTACCAGGATCTTTATTGCGCAGGTAAGTCAATTGCACGAGAAGAAGCATCTCGAAAGCAATCATTATGATATAAATCGTAATGTTTCCTTGGGCATCTTGCCCAGAAAGGTGGACTTTTCTGGACTGTTTCTTCCGCAGAACTCCTTTCGAACTGCTGGAAACAGGTCAGGCAGTTCTAATGCTCGCCATAAAAACATAGGCAATTTTTTCGCCGGCGTTGCGCGTGAAATTTGGGGTATCAGCGCGAAGAAGAGCTTGTCGCATGGGTAAAAACGCAAAGTTGCGCCAACATTCACAAAAAATATTAAACGCACAGTGAAAATTATCTGAACTTCAAGGCGCGTACAAACTCTTGGCAAAATCCTTTTTTTTCTCTTTTTGAAGTTCCTTTTTGGAAAGCGCAGAAGTTCATTTCCACAAAATTTTGCAAATACAAATTCAAGCCCTTTCTCCGGCCGTTTCTACTCATTGCTTCTCGGGAGCACAGATCATTGAATTCGATCCTTTTTTTGTTGCTATTTCACAGCGTTGCGCCACAATTAACGTATTTTTTCAAAGCCGCAATAGGCAATCACAAGCTGAATTTTTCCATTTGAGATTACTATCCGTTTCTTGCTTTCCAATTACACTTTAATTTATCTTAAGCGCCCAATCTCCACAAGTGATTACAACTACTATTTTACTACCTCGTTTGTCCTTTACCATGCCTCTGCCGGATGGCAACATGTTGGGATTGTCATCAATCACCTTGTGGTCTACATCCATGTCGGGATCCCCGTTATTCAAATCTATTATCGATATAAAGTCCTCAAAGCCTCAGATGTGACTGGACGCCAACTATTCTTTGTGTTTTTCGTTGTGGTGCTTTACAGTTTTATCAATGCTATCACTTTTTTATCGATTTTCCACAAAAATCCGGTAATCTTTACTGAAAAAGTGTTTGGAGGGGCTGAAGGTTGCAACCAGAAGACGATTCCGACCTTCACCGTGCTTGACAAGGTTTGTAGATCAGCTCAGAAAAGGTATTTCTTGTTTAAGAGAACTCTCGCCAGCCAGATACACAATGTCTTTGGACATACAGGATTGTCTATTAGTTACATGTTGGTGGTTTATTACACATATCGGGCGTGGAGGGTGTTCAAGGACAATGCGGGGAAAATTACGAGGAAAAAAGAGCACATCAATCGAGTTGTGACAATCGTATTTTTTTTACAGGTAAGCAGCGTGATGCACGAATAATAGAAAAAAAGTTTTCATGACTTTTTAAGACTTGTGGTATGATCTAAATACATTGTAATCTAAAAGTTTCAGGTCATCCCTCCATTCCTCTTCACCGTCCTTCCTATCATAATTTTTGCAAGTCATATTTTACCTTCGTCTTTGATGGGGTATATCAGCGTTGTTCTTGGCGTTGGGCCTTCGTTAACCCCGTTGTTTGATTCGCTCACAATTCTGTTTATTATCCCATCGTATCGAAGAAGATTCTTGAAAGTGATGAGGCTGAGTAGTCCGACCTTAGTCTCTACATCATGGTCCAAAAATTCAGTCGGAGCTGTGCAGCCAGTGAGGAGCTTGTAGATGTGTAATACATATGCAGTTTGTGATTCTTGTGATGCAAATAAATTGTATCCGTACGAGTCAAAAGTCTGCTTTGTACGTGTATTTTGTAATACATAATATGTAGTATTCAAATAGTATTTATAATGCATACTGTACAAAACAAAGAAGCGTTTGAGTGATGGAGAAATTGACTCATTTCATTATAAATACAATTTACGGTACTTTCAAAACAAGGTCTTTTATTAGTCTACGAGGAAATGATCTAAACTTCCTCCTTCAAGAAAATGACAAGGACAGGGAGATAGAGCAGGTCAACTTTAGCAGAAATAGCATGTTCGAATTGAGCACTTCTCTTAAGTAATGGCCCCAAATCATATACCTACAATGCGCAGGCTCTTATTTGTTGTCATAACGCTCACCTACAAGTGTCGAGCCTTTTTTTCTGTGAGGAGGTACACGTATACATCACACCTTAAGTCTTATAATAACGACCGTCCTAAAAAAGGCAGTCCTACAAGCCATATGTAAATAGTATATAGGAAGCAGGCCTATATTTTTAAAAGCTATGAAGCTCAAGAGATGTTGTCATGAGGATGTTCTAAATAGTTGTCATTAAAAAGTTGACGTGTTGAACTTGACGTTTATCAACATGAACCACAACAACCAGACAACAAATTGGTCATGTTAACCTTGACGAAGGTACACAACTGTGCATGGGCTACAATTAGAAAGAACATATATATATACTATTCGGAAGAAAAACAGGGCTTACTTCCCATCGTATTTGTATGTTAAAATATCCTGTGTATCCCTTTTGTGCCGCTTCAACGCACATTGTATTCCAAATTTAGTGAAAGAAGATGTTAAAAGGCATATTGCAAGACAATTAACTACACTCTGAGACCAACCATAACAATTGTATTCCTTTATTCGTGTACTCTGCGATGCTAGTGAGTATACCGTGTTATAATGACTTGTTGGATCCAAATTTTTTATTTATTTATATTGTTGGAGGATTATCGGTGTTATTTAATTCGGCAGTCATATTTCTTAGTCTCCGACAATCAGCTGAGCTCAGGATGTATTCCAAATTGATTATTTTGAGCTCCATGTGCAACATTGGAATAAGCGTCTCGAGGATTTTGGTTGGATTTGTAAGTCCTGCTGAGCTGATATTTACTAGTATTTGTTCTTAAACCATGACATACTGATTTGCCTCAAAACTTGAGTAGTTCATGGTATTTATATAAGATTACATTACGATATATGGCATATTGATGGGGAACCTTTGAAAGAAAGGGAAAAGTAAAATGAAGGGAGAAATCCTACGGAAAAGAAAAAGACGCCTGATCGTATCTTTCACACAATTTGAGCGGGCGACACTGATTCACAAGTGAGAAGGCTAATTTGCGTTTCTCGTCATGTCTAGACTTCGCAAGTTTTTAGAGCAATGATTTATGAAAACGAGCCGAAAAACACCATAGGTCACACAAAGGAGCGCTGGGAGTATCGCAAAATCGCGATAGGTCCATTATCGTTGTTTTTTCGGCAATTATGTTACCGTTATACATATCGCAATAAAGACGGGATAAAATTAGCTTATGCGAAGAGTGATTTTTTGCACAAAGTTTGCGATAAACTCTTGACTTTTAACAAAACTCCAAGCTCTGACACAGAGTACAATCTTATAGTGCGTATCATAAGATTAAAGCGTCACTGTAAGAATTGTATTTTACAGAATAACCTTTCAGAAAGCAACGTTCATTCACGACCATCTCGTTTACTTCACTTTGTCACCCATCTTTTACAGCGCCTCCAACCATGTGCAGGAGATAGCAATAGTGCTCTCCTTTGTTTTCTCATTTACTCAGTCGATGATCCCCGCAATTCAGTTTTTCTACCGCTACCGGATAATGAAAGAGTCATTTGTCTCTCAACGCACACTATGGTTTGCATTCGGAGTTCTTTTTTCTTACAATTTCATTGATGCAATTACTTTTATCATCATCTTCGAAGACAACCCACAGCGATTTGAGAAAATGGTTTTTAGCAACATAGATGCTGGCTGTGGGGAAATTGGCCGACCGACGTTTACTGTAATTGTGTCGGTGAGTGGTTGAACAAATCTTTGGGAAGCCAATGACATGAAAATGTTGAACATTTGTAGGCAAAACCATTGAGTTTCTGGCATAATGCGATGAGCAATCTTGGAATGCTTGGCAGTTTTGTTGGGGTCCTCTATTACGGTCTCAAAACATGGATTTTATACAATCAAAGTGCAGCGAATATAATGCACAGACGACGAAGACTCAATCGACAGCTCACTTATATGTTGATTTTACAGGTAAAACAAGCTCTTGTCTTGTTTAAAAATATAAATTTTAAATATTTTAGACAGCACCTCCAATGTTATTCACTGTTGTGCCAGTGTTGATGTTCAATTCTCATCTTTTTTCGAATCAAATCCTGGAATACACAACCTTGGCCTTAGCTCTGGGACCCACTTTTACCCCTCTATTTGACGCGTTTACTGTGATTTTTATTCTGCCGTCCTTTCGACGAAGGTTCTTCGGATTGCTCAGGTGTAAAGTGCCTACATTATCTACAATTTCCGTCGTCTCAACGTCTGCGAAACAGGGCAAACCTGGAAGATGAACTATTGGAAATTGAGCATTACAAAATAAAGATTAATTAATTTATTTTATTTTGTGCAAGGATACTAACTTCACCTCATTTCACTTGGTAAAAAAAGACATATCACTTCAAGCCCGTTACATTCGACCTGCTCAATACATACCCAGATCTTTGACCTTAAACATCACCCGAGTACATATGTGCATGTCTAATAAACAGTCTCTTTCCTCGTTGTGTTAAAATTTCATGGCTTCCTTATGTTGCTATGGTAAATTGAAAGGAGGCGTTTGCTGGTTTCCGTAATTTCAGAAACCGAATTCCATTTTTTGTTCATTATATGAAAAGCATTTAATTAAAGGCCAAGGTTACTCATGTTTTCTTTCATATCAAGCCAAGTCAGCCCTCGGGGGTTGAGTCAACAACTTTTGCAGCGATTTTCTTATTGTTCAAGCGGATTATCGCGGATCGGCGGGAGTTGTTATTACTTGTACTCACAATCTTTATATTTTTTCTGCGTTTCGTGGAGGAAAGGAATCAAGAAATTTTTGCTACCGATTGCAGTAGTATATTATAGTAATATGTCCGTTACATTTTCTTACTTTTTCCTAAAATGGCCAATCCTTTTAAGGGGTTTCAAATGGGAGATTCCGACGACACTTTCAAGGGCTTCCTAATCCTCAGTTTGCGTAATCCATTGCAACACAACAAACGGAAAATATGATGGCTGTAATGGGCACGTTTTATGCAAAATTTTAAAAACGGAAATTTTGCAATCGGGAATTTGGAAACAAATCAAAATCCTGGTTTACAAAGTTTGCTAAGTTGGCCGCTTAAGTCTGTTTACTTTGTTGTGTGGGGATCAAAAAGGTGATAAATTTTTGGAATAACTACGTTTTTAATGCGTAGCCAGGGTTTTATAATAACTTGTAGAGCCTTGATGACAAAAAACGCTTTTGTGAAATTTTTGGAGTTTATGTTTTCTGTAGATTCTGATATCTTAACAGACAAATTTTCGGCCACTACAGACCTCTAAATTTCAGTTGTACTTTTAAATCGCCATCTGAAACTCTCCGTTTTTTATAAGTCATTGTGGTGATCTCTATCCATGGCCACTGGATAAATATTTTGATTTACAGAAAAGGTGTGCGGCTCCAATGCAAATAAAAGCTTTATTTGGCCTATAAAATCCCGGGCTAACGCGTTATTTTGGATATTTGTTTGACGATCCTCGAAAAAACAATATTTTTGCACTTTTGTGAAATTTTGATCACATTTTTTATTGTTTGCTTGACGTCTATTTTTCCTTGATTACTGACACTAGCCGTGATTCACATAAGACGTTTATCACAAAGCAAATCATTTTTCCAAATATCTCGTTACATGATTCAAAATCGAAAGCGAAAATTGCTTCTAAAATACCAAGACTTCGTATGACATACGCTCGTTTTCTCATCCTGGGCCCGCTTTTTCGAGTTATTAATAAATATATAATATGTTTCCTTCAAGACGTAAGATTTTTAGTTTTTTGTTCCGACATCTGCGAAGATTCAAATCTTGGCGGTTAAATTTCCGCTTACGGAAAACGGAACCTCCTTAATGATCCCGTTGCATGATTATTTAGGCGAATAAAGGCATTCAAATTACACCTTATGTGACATATTGAGTGCGACTTTTTAGTTTTGATTCTACGCTTTCCAAAAACTACTGTAAAATGGCTCTTCTTGACCAACTTGTTGTTTATTCAAATGATGCCCTAATCTGCACTTTTTGATGACTTGAATCCACGTAATCCCTACAATTTTTAGCTCTCGTTTTAAAGTTCTACGACCTGTTTGGCGATTACACGGTGAACATAACTGTTAATTCCACAATTTACGACCTAAAAATTTCGAAAATTCCGATAAATAGCCGGCCAAAACTTTGTCATAATGATTAGAATTTTTTTATTGAATTTTCTGTTGGTTTTTTAGAACCCCAAAAATGCCAAGCTAAAAAAACCTCATCAAATATAAATTCTAATAGAAATTCAAGGTGTTTTGATGGCTTGTCGCAAAGCAGAATGTCACAAAATAATGACACTTTCGACAAACTTTCCAATGAATTATTCAGATCGCCCGCTTTTTTGGACGTTGTCGCTTATTGGCCCCACTTTCAAAAAAAATTTTTCCGGTCTTTGTTTTACTGTTCCATTAGATTAGACTAAAGTTTATACTAGTCGCGCCATAAAGTCCTGACACATTTTGTCGCGGGTGTCGCGCGAGAAATTTGGCGAGCTCGCACGAAAGTGCATGTCGCTAGTGCAAAAACGGGGAGTTTCCGCGACGGGTCCGAAAGAAAAACAAAATGCACTGTGCAAATGTGTCAGGACTTTATGTCGCGACTAGTATTCTCATATACCCAATGCAGCTATGCTAATTATAATTTGGCCTATGACAGCATGTTTTGGTTATAATTTGGAGACACTGGCAGAGTTCCTAATTGAAATTTTCCTGCGATTAAATATGTTGGGAAAAAGGGCCCAAGGGCGTTTCCTGATAAGGAAAACAAACTTATGGGGATTAATTTTCAGAATTCGGCTTATTGTGTCAAGCTGCGACGCTCCGATTTGAAACGCTTTCAGGCTATATCTTCGTCAGTTCCATGCGGAAGAAAAAATGATTTTTGTGGAAACATTAACCTCTACGGTAAAAAAAAGTGAAACTTTTCAGGCTTGCGTCTCGGGCAAGGCCAAAATTTTTTACCGTATTCTTCAAGCGGGCACGCAAAATAATGTAGGCCGGCCTGGCCAAACCACGTTATCTGACAACTTGTTAAATTTTCTTTGTAAAAGACTGGTTTTTTAATCGTAAAGAAGTGGAAAGTCCAAAATTTTGCTACAAAACAGATGAAAAATCCACATGTATTCAAGTCGGCTATAATTCACCTCCGGCTTCATTTTTTAAAACTTCCTAAAACAAAGGATGAACTGCCGTCTCAGACAAATCTACTCCAATTTCTCTCCGATCTTATGAAAATCAACGCGATTTATCTCCGGAATTGCCGTAATTTTTCCGGCAGTAGTTAGAATTTCTTGTTACTTGTTGAACAAGGAGGCAATCTTAGCCCACTCTCTGCTCGAATATCTAAATATCCAAATCCAAAGTTTGCTTCCAAAACGAAGAATCTTGAACTCGTTTGATCACGTATCCATGACCTCTCTAAATCTTAACCTCCCCCTCTATAAGCCCATTTGGAGGAATAGTTCCTTCTAATGCAAATATTAGGCGTGTCTCGATTCGTCTTATCACTTCCCGTACTTTTCTTTTCCTCCACTTTTAAGGCTATCAAATTCATTGAGCAATCCCAACGCTCAGTCCTTCATTTTTTATATAATTATTATGTTATTCTGTCGGGAAAATAATGAGAACAATGTTGCTACACCTATCGCGTCGCTGAAGTGCAAAGAAATTTGATTTTCTCGCGACACAGTTCATTTTCTCGGCGGCGATGGATGCGATATTGTGCTCATTATTTTCCCGACATAATTATAAAATATTTACAGGATCAGAATGGAAATAAAACCGGGTAAATGAAGTTGGTTCTACGCAAGTTCGATACAATTACGGTCGAAATAATTTATTCTAACCCAAAACATTCCTCGGTTATTTACAATTTAAAATTTTGATTTTTTGGTCGACCATTTGATCAAATTTCCCAACGCCGGTTTATTGGAATTTTTAATGATTGACCGATAAGGATTTGGCGCTTACATTCAACATGGATGAAGATGTAAGACAAGTCTGTCGTATCTTAACTTTATTCTCTTTATTGTAGTTAATACCAGGCCAAGGAAAGGCAACTTCCGCACCCAATACAACATGGCCTAAGCTTCTCGGGGGCCTCTTTTTATTCTCTCTGGTTATTGTGTTCGTTTACTGGTATGAAGCGGGTGTGGGATTTACGAGTAGTACGTACTATCTTCTTTACACAACCCAAATTTTGGAGAACTCGATGACTCCTGTTCCAGATGTACCAGTAAGTTTTGTGAACTGATTTTTTCGCTAGGACTATTCTATCGGGATGATTTTCAAAATTTTTTGCGAAGTTTCATCAAATTTTTTGCTCACAACTCTGCAATCTGCCAATGTGCTTAATCAATTCCTTACGACCCTAATTTATAATAATTTCCAGCCCAGCCACAAAGTAATCCTAATGTGGACCACTTTCTTCGGCTCTCCCAGTTATTTCTGGGAGCCCGGAAGTAATTGCAACTACAGCTGCATCTACACTTACGATCGTCGAATGCTCAGTAACGCCTCTCTCCTCATTTTCCACATCCGAAATACGAATTCAAGAGATTTGCCGCAATCAAATGCACCCAAAGTCTTCTTTTCTTTGGAATCCCCGTATCACACCTATTTCCAGAAGGGGAAACTAAAATTGGACTATTTTAATTACACCATGACCTACGAAGAGGACAGTGATATGCCTCAGCCGTACGAGTATGATGTCAATAAGACTTATAATGGGACAGCAAGGACTATTGAGGAGGTAAGGAAGGGGAAGAACAAAATGCGGGCCTCGAGACAAAGCTAGAAGCAATTTTTGTAGCAGGAGAAGTCATATATATAGAAGGGCATCCAGATATAAATTTTGCGTATGGATTATAATTTCAAAAAATGATGACTTTTTTGACCACTTAAAATTCCCTTTTCCAGATCCGAGAGATCATCAGCAAAAAGAGCAAATTAGCCCTGATAGCTCATTCCAATTGTGCTACGAAGTCCAAACGAGGAGACCTTCTAAAAGCCCTCCAGAAAAGGATTAACATCACCCAGGTTGGGCGATGTGTCTCTCGTTCGTGTAATTCGCAATGTTTGGACAAACTTATTGGTAAGATTACCTTATTTACAGAGTGCTATTAGAAGCCTTAATTGTCCAAATTAATATAAATTTTGCTTCAGAGTCCCACTACTTTTACTTCGCCTTCGAAAACTCGATTTGCAAGGATTACACGACCGAGAAGTTTTTCCGTTTCACCAAATACATTGTTCCCGTCGTTCTCCGCCGCTCCTTCATGCCAAAAAGAATACCTCAGGATCTTTACATTGCCGTTGATGACTTTAAAAATGTGAACGAATTCGTCGACTACCTCAATTTGGTCGCTAACAATCACACTTTGTATGAACAGTAGGTGTTTTCACAACGTCCATTTTGTATTTTAGGTATTTCAATTGGTCAATTGAGGACAAGCTCCCCAGAATCTATGACTCAAAATTCTATTCAATGTGCCACATGTGTAAAATGGCGCATACCCTGCCTCCGAAACAAATCCCGGATTACCGGAAGGTGTTCGGTGTGGATAAATGTGATGGGAATTTTGTTCGAAGGTTCCTCAACCAAAAGCCGGTCTAGCATTTTTTTATTTGTACATATCAATGAGAATGTCTGTGATAAACGATGTAATAAAATTAATAAATTATTTATCAAATTATTGGAAGGTATTAACAGGGGAAGTACTCCAAGTGCGACGCTCAGATTATGATGAAACTTGGCAAAAAACCGGGATTTTTAGATCGAAAGTCGGCGAAAATTTAGGACTTTTTTCCGAATTTCGGCACGAAAAGTTTCGTGCTATTTCGACCGTTAAGGATAATGTTTCTACAAAAAAATTAAATTTTTTACGCACGAAACTTCCAAAGTTATGGCCAAAAAGCGTTTTTCTCTCTGACCGCTCTCCACGTTTAGCGTGCTCTCTCCAACAAACAAATCTCATATTGCATTTTTTCACATAATGTTTGACGATAAAGCACCTGAAATATTTTTTTCATAGAAATTTTAGCGAATATATTTGTAGCACACTCGATAATTCATCTGTTTTGAGTACTTACAAGTAAATAAAGCCCATTGTGACCAGAGAGCCAAGAATCGGGAATTGGATTGGTTCCAAACCGCATTTCTAATCCAATTAGGATCGTCTTTTGTCTTATGATGCCCGTCAACATCTTCCTTGTCTTCTTTTCACAAGGAGATTACTGTGGTAGGATATTTTTTCGTTGTTTTTATGGTCTATTTTGGTTTGGAATTCACTGTAAACTTATCGCTGAAGTTATTAATGCAAAGGAAATTTCTGTTCAAAAGCTTTATTTATTGTTAATTTTACTTGTTTTTTCATTTTTAAAAAAGATTTTTTTATCTAATTCTCATCTAAACCCTCAAATTTAGAATTCTTTTCTTTGTTTTGCAACAGCTCCAAAATTAAAGTAAATAAACAGTTGACGAATCAGATGACTGTCTACTTAATTAAAGGCCCAGTAAAAACATAGCATAGACAGAACGTCAGCTGAATTTCTGGGGATTGATTCAAAAGAGCAAATCGAGACTGTAATGGGAAACGGATATGGGATTAAGCGTCAGCCAGATCATCCACTGGCTGACCGAAAGTTCTCGGCGGGGTGATCCGTTTTCAGTCGGAAAAAGGTTCTTTATTACCTTAACCGGTCCTAGTTGTTACTGCGTTGTTTTTAAAGTTTTTTTCCAAAGAGTAATGCAATTATATTTATTGCTGATTATTGTCTTTTTTGTTAAAGAAGACACTGCTTACAGTAAGTTAATTTTTACTTTTAGAATCTTGTTTTTCAGGGATTAAACGGTCCGGTGCCGGATCGGGCTATTCTGCAGAATACTCTGGAATAGAAGGTAGTGCAGCCATTCCAGTGAACTCAATTGAGGAGTATACAAACTCTGGAGAAGAGGCTGTGATAAACGCGGTAGCTCCTTCTCAGAGCCCTTCAAATGTAATCTTTTCAATGATAAACAATCAGCAAGCGGCAGCCGATATCTTTGGACAGCAAGCCGCTGCAGCGTTTCAACAGTTCGATGAGAATAGTGGAGCACAACCAGCCGTGGTTCAGCCTGCCGGAAATGGGTTGGGATCTGGCTCAGGACAAGTGCCAATTACTGGGAGCACTTCAGCCAGTACCGCATTCAATCCATTCGGTGCTCCAATTACAACTACTGCCTCAAATCCATTTGGTTTTCCAATTACAACCACTATTTCGAATCCATTTTTTGTCCCAACTACAACCACAGCGAATAATGGGGCTTTTGTTCCAACGACCACTACGGTATACAACGGGGTCTTTGCTCCCACAACAACTACTGCAAATTACGGCTTTTTTGCTCCTACTACGACGACGGCAGGTCCTGCCTTCTTCCCAACAACCATCACAGCAAACCTTGGATAAATCTGTATTCCCAACAATAAGTTATGCAGCTTTCTCAATGTCTGAAGCAGTGTATTATAAGCTAAAGAAACACATATTTATTGCATTATTATTGGGCTCTTTATAATGACAGAAAGGCTTTCAAAGCAACGTCTTTGATTATTCTTATGGAGTTGACAAATATTCCACATCGTCAAAGAATGGCGTAATGCCTGCGTCGGCATTTTCTTTATCATAATAGTGCCCATCGGAAGCTTCTTCATTTTCTTGGTAATCCTTTCCTTTTACGGGATTTTCGGCACCGCTTATTTCAATCGGAGAAAAATTTAAGTTAGCATCCTCAATATAAGTTCCCTTGCCATCATAATCATCGGCAAACAATGGCGTCGCATGCCCAAAATCATTTCGCAAGGCTACCCTAGCACCTTTAGTAGTGGCCTTGAAAGTGGCATCATCTGTGCCTTTGACAATCAAGCCCGATAGAGGCGTTGGACTTGAGCCATCTGGGCCTTTTACAATCCGGTGTAGTGGATTCTCTGTCGCTAAAAGAGAGAGAATTTTGGCGGTCGGATTCATTGTTCTATCTGTTGATATAACGTTGACTAAACGACTAGTTATTTCCGTCTCAGTGGCGGAAGTCGATGTAGCCGCCCCGCTTGGCTGATTAAACGTCTCAGCTTCTTCCAAGTCCCCTTCATCTACAGCACTATAAGAATCTCCACCGTAACTGTGAGTTTGATCCTTATTTGAATTGTAATCGTACTCGGAGAAAACGGTTGAAGCGACATCAGACTTCGATTGTTCCGTAGCAGAAGCGTACTTGTAGACTGGCTCATCTGGTACCGGAAGATCTACCACTGACTGGCGCTTCTTGCGGATAGCTGAACTCAAGCGTACAAGAACGGAATCGACTTACTGTGTGCCGAAGTGTTTGATAGAAAAAGTAAAACAACAACAACAATGGTTCTATCGATTTTCATACCTATTCGTCCAGGAATCCATAAACAACTGAATGTTTTTCCAACTGTGAATTTATACAGAAACAGGAGCTTATTGGTTAGAAGAATTAGTGTAATCCAAGAACATCGTTTCAAAATAACGCTCATGGTTTGAGTAGTTCTGACTCTCTTTCAGACGGCTAAAAACATGCTCCCGGATCAAAGACACGTGACTTAAAGTACACGGAATGACCAAAGAATTTGAGGTATCCCGGCGTTATGGGCTTTGTATTTCCCATTGTTGTGATAATTTGGTTAAAGTTTAGTCTTCGTTTTATCAATAGCATCAACGAATGTCCTAAACCAACTATTGAGAACATTCGTCATAAATGAAATAAAATTTCCACATTTAATTTCACTAGTTTATTACGCAATTATAAGTGTAATATTAAAACTTTTAAAAAAGACTGTTAAGTTGTATTCTATAGAATCCAGTTAACATTACGCGAGGTTCTCATAGAAACTATAGTCGGGTGGGGTTTCATAAACGTGGTTCTCTATGTAGAAGCTTTAGAAGTAGCGCCGGTGGCGCCTGGAGGAGCAGAGGTTGCAGCGGCCGGAGGAGCAGATGATACGGCGGTGGCAGAGGCTGGAGAAGCAGAGCTTGGAGCGGCAGAGCCTGGAAGAGCCGAGCTTGGAGCAGCAGAGCCTGGAGGGGCAGAGGTTGCAGCAGCGGCGGCTGGAGAAGCAGAAGTCGCAGCGGCGGTCCCTGGTGGTGCAGAGGTTGGAGCAGCAGAGCCTGGAGGAGCAGAGCTTGGAGCGGCAGAGCCTGGATGAGCAGATGTTGCAGCCGCAGCGCTTGGGGAAGCAGAACTTCCAGCAGCGGTTTGAGGAGCCGAGGTTGCTGCGGCCGGGGGAGCAGAAGTTGCTGCGGCGGCGGCTGGAGAAGCAGAGCTTGGAGCGGCAGAACCTGGATGAGCGGAGGTTGCTGCAGCGGCGCTTGGAGGAGCAGAAGTAACTGCCGCAGCGCTGGGAAGAGCAGAGGTTACAGCACTAGCAACTGACAGAGCCGGAGGGGCTGAAGTTGCAACAGATAGAGCAGAAGTTGGAGCCAAACTCGTCCCAACAGCGTTTGACGAGGCGGCTGTTGTTGGAGCAGCAGGAATTCCTACTGACGAAGCTACAACGGCTGATTGTCGTATAAAGCGAAGGTCTTAAGAATTTGCAAGGATTAATTTAAGCTCTAGTAAACTTACTGAAGCACTCAATGATTGGAAGAACCGTAACGACAAAAGCAGCGACCAGAACAACTTGCGGCCCCATGACTACACTACTACAGGTTGCAATGAATTTTCACAAGCCTTATTATTTTTATAACGGCCTCTGAAATGATTGGTTGTAATATCCGGAAAGAGCATTTGTTGTTCTGTTACCGAAAAATAATTAAAAAGTTTTAAAACGGATCATCTTCAGTAAAACTGTCAACAAATCTGTCAGTGGGTCTATGACCTTTGTCATGCAAAACTTCTGGTAAAATAGTCATGGACAGATGAAATATTCCGACAACAAATTGTTAGCGCAGTCTGACGCATGTTGTTACAATGCGATAGCTTTTGTAGCACTCTTTTCGGTGTGTTTTTTTTTTCTTTCATTGTGTCCAACCAGGATAAGGGGAAAATTGGCCTTGACTTGGCCTGCTGGTTATGGAGTTGGTCCACATGATGGTTCACTCGAATAGTCACCCGCTGGGGGAAGCAGGGCTCAGAAAGTCATTCCTTTTCCTACTGCCGCAGCACGCGTAATCCGCATGCGGTTTGACAAAGGACCGCCTGAGCCCATCGAAAATGCCGCAAAGATCCTGCAAATCGGCAGATTTTGACGTTGGTAATTTTTAAATTACTAACGTCAAGACCTTCTTAAAAGAACTTGGCATACACGTAGTAATCTGACTTCAAGTTTTTACATGAATACACATATATTGTAATTTAGAGTGCCTAATCCCAAACCTGTGTGCTAGCCGACAGATCATAAGCATGGGAACTGTTGAGCACCTAACGTTTTTATCATCATACATATACATCCTTGCAGAAAGGTTAATCTTGTGTTGCAGAAAGGTTATTTATTGGTTTGAAATTTCATTAAATAAAATTTCGCGGGTTTGAACTTTCTGCAAACATCCAGTTGTTTGATCCTGCAATTTAGAGCGATTGTTAGCAGATAAACATTGATTATTGCTGTTTTATGTACTGCAAGAGCCTTAACAACAACCCATAAAACTTGTATAAATACCGGCGCCAACATTGAGATCCACCACATCCATTGGTGTAAGAGCAATAGAAGTATTTATAACCATGAGACCTGTCTCTGGACTTGTTCTCATCTCCTTAATTGTTACAGCATACAACGCTGAAGCATTCAGTAAGTGTGTTCATTAATTCATACGTTCTTTAGGAATCTACAAGCGTCAGGACGGTATTGAGAGCCAATTCCGAATTTTAAGCCAACCAGAGGAAGAAGGCCTGACCAAGCAAAAGATAGCCGAAACAACCGTCACCTCCATCCCTGATGATCAGCCAGAGACCGATTTCAGCCAAGGCTTAACCAAGCAGACCCGAAGAGAGCCAGTTGCTGACTCTTCTAGCAAGACCCCCAAATTGGACTTGCCTCTTCCCTATCCCCTCGGCTACGGGACAAGGCCTCATGATGGGGAACATATCACTCCTGGCCAGCAACAACTTCCAATGTATCCCCACGGAATCATGGCCAAATTGCCTTTGGCTTGGCCAATTGGTTACGGGATTGGCCCACATGATGGTCCACTTGAGTTGAGCCCAGAAGAAGAAGCAAAAGTCCGCAAGATGCTACCATATCCAATCGGATCCAAAAATGGAGGCAAACATGGTCCTCTAGCCTTGACCACGGGCGAGGAGAGGGCTGTCCTAAATATCCTTCCTGCACCCGTTGGTTTCGGAGATAACGGAGCTTCTCTTGGACTTTCTTCGGAGCAAATCCACAACATCCGTATGAAGTTCGATGAGGCTATCAACGAATCAACGAAGCTGTTGCAAAACAAAAGCGATGAAAGAAAATCAGAAGTCAGGTCCCGGCACCCAAATCAATCAAGATGCCGTGGAGAAAAACGTAAATTCCCAGCCATCTCTCCTTGATGTCCTAGCCAAGGTTAATTTTGAAAATCCTGAAGTGGGGAAAACTCCTGGCGGAAACTCAATTAAAACCCAAACCGAAGGTATCCACGTCCTAGATAGCAGGTCTATCCAAAAAGGCCTTGGGTCAGAGGAGTCAAGCAGTGAGGAAGAACTTCTGCCTAAATCTAAAGAAACTGATCTCAACAGTGCCTCTGATATTACTGAGTCGAAGTCTAAAGACCAACCAAACAAAGTCAAGCAGACTGATGGTTCATCTGCTACCACTTCCCAATTGAACTTGCCTCTCCCATACCCCCTTGGATACGGAACTGGCCCACACGATGGAAAAGGAGTTGTTGACAATAAGAAACCCCTTCCATTGTCCCCTAGCGGCATCATGGCTAAGTTGCCTCTGGCCTGGCCAATTGGCTATGGAACCGGTCCTCATGATGGTCCACTCGAATTGTCTACAGCGGAAGAGAAAAGACTCAGACAGATCATCCCTTATCCAATTGGAACTTCGAATGGCAGAAAAACGACCGATCCATTGGTCCTCTCGCCTAAAGAAGAACGGGAGATCCTAAACGTGCTCCCCGAGCCTGTTGGAACCGGCGATGATGGCACTGCTTTGGGACTTTCTTCGGACCAAGTCCATCAGATCCGGATGCAATTCGATTCGGCTATCAAGGCGGCTAAGAAGTACTTGAACCAGGAGAATTCTGCTGTTCAGGGTGATTCCGGAAAGTCCTCTAAAGACAGCAACAAGCCAGTGGTCGGACAATACAAAAGCCCTGGCGACAGCTCCTTCTGAAGATTCTGAAAATGATTGGTGTAGTTTCTAGTCGCATTTTTTATATTTTTTGAATATGCATTATGGAATAAAGCAACGCAGGCATCAAGATGTATTTGTATTTACTTGAAGGCTATTGATGAGATTGGGAGTGCCTTAATTATTTTTGGACCTCTTCTCCGAATCCTCAACACGCGCCAATCCCCATCATCGTTTCCTCGGTCCCCAGAGCCGAAATCTCTTTTATTTTTACGACAACCTGAGGGCGGATAGTCAAACAAACTGATGTTATATAAAAGTAAATGCCGCCGTTATTGGATTTTATAGTGCATTGGCTCCGAAACCGTCTGAATTATGGAATTCGAATCCTTCGGATAACAAAGGTCGTTCGGATTTTTTGTTTTGCATATTTTTGTAAAAAACAAACGGCTTCCCTACGTGGATCGAACGTCATTAAAAATTCCTTTCACCTTCCTTATCGCCGATCTTAAGCGGCAGTTAAAATATTCATGGCCATGTGAGTGGGACACGGTTTTATTATTAATGACCCAAAAAATGGGCTGAGATATTACCTGTTTCATGAAGAATTCCGCCTTGGTTTCTTTACCTGGGACTATGGAGAATAGCCGGTAAAAGGCGTGGGGAATTAATCAGTGAGGCGGCAGCTTGGGTACTTTGTTTGGCTGGACTCTGTGTGAATGCGGAAACAACTGGAATTATCAGGGTTTGAAGCACGTATGCTGAAAGTTGTAGAACCCAAAGAACGTACATTATAAAGTTCTGGAGGAATTTTTAAATCGTCAATATGCTGCGGATAAAAGTTCATGTTTTCGCACTGTGCGGGTGGAGGCATTCGGCGTTGCGACGAGGTGTCGCGCGATAAAAATTCGCCGGAGTAAAATGAGTACTGTGTTTCGGTTTTCAAAACAATTTATTTTGACTGTGCGAGGTCGCAGTACACCTAGAATTTTCCTTGTCGCCGCGCGAAAAGTTCTTCTGCGTGACTGTTTGCTTGTTGTGGGCACTGCCCTGTACAGACATATCAAGGCTTGTTGACCCGCCTATTATCAATAACTAGGGTCCAGACGGGGTACATAACCAACTATCCGCGACGCTGGGTATTTTTGGGTGTTTATTGGAATCTTCAATGTACTTTTATTAAATTAAAAGACTGTAAAAAGTGTCTTAATTTGGTTAAAAAAATTAATGAATGTTGACATTTTCTCATACATATTTCTCTTTGTGTTTTTCCGTTTAAAACTTGGTATTGAGGTCAAAAACTAGATGGCCAAAAGTATGTTTCACGTACAAAAAGGCCACTAACTTGAGTTAGCGGCATCACACAAAAAGCGGAGAGAGCAGAGAAAAAGAGGAGTGGTAACTCGAGTGACCTGACCTTTTATCGAATTTGGCCGCACATTTTGGGCCATAACTTTTGACACAGTGGAAAAATTTGCGTCCTTCAAAAACAATATTAATGACGGTGCTACACAGAATACATGGATATAAATTTGTAAATTTTCCTTCTAAATTATGCAAATTGCATGCAAATTTTTTTCTTGGTATCTTAAAGGTAATCTTTTATTAAAACCTTTATATGTTCGTTACGCTCTCAGCATCAAAGGATTTTTTTAAGGGTATAAATTGGTACACTGTATCATAAGTTATGGCCCGCGCTACAGTGGGCGAGGACATTCTCGTAGGCGAAATATCTCCGGTATCGTGCAGTTTTACGGAAGAAGGTAGTTTTTGGATCTAATAACTTCAAAGTTCATCTAGACGGATTTCTAAATTTTTAATCATGACTATTATTATTTTTCAAAGTAACGAAATATCTCCGCTTATTTAATAAATTCCACCTGTAGAAATGGGCGGAGTTTGTAAACGAATTAGGAGTGTGAGTTGTTGGTAAATATGAGGTATATATACGACGTAATCGGTCATTCATTCCTTTCCAAAGATTTTGAATGACGTTTATAAGTGCCCTCTTATTCCTATATCTTTTTATGTGTAATCAATTTTATTGTGATCCTTGAATTGCCATAATTTCCGTGCAATTAAACCCAACGTAAAACTTCCTTATATAGGCAATACTCTTTAATATTTCCGTTTATTTCTTTAGGGTTATTTTTGGTTTGGCCAGAACCATAACCTATCCGAAAACGATGGGTTTCTGCACTCAGTTCTTGTTGGCTCTCCTGATTTTGGCCAAGTTCGACCAGGCCTTTTGTGGAACTTGGCTTTCATTCAGTGAGTTTACCCACGTTTTTACCACTTTGTAAGGATGTTGTGAATCTCCTCTCACTATACTTTCATACATAAAAAAGCTGATATCTAGTAAAATATATTGATGTTGTGCTAACAAAACGGCTGTGCCTTTGGCAACCTGACAAACCAGTTTCCGGCTTTTGGCTTATTGTTTCAAAAATCGAATATTTTATTCAAAAAATGTAAGGTACAAGTAACAACCAACGCCGTTCCAATCTTAACACTGAGCTGGCCAATTTAGCTGATGGCTCGGCCGATCGTTTGGCCCTCTCCAATTCGGTCCCGGTCCAGCCGAACGGAGATCCCGGAAGACCAATCGGAGCTGATCCGTTGGAGGTGTTGTTGAGCAGTTGTAACGAGAATTATGTAAGTAATTTTTGGTATTTTGGGGAATTATAAAATTTGATGACTTTTCTCAATGCTCTAAAAATGATGACAAATTTGTTAGTCCATAACAATGAAAAAATTACTTTCAGATGACCCGCGCTCAACGTTCGGAAGCCCCTAAATCCGATGTCCTCCGGCTCTGCAAGGCTCTCTTAGAGTCGATGCAACAATAACGGCCCAAAATTACATCACAATTGTGATCGCAACGGTCCAGTGAGAATCAAAAAAAATCTTAATTTGGTATAACGTCACACCCCTTCAAGATCGCCTTTTCTTGTCTGATTTTATGAATATTAAACAAACCTGTTACAGTACGCAACACGTCCTTTAAAGTCACAGCAGGCCTGTAATGCCTGATCACCCTCGCCATCTCATCTTGTGTGTCCTCAAACTTCTTTTCTCTCTCAGTCCACTGGTTGATTATCTCTCTTTTTTTGGCTGTATATGTAAGATTATGCAGTATTTTCAATTGTTGTTCAATTTTCTCAACGGCTAAACGTCTGACAAGCGTCTGAATATACAACTTTACTTCACTGATCAAGCTCCTCTCTCAAATTCTGTAGACATATTGTAGAAGGCAAATATAATATGTTTATTTCTTGTTATTTGTACCCAAACCGAGCGCCAAACCACTGTAATTTATTTATTTATTTCCCTTTGATAAAAGTTTCCACCAAAGAAGAGAATTTGTTTCCGAGGGCAAGACATGACTCGGTTTACAACAATGGGTCAAGTGTTTCTCTCCAGGAAAGATTGTCAAAACGAATGGATCCCTCTTTTCTCGCCAAACAACACTGGGACTTTGACAAAAATGCTAGAACAATGTTTTTTGTGCAGATCTTATCGCAAAAGAGAGAAATTAGAAGGATTTTCGAAGATCTATAAAAAATAAATTCTAGAATTTTTTTGTCAGATTGATCCGCAGATTTTATGGTTCCCCCTTCTGTACCCTGCTTTTTTAGCAACTTTCGGTGTAATTGAACTAGTCTGTGCCGAACTGCAGTCTTTCTTCTGACTGTGTAACAGTTGACCCAACGGTCAGAGAAACACTTGCCTCGACGCTTTTTTTTTTGATTTTTCTGGTGGAGAAAAGTTTGGCGTGTTGACTGTTACAATATTTTGGAAGGCCCAGATATTAAAACACGATTTCTGAGTCACTGAATCAGCCGCGGACATAGGAAAAAATCGATTTTGAGTTTTTGATTTTAAAATGACTGTAGGCATCCTATAAACATAATGCTGAAATATTTTTGCCCAATTCCTTCGTTAACCTACTGTAATTTACAATTTAATGATTTTAGAGTAATCTACCATTACAAGAAAACTACTGATTAGAAATGGCTGAAATTGGCAATACTTATGTTTTAGGCCATGCCCGTCATAATAGACATGGAATTTTGACAGTCGGGTTACTGTAACACACCGTAATGTGGGTTCGGCCGCACAAATTCGGCCCTAAAAAAGTTATTTCTCAAATGCCGCAGCTGATTTTTACATATGTTAATCAGCGTAAAATTCTGCCCTATAAACATAAAAAAAAGTGTAAAAAGCCATGATCCGTTTTTCGTGGTATAGTGGATTTTGGCCAAATTTAGTAATCCAAGGGTCGCGAGTTCGATCCCCGTGGAAGCAAAATCCGTAATACTGCCCAGAAGCATAAAAAATCAATTGGGCTGAGTTGTATAGCATGCATGGGAAGTATGGAAACCTTTATAAAAATTGATTTGCAATTTTGAAAGCATTTTTTGAAGATGACATCAGAATTTTTTTTTCGTGGATTACGGTGCAAATTTAGTTTAGGAAAGTTGGTAAAAATTACTGTATAGAGGTTTTCAAGCCTTCTAAATTTAATGGGACACATTTTTCGGGCCTAGGATTACTGTAACATGGAGAAAACGAATTTCGGCCGCTAAAAATCGGCCGTAAACACATCGATTTCAAAAAAATGGCTGTTAATTCTATAATTTTTGGAATCAGCGTACAATTCTACACTATATCAACTCAAAACACAGTCGTGTTGTCAAATACTTTTTTCTCTTTGGTGGATTATTTTCATATTTGAAAATTGTAAATAAAACTGCATTGGCAATGGAATTAGACAAAAATATTTTGAAGCTATATTTTATTGGTGGTCGTACATACTTCTAGCCTAGAAACTCATGATTTTATTTTTCGATTTCCGCGGATGACTTCACTCACCCCAAAATTTGTGATTTTACGGCAAAAAAAATCTGTAAAATTCAAGCGGTCAACTAAGGTACAGTATGTAATGATTCTACAGTCAAATTTCACGCTGATTCCAAAAATCGTAGAATTAATGGCGTTTTTTCGAAAACAAAATTTTTACGGCCGATTTTTAGCGGCCGAAATTCGTTTTCTCCATGTTACAGTAATCCTAGGCCCGAAAAATTTGTCCCATTAAATTTAGAAGGCTTGAAAACCTCTATACAGTAATTTTTACCAACTTTCCTAAACTAAATTTGCACCGTAATCCACGAAAAAAAAAATTCTGATGTCATCTTCAAAAAATGCTTTCAAAATTGCAAATCAATTTTTATAAAGGTTTCCATACTTCCCATGCATGTTATACAACTCAGCCCAATTGATTTTTTATGCTTCTGGGCAGTATTACGGATTTTGCTTCCACGGGGATCGAACTCGCGACCCTTGGATTACTAAATTTGGCCAAAATCCACTATACCACGAAAAACGGATCATGGCTTTTTACACTTTTTTTTAATGTTTATAGGGCAGAATTTTACGCTGATTAACATATGTAAAAATCAGCTGCGGCATTTGAGAAATAACTTTTTTAGGGCCGAATTTGTGCGGCCGAACCCACATTACGGTGTGTTACAGTAACCCGACTGTCAAAATTCCATGTCTATTATGACGGGCATGGCCTAAAACATAAGTATTGCCAATTTCAGCCATTTCTAATCAGTAGTTTTCTTGTAATGGTAGATTACTCTAAAATCATTAAATTGTAAATTACAGTAGGTTAACGAAGGAATTGGGCAAAAATATTTCAGCATTATGTTTATAGGATGCCTACAGTCATTTTAAAATCAAAAACTCAAAATCGATTTTTTCCTATGTCCACGCCTAATTGGCGGCTGATTCAGTGACTCAAAAATCGTGTTTTAATTATAATCATGGATTTTACTGGTTCCAACGCCAGTCGGATCAATAATTTGTTGAAAATGGAGATTGAAAGAAAATGCAAGTAGATTCAGATGGAAGGATCCTAGATTTACCCCCTATTTTTTGCGAATAACACTTTGAATTTTAGTAAACTCGGGTGAGACCTACGACGTCTCCAATCAATTACTGAAAAGTTCAAATCTCACCGACTTCAAGGTGATTGCTGGTGGTAGGGAATTCAATGTAAGTCCTAAGGGTCTATTTCACTTTAAAGTTTTAGGCCTCCAGACTTTTGTTGGCTTCAAAATCGCAAGTTTTTTGCCGAATGTTGGAGTCGAGTATGAGGGAGACGATAGACGGGGAAATGACCCTAGACGATGATCCCTTTGCAGTTGAGGCCATGCTGAATCACATCTCCAACAATTGGAGTGTGGACGATGTTGATATTGCTCGGAAGGTGGTCGAATTGGCTCATCGGTACGAGTTGCGGGATCTGAAGGTAAGGTTATATTATTTTACATTTCTTCTGGCTTTAGGATCATTGTGAAGCAGTACTGGCTGAGAATCTGGAATTGAAAGGGCTCAAGGATCGTCTGGACTTGGCTTATGAATTGGAATTGCCACTTCTGCTCAGGAAATGTTTTCAATTTGGATTTTATCGATTCAACGGCTTTAACGAGGAGATTCCATGTCCGAAAGCCTTGAGATTGCCAAGTTATGACTCTCCGAAAACAGTCCAGATCTCTGTGAAACCTTCTTCCATAATGTTGCGTCGAACTGAGACGCGTTCAAGTAAGATTATATCAAATTATTGGCATTTCCTTTTAGAATTCGCGATAACTAATCGAAACCCAGCTGATGCAACTTTTTGCGAGATTGATGTTGATGCCAGATACTTTAAACTCGACAAATACTGTCTTGTTGTACCTCCTAAAGGATCGGTAACCGTTTCAGCTACTAAAACGTCCGCTCATTTCGATAAAACATCGATTGGAATCACGTATAGGATGGATTACATGGCCAAAGAAGCTGATGGCAAGCTGTCTCTACCTGTGGTAAACTACTAAACAAATTTCTGGCGTTGTTTATTGTACATAATTGATAAATTGAGTAAAAATGTATGGTTAAGATACAAGAAATTTTGTTTTAAATCTGATACGTTTAGTGCAATATAATTGATGAAAAGAAATTTCACAACTAGAAATAATACCTATAAACACAACGTTTAGATCACAAATTTCGTAGAAACACTTATAAAAATGGTCGAATGATTCAGTCGGTCGAGAAATTGAGGCTTCATTCACTTGTAGTAGATGATGAATACCCACCTCAAACCGGTTCTACACGGAATCCCTTCGACATTGGACGGCGTTCAGGGTCGGTTCAACCCTCGTATTCAAATTTACAATCACAATATTCAGCTTTACACTACTATTTACAAAATTACAGTAGCAAATATTTTTACATACCACAACACTGTCAAAATTACTGTTTATATTTGTACAACACGACATGGAATAATTTATAAGGACAAACAATATAGAATAGATCGTCTAAAGACGTTACAAAGTTAGCTACAACTATTTGTGAACAAAAATTGCTCCAAATTCGGGAAAATGAAAGCAAAGTGGTTACAAATGCAACCAAAAGTGTAATAGTCGCAGCCATTACAATTTAAATGTTCGGAATTAAAGCCATTGACTTTGAGGGGAGAGCTATCGACAGAATGGAGAGGATCAATATCGAATATCACAAGATGCACTCGCCAAAACTATAAAAAACTTACAAAATAACTAACCAAACTAGGGGAATAAAACAAAAAAAGGGCTGGAAGCTCAAAACTTGAAAAAAATGGTAAAAAATTCTCTCCAAATAAAAAAATCGATAAAAAATACAGTAAGAACTATAGTAACCACTTCTTATTTGATCACAGGGTCTGGTGGAGGCGGGGAAGGCCTAATTTCTTCGCCTTCTTTCGCTTCCAGTTCTATTTTCTGGTCTTTTGGAGGGCTTCTTCGGAAGAACCTTGCACTCGGTAGATACGAATAAAGTTTCGATCCCAGCGACTGTGGGGCTTCTCCGTCTACCGAGCGTGACCTCGGCTCTTCTGGGATGGACCATTGCTCGGACGTGAACGTGGGAGAGGTGGATGGTTTGGGGGGTTTGCGGAACGAGGCATAGGCCAGGGCTGCTCTCAGCGATCCAAACACCGAATCGTTCGGCTTCTCCGGACTTCTGGCCGTGCTCAGCGTTGTCGAGGCGGTGCTGGCCTCCGGGCTGGAGCAGCGGCTGCACTCCGACCCACAACTTCCTCCGCATTTACACGTCTTCTCTCCCTTATTCACGCCCCAAAATTGTCAATGGGCTTCAGTTGTTGCTGTCGAGACCGTTTTCTCGGGCTCGCTTTGATGGCACGACGAAGACGAGGCCACTTCCAGGATCTCGGGGTACAGTTCGACCACTCGCAACAAGATTCCATCGATGTATTTGCGGAGGTGTTGATTGCAGAGCTCTTGTTCGTGAAGGGCTTTCATCAACTAAAACGACAAAATTTAGGGTAAATAACCAAAAATAGAAGTTAAAAAGTAATTTTTAGATATTAATAGATGTAAAAGACTGTCCTAAAAGCAATTTTAATTCAATTTCCGACTAAAACTCGTAATTTCTCGGCTAAAAACCTAGTTTTTCCGTAGGAAATGGCTTAATTCTAATATATTTTTGTGTTACCAAGGGTAAAAAATTAGTTTTTCAACCCTGATTAGTACTCCCTCTCGCACTCCGGTCTCTGTTATCGCATCTGAAACTCAAGGTCTTTCTTCAACGCAACGTTACAGTGCACCAAACAAACCAAAATCAAGCCAGAAGCGGTCCAACTTCAACATAAAATTTTTGCCCAAAAAATTAATTTTTCCAACAAAAAAAATAAAAAATAAAAACTAATAGCACCATTACCACAAGCACCATGCACACCGGAAATTTAAATAAGCGATAGGGAGGAAAGAAACCCTCAGAAAAAAGAAGCAGTTGTTATTAAAAGTTCCTTGTTGGTTGTACCAAAACATAAAAGTTAGGAAATAAATATTACATTAACAAAGATTGGAGATCACAGTGAGCTTCTTTGGGTAAATTGAGGTGAAATTTTTGGGATAAAAATTTGAAAAATTTTACAAGGAAAGTACTTCTATGGGGTGTGGAGTTACAGGTCGAGTCATACATCAAAAAATTCGCAAAATTTTTCTGATTCAGAATATGTAAAAATTTGCTGCCTAATTTTGGTCTGTAAGGGTGAAAAAACCCTCGGAACTTTTCTCGAAACACCACACAAATGCCTTTTTGACCAAGTTTTTACCAAATCAAAAGCTTGTTTTTGAGTTAAAGTAAACACTGGTATCTTTACAAGCTTTAAAATATCAAATTTAATTTATACTACACCTTAATTAGCAGTTGCAATGTAAAAAATGCGCATTTTCATGGTGTTGCGAGAAAAGTTCTGAGGATTTTTTCGCCCTTACAAACTAAAATTAGGCAGCTAATTTTTACATATTCTGAATCAGAAAAATTTTGCGAATTTTTTGATATATGACTCGACCTGTAACTCCATACCCCATAGAAGTACTTTCCTTGTTAGAAATTTGAAAAATTTTTGAAAAAAAATGCTAAAAACCGGTTCGAAAGTCCGTCAACGGCTTTAAAATTCGCTACAAAAAAACTACAGTAACCCTGTCACTAATAGGCTCGCCAGAACAGCTTCATGACGCCAAAGAAGCCCAGTCCGCGACACATCCAGACCACGAAGCAAAGCATAAAACGAAGAAAAAAACGAAAAAAGACCTCTTGTTTCTCGACCCGAAGTGCTTCGTGAGTTGAATCCGGGCTCGCTCCCAGTCTACCGACCTCATCCGAGTCCATTCCACTCAATTCCGCGGCCAACGACGGTCCGTTTGCCAGCAACATTTGTCCAGATTGCACTGATTGCGTTAAGATTTGGGCTTTTAGTTCTTCATTGGACTCGCGGAGCTCTTTATTTTCGTGTTTTAACGATTCACATCGCATTTCGAGCTCTTGGATCTAAAATAGTGACATCAATAGCAAATTTAATAAAATTTCTCGTCCAAATTGACCTCAAAAATAAATTCAATAGCTTTATAATGACCTCAATTCACTTACCAAGTCCACTGATCCATGTCGTTGCCTCGTTCCGCTGTGCATTTCCCGTAATTCGTCGGTTTGTTGAGACAGCTGATCCAGGTGATCCTGATGAACTTGAAGCTCTTCTTCTGCTTCTTTTCGATATCTAAAAAAACAAGATTTAAAAAAATTAAAATCAATGTATGAAAATCCCTGAAGAATAATATTTCCAAAACAAAACTCCAATTACAAATCAATTTCCTAGAAGAAAGACACTCCTTTCAAAACATCATACCCAAAAATACAACATCTGTAATCTAGCCTTCAATCAAAAAACAAAAAAAAATTAAAAAAATGGCTTCGTCATGTACAAGGTCCAACTTTTTCAAACTAAAATGATCAGTAATCCCCCAAAATTGATATCAAAGTAACTGCTTACGTTTCAAACTGTGCTCTGAGCAATTTCTTTTCCTTTTCGAGTTCCTCACTCAACCTTTTGTACTCTTCCAATTCATTCTGCTGTTTTGAGAATCTGCTCTGCCAATCATCGTTTTCTTCCTGTATCCTCTTGCATTCCTTCCTCGCATTCTCCAAATCCCTTTCCAGGACTTGTTTTCTGTACTGCAGATTCTCCAATTCCAATTGTTTCTCCCTTTCCGCCCGTTGAATCGCTTCTTTGGCCCGTTGTTTTTCCGACTCCAGTCGTTGTTCGAAGTGGGATTCGGCCGTCGCGAACTGATCTTCGAGGCTGTGGATGCGTTCCTGGAGCATATTATTGTCTGCCCTGAGGCGGGTTCGCTCCTCATTGAGGAGACTCTTCTCTTCTTGGCATTCCGACAACCGTTTTGATAGGGAACTCAGCTGAAATTGGAAAATTAGGGTCAATTATAACTAATTTCATTAAAAAAATCCCCAAAAAAATCGATTGTCTATGTAATTTACTAATCTTTGCTGTATTTTAGCCACCATAAAAATAAATTACACTGCTAATACCACCTTCTCTGCCCGTCAATATTTAATTTTTAATACCTGATCAACTTCTTCTTCATCTAGAATCATCCTATTTGAGATGAATTAATACCCAAGCTTGCCTTCAAATCGAATTCCACCCAACACCTGTAAATTTCTATTTGTAAACAAAAACAAATCAAACTCAAACGATTTTACAGACTAATAATCGACCGAAACTTAGACAAGAACATCAGAAACCGAAGCAAATCAAATCAAAAAATTGGAATTTCTCATAATTTGCCATAAATTTGGCCAAATCGATTGACAAGTCAAGGAAAACTGCTACTTCGGATCAAAACATCGTCAAAAACCCGTTCGACACGATTTTCGAAAAACTTTTCAAGTGGGGATAGACGAAAAAAAGACTATCCAACTGTTTTGAACGAACGAGAAATAAGTTCAAACAAATTTCGAGCAGAAAATGTGGTGAAAATGTGATTGGGAAGACATATTTATGTGGGAAATCGTTTCATAATCCGATTTTCGGACCACATATATATTACTTTATGTATTATGGTCAAGTATAATATAAAATAACTCATCTTAACGCCAAACTAGACAAAATTCCAATAAAAATCGCCACTTTAAAACAATCCCAGTTTCGGAAGCACCGGAAAACGTTATAAAAAGTAGCGTCAAACAGAAAAATCTCCGCATTTCTCCATAAATCCAGCCGATTTTTTCGGATTTTTTTAAATTTCTCCGTTTTCCCCCGAGGCGATTCAAAAAAGAATGGTTGGAACACACCTTTTCCCAAATTTCGTACAAAAAATTCCGAGCAAATCGTTTGATAAATTAGTTTCGGAGGCATGCAACCATTTTCCCTCAGGGAATTCCAATCGATTTTGAGAAAAAAAAGAAGTGATATTAATTTGTAGATGAAAGAACAATAAGAATTTTATGATGAACTTTGTTATAGAAACGCAATTTTCAACAACGGAAGATACAAAAATTCTGGAAAAGGTATTGATCCAAGGGTAAACGGTTGAAGCCTCCTTATATGATCCGAAGAGTCAATCAGACTGCAAAGTTGGTTTTAAAAAGAAGAATTATGCCTTTTGACGGGTAAAACACGGCACTTTGTCTCTTGAACAATACAGGGTAAGATAGTAAAAGATGCCAAGTTTCTATTAGCTATAAAACAACAGCGAGTTGATAGTTTTTCGTTATCCATAGAAAAACAATCAACCATCTGTGGAGTTACAGCTAAAAGAAACTTGTCATCTTTTACTATCGTACCCGGCACTTCTTACCATCCAAAAAGCTTCATTTTTCCTTTAACCCACTGTATAATCTCACAGACTCCTTGGAACCTCATAAACAGCCTCCAACCATTAACCCTCGAGTTAAATACCCTCCGTAACGAGCAGAAACGTCGAAAATACGGAGAGTAAAGTCGAAAAAAGTCGGTTATGATTCAGTTACGTTGTTTTTACAGCAAAAATATTGCGCCTACTTCCATAACACGCTAGAATTTATCAAATAAACCCTTCAAAACTCGATTTACTACCAAAAAAGAGAAGTGAGGCGTATTTTACCAAAATTTCATAAAGCTCCACTTCCTTTTTTGCTCAATAAATCCCCGATTACTCTCTGCCAAACATATCCTCTCATTAAAATTTCAAAAAACAATACTGGTCGCCCTCCCTTCCGCCTAATCCAACACCGTTTAAAACCGCTTTTTGACACTTGACCAGTCTCGACAAAGCGCTCCAAAAAATTTTATTTTTCGAATCGCGCACTTTTAAAACAAAGCCTCGCTCGTTTCTCGATCCCTGGCGCTCTCTCTTTAGGGCAAGCGCTCTCTCTGGGAGTCTCATGTACCTGGCTTTCGTTATAAAAAGCTGCTCAGGTAGATGAAGAGGGGCGAGAAAATTGGAGCGGAGGGGGCGAGAGGGAATCCCTTCCGTTTATGGGAGGCGATACGTAAGACTCCGCAGGCAGAACGAATCATAAAACGGACGATTTTTTGACCTCAAGGGGAAATTATTCATTCCAGAAAGTGAAAATGTGGGTGGTGATAAATAACGAGGCAAAATAAAGGAGTTTTACCACAGAAAGGTGGGTAAAAACAGAAGTAAAGATTATTTTAGAGCATACTCTTTTATTTCGAATAGGAATTAAGCCATCATCCAACAAAAAATTTTTGGAATTATATTGTACCAGGTACCAAAATGATTTTTTTTTTTTTTTTTTTTGAAACAACCTCCTAAAATCCAGCCCATCCCAGTTGGAGATGAAAGAAAATTCTCATGACATAAAGACGAGCCAGAGAATGACAAAAAGAGGGCATAAATCTCCACGTCATTTGTTATGGAATCACCTCCGAGAGCCGCTTTAATTAATTCGTTTTCGGCCGCTTTGATTACGGCCTTGAGATTTGACACATGACTCATAAACCAAATGTCAGATCCACACAAAAACCGAGTGAACGCTGTTTTCCTTATCTCTTCGAACTTTTCGAACCGAAATAAACCCCAGCTTTCCACGCCTATCCCTCACAAATACTTTTTTTTCTTCTCCTTGATGGGTGAAGATATAAATCTAACGCCACAATTGACGGGTATCATAAAAAGAGAGGGAAATCCACAGAGAAGTGCGCTCGAGGTAATTTGCGGAATGATTAATCTGCCGGCGGTCAAATTTTGGCATTAGCTCATTTGCATAATTTATGATAATATACATCCACTTGAAGCTTTTCAAAGAGTGTAATGCTTGTGTAAGAAAACAATGACTTCAAGGGAATATCGCTGGGATTACACTAGCTACCATGAGAAAAGTTCGCAGTATAAATCAATCAGGTATAACATAAAAAATGGCATTCTAACCTAAATTAGGATCTGTTGCCTTTGAAGGTTCCAGAATACCGCTGGAGAGGTTGTAAACCCTTCTTATAGAAAAAACAAATGATTCGCACTCTTCCATATTATATTAGCTCCATCCCTTAAGTAGAATACAAATCTTCGAGATATGACCCCTTCTCTTTCCTAAAGCTTCAGAATCCTCGAATATCTCAAAACCACTCACCTCAATCGCCATACTCCCCATCGGATCGGCGGGATCGCTGGCACTTCCATCGATCTGGATGAGCTCCGGCTCCGAGGAATACGAATTCTTCCGCGAACGGGCGAACAGTCGCGACGCCACCGCCGTCGAACTCGCTGAACCGGCTTCAAGACCCATCGGACTCGGCGGCCTGAATGCACTCCGGATCCGCTCCTGAAAACAAATATTCAGGTTAATAATGGATAACATCCGTTTTATTTTAATTTATCGAATTGAGGGAGAATTTGAAAGAAGAAAGACATCTACAGAAAGACAAGCACATATTCTTGCTATATTTTTATTTTACCCATATTCGTCGACAATTTCAGCAAAAAACCATAATTTAGGCACCAAGTTTATCAAACACCTACGTAAAATAAGGTCCAAACCCATTAAAAACCATAAAACTAAAAACCGAATCCCCAATTTACCTCATCTTCATGGTCAAGTACGATCTGCGGCACCTCCATGACGCAGTTCAGGTAGTAAAAGTCAATAGAAACAACGAAATCCGTCAGAATCAGCGCTTCGGAAGGAAAATTTCGAAATTGGATGGGCGGAAAAGGTTTCCGATTCCCGAAAACAGGTCTCGAGATACGGCTATGGCCAAATAAAGGAGAAGAGGCGAGCTTGATCCGCAAATATTTGCAAAAAGGGATTGAAAAAAAAGAAAAAGTTTGGAAATCCGAGGAACCATCCAAAAAATACGTCATTATTACAAAATTTTGAGAAAATCTTGGCGTATTCGACGAAATTTTGGAAGAAGAGAAGTTGATGTAAACTGAGGTTGGTTCATAGATAAATTGAATGTTTTGTGACCAATAATTTTAGAGATCTTACCTGTCGGAGGTAGCTCATTCACTGATAAGGTTTACGAAAGTTGACTTATATTACAGTAGACCCGTTTTGTTTGAAGCTGGGCCATAAACACGTCGACAATGGCACTCTCCACTCTTTTGAGATTGTATTCCACACTAATTTTGTACTTATCGGCCTAAAATTATATAAATTATATTATCCTTGATGGGTATCTGCTAAAAATTGAGAATTCGCGCCCAAAATAATGACAATGAAAAGGAAAGCGAACGGAAACGGAAGGGAATGAAGTGACTGGATAAAACAACATTGGATTCGATCACAATACCCTGACTTTTTTGGGGGAGATAATCGCCTCTTCGGATGTGTCAAAATCCAAAGTTTCGGTCATAGCTAAAGTATAGAGTTAAACGGGGGTGTTAGGAACATTTTACTGTAAATTGAAGGTCACAACGGGGTGGAGGGGAAGCTTAATTTAGTTCAAATTCGAAAATTTAAGAGAAAATTCGTTTTTTATGCTGTACATGGAAGTGTAAACTTTGAGTAAAATTTCCGAAAACTGGTGACGGATTTTGAAAAAAAACGCTTTAGGATACTAAATTTTAGAAATGTTTAGCTCAAAATCATGCCATGTTTTGCAAAAATATTATATTTGAAAAATTACTTTATATTACCCATGATGATGTAAGGTGCAATAATAATCCAAAACAAGTAAAATACGAGACGAAACTTATTGTAAGCTTTACAAAAATTCGTCGCAAGCCGTATAAAAACACTTCAAAAAAATCGCCCGCTTATTCCCCCTTTTATTCCACCCTTTTGTGACCATTAGTAAGTTTAGTGTCTTGGAAATCTCAGTAAGAAGGCAGATTTATTGAGGCGTAAAGGAATGAAAAAAGAGTTGGGGTGGAATAAGACAATACTCAAGTTTTTTTCTTTGCTTCAGGTGAAAAACGAGATTTTCATCTTCTTGTTTTCCCCCTTCCGCCTGCGGAAATAATTGCGTCGCTCAAGTATTCCACCTGATTGACGTGGATAACCGGGGTGCTCGGAGGGGAGTTGAGAGTAAGGGGTAAACGCTGGGAGACTTTAAGGAATCTAGGCGATTTTTTTTTTATTTTTTTAAACGGTTTGAATTGAACGAGAGTTTTCTCAAGGTGTGACACTCAGATTTTCTCCAAATTTTGCTTACATGTTCAGTCTAGGCCATGTAACAATGGCTGAAAAATGTACCTCCTAATTTGCAAGCACAGCCGAGATATTCGACGAGTTTTTTAGGCCATAAACTATGCAGAAATAAGAGGAGACGGTAGATAAAAAAGGATTTTTGGCCGCATCTTTGTGATTCAGCTTGAAAAAAATAGAATTAAAATTCATAAAATGAGAAATAAGCAAAAACAAGCGTCTCTTACTTAGACCGTATCAACACAGACAAGTTTTTTTTATTCCAAAAATCGTTCCCAATCACCATTTTTATGGAATTTAATAAATTTAAAAATCAGCCCGGAAGGCCATGTAATTTCAATTAATGATATCTTAAACAAATAAGAAAACCTCCAGGGAATGTTCGAAATAACGGAACGAAAAGAAATGATTCACATTGGGCTTTACAAAAGAGGAAACAAGTGATTAAGATATTTTGTAATCAAAAATGGAATTCAAAAGGAGTGAAATCACGATTCTTTTGGGCAAACAGCGAAAAATAGGGATTAAAACACCTTAAACTTAGGGTCAAAACAAGACTTTTTTAAATTTACAATAAAATCAAAACAAATTACTTGCCAAAAAATATGTCATCAAGTCAAATTTTTCCATAAAATTTGTTAAAAAATCTCATAAAGATCTATAGGAAGAGAATTCCAATAAAATCCCAAAATTTTTCTGCTTAAGCCCTCAGGGTATAGCTGAAAACAAACGCCCAACCCAAAAGAATGCATAAAGTTTTGTCCATTTTTCGGCTTATGCACGACGCAAAAGATGGATCAAGATCGGACCGCGCTCAAATTTCGAACATGAAAAACGTCTCGAGGGAAAAAGTAAAGTTATGAAAACGAGGTGGGTTATAACAAAAGACGAAGAAGAGACGAGTATTACTCAGCTTGACCTCAGGTAAAGAGCAGTGGGAGAAGAGGTGCTAATTGAGGGAGTAATTTGATAGGTGGGAGGGGAGATTGGAACTGTTACTAAAGTGGAAGGTAAAGGCTAGATACGAAGGTTTTAAGGGGCGACAAAAGGATGAGAACTAAAAATGGCTGAGATCTGTTGTAGGTAATATGAAACGAAGTGTTTTAAGAGTTTAAATTAGATTACTTTGACTAAAAATTTTGCGAGATCTGCTTAGGGATTCTAGAAATGAAAAGGTGATACCCTGACGAAGGGTAGTTTTGGGTCCGATGAAGCTCTCCTAGCAAAGGCTAACTGCCGCAATGTGATGACTGACGAATCCAAGGCGATACATATCCACACTATTTTTCCCGACAGACAGATATAACTATCAGAATGATCGTTCGATTACCTCTTTTCAGCAAGAATATAGAGTTTAATTTTTACCCTAATAATCACCCATGATCCCGTCGCCCTATGCACTTTATTTCCCCGTCTCCATGAACTCGCTTGACCCGTAACCATCCATCCACTCGAGTTCCTTAATTCCCCTCTGCGTGAATCGGATAATTTTTGGGGATAATTTCTGTAAACGCGATTATGTTTGCCCAAGGGAGCCTCCCTCTTTTTTCCTCCCGACCCCTTCAAGAACCATTAACTGTATTCTGTAAACACGTAAATGTATTACAAGAGGCGTCGGGAGAACATTTTATTTTCGCGTTTCCAGGTCGAGGGTTGCGAAACCGATAATTACAGAGGAAAAGGATATACAAGAGAGTTTTACCTGGTATCGAAGATGATCGGAATTTTGAGGAGTACGAAGAAAAGATCAATGAAATTAAAAATTGAACTGAAAGACAAAGGACCCTTTAAAAAATTGAAATTTGGATCAAGTCCATGCTAAAATTTCATTTATATTTTGGAAGAGCTATTATAAAAGATAATCGGTACGGAGATGAACCAGATTTTGATGAAGTGCAAGTACAAGGACAGGAGTACAAATTGAGAACAGCTATTCTAGAGAGCATAGGGTCTGACTATAAAGGTGGCTCACAACTTTTGATACGGTAGGGGACAGGATCCTGTGGCCAAAGGCGCCCCAAGGAACCATTCCAAATGCTTCCAAATATCTCCTTCCCTAAAATGTTTTTTATCATGAACACTTCATTTCCTACAAGCTCATGAGCAATGATTATATCAAACAGGAAAACATTTTCAAGTGCGCCGGTTCAAGCAACCGCCCATACCACTGAAGTATTCAAGTTCCCGCATTCTCGACGGTTCTTGTAAATAAATTCAGTCGAATTTCCGTCCGCCGACCTTGGAAATGCGGCACTCGAACACCAAAAAAAGAATGAATGTCTTCTTTTGATTTGACGCAATCCCATTGAGGGAAAAGAACTTGGAATCCGGGGCAATGGGCTCTGAGGGCTGATTGATGAGCGTATTCTAATTGCAGTTCACTTGGAGGAACGATCATGTATCAAGCAGAGTATATTGAGGCTTCTAAAGGCGGAAGCTACAGTTGGAATCGTATTGTCAAAGGAGGTAGCCTACTTGGGGAATTCTTTAACTAGTCAGAACCCCTATACAGACCCTTAAAATGGCTCGGAAGTAAAACGGCCTCACGGTCAAAATGAGGCAATTTTAGAGGTTGCGTGCAAAGCTCTATATCAGGTTACTTGGTATGTATCACCATAGTAACCAGTCGTATCCGCATGATTGTAATAAATAAGGTTAAATTTTCTGCGCTGTTTTGTAATCCTTACAGTAAGATCAAGTTTAAAGTCAGATTGCGTGGTCTTCTTTTTGCAAAGTCATGAGGCCAAATTCTGACACTGAAACCAAAAAAATCAAACTAAAAATTAAGACAATGGCGGATCGCAGCTGAACAAACATTGCTGGAATATCAAAAATACAAAAATACTTGTAAAACATTTGAAAACACGTTTCAAATCAGTTTTGTTGTCTCTTTTTGGGCAACAGATTCCATCATTTGGAACTAGCCTAAGTTTAATCCAAAATACCCTGATTTTTTCTCGAAAATGGGGAGTCTACTGCAATTTCTCACCTTATTCTCTATCAATGTGTTATTAGCAAGTGCTTGCCAAGACCAGCAGTTCCAATGTTATTTATACACGGGCTATTGCCAAGATCCTAGCTATCAGCAATATATGCGGACAAATTGCCAAGCTTCCTGTGGATTTTGCCAAGCTCAGCAAGGCCAATATGCCTATCCGCAGCAGTATGAAGGGTACTTTAATTCCCCGCAGTATGGAAGTGGAGGACAGGCGGGTAAGACTACAAATAAAAGATAATCGAAAAATAAGATTTTTTATTTTTCGATTTCCATGAAATTTCGTGCAGTGTCTTTCAAATTGAAAATGAAAAAAATCATTGGCCTAAAAATGCTTGTAATTTCTGAAAAGCTCAAAATATAGGCCATGGAAAGTTCTGTAGTAAATTTACGCTAAGAGTTACCAAAATCAAAAAAAAAAAATCAAAATTCTCGGTGCGATCTTTTGGTTTCAGGCTGTTCCAACTATTACTGCGGCGGAGGTTACTCTGGGTACTGCTACGACTGTTACGGCGGAGGATTTGTTGGAATGGTTGGGTACCCCAACTATTACAATCAAAACGGCGGACTTCTTGGTGGATTATTGGGAGGTCTGCAGAACCTTATCTTGGGAATTGGCCAAGCCTTGCAAAGTGTTTTACTCAACCTGGGCAACCTGCTGAACTCGAGAAACTATGCTAGTTATGGCTATGGCATCGGTGGGAATGCATGTGAGTCTCGGGTATAGAAAAACCTCAAAAAAAGTTTGTTTTGTAATCAAAAAATTTTTACGATTCTTAGAATTAAAAAAAAGGAACCACCAACAAATTTTTGTATTAGTATCTTGTCAAATTTCAAGTTTTTTTAAATCCGAAAATCCCAAGCCAAACATTTTGAGCATTTCAGACTGTATGGACTATCTTCCTGGCTGTTACATGTACCTCAGTATGTGCCTCTCCCCTTACTCTTATTATTCTCAATGTTTGCAACGATATTGCCCCCTAACTTGTGGTTTATGTACCGGCGGGCAGAACGGAATTATTGGAGGCGGGGGAATCGTCCCCGGCCTTGGAATCCCCGGAGCTGGAGGACTTGGAGGAGTGCCAAATGGAGGAGGATTGGGAGGGCTTGGAGGTCAGGGCGGATTGGGAGGTCTGGGTGGCCTTGGCGGAATTATTGGATAAAATACGGAAACATGATGAGAAATACTGTAACTTTTATAAAGACGCTAGATTCTAAAACCTTGATTAAATTAAACGAATAAAAAAGTTGATCCGGAAAATTGGAAAACAATAGCCAACCTCGTCATCAACCCGAGGACTTGTTTCAGACTGCAGAAAGAAGAGGAGGAGGTAACTTGAGGAGACCTGACTTATACTCCTTCGACTCGATCATTTGACTTACAAAAGTTTTTGTTGCAAAATGAGGGGCAAAAGAGTAGCAAGCGGTTAATTTAGAAAAAATCAGTTTTTTGTAGGTGTCCTACAAATCTTAATTTAAATCATGGGCTAACAGTTTAAATTTATGCATCAAATTTTTACAACTTTGAAGAATTCCTTCTGTAAAATCCCTAGACTTTCAACAATAAATCAAAATTGACAATTTGGCAAAGATTTGTCGCTGTGAAGAGAAACAAAAAGACAAAGCAAAAAAAAGAAAGATTGATGAGATCCACGGATGTCAAGGCCTGTAAAAATGTAGGAACAGCAATCTGCAGTAAGTTCAAGGTTGTACAAACTGTACTATGACCTTTTAGGCCCACAGTTTTGCCAAATTGAAGTGTTCGGCCGCGAAAAGAATTGAAACAAAAGAAACGAATGCAAAATTAATGAGGATTTCAACAAGGAACTGACACGTTGAGGTCACATTCTTGATCTTTGATTGTAATACCACTTTATTCTAATTGTGAGATACAAATCGAATCAATAGACCCAAAAAAAGCGAAACTTGTTTCATTTTTGACGGCCCAAAGATTTGGCGACTCAAAATGCGACGAAAAACCCCCATTTTGGTCGCTTTATGAATGCCCGCAGGCCCTCCGGGGAAAACATTTCGGACATTTATTTTCCATTTTTGGTCAGCTCTGATTCCAAAACGCTTCCGAGTCCACTCTCAAGTATAATATATTTTTGGGAATTTTAATTTTTTGTTTATTTTTGAAGCGTTCGAAAAAACTGAAAAAACAAGGATTTAGAATAAATTGTGATGTTATGCAGTACTTGAAATAAACAAGAGTTCGGAAAAACAAAAAAAATGTTTCTTTGAGAGGTCAGTGGCGCATTTTTTAAATTTTTTGAAGAAGTCCAAATAACTGTCATCAAAAATTCGGAAAATTAGGCATTTTTTGCCCTCATTGTCAGGTATGCTTGAATTTTGCATGCGTAACTTACATAGATCACATGTCAATTCTTGAAATATTTTGCTTCAATCCTTCGAGATATACAACGATCTTTTTTTGCAACAGGGTAAAAATCATCAAGAAAGCCAACATTTTTTATTCCCAAAATCTCCCAAGCCCACACGCACCCAATTCCGTCCAAATAAAACAATCAAAACCCCGAAAAAAATGTCCCAAAATCCGAAATAAATTCCTTCGTTTGGCTTGACAACACCAACAAAAAACCGCATTCATATTAACATTGAGATTGACGAGGGTTGAGGGACGGGGGGAAAACGCCACGATTCCCTCCAAAAACCAGATTTTACGAAAGAATCCTGAGGGTTGCCCCGAGTTACCGGGACAACCGGGACTACGACTTTATAATGCATTTCGCAAGAGGGGTTGAAGAAAAGGCGGCAAACACCTGTAATTAATGGGTATATTATTTTTGACGGGGTAATGGGGAAAATGTTATAAATAGCAGAAATGTCATCAAAAACAAAGTAAAAATTTAAGTCGACGAAGAATTTGCCCAAGAATCTATAGTTTATATATATACATAGGGAGTCTCTATATAGCGAAATCCCTATATATTATAGCAAGACGAATTATTGGGTCCCCTGAGATACATACAGTGTTCCACCGTAAAAAAATAATTTTTTTGTTTTGAATGTAATTTTCACTTTCTTCGACCGGGTCTATTTGTTTACTCGTTTAGATAAGATTATTACAATACGACGATATTTTTTTATAAATAATAATTATATACATATTATTTTCCAAACAATAACCAGAGATCAATATAGCTTGTAGTGACTGTAAAATCTAATAAATAAAATTATTCGTTAACAAAAAATGTGTAATCAGAATATACAACATCCACTATCCGTCTACTTTTTCCCTCTCCACACATTAATCTTCGCCTGTAGATGGAAGATGACCGGTAGGATTAAAAGGCCGTGCAGAATGCCCAGGGTAATACAGAGTAACATGCAGAGAACGAAGACTTCGCCCATGTAAATTGGAACAGCCAGGAAGCATAAAACACAGAGATTTGTGGAGATTCCGGCTTGCATCACGGGGAATCCGACGGCACTTAAGGTGTGCTTCAGACGGTTGTAAACCACGGTCTTCTCATTGTCGTAGATCTGCTCTTCGAACTCTGAAAACTTTGGTTTTGCGTTGCAAGAGAAGGGATATGAATTTGAGAAAAATACAGCCTCCCCTAGGCACGATAAACACCTCTACAACAAGGCCTATCTATAACAAATCATTTCAGAAGTCCCAAGTGTCAGTTTTGGCCAAATAACCTCCAGGCAACAAACTCCTTATATTAAGAATAAAATTTCTTTTGTAAATGTTATAAAAAGAGCTGATTCTATCTTTGAATGACACTACAACTCACTTGTTTTATAATAATGATGACAAATATGGCACGGGATATCCACCGAAAACCCTATGGACATTATAAGCGCCGCCATTAGAATTGGATCCAAAGTTATACCATAGAAATGCAGGAATCCAATCTCTCCCAAACAAATCGAAAAGATCGCCATTGTGGCCATCGACACGGTAAATGAGTCAACGAAAAATACAAAACAAACGAACGCCATGCAAATTAATGTGGCCACAACACTTTGCCAAGTGCATGATGGGAGCACCTCGACCAGGTCGAGGAAAAGGGCGTCGTCGTAGAAAATGGAAACGTTGAATTCACTAAAATGTTGGTTTATTTGAATGAACGTATGACCAAATGTGGAAGGTGCCGTGTAAGAGAATGGTGACTTACGGGAAAGCATCCACACTCTTTCTCCAGTCGTCCAATAACGAGTGGCGTTGCGACCAATGCTTCAGGCGCTCACCGTGAAATCCGGTGGTCAAAAAGAACTTGGAAATCAGCTGATCGTCTCTGAAAAAAGGCGTAGTTTTACACTTCCAATTGTAATATTTTGGAGTGGAGTTTTTTTTTAAATACGTTTGAATATATCGATTGTGCTATCCAAATACGAGCCACAATTTTCAGAACTTAGTACTTGGCTTATACATAGCAAAGTTTTGGCTTGAAAAGTTAAGGCATGCCAAAATTTCTAAAATAATCCGCTCTTACGTCGTATTCGTATTCCTCTTCATAAAACCTCCCCAATACGAATATTCAGGCCATGCCAAGAAATTCTCCAATAAATCAGCATCAAATTTCCAGTTGTTTTCCTCATCCTTGGCCAGATCCCCATGAGATTCCTCAAAGAAATCAGGATCACTAAAGGCCGCCACATAATCCGCGTAATCTCTCAAGAAGAACTTTGTGGAATCTTCGCCAATCGCCTCAGGCATTGACTCAATGTGTTTGACCAAACTTTCCAGGCGATTTACCCGGTTTATATCGCTCAGATTTCCGGGGTTGTTTACGAAAATCGCCGGAGCAGTAAAATGGGGAATCACAAACTTTTGCTTCAGTTTGTCCGCCTGAAAGATAATGTTTTATGTATTTATATACTATCTATCATAAAACTACAAAGCGTATTTTACACTTACTTCGAGGAGATCCGAGTCTTTGAGGAAGAATTTCTCCGAGCTGAGATCAATTCCCATGTTTAGGGCACCCTGAAATCGATTGACAGGAAATCCAAAAATAGAAAAGTTGTGCGCAAAGCGATGCGCGAGGGTCGAATTTCTTTCGAATAATGCCTGCATTAGGCCAATCCCTTACAAAAGATTCAACTCACATAGGCACTAATTCCCCAATAGCCAATCAGGAGCGTCAATACTGGAACAATAATCCAAATCTTTCCGAGAATATTGATGTACCAGTCGATGACGGTGTAGAATATCTTCTTAACCTTTTCCTGAAACTTTGACGGTCTGCTGTAATTATCGTTCTCTTCTCTCATCTCCATTTTCCCACAAACTGCCATGATTGCGGCGTATAATGTAAAGGAATAAGCGGTATCAACGAAAAGAGCAAAGGCATTTACAATGGAGAACAGCTGAATCTCCGGTGGAGAAGTTAATGCTCCCACGGTAAAGGCAAAAATGTTGGTGACCGCACTCAAAGTGATCGAAGCGCCGGTCTCGGCCACTACCTAAAATATGTATAATATAATAAACAGATTCGGGAACGGTATAGAAGAATGTTACGAATTCTTTATGGAATTACTTGCTATAGGAACATACCATGCTAATTCTCTTTTCGATGGAGTCGTTGGCAACACTGGTCTTTTCGCGGACTCGAGTTACAACTCGTTGCCAAGCATGCAGCATCAAGAAGGAGTCGTCAACACCTGAAGAATTTACGATTGGTTTAAAGGGGAAATTTCAAAGCAGCAACGCACAGATTTTGATGAGAATTTTATGAAATTTTATGGCCAGTGCCTACAAAAACTATCAAAATTCTGGCTTCATAAAGAAAGAAAAAACTTGGCTGCATAGATCACTCCTTGCGACAACTGCAGACAACTTACCAATAGCCAGAATCAACAACGGAGTGACAGCTAGGATCGGCCCGAATCTAACACCGATCGAAAAGAGCATTCCGAAAGCTGTGGATACAGACATCAGTGGCACCACACAGGCCGTAACAGCCAGCGTAATTTTATGCCAGTTGTATTGTTGGACAAAAAGTGATGACATAATCGTTGTTACTACGGTAAATGACGTCATGATCAAGAATCCAACAGCGATTAACGGCTGTAGACTCATTCCAGCGCGCTCAACTTCCTTTCCAACATAACTTGGGGACATTGCAAGGACTTTAATTAATGAGGAGTTGAACTCTCTAAAGTTAGGATTTAATTTTGAGTATTTTACAATTTTATACTGCATTGAATGTGTCAACTTACTGTTTGAAAAACTTCGGGATATCCGTTTCATATCTCACAATATCTTCATCGCTCCACCAGGCTTTTCTCTCAGCTCTGACTTGTAAAACGATCAAAGAAACGTTCTTCAAATTGGATATTAGAGGCTGTTTCTTTTCATAAAACATCTCCATGTGCTCCAAATCGAAGGTTTCAACTCCAAAGAAGTTGGCTTGTATTGTGAATTTGCGGTTGAACATAGATGTTATTGGATAGCTCAGATTTACTCGCGGATTTAGCACTTGGTTCTTGGACTGAAGGGCGTTTTGAATTTGGAAGCCATTCTGAAAAGCAAAGTATATATTTAATTTACTGGCTTTTAAAAGCACTCTGTGTTATTGTAAAATACGGTTTGGCCTTTTGAGAAACGAAGATGTACGTTTTTTAAAAAGAACCGTAGCTTGTCATGCTGACAAAAATACATTTTTTGATTTCTGAACTGATGACAAATAGAGATCAGTAAACTACAGCTAATAAATATTTCCCAATGAGTGAGCAACAACCTCTTTGCAAGGTTCGGTAAACATTTACTATGTATTCTCTACACTTTGAAGTCGTTTCTATAGTTTTATCAAGCCGGTTACTTTTATGGAATAAACACAAATCTACGAGAATTTCCGTCATAATCAGCTACCGCAGTAATATTCACCCATTCTTGCAGTTACAGCACCACAGAACACAAGGGATCTCATCTGGCCCATTCTTGCAAATTATGCCCGAAAACTCACATAAAACTGTCGAACCGGTTCGTTCAGCTGACAGAATCCCATGCAAAATTCCGGAAACGTCTCGAGCTTCTTCCCATCCTTTGAGGGCATTTTGAACTTTCCATAAATCGTATCCAACACTTGAACACTCGCATTTAAATACTCATTTCTAATCATTGTCCCATTATCCTTGGGCGTGATCAAGATGAACATTGTGATGCCTTGGCCATGATTATCGAAGAACTCTTGATAGATATTGTATTCTTCTCGACTTCGGGCGCCATTCGGAGCATATGCAAGAAGATCGCTCTCCTTCCTGTAAACAATTAACTTTTACAGTAAAATGATGTTTTTAGATATTTAGTGAGCAAAAAGTTTCCTAGAAATCGAAGATTACGCACTTTGTGTTCAAAGTGACAAGTCCAAAAACTATTGTCATAATTGTTGTGATGACAATCGTGGCCACGGCATGCCGAGCGATGAATGCTCCAAGAGCCCCATAGGCTTTGTGCATAAACCGGAGAACTGGGGCGCCCGTGGGGGAGTCGGCGCTGATCACACTGTTATCACTGCCGCTACTCAGCGATGACCCATCCGGCTTATATGGTTTATCCATGTCTGGAGAGCAAAAATTTGTATTTAGAAATAAGAAGGAATAAGAAATTACAGTAGCTTGAAACCGCGGTAAAAAGATGAAAACTGATAATAGGTCAGTGTAAAGGCATCAACTCAAACTTAAAACAAAAATAAAAAAATCAAGACATGTCAACAGTGATACGGACACAAATATAAATTAATAAAGATCACGAGGAGAGTTTTAAAACCCATGGCTGGGATGGGAGAACGGTTTAAACATTAAGGGTTTTTCAAGAAATTTTTAACGAATAATATGTGCCAAAACTATTTTTCGAAAAACCTTCGAAATTTCTGTAAATATCAAAATTTAGCATACGGAGACTGATGGAACCGGCTAGACCTTTCACTGGAATCCAGATTCATTAAGAGAATTGTTACACATCCTTTTAATTACCACAGACTATTCACAAAATAAACCCCACCTTACAATATTACAATATTGAAACCCCATTCAAAGGGCAGAATCTTCCCAGTAATTTTTGGTTCAAAAAAGAAAGTTTGTGACCACGAAGGACTGAGAAAGTATTTAACAAGTTGAAAAATAAAAATTCCCGAAGAAAACATCACTTTCCTGAAGCGCGTCGAACAAAAAAACAAAGGTGTAACAGACCATTCCAGTTCTGGAGACAAAGACGGAAAGGTGTAATATTCCCAACAAATCTGCCCACATCTATTCGACAAACGATCAATAAATCGAGTATTTACTACTGTAGATACTGGCTGATGAGATCACCGATTCGGTTGAGAGCAAACTCATGACAAGTGTGACAAATAAGGGAATAACAACTACAATTGAAGACTTTTGGAATTAAGTTGAAGGCTGTTCAATGAACGGTGAAAGTCCAGAAATTATTTTTGGCTGGATACAGTAAAATGCATGTGAGAAAAAAAAAACTTGATGTCTTAATTTTCAACTATCAACGAAAGCTCGACAAAAAATTAGAATAAACGCAAAATTCGGAAAGGCATTATGAAAAAATTCTTTCTCTAACCGACTCTCGTCATTTTTCTTAATCTCTCTCATTCACAACTTGTTGAAAATTCAAATGTTTGAAAAGCGTGAGTTAAAATTTTGAATAAATAATTTACCTCCTGACTCGATCAAGGTTTGGGAAAACACTGGGGTAATGGATTACCTTCAAAGCGCCAAATTTTTAATGAAAAATTCCACAAAATGTAATCACATTCGACCTTCGCCACCCAGGTCAATCTTATGACATTTGCGGTACAAAAAAAAGCTGTCAATACCTGTAATAAACCACATTCACAGCCAGACATTGCACCCGCCCAAACGCAGTAAAATCAGCGATAAAATCAAAATGATTTCATCGTCTTAAAAACAATAATACCGACTCATAATGCTTACATAACAAAATTTATTGTAATATGTAGACGATTAAACACCGACTACCAAGCTGTATACGAATCTAATAGCAGTATTGGAAGTAGATCCAAACAGCAATTTAAGAGAGTGTAACGTATACAATATGCCTGAAAATCCTGCCTAGAATGATGGAACAGACAAATTATTGGGAAAAATACATTCAGTGATGCCTTTGAAAGGATCCGGTTGGAAAAGGAAGAATATTGTTACAGTAAAAAGCCGAAGAAACCCAAATATGCAGGTCATTATGTCAAAAAGTAAATTTATATATACCCGGTTACCTTTATCATATTTTTTTGATTTCATCTCGCTTTGCGCAATCTGATTCTGCGCCGTCTTACAAAGCACGCTTCAGGAATGTGGAGCAAAAAACATCAGTTAACTCACAGAAGAAGTCTGGTTTGTGATCAGACCTTTTTGGGTGGAAGGTCGAAGAAAATTAAATATTTTTCACTGCGCGACAAAAGTTGAAAGATTGGCAGCACGTTTGTTTCTTATGTTGCAAAGAACACCTTGGAAAAAATCATTCTGTCCATGCGATAATATGTTCACAGAGGTATGGCCAAAAGTGTTTCCTCTTTGACCGTACTCCACTCTGTAGTCGGCAATTTATGAATTCGAGGCTAAATTTTTGCTTCGATATTGATTAATGTTTCTACTCGCAGCCAGCAATACTTGAACCAAAATTTTAATGTTTTTGTAAAATATTCCGTGAAATATCGAAGTCCAACGGCTACAAGGTCATTGCCATCAAAGCAATCACCACATTGTTCAAAAGTAAGGGCACAGACCACAAAAAAGTCCGGAACTCCATGCCTTCTGATCTCTGATGTACATATATTATAGCGAGTAACCGAATAACCCGGATCTCCCGCAGGAAGTAAGCGCTAGTAAAAAGTCGACGAGACATTTTTTACAATTCATTACGCGTAATGCATTACGTAATTGATTCACAGATCTGTTCAGAAATCTGTTCACGGTTTTTGCTTATAAATATTACCTTTTGATTAAAAAACGATTTTTGAAATTTTACGGTCACTTCAAATTTGAAAACAGGAAAAGCGAAATTGCTCACGCAGTTTACAGTTGGAGGTTCGCAGATTCGATCAAAGCATTACTTTATATAAAATTGCCGAGAATAAAAATTTTGATAAAAGCGAAAGCGCACGGGATTCGAAGATCAGATTTTGATATTATAGAACTAGACACAAATCAAGACTTGCTGTATAAGAAAGGAATTTTTAACTCGCGCTTTTCAGGAAGTACTGGGATTTTTAGCCCAAAAATTACCCAAAATTCTTATTATTTTTTTTTTGATTTTTCAAAGAGAATTTGGTGAATAGCTCACCGGCCCACGCACGTCAAGAAATTTCGGGCATTGCAAAGGTTCTCACAGCGAAAAAAAATTCATAAAATCTGTCATCCAAATTGCAGATAACAACAATGTTTAACTTAATTTTTTTTATGGGAGCTCTAGGGAGTACTACTAGTCGTATACAACTGTCTTTTATACCACTGACACATTCTGAATGGGTGTCATCGTGACGCATTTTTTGAACACGGTTCGAGCTAGGCTAAAAATAGTGCAAATTTCAAGGCCGAATATCAAAAAAACTGTCCCATCAAGCGGGACGGGACCGGTGTAGATACTCGAAGAACAGTTTAAGGATTTTTTTGACGTGGAGCCTATACCTCCTTCCAGAGCTCTCTGAGTCGGTATCGTCGATACAAACTTTTATTTAGACGTTGTATTCTTCGCCATGGAAAACTGTCAAATACTACGATTACGGGTATATTTTGGTTCTATTAGCTTAAGCAGCTCTCGAGCTTTCTATTGATATCAATATCTTGTGATTTACTATTAATCTTTATGTCTAAATATTGCAAACCATTTGGACTAAAACGGATTTGCACCGGGCAGAATGCCAAAAAAAATTCTAGGCTTTTTCATTGGGCGCCCGTTTTTCTTTTATTTTTTCTTGACGTGCCACGTATATATTAAATAAAATCTGAGTTTTCAAAGAGACGCTGATCTCAGCTTATGCCAAGCCTCATTAAAACAGGGGCATCGAGCGATTGGAACAAGATTTCCTGAGAAATGTCAATCAACAGCGTTAGAATTCAAACCTCACCAACCCAAACTGACATGGGAGGTACTCCAAGTGGGACGCTCAGATTCTCTTTAAATTTTGCACACACGTCGGGTATGGACTAAATATCAATTCCTGAAAGTTTTAGCTCGCGCTTTGCAGGCGCCGCCGAGATATCGGACGATTTATGCCGCAGAGAGAGCACGCTAAACGTGGAATTTCTATGAAAAAAATATTTCAGGTGCTTTATCATCAAATAGTATGTGAAAAAATGCAATATGAGATTTGTTTGTTGGAGAGAGCACGCTAAACGTGGAGAGCGGTCAGAAAGAAAAACGCTTTTTGGCCATAACTTTGGCAGTTCCGTGCGGAAAAATTTGATTTTTTGTAGAAACATTATCCTTTCCGGTAGAAATAGGCATGAAAATCTTCGTGCCGAAATTCGGCAAAAAGTCCTAAATTTTCGCCGACTTTCGATCTAAAAATCCCGGTTGTTTCTGCAAAGCGCGAGCTAGTATTCTCGCATATATCTTAGAAAAAATTATTCTAAATTTTTACCAAGTTTCATCAAAATCTGAGCGTCGCACTTGGAGTACTTCCTCAATAAAATTATCATCACCGCCAAAATTTTGATCAATTTCAAAATTTAAAGAACCAAACCCCCAAAAACAAACCCCTGAACAAAACAAAAAAGACAATCAGAAAAAGTTTTTGGAACGCGAGTCACCGAATTTATATGGAGGTTACAATCGAGTCAAGAATGTCGTCACAGAATCGCTCTTAATTCCGGGAGTCCAGTCCGATTCCCAAATGGGGGAGCGATTTTTTATTTGTTGCGCAAGGAACGGAAGAAAACAATGAGAAGCTGGAGACAATGTGGGACAACGGAAATTTAATGAATCCAGGTCGCCTCTCGCGTTGACAAATGGATTACAGAAATTACAACACAAAACGGATGGTAATTGGGGAAACTGAGGGGAAATTTTGAATTCAGAGAGATCGGAAAGTTTAATTAACGGATTTAGAAGATAATAAAAACTTGAAGACAATGGAACACAAAGGTTAGTCATCAGCAGCGTTCGAGAAGGCTACCAGGTCAAATTTTGTGACAACTTTTTCTTTTTTTTTTTCTTTTTTTATAAAAAAATAGAAATTCAAGTCTTAAAATTGAGGATGATGACAAAAATGAGTAATGAAGATTTGTGAAATACGCTCAAGCTTCTTGTATGCATTGGGACCTCTGAAATTATTCATTTTAGGCAGGTTTGAATTTTATAAAAAATGATTAAACATAGAATTTTCAAAGGGATCAAAAAGGTGAGTTTTTTTGATCTCAAAATTTCATTTTTTTCTTTTTAACCAGATTTGTTGAAGAGAAATCCTAAAGTTGTAATACTTGTAAAAGCGTTTTTCAAGTAGCCGACTTCATCATTTTTAGTATTCTCTTGCAAAATAATTGCTGAAAATTTCAAAAAAACGCTTTCAAAGCGACAGCTAATTCTTATCCTGTAAACTGTATCGAGATTGCATGTAATTTGCATTTTTTTTTTCTTTTTCAGCACTCGAACTTTTTTGTCAAGGTCACATTTAATAAAGCTCATTATGACGCTCTCATTCGTAGGCTACCGTCAAATTTGAAGGACCTTTGACCTCATTTTCCAACGTTCAAAAACATCAAGAGGTCTTTTCACTTTCAGATCAACTCTATTTATTCGTAATACATTGGTAATTTTTTATAGTTTTTGTCTTTGTATTACAAGCTTAAAGTATTATTTACAAATCTCTTTTCCAAAAATATTACGATGCGTGGTTTATTTTTTGTGACAAAAATGCAGTAGGTCATGGTTTTGATGAACTCTTTTCTGGTTTGGATAGCAAAACAGGTTGTCGTCTGGGTCCCACAAATTGTAATTTTTAAAAAGCTTGATCTCGTTTTAACTAATAATTATTTAGGGAATCATAATGCAAGAATGTTCATTTTTCCTTCAAAAAATTTCCTTGTTTACTCCGTATACGGGCCACATATTAATCTCAAAAAACTTTTTGGGGAAAGGGTGTGGAGAAAATCTTACGCGACTTTTTCTCAAGAAAGAACGTAAAATATGGAGAGTCGGCCAGACTAGAGGTGGCAATCGGGCCGGGCCGGGCCGATTTTTGCGGCCCGGCCCGCGGGCCGAATTGACCAGGCCGGCCCAGGGCTTTTTCAAATTTGCTCAGGCCCGGCCCGATGAAAGCCCAGGCCGGCCCGGCCCGGTTTGGCCCGCTAATACAGAAAAGTTGGATAAACGTCTTTGCACTTTCTACTGGAAGTTCTTATGCTTTCCAGAAGGTTTTTACGTGTGTCTGCGTGAAATTAAAAAGTCTAGTCGGATGACTGGAACATCCTAGCCAAAATCTAGCCAAAAAGTTGGATTGTGTTGAATTTTTTAATCCTATAGGAAGTTAGCTATATAAAATTATGGACGTTATAAGGTAAATGGTCAACCAAAAACTGGTTAAACACTTTTATTTACATTGAGGATTCAAAATTACAGTGAAATTTTTAAATTTATCATAAAAAAATTCGAAGACTTTTGCCCGACCCTTACATATTCGGGTGGGATTTTACATATACATAATAAGTTACACATACATAATTTTAAAGGGTAGTAAAACAGCGTATAAGTCAAAAAAGGTTTAATCTAATTTCCATCCATTCTACAAAGCATTTGTACTTTATTTTGCCGGTTTAGCGTTAAAAATTTTTTACTTATCTACCTTCCGGGCCGGGCCGAAGCGATCAGGCCGGCCCAGGGCTTTCTCAAATCTGCTCAGGCCCGGCCCAGCCCGATTGCCACCTCTAGGCCAGACAAAAAGCATTGATTTTTTTAATTCTTGGCCATAGTTTTCTTCAGATCAATCTTTGTTTTTTTTACTTCAATGACAGCGTTCCTTAATTTAGAATTTTTCCCTTGAATTTTCCAACCATTTTCCATCCCGAGAAAGGTTGACCTTCATGATTTTTAAGAAGCAATTTATTCGCTGTGAACAGACAACGTTGTTTCTGAAAGTGTAATTAAATCGAAAACTAATTGTGATGTCAGGTGGTGTACTGTTTAGTATACTGATTTCATGGTCCAGTAGACTTCCGTCCGCGTGTGCAGACCTTGAACTTTCATTACGAGATCAGATTAATGTCGAAACGGACCAAAAATTAAAAACTTAAAATTCAAGGTAGCCGATACACATTTTTTAGCTGTACAGGGTGTTTCAAGAAATTTGGAACAAATGATTTGCTTATATCTTTGTGTTCTTTGCAGCTATCAACGAATTTCTTTTTGCTTCTAAAAATTGACAGCGTGCGTTTTTAGAATCTCAAAAAAAAATTTTTTTCGTCGGCGGAGGGCCCATTTCTCGGCGTAGAAAATTAGGGCCTTTTTTAAAAATCACAGTGTATTACGTGGCGGAAACGCGGTTGCAACGGCTGAAATCAAGTTTACGTAATACACTGCTCGACAAAATTATAAATGCACTTCTAAAATCACTGTAACTTTTGTGGTTTTCAGTAAAACCGTGCCATATTTGGCCGAAATGTGTACCAATGTACTATAAATCTTGTGCCAAAAAATTATTTTGAAAAGTTTCCACAATTTGGAAAAAGTTGAAAAAACCGAAATTTTGGAGATTTTCTTTGCGACAAAATTATAAATTCACGCAATATTTTGCAATTTTCTTGCCGTTGGCGCTGAGGCAAAGTAAGTTATTTGGCTTAGTGGTTTCCTTAGGTGTCCTTCTGGCATGATACGAGGAAAAACAGTGACAGAATTTGAAAAAGGCGGAATTACGACCCTGAAACCGCAAAGACCTCGGGTTTGCCAGATTTCGGCTCAGGTAGGCCGTTCAGCCGGAGTTGTGAAGAACTACTTGGCTCATCCGGAAGCCTTCAACACGGCTAAACGTTCTGGCAAAAAAGGTTTACCACCGCGGCAGAATTAAGGCAGAGAAATCCGCTGAGCTTCCAACTACACCATCTCCGGGTCTCATATAGAGCAAGAAAAAGGTCTCAATTGTAGCGTGATAGCTATGCTGAGGACACTAAGACGCAGCGATGTCATCACTGGACATCATATGAAGTCGTGCCCCAAGTTGGCCTAGGTTCGGTTAGCGCGCGACTGAAACTGGCCAAGGTAACTTTGACAAAACAGAGCCTCCAACATTACGGCACAAGAAGTAACGCGGTTATCTTCTGATGTAATGACAGTGATATGTCCTATGTGGAAAACCGTCGGGGACATCGTCTGACCATGCAATCTACAAGTAATTCGGTACTGCAACGCTGGGAAACTGACCTTTGACTACTCAACCTGTTATGTCAAAGCCATCTTGGCCAATTTCGGTCGCGCGCTAACCGAACCTAGGCCAGCTGGGGGCATGATTTCATATGATGTCCAGTGATGACATCGCTGCGTCTTAGTGTCCTCAGCATAGCTATCACGCTACAATTGAGACCTTTTTCTTGCTCTATATGAGACCCGGAGATGGTGTAGTTGGAAGCTCAGCGGATTTCTCTGCCTTAATTCTGCCGCGGTGGTAAACCTTTTTTGCCAGAACGTTTAGCCGTGTTGAAGGCTTCCGGATGAGCCAAGTAGTTCTTCACAACTCCGGCTGAACGGCCTACCTGAGCCGAAATCTGGCAAACCCGAGGTCTTTGCGGTTTCAGGGTCGTAATTCCGCCTTTTTCAAATTCTGTCACTGTTTTTCCTCGTATCATGCCAGAAGCACACCTAAGGAAACCACTAAGCCAAATAACTTACTTTGCCTCAGCGCCAACGGCAAGAAAATTGCAAAATATTGCGTGAATTTATAATTTTGTCGCAAAGAAAATCTCCAAAATTTCGGTTTTTTCAACTTTTTCCAAATTGTGGAAACTTTTCAAAATAATTTTTTGGCAAAAGATTTATAGTACACTGGTACATATTGGGGCCAAATATGGCACAGTTTTATTGAAAACCACAAAAGTTACAGCGATTTTAGAAGTGCATTTATAATTTTGGCGAGCAGTGTACCTCCATCGATTTTACGGTATGCTTTTTTGCGTTTTCGATTTTACGCTCTTCCGCGGATGCGCGGCGGAGACCTCAGATTTCGGTGGACGTTGTTTTGGGCCTTTGGTTTTTGCAATTCATGTTGGAAAAGGAGGTTTGGGTGATTTTTTGTTGTCATCCGATGCACAGATGGCAAAAATTTCGTGTTTTTAATCCCCGGCGGAGGAGTCGGCGGAGGCTTTATCGAAGGGTAAAAACAAAACTCCGCCGATTGGTCCGCCGGACCAAAAAAATCAAAAATCTTTGAAAGACAATGCTGCTCTGATGGATTCTTGTGGCTGAGATTTTTCCCGGACTCGTAAGACAGCTTTGACCCTTTGATAGAGCCTCCGCCGAATCCTCCGCCGGGGAAAAAAAGCACTAAATTTTTGCCATCTTTGCATCGGATGACAACAAAAAATCACCCCAACCTCTTTTCCAACATGAATTGCAACAGCCGAAGGCCCAAAACAACGTCCGCCGAAATCTGAAGTCTCCGCCGCGCCTCCGCGGTGCGCGTAAAATCGAAAACAAAAAAATGCATACCGTAAAATCGACGGAGGTGTAACGTAAACTTGATTTCAGCCGTTGCAACGGCGTTTCCGCCACGTAATACGATGTGATTTTTAAAAAAGGCCCCAACTGTCTACGCCGAGAAATGGGCCCTCCGCCGACGAAAAAAAAAATTTTTTTTGAGATTCTAAAAACGCACGCTGTCAATTTTTAGAAGCAAAAAGAAATTCGTTGATAGCTGCAAAGAACAAAAAGATATAAGAAAATTATTTGTTCCAAATTTCTTGAAACACCCTGTATATTGCTGTCGTAACTGGTCGGTATTAAGGGTGTATCAAACCATGCAAGTCTATTTCGGCGTTCCAGAAACTCGGCAAAACCTAAGAATCACGTTTTCCAAGTCAACTTCATGCCCTCCATTCCCCAAAAACTAGAGATTCTTTATGTCAAAATTGCGCATAAATTCATATTGCATCCTTTCCGATTTTGTTTGGAAGATCTTAACCTCTCTGATACAAAATTAAAGAAATTGCCAAAAAATCCGTTTTTCGTCTGGCCGACTCTCCTCATTTGCGTACTCTCTCATAAAAACATCGTTAAATGTCTCAGGCACACTTGCAAAGCTGGAGCTAAATTTTTTCGGGATGTGTAAAGCAAATGTCCAAAACTTCAAGAAAATCGAAGCTTGAAATCAATGTGTTTCTACGCAAAAAATTCTATAGTAATTTTAATGTTGAAACTCCATCCTCTTGTCTGACTTTTAATCGATGCATTACACCATCCCACCACATAGTCAGCCCATCAAAAAACTCCTCCAATTTTACAGGCGCATTGCAAATTGGTTTAAACAAAAAATTGATTGGTTTTTTCAGTGAAAAGGACTATCCAGTTAGTTTATAAGAGTGTAAAAAAGAGAGAAGATTACACTCGACTCTGCAGGCATATGTGACTTCTCAACGATTTCCACCTTTACAGTCTTGTACAGTAAGGGAAAGAACGGAAGAGCTTTGCCCTTATAAAACTATTTTCCTGCGTGATTTTCCTATGTTTTCCCGGTTTCGAAACGTTTTTTTTCACATGGACTGTTTACAATAAAAACAACTTTAATTACAGTTTTTGGAGTTTAAAAGTGAATCATTTTACGAAGAGCCAACGTTTTTGAATTGTCATCTCGCTTGAATTGTAATGACCACAATCGGAAATTGATTACAGCAGTAATTTACGGGAAAAATTGTAACGTTTTAAAGGTCGAATTATAACAGTTTTTTGAAAAGGTCATTTCAACCTTTTGTAGATGTAAGAACGCATTTAAACTCTAGTAAGTCCAATATTTTAACTTTTTATAGCCGAAAAGCCCTTTTTTGCGTGTTTCTAGATCACGTTTGAGTCATCGTACACTAAAGGGTCACTATCACATCAAAATTTAAACATCCCAACCGGAAATTGATGGGATTGTTTAATATCTGATTATGCTGTAAAGTTCTGTTTTTACCACGAATGCGGTTGGAGTTTGATTCAGTTTCAGCTGTTTTAATGATAGTATAATTACGAGCAAATTTAACTTTAATTCCTCAGTTGTATAACACCTTAGAAAGCCTCTTCACAAGGCGATATATGACAAAAGTCGGACTGCTACAACCCTATTTTTCAGTAATTTCCGGTCCGTTGTGCACAGCCAACAGAAAAATTAAAATCTAAGGCTGCAGTTGCAATTACATTTCATTCAATTCCACACGTTCCCAATCCTCAACACATCCTTATTTTCGCCCATCCATTTTCCTAATTACTTTCTCAACATTCGAACAGTTTACTACCGAAAATTTAAAGTAACCGGAAATTTTGCTTTCCCGCTGCTCCTCCTTTCCCGGTTATTGTAAACCGGGAGGCGCCAGAAAACCCAAACCTGTAGAGAGCGGCCTTATATAACACCCAGAAGTTTGACGGAAGAAACTTTTCCGCTGAGTTTAGTCTTCCCGAAATTACTATAGTCGAAATCGTATAGTAGACGGTCCACAGAGTTGTCCGTACATTCGAAAGTATTTTGGCGTGGTTTTTGGGGAATAAATCAAATTAAAGCAAAGTTAGACCCAACTTTTTACACAAAACTTTGATGATTTTACAAATTTTTTTCGTTTTTCAGCTAAATTTTCATAATGAGTAATCTTAAAAACCTCAGGACATTCTGAATACCCCAACCATCCTATTCTGTCCTCAAATTTTGCTATCAAGCCATTTCTGCAATAAATTTTCACATTCCCTATGACATGAATATTCGCGAAATTTTTTGTCTAAAACTATATAATTTCAAATTTTTAGTCATGTTGGTCAGAGTAATTTTAAGTCTTCTCGCTCTGAATGTGTTGGCCAGCTCAGAGCCGGAACCAGAGAAGACGGGCCTCAGCAAAATGTTCGCTCCCATTCTTTTCCCACCCACCGCCAACATCCATGAACAACATGATGGGCCAATTTCTGCCGAGTAAGTGCTACAACTCCATCTTAAAACCCCCATTTTTAAATTAGTGCTTTCGCCTTAAGTTGAGGGTATTGTTTTAACTTTTGAGAAGTAAAATTATATTTTTACTTTCAGAAATCTGGATTACTATGATGCTGTTGCCGCCGGCCTTGATGGAGAACCCCGTGCTCCAATTGTCCGGCCAGCCGCTGTTTTCCAGCCTCCAGCCCTCGTTGTCCCGGCTTTCCGCCCAATTCAGGCCCCCGTTTTCGAAGACATCCCACCAATGAAAGTTTCGCAAAAAGACTTTGAGACCAAGAAGTTGGCCAACTTTGCCCTCTTCAACCAAGGAACAGATGGCTTCCAAGTCAAAACACAAGAAGTCCCAGTGACCACTGGCAGCCCAAAAATGGTCCAAGTCGCTGCTGGAACGGAAGGTAAATCTTGGGATATCAAGAAAATATCAACTTGATTCATCAAGTACATCCTGTGCTAGTGCAAAATGTATAACATTACAAACTGATATTTCAGAATCCGAAGTTGAGATCAAAGAACTCGAAACGACGACTCCAGAGATTGGCCTTCCTCCTATCGCCGAGAAATTCGTCGTTTCTTCAGATTAGCTTTACCTTGTACAAATTGTACAAAAAAATGTAATAAACCCTAATAAAAATAATAAAATTATCGGAGATTCAGCTGTGTCAAGCTGCTAACCGCTATTTAAACTTAATATCCCAGGATATTAGTGCAAATTTTATTCAACCTTTTATTCAAGATTCAACAAAATAAATATAAATTAGCAACGAAACAAGAAATAATATCACCCATGAGTCTTATAATCAATAATCTCCATCGAAATCTGAATAATCGGAACCAACTTCATTGAAATCTTCATCATTTATTCCACAGTCCTCTACAATTTGCTTGAGCGCGTGTTCTTGATAAACATTTAGGGTCAAGGTTAGGTCCAATTCAACTTTATCTTTCTTCCATTTGATCCGATATTCTTCAATGGAAACGTCGACGTTCTCCTTGAGAGTTTGCTCGATGGTTACACCCTCCTTCTCTAGGTTCATAATCTCGGCGTGGTAGTCATTTTCAATCTGAAGCATAACATCAAATAATTGCAGAAAACCTTCCAAAAAATTAATAAAACTTTCAATGAAATTCTTACGTTAAATATGTCAATAGACAGCTGATATCGAAATAAAATTTCTGGCAACGTGACGTCCTTGATTTTGCTGAGATCAAAACACTTATCGACGAAATTACCAACATAGTTACCGATGATCTCAATTGGAATAACTTGGCTTATGACGACTGAAATTTTTCTTAGCGAAGGAATAAACTGATTGAACTTCAAGAAATCTGTAGATTCCAACGCAAGAAAAGTGAATTCGCTTATTGTCATCTCCTCGGTGCCCTCAAGAGTTGTATTAAGTTTCCGAAGATCGACTGAAGGGGCAGCGATGTCCAGTTTCTTAATTTTAACTCCTTTGAGATTTTCGAAATCTAAGAAATAAAATGGATAATCAACTTCGAATAAAATTTATATTCTCCATGAAGAAAACTTACCCAAGCCGTCGTCAACAAGCCCAATGAACTCATTCAACTCCAATCCTTTCATTTCTCGAGCCTTCAGTAGAGTCGACATGCACTCCAAGCTCTCGATTTTTCCGCACTTGCTCAACAATCTGATCAAAACAACGGAGTAGATATCGGGATGAATGTAAAGGTGAGAAATCTCTAGAAAAATGTCAATCCGGTTAATTAAGAACAGATCTACTTACTTTTAGCTCCAGTCAAAAGCTCGTCCAATTTCCGAACATATTCATTGAGCACCAGATTTATTTTTGATGGCTTAGTGTAACATAATACCCAGCTCGCAGTTGGCCCGTCACAAAGGGGAAAGCCATTACGTTTGTTAGAAAACGATAACCCATTGATTGAAGAGGAAATCCAACAATTTTCGATCACAGGAAGAACTGAAGACAGCGAACGACGGCACAAAAACTAAAACATATCAAGTATAATGTCTAAAATAGTGAAAAGAAAGCAAATCAAAAAAAACTTACAAAACTTCGAAGGAAATCATGGTTTCCAATGTCCAGTGCATATTGCTGATAACATCCGAGAGGTAAACTGTTCAGATTTGGCCGAGTATTGCCTTCTTTCCTCATAAAATTGGCTCTCTCCGCCATTTTCAAGCCTTGGAATTTTTACCGCGTAATAGATGAAAATAACGTTGAAGGTACGTGTTCCCTTGTTGGCATTGAAGAAATATTTGCAAGGATCGAGAAATAGCTGAAAAAATTTTCATAATATTTTCTTTCTCTCGCGCCCAGCGCTCGTGCAGTTTGCGCACCATTTTATACGGTGAAACATGTCCCCGAAAAATATTTTTGAGAAAGTTTCCTGACACAATGTTTTTTTGGTTATTCGCCTAGAGGCCGGACTCTCCTCGTTCTGGTTGCGATTATTTGTTATCAACGAGCATTCGTTGCGAGGTTGTTTTCACCATGAGTTTAAAGTTGTTCAATGGAAGGTTGATTACCTTCCAAAGAGTCGCCATGCGACGTTTCCAATCATCTGTTCTTCCAGAAGGCGCTAAGGCTTTTATAAACGGTAAGTTAGTTTGGAGTTTGTTTATTGCAAGTTTAGGGAAATGGCTTGGAAGTACGTCTGGAAAAGTGTTCGAGGTCACAAATCCCTATACGAGTGAGCCGATAACTGATGTTCCGGATTGTAATGTGCAAGATACAGAGATAGTACGTATTGTAAAGTTTTTGCTGTCACTTTTGGATCGAACCGTATTGGTCTTTTGTTGTTTTAGGCAGTTCAAGCAGCTCGGGAAGCTTTTACTTTATGGGCGAGTGAAACTACCGCAAAGCAACGGGGTGAAACTTTGAGAAGATGGTTCGAGATACTTAGAGATCGGGAGGATGAGTTGGCGAAGCTTTTGACTGAAGAGCAGGTGAGAATTTACTTTCTTATATTGCACATGAGACATGTTCTGCTTTTAGGGGAAACCATTGGCCGAAGCCAAGATTGAGATTCAATATTCCGGTGCCTACTTTGACTGGTATGCTGGAGAAGCCAGAAGGATCTACGGACAAGTTGTTCAACCGCCAGTCCTGAATCGAACTCATCTTCATATTAGAGAACCGATTGGAGTTGTGGTCGCGATTACTCCGGTGAGTTTGATACTGGAAGGTTTAAAATTGTTGTAGTAATTAATGTGGTACTTGTGTGTATTTTTTTGCTCTTCTGAAACATTAAAAATTTTAGTGGAACTTCCCGACAGCCATGATTGCCCGAAAGGCTGCCGCCGCTCTTGCCTCCGGATGCACGATGGTTGTAAAGCCAGCTCACGACACTCCGCTCTCAGCATTAGCGTTGGCAGCCGCTGCAAGCGATGCCGGGGTTCCCAGAGGAGTCTTCAATGTAGTCCCTGCGGGCCACGAGAATACTCAAGAGATCTCCAAATTCGTCTGTTCTTCGCCGAATGTTGATTGTATTTCGTTTACTGGAAGTACTGGAGTTGGAAAGGTAAGACTTCGGCTAAAACTGCCGCTAATTTGATCGAAAAAGTTAAAAATCAAGAGTTATTTCTATTATACAGGGTGGGCCAAAAAAAATGGACAAAATTAAAAGTCGGTGTATCCCGGCACGAATACCGTAATCAACGGAAAGGAAAATAGTTTTATAATTGTCAACTATCCTACTTTATCACAACTATTTAAATTTTTTATATACTTTTGTTGAACCGATGATACAAGCCAAAATGCTAGACCAGTCCATATTCTGACTTCGTTTTCCGAAAATTTTATGGGTCCAAAAATCTTCAATGACCTGAACGTCTATGACCAGCCCAAAACTGGTGGTTGACTGTTTATCATGATACTAAGGGGAGCCCACAGAAGCAAAAAAGCTGATAGTATTCTATTAATTTTGCTCCAGCAGTTCTCAACGTGATCCACAAGAGGTCCATCTAGATAATTCTAGATTTTTGAGATAATTGACATTCAAGAGTCGCAGGGAGCCCGGCTCATGCTTTTGATAGCAAAAAGTGGTCACTGTAAGACATCTAACATTGCTTTACATGGGCCAGCTGTTGATTTGATAATAGCTTGCATCAGCCGTACGCAGACCTTAAAAAATTTCAGCCGGCTATACCCAGAGACGCTGATATTTTTTGATCAGAAATTTTTTTCTTTTTTGTTGGCGTTCTCCAACATGCCAGATAACTATGACGGGATACTTTTATATCAAGGTGATACGACCTCTTTCTTCCATTTTAAGTCAGTTTCATAAAATGAGGATGCAGCTAGCCTTCAGAATCCATGTATTATTGAGATGACCCATCAAAAAGTCAAAAAAATCGATTTTTTGCTTGCCATCTTGCTGATTGAGGGGTACTATTGTCAAAAATGCGCTTAGTATATTCATCGTAGAGTAGTAAACACCGTATGGGCGTAATTAGTTTCAAAATGTTCACTATGTTTGGTAGAGCATCGATTTTCCGAAAGTGCGCAAATAAAGCTCGATTTTCCCCGGCCGAGTGTCTAACTTCTGGTCACTGGTTCTTCATTTTCCGAAAAGCTTGGGTTAAATCCTTTTAAAGCATAAGGGGGCATGTCTCCTAGATTTGCGTAGACTGCTTGGTATGTCTTTACAGCGACACTAAAAAATTTTGGGGTAAGAACTTTTGAAATTTTTGCCGCGGGAATTGGCGCGCTGACCCGGCGACCTTCCTGCAACCGTATGTTAGAAACTTCTGCAGACAGGACAAAAATTCTACAGTTAATATGTTACCTTAACACAGTACTTTCATGCCATATATACCTTTTTTCACAAACTGTTTCATGGCATGAAAAATCGAAGAAAAATTAATGTCCATTTTTTTTGGCCCACCCTGTACTGGCTATTTTCAGCTTCTCCTTTCCCAATCAGCCTCCACAGTGAAGCGAGTTTGCCTCGAACTAGGTGGAAATGCCCCTTTCATCGTCTTCCAATCGGCTGATCTGGACAAAGCCGTCAAAGGCGCGATTGCATCAAAGGCCAGGGCCAGTGGGCAGACTTGCGTTAGCTCGAACAGGTATTATGTCCATGAAAGTGTCCACGCAGAGTTTGTGAACAAGTTGAAAGAGGCCATTTCGGCATTAAAATGTGGTGATGGACTGAAAGAAGGGACCACTCAAGGCCCTATGATCAACAAAAATGCTCTTCATAAGGTAAAATATGAACGTTTTTATTGTCTTTGATATTTGGAAGACCTCACATATTGATTCTGAACCAATTTTAGGTCCAATTCCTCGTCGATGATGCTGTTGATAAGGGTGCGGAAGTAGTTGTAGGAGGAAAGTACATCGAAGAAACCAATATTTACAAGCCCACCATCTTGATCAATGTCAATGAAAGCATGGAACTGGCGAATCAAGAGATCTTTGGCCCTGTCGTGGCGATTCAGAAGTTCAGTGATGAGAAAGACGTCATCAAGAAGGCGAATTCCACCAGATATGGACTTGCTTCATACATCTTTTCCGAGGACTACAGGCAAATAAATCGAGTCTACAGAGCATTGCAGAGTGGAATGGTCGGAGTTAATGAGGGTATGTGGACGTAGAAGGTATGATAAGGGGGCAAAATCTACTTTTAGGTGCCATTTCTTGCTCTGAAGCCGCTTTTGGAGGGGTAAAAGAAAGTGGAATGGGAAGAGAAGGCGGATCCCAGGGAATTGATGAATTTACTCAATGGAAATACGTCTGCATTGGAGAGTAATCATGACAATAATTCATTTTGCAATCTTCTCTGTACTTTTAGGCATGTATGATAATTTAATAAACTTCTATTCACCATTCAATGTCATGTGTAATGTAAAGTATCTTTGAGATTTGCATATTACAGGATGACATTTGTTTTGTAAGCAAGTCATCAGCCGTTTTTATCATCAATCGTTGCGGAAATCAAGGTGATTCGGAATGCCAATCGCGGCGAGATGCGCCCTGACTTCTTCGCGCCTAAATTTCCGCCCGAACTTTCCGGCAGAAGAAGCTCGCTTTCAGGCTGTTAGGTCGCATTTTTTATTGGCGAGAGGTTGGCTTTGTTGTTGTTTATCTGCTCATATGACATTCAAAGAGCGGAAAATTATTTTTTCCATTTGTTCTTAGTTTTAGATAGACATTTGCTGGGTTTTATCGGTGATGGGACGTTGCTTTTCTGTTTTTTGCATGAATTATGTCTAAAAATATGTTTTATTTTTTATTTACGTTGATTTTGTTTGCTCTTGAGCTGTTAGAGCATTGAATATCCGTTTTTTTCATTAGAACGGGGTTTATATTTGAATTTTCAGTTGGAACCTGATTTTTGGAGGAATACGCGGATGGGGACTCGATTTTTATGTTTGATTTTGATATTGCTTCGTGGAATTGTTGTTTTTGATATTTTAAACGCGTTTTTTTTTGTCTGCGAATATTATTTTTTTATTTTCAGCTTTAATTTCCAAATTTTCGAAATGGCCCGTGAAGGAGGTGTCACCAAGAAGAAGAGTAAGGACCCCAATGCCCCCAAGAAGGCCCTCTCCGCCTACTTCCTCTGGCTGAAAGAGAACCGCGCCCGTTTTGCGAAGCCTGGCATGAAAGTCGGCGATGTTGCCAAAGCCGCCGCCGAGGAATGGAGATCGCTGGACGATAAAGCCGAATGGAACAAAAAGGCCGAAGAGGACAAGATCCGCTACAGAGAAGAGCTGGAGGAGTACCAGAAGAGCAAATGAAGGTAGCCTGTAAATATGCGCGTATATTCTCAGAATCAGTAAAATCTCATCCAAGTTCTTGTTGTTAATGTAACGTTGTTCCCGGATATTGCCTTGGCTTAATTTGAATAAATGACAGAAAGCAATCGAGTAGCCTTATTTTTGATTTGACATTGGGGGAGCGGGTTGACGATACTTTGGGTCGCCTCAATTTGTCGTTTTATGCCTGTCGGAGGTTAGGTGGAGACAGGTAAGAGAAATGATAAGGTTGATCGGGTCAAAGAATAGTTTATCATTAATTTTGAAGTCTTACAATGATATCCAGGTAAAACTTACGGATCTTCGTTTTTTGAAACAAGTTTTGGTTGTTTCTGTGTTGCAATAACGTAGAAATTGTGGTCATGTTGAAAGCATTCGACAAGTCTCCGCTGAACCTTCACCGACCTCGTCGATCATCTAACGTCTTTTCCAGGCCTTGTAGTAACCTACAAAAAATCTTTTTGCGTCTCACCGAGCGATTTTGTGTTGACCCGAACTGTCGTCGACCCGGAAAGTCGGGACGCGAATAATTTTGAATTTCGGAAGGAAAAGGATAGGCAGGGCTAGTCCAAGTCCACCTCGGCATAGAGCAAGGAGAGGTTTGAAGATTTTTTAAAGGAAATGCTTCTAACGAACCTCGTGAAAAACGTAAACTTGGATAGCAGTTGGAGATCGAACGTTCGGGACATTTTTTTCTTTAACGACATACTATCAATAATTGAAACGTCACTTTCTCCCACTCCAAAATGCTCCCATTGACGTAAGGAGTTACGGTATTCCCTGCCAATCGGCTTTCGCAGCTAAGGCCAGACTGATACCGACTCCTTGGGCTGATGTCAGCGCTGAGGCTTATAGTGTGTGACTGCAATCGCTGCACTCTCGCTGATAAGAAACTGAGAAGGTTGTCTCATCTGGACTGATTAGGGCGCGGCTTGCTTCGCCTTCTGATGTCATCTCCAGTTGAGGTGCAGTCGGCTAAGCCGTGACGTGAGAGGAGGAAATTATCGGTGAAGTTGATAACAAAAAAGAGGACGAAGACGGGGAAGGACCACAGATCGAAACGAGCCTACGGTCAAATGCTTCGAAGGTGGAGTCAGAGTTGTAAATTGCGGGCCTGAGGCTGTATAAATTAGGCTGTGAATACACGAGTTGTTATCAATGCTTTGGTCGATAGTCGTTTGCCTATCCTTTCATTCCACAGGTTCGTTTTCGTTGGTCGAGGGGGGTGGATTCTAAATTTGTGGGGCAGTATAAAACACTACTTTTAATTGTTGGTCGAAATGTAATCAAGATTCAGAGTCTACTTTGTGTATTATCGCTCCAGTCCTCACACCCTCGGGGAACACCCTTTCTCATCCCGGCAATTCACACCCCCATGCAATAACTCTTGTTTTTATTATCGAGCGTGTTTCCGGGTTGTATAAACTCATGCGTTTATTGCCTCATTCATTGCGAAAATTCCATAATTTAATGATAGATTGCTTTAAGAGTGAGGCTGACTAAGTTTGGAGGTGAAATGGATACCGTATGTCAATTGATTTGCCCTAGAAACGTGGAAGTTCAAGCTCAAACATCTTCCCGTTTGTGCCGGAGATTCGAAAAGAAAGTGGTGATTATTTCCGGAGGAACTCGAGGGTAGGTTGAGATCTCAAAGTTCAGTATGACCACTAATTTTACCATAAAAGAGCAATATTTTGGCCCTAAAAAAGATTTTTATTTCTAGTCATCTATTATAAGTATTATAATAATTTTCTCCAGAATTGGTCTTGCCATTGCTCAACGTCTTGTGGAAGAAGGAGCCAGTGTGATTGTAGCCAGTCGATGTCAGCAAAACGTCAACGAAGCTGTGGATTATCTCCGATCCCTCCCTGAAATCCATCCCAATCAAGTTTGCGGCCAAGTTTGCCATGCTGGTTGCAGAGAACAGCGAGAAGAGCTAATTGATGTGGCTGAAAAAAAGTTTGGACGACTAGATGTCCTAATCTCCAATGCTGGAGTCAACCCTGCCGTAGGGCATATAATGGAGGTGTCCGGATCTCAATGGGACAAGCTTTGTGACATCAATATTAAAGCCGGATTTGAACTGTGCAGAAGGGCGGTGCCGTTGATGGAATGGAGTGGGTGAGTACACAAAAACTTACTAATCCTTCGGCACAAGCTACAGATAATAATTTACTGTCTTTTCAGGGGTGGCGTAGTGATTTTTACCTCATCATTAGCCGCGTATCGTGTCCCCGGCGCGTTTAATGCGTATGGAACAACAAAGTCCGCGCTCTCAATGCTGACTACAGTGCTCTCGCAAGAACTGGCGCACAAGCGCATCCGAGTCAACAGTATTGTCCCGGGCACCGTGGATGGCGCTGGAATGAGCCGAATGGTAAGATCCGGAAATTATTTTAGTTTAGACTTCAGAAAAAAGACCATAATCCTCATTGTATTATAGTTATGGGACACAACTCATAAGTGGCATCACAAAGTCAAATCCGCAGCACACGGCTCGAAAGGGCTGTTTGGACGGTTTGCAAAGCCTTCGGAGATTGCCTCATCAGTTGCCTATCTTTGTTCGGACGATGCAAGCTTTGTGACGGGCGAGAATCATCTTGTGATGGGAGGTATTGACGCTCGATTGTGATATGACGATCAATCACATAAATATAAAGAATATATTCTAAAATGGCTATGATTAATGTAACGGTAATTGGGACGCACTGCACAGCATTCCGAACTTTTTTCGCCGCCGATCGGTGTCGAAAAAAAATGGAAAAATCGAGAGAGGGGTATGCATTTTTTTGTGTTGCCGGCTAGCAAAAGCAGGGGCCTGTTTCACTAACATAAAAATAAATAAATGAAAAGTAGGGGGGAGCGAGAGAGCATCGAAAACGCGTTTGCGAGCGAGAGAAACCGGACGAAAAGCAGAAGTAGCCTACTTCTCTTTCGGAGTGACTTTTTACGTCCAAAAACCGGAGTTGGCCGCAGAATTTTGGCCATAACTTTTTTCTCAATTGGTATAGGAACACCCTTCAAAAAACCAAATAAAGCTGACGGTTGAGACTACAACATATCCAAATTTCGTTGTTTTATTTTCAAGAGTAGATTAGCTATATAGCTTAAAGTACAGAGTACATTTACACTGAAGATACGAAATGTTTTATTTCTCGGTCAATTTCAAAATGTTGACGCTTTAATTTATACCAGTCGATAGCCCGTCTTTTTTTCTATGAGGCTTTTTTAGAGGGCCAATTGTAGGTCTTATTATGGCTGAGTTATGGCAAATTTACCTCCATTTTTGTCATAAAAAGAGCCCTCAAATCAAAGGAAGAGGAAAAGTTCGCCCCTTTCGGAACGACTTTTTATGGTCAAAAATGGAGGTTACCTTGATTTAATTGCCCGTAACTCTATCAATTTATGATATATCGCCACCCCTCAAAAAACATAATGTAAGAAACGTCTTTACACACTGATATGAAATTTGTAATTATTCTTATAAAAATTGGTGAGAAAAATGCGTTTTTATTCCGCGAAGAAGAAAAAACGAGATGGTTGGCCGTACTACTGTAAAATTAGCGGTCCACCGGGCTATAAAAGGAATTCAAAACACATATTGTCTAAAACTACTTAAAAAAGTCTATGTGTTGTTTTTTGGAGGGTTTCAATCCGAAAAGTTTTACCCAAGTTATGGGAATTTTAAGCTCAAATTTAGTCGGTTTTCTCAAAAATTAAAGCACGCGTACTTTACGATTTTTTTAAGGACGGGTTTTGGCACCACAGCAATGAAAATAATCTTGGTGATAGCTGAAACTGTCAGCTTCATTGTAAATTTTGAAGGGTGTTCCTAGACCAACTGAGAAAAAAGTTATGGCCAAAATACTGCCGCGAACCGCGGTTTTGGACGTAAAAAGTCACTCCCGCAAAAGTAGGCTACTTCTGCTTTTCGTCCGGTTTCTCTTGCTCGCAAACGCGTTTTCGATGCTCTCTCGCTCCCCCCTACTTCTCTTTTATTTATTTTTATGTTAGTGAAACAGGCCCCAGGTATTGCAAAATTTGAAAAAGTGTTTGATACTCTGAAGATTACTCATTCTAATTATACAAACATTGCCACCGTGCACTCTGTAACCCCCGAGAAAATCGCATTCAAAAAAATGAAAATTTCAAATTTAAATGCAATGAAAATGCACTTTCTAGTTGACTACTGAAGAAAAAAAAGATGCTATCGTGTAGAGAATTTTGAGTACTTCCTAATACGTATATCTTTTTGCGTTTTTTTCTAACCGTTTTAGAGCTACCGTGCAAAAACGCCTTCTTTTGCACTTTTTCCGACTTATCTGCACTTTAAATGCAAAAATGCAAAATCTTCCGAGCAATTATCATTCTTGGCATCCTTGTGGATATACATGCCAAATTTCAAATTTCTACGACGCTTCAATCTCATGTTATATCGATATAATTACGAAACTTTAACAACTTAAGTTCTCGTATTAGCGCGTCTTGAAATATAAATTTTGTGACATTTTCAACAAAAAGTATCGTTATATGTACCTTATTTGTGAATTTGAAGGTATTAGCTTGCGTTTGGACCGCATTAACGGGAATAGAAAACGCTGCACTTGTGAGCCAGCTGTATGAAATCAACCTTTTTCATGATGACATGAAGCTGTCTCATAAATGTACGAATAACATTCCAGGGGTTGGTAAGACACATTTTAGGAAGAAATAAGGCTATCCTAGAGTAAAAACGGTAGGCTTTCTATGTTTTTCTTCGGGAACTTAAGTTGTTAAAGTTTCGTAATTATATCGATATAACATGAGATTGAAGCGTCGTAGAAATTTGAAATTTGGCATGTATATCCACAAGGATGCCAAGAATGATAATTGCTCGGAAGATTTTGCATTTTTGCATTTAAAGTGCAGATAAGTCGGAAAAAGTGCAAAAGAAGGCGTTTTTGCACGGTAGCTCTAAAACGGTTAGAAAAAAACGCAAAAAGATATACGTATTAGGAAGTACTCAAAATTCTCTACACGATAGCATCTTTTTTTTCTTCAGTAGTCAACTAGAAAGTGCATTTTCATTGCATTTAAATTTGAAATTTTCATTTTTTTGAATGCGATTTTCTCGGGGGTTACAGAGTGCACGGTGGCAATGTTTGTATAATTAGAATGAGTAATCTTCGGAGTATCAAACACTTTTTCAAATTTTGCAATACCTGCTTTTGCTAGCCGGCAACACAAAAAAATGCATACCCCTCTCTCGATTTTTCCATTTTTTTCGACACCGATCGGCGGCGAAAAAAGTTCGGAATGCTGTGGGACGTTGACTTTTGACAACGTATTGCCTACCCCTTTGCTCGCAATGCAAACAGATATTGCGCGAAAAAGTGACTTGTCATGATAAAAAATACAACTAGAATTCAACTTTACATTAAGCACTAAAAAGATGCAATAATAAAAAATTGTAACACATATTGGTTTTATTTTTTGTTGTTACGTAGATTTTTACCCGGAGGAATAACACGTTATCAATCACTCGGTAAAACAAGTAATTAGCCTTTATGTGCCATAATATCAACAATAACAACGGGCCTAACTAGAAACAATATATAAAAAGAGATCTTACACTTGACCTCACGTTTTCGCTGGTGGTTCGGCTACCTTTTGCTGCACTGTCTCCGCAGGTAATGCTTTGGTCGTCGAATTTGCACTCTCCACGGCTGCTGGAGGGGTAGGAACAGGGACAACTTGCTGAGGTTGCTGTTGCATCGCTTCCTGTTGTTTGAACAACATCTTTGGAGCCAGATCCGCGAAGACCACCATTAAACGTCGATTTACTCGCATTTGTTTATCAATACCTGGAACGTACAACTATCAGCAAAATCTCGATGAAATATGTTTTGCGCTTAGCCAATCCAACGCCTGTTGACTTTTCCTCAAAATAAGGCGATCAAAATGGTATAAGATACTCGAAACAAGCGAGAATTAACCTACAAAGTCAAAAACATAATACAAATGAACTTACATTCCTGTGTGCACTTTGCTTCGACTGGTAAAAGCTGATTTGTACTGAAATCACGAACACAAGAGCCAAAACATCGCTCAGTTAGGGTGTTGTAGACGCTGAGGAACTCCTTCAGCTGAGTCAGGTTTTCAATATGAGTCATTGTGATTCTTTGACTTCAAAACGGCTAAAGCAAGGGTCCAAAACAAGGTGGAACGCGCAAAATATTTTAATTTTGATAAATCTTGTAAGATTTTCGCTTGCAACACAATGCCAAAACTTTTTGGCATTCAATGATTCCGCTGTAGAGGTTCCTTTAATCGCTGCCGCGTCCTCAATTGCAAAAGGTTGAAGTTTGTGTTTACAAGGAATCGGCAAATAGTTGCATCCTGCTTTCTCAACGACGCCTATATCATTTTTAACTTTTATTTTAAGAAATCTATTAAAATTTGTCCAAAAAATGTGCCATTCGAACACAGACGAGAGATTCAACAACAAAAAACGGAGGTGTTGTAATACTTGTCAAAATAAATTAACGCAGTTTAGAAAGCATGTTCGATGCCACATTCCGCCGACAAACTAGATGAAAGGATAAAAAAAGACGAAAGAAGTGATGTTATCTAATGGATCTCTAACAAAAAACATTGGAAGATGTGCAACAACGAAGTTTATACGATAAGAGAACAACGTTGATATAGCCGTAGGATCGTGAATTGTACATTATTAATATATTTTGATCCGATTTTTACGTTCTAACTATTGTATGGAAATATTCGTTTAATTACCTAAAGTAATGTTAAAAAATCTATATTTACGAAAATAATTCTGACTTCTGAAAAACCAGAAAGATATTAAATAGTCGTCCAATTCAAGACCTACAGTATGGGTTTTACATAAGACTAACACAATATAATATATTTACTCGGCTTCATCCCAGGCCTTGCTCTGATGTGCCTGGCGGTCTTTGTAAGACTGGAGTTGGGTTTTGTCGAACAATAATGGGAGGGGGATTCTGTAGGGTTCTTGTTTATCAATTATGTCGTCAATGGATTCACCAAGTTGAGTTGCCCATTGACGGCAAACTTCGAACAACATGAGCATGGCATAAGCGTCTAGAGCAGCGTATTGGATCTAAAACAAGGTCAAATAAAACCTCATACAACCATGAATCATTCATAAATCGAATATCATTTCGAATACTCACCTGTGACCGCCTTAGGGGTCTTCTATCCCAAACACTGCACTGTTCCGTCTTGTCCAAATCAAAGCCAAGAAGAGCTGTGCACAGTGCGGACAAGCCAAGATTCTTGATGGATGATCCCTCTTCTTTTGGCTTTTCTTTGTCATTCGGAGTTGGTGGAGGGGTATCCTCATCTTCTACATCTAAGACAACGGAAGTTTCCGCCGGAATAATAGCCTCTTTTTCATCCCCTTCAATCCTCTCATCCGCTCTTTCGAGATTAATAAAGTTTTCTGGATTTAATCCTCTTGATAAGGTGATTCTGATCAGCTGGAATCAAATTTTAAAAAATATGGAATAACATAATTATTTATTCACATAATCGCTAACATACCTCTTCAATAATTCTCGCGATGCAGACCAAGCTTTCCGGTTCGTAGAGACTATTACAGCTCGGGAGTCTTCTTCGAATTTGGACTAGATCTTCGCCAAATCTGAAGCCAATCTTTAGGATCTTCTCATCCAAAAATAAACGATTCATAAAGTCAGTTAACGCTCCATGATCATCAATTTGATCAAGATCGACAAGACAGACCGTCTTTTCAAAGGCAATCTGGATAATCGACGCTCTGAAAACAAGACCGTCAATTTGAAAATAATAAAAAATATATCCCACTATTCAATTTTCAAAAAATGCAAAAAATTTATACCTGCTAGTCAAAACATAAGCCGACCATTCCGCATCCAGCCCAACAATCACCGAATATTTCCCATTGCTCTGAGCGCTCCTCAAATTATGCTCGATACAAGCCAATTTGAAGGCATTATCCACAACGAAAACATCGACTCCAACCGGCAATCTAAGATGGTCAATTTCCATGGCCTGTTTTCGTTGTCTGTTCTCCAAATTCGTCGCCAATTTTTGCATTCGCTGTCTTTCGGAGTCCTGGGTGAAGTCAAAATGTTGCCAAAAGCTAGCTGCCTTAGGGTCTGAGCATCTTTCCCTCAGTTCTTTTACAACGTGGGCTCTCATCTCTGGTCGCTGCTTCAGAAGACAATAAATAAGATCATAGAGGTGTTCAATTCCCCATTCGCCAGTTCCATAACGCTTTTGCAGGGCTTTCGAGAAGGCTACGTAGGCCCACGGCTTTGAGATTTGATTGCACCGGGGCATTTCTGAAATGGACATGGATAATATAAGAAATTTAAAAAAAACCCCCGGAAGAAATTATAAGACGAAACTTTGTAACAAAAACTTTCTATCGAGAATGTATTTTCTGTTGTCCAAAGTAAAATTTTAACCTATCAGTTCTAATATCCATTTTTAAACTTGTCTTTACCTACCTTTTCTCAATTCGCACATCAGGTCTCCCATATTATGAGAGAACTCTTCAAATCGTAGGACCCGTTGCTTCTTCTCGTCGCATAGACGTTTTCTTGCCATTAAAAATAATTCCTCATCCAGTCCCCACTTCTCGGCTTCATTTAGAGCTTGCCTCGCCAACTCTCTGGCCCCATCTGATCGTTTCCCCAGGAAGTCCTCAACAAATTGGCCACTCGCTTTTCCCAACAACAACAATGTCTGAAGATCTGTCTCCGTGTTAAACGCACTGCCATATCGATGAAGCGCAAAGCTGAGGGCACAGAAACTAAAATCATATAATTTTAGGTTACCTTGTGCCTAAAAACTGCAGGAAAGTCAAAATTAAAACACTCACGTTACTTCTTTCGAGTTCTTCGCCTCCAAAATAGCAGCCTCCAGCTTTTGATTACCAAATACACACATTATTCTTGACGATGCGATTAGACTCCATACTTTACAACGAAAAGGAAACTCAATACGCGCCAACATCCGCATAAAGCCATCCGTCTGCTCCTCGGTCATTGAAATACATGGCTTGAAGACAGTATTGGCTGTATTATTCTTCCTCACTGATGTTTTTGGGTTCAAACTTCGACAGAATAAAAGGAATGTCTAAAAATTATATTAATTTAGATACAAATCGAGGAAAATATTGAAAACAGCAAACTTTTTGATCCCACTCAGAAAAGCAAAGCCGTGCCTCACCTTGAAAAAGAACTGAGCATGCGTTAAGCCTTCTCTGTATAGTACATTTTGCCTTTCATTCGACAGATAATCAGGTATAGCTGCATACAACTCCATAAATCGAGAAAACAACGACTCCTTGGGGATTGATCCAAAGAACTGACGGCCGATATCAATCACATTCAGTCCTTTGAATGCATATTCTAAAAAAACCACCGTTATCTTAGTCATGAATAAAGCTAAGAAAAGATCCTACATCATGCTGGATTCAATTCGTTTAGCAGGTCGATTCAGCGGTTTATCTAAACTTCAAAGAAAACAAAACAAAAGAACTTACGCTTCTTATTTGGTGTGTCATTATTCACAGATCTTGTTGGAGTCGAATTTCCTAGGACAAAGAATCTCTCCAATGCTCGGACTGGATCCTCATCCAGATCGCATAAAACTTCTGGTTCTGAGGCTGTTGGTGTGTGCGGTGGCCGTGGGCTTATGAATTCACTGATTTGGATTCCAGGCGGAGGGTACGGACGACTCTTTATCCTCCCATTCATTAGAACTACAACAATGTCTTCAGTCAGTCAAAAATATGGGACCACAGCCTGAAAAGAAATCCGAAATGAAAAAAATTGTCAAAACAATATTTTTGCCAACAAATTAGCGAGGGGTATAATAAATTTCCGCATGAATAACAGCAGTTTGAGGATAAATCAACAACAAAGACACCAAAAGTTCAATGTCGTTACGAAAAGCAATAAAAACTGTTTAGCGATAATAAAAATACGTGAAACCGAAGCTTCGTAATAAAGATTAGCTCTGAGACATTTTACGCTGAATAACATTCAGCGTAAAATTTCTATAAACTCGTGTTTCAGCCAACTCAACCATGGATAACATGGGCTTGCTTCGGAACTGATAAAAATAAGCTGACTTGGAGCATAGATAACATCGGTCGAAAAAAACACTAATAATGTACTAGATTTGTTCGCCAGCTTGTCTAAATCCGTTCGAAATGCGGATTCAAAACGGAATGTTTACAAATCAAAGTAGATTTTGGAAATTTTTTTGGGAAATCCCGATCTCCACCACAGACAACCTGACACCGGCGAACACAATTGCGCGTTCATCTCCACCACACCCCACGACCAGTCTCGCGATTAAAGGAGACGCGAGAAAATAAATAATTTCTGTGACATTTCGTCCAAGTTGGTTGGCATTCCGCCGAATCAGCTGGTTGATGAAATAGGAAAAGAGGACAAGACAATAAGAAAAGAAGCTTTCATAACATGCCAGATGAGACTTTCTGGAAAACTTTCGGCCATATCAAAGTAGATTTTTTTATCATATTACACTAGGTATTACAAACGACAACCGAATAGGGCAATAAGCATTCATGACGACCGAAAGGTGTAGGAATATCAGCTGGAATAGTTTAAAGAAGAATCAACTGACCATTTGATTGATGCCCGTTGAGAGACACAAATCACACTCTGAATCATCCAAAAATAAGATATGCGCATACGGGAACATCTTCTAATCCTACGAAACATGATCAACCTATTGAATGGAGACAAAACAATTTTCCGCTCGGTAATTAACACTCTTAAATCTGCTGCAGACAGGTTTAATGATCAAAGTTCTCTTCCCATTCTTTTGTGTTTTTATTTGACTTTGTTTTCACGCGATGTAACTGCATTAAAGACGTTACAAACTAGAGCGAGCGATGCAAAGAAATACAAAAATTAGTATCATTGTTACAATACAAAATATATGTTTATTAACGGCATTCTGTAGTAATGAGTGATTTCGTATTACGATTTATTCCCTTTTACAGCGTACAATTTATGTTTGTCAAGGTACAAACTACTGTGTGAATAGGTCTAGATGCACGTAAGGCCACTTGAAATTTGATGCAATTCCAACAAGCGTATAAAGAACACCTCAAAGATGAAACATTTCGCTGATAGAAAAATGCTTGTAGAAGCGAAATAATACAATAAATCATCAAAAAAATCTAATGAAAAATGAAATGAAAGAAATTTTAACAGGTTTAAAAAAGGTCTTCAGATTCATGAACTCATTAGGTCCAGGTTTCATATGTTCAAATCCAGGTGTCATATATGTCTTATGTAATTCTATACATAAAACACAATTCCAAAAAAGGCGTTTTATTGGTTTTGAGTTATAAATTTCGTATGTATAACTAATGTGCTTTCTATTCTTTGATGCAAAATTTTACTGACGATCGACCGATCTTACATGTGCTGTTCCCCGATTATTTCCCGTATATCCGAAAGTGCGCCTACGAGAGTCTGAGAAACCTTGGCTACAATAGGTTTAGTTGCCCTTTTCCCGGGTTAATGGTTGAAGTAAGCTATGTAGATCACAATAGTAAATGTCACCAAATGTTTTAACACGACTTTTAGATAATCTCCGCGATAACAAACGCCTTGGGATATAGGCTGCATATTCTTGTGGATACAAACGAAAGCTTAAACTACAGCCGGATGCATGAGATTCTACAGGCCGGAAAGATCGATACGGTTGGGGTTCCCTTTCAAGATACTGAGGACAGGCGGAAAACCGTTGATCTGACTCATAGCCTTTATACGGTAAGACGTTTCTCTTGCTATATCATAGAATTGATTTACCTCAAGTGTTTTTTTAGGTAGATTCATACATCTTAATTCGCGCCTCAGGCGGCATCGATGAGAATTGGTGGAGCATTTTCAGAATATACGATACTTACAGTTGGTGCTTAATTGGACTATTGTTTTTTCTTCAATGTGTCTTTGCATATGTGGTTGCAAAGGCTGAAGCGAAAGCGGGTTTACAGACGAAACACGGGCTTTGTTCGGTAAAGATCACCTTTTACTCAATCATTCTTTCAGATAGTCTGGCAAGTAGTTCGAATCCAATTCTTCCAGTCTGGGCAAGTCAATTTTCGCTTTTCCTCCGGGAGGTTTTCTCTTTTTCTGTTTGCTTTGCTACAAGGTACCGTGATAGTTGGAATGTTCACATCATGGTTTCTCTCGTCATTAATTCGGACACCGAGTTATTCGAACCTAAAGTTAAGCAGCTACGTGTTTGCGGAGATCGCCAGCGGTAGAAGGAGGCTGGTCACAGAGGGATCAGAGAATTGGTTTCGGGATCAAACATCGTCTGTAGGCACGTCTTTCCAGAAACTGCAGGACGCTCTGAGAGGCCGAAAATTAGTTGCTGGACTCTCACATAAAGGTTCGCGTCCTTTCAATATTTTATTTTTGGATCACGAGTGCATAAAAATGTAGCCTACTTTTGTTGCAAAGAGATGATTTTACTAATTAGCAAACGTACTTTTAGAAGCCTTGAAAATGGTGAGAGACGAAGGCGCCCTTATGTACACTCAGAAGGACTGGGTTGGATATGTGCATGCCATCAGACATTGTGAGATTGTGAAAACTCACGTGGCATTTCCACCAGTGGGAACGCATCTATTGTTCCCAAAGAACAGCACGTTGCTGCCAAAGATTAACCAAATTATTGCAAAGAATTCGCTGAGATTCCAAAACATTTATAAACGGTATACAAGTCTCACGTCAACGGCGGCCTGCAACAAATTCCGGCCTGGACAACCGTTGCGTAAGCTGATGATAAGCCGACTTATGCAGATTTTTTAGGAACTGCCTTCTTCAATGGCCTTATAATTGTCTGTGGAGCCCTATTTTTAATCGCTGGTACAATTTTATTGCTTGAAATCCTGTTAGCAAAGAATAACCGTTATTGTTTTATATAGGTTGTTAAAAAACAAATACAAGGTTGATTTTTGCAACGAACTATGTAGTTTTGTAAATCGTCTTCGGTAGAATTTAACAAGGAACAGGGCAAGTTAGACTACAAAACCGTCAAAAGCGTAAAATGTATCTTCATCTATATTGTTGAAGATGTCGCTGGCATTGGTCGCGAGATTGAAGCCTTAGCTATTGTGACCAGCGTCGATTTGCGAGGTTTTTTGTAAGGATTGCCGAGGACACGGAGGTATAAACAAGAAATGCAGAGGGTCTCTGTGCCAAGGAAGTACGAGAGATAAGGTCCAATGTCTCCGCTGGGCAGAACGCCATAGATCTGGAATCATGGAAAAGTTATGATGACTTGTTTACAAACAAATGGTTAGGTCAAGACATAACTAAACTTTGATTTTTTAAATATTGCAACATTGAAGTCATTAGTAAGTAGAACAAAACCCGAAAAAGTATTATAATTATATTATTAATTCAATTCTAAAACTTGGGCCTCCAGACTTACTCTTTTGCTCTAAGTTAGAGTTTTTTTTAGAGCCTCTAACCAATGTGAAATTGTAAGAAACCTACTGTTTGAAATGCCAAGCCAACAATATTCGGCAAGCAATTAAAGCAGAATTCCATTACTACAGCGATAGCTGCCAAGAAATTGGCCTGTCTTTGACTCCGCCGGTTTGACTCCTTTGTTGGCACTACCCTTCGTCGACTGAATCTGGCAAAAATAACAGCAAAAACAATGGCACCAGTCGTATTCAAGATTCCGACCGCTAGTTTAAACTGCGATATGTAGACACCCGAATGTGCTGTCATACATCCAACAGCCATGCAATCTGAAATATCGTTCATTGGCAAAACGGTGACTCAGCTTACGTTTCAAAGTGTTCGGCGGCGCCGTGTCCGTTCTCTCGAGCAAAAATATCACCAAGAACAAGCTTAACTGGACGATCAGATTTATTGCATGAAGAAGATACCGGTATTCTTTTTTGTAATGAATTGGCAAGAGTAGCGAAAATATTCTATCAAGTGTCAGGGAGAAAACACCAATTGATACTGGCGAAACAATGCTAAAGTAGGGAACACCGACCCAGAACATCACTGTCATATCATAGAGAGAATCTAAACATACCCTTGATTGTTTCATTTAATCATAACTAACTTACCGGCTCCATCCCACCAGAAAATAATATAAGACATGAAAGGCACCACAGATAAGGACGAAATAATCCAATCGACCATACATATTCGTAAGGGCAACGCCAAGGTCTTCCAATTCCGACAAACCAAAGACAATATGATGATTAGAGCAATGAGATATGCGGAAAGCGTATAAGAACATCCGATCAGCGGGATCAAAGGGCTTGCCGCCATACTAAGTCTTGTAAATTCATCAATGACAATTCTGAAATCCATTGGTGAAAATTCGCATAAACGCAGCAATTACATTTCACAATGAATTTGGGGTGAGAGGCAGGAAGTTTCAAGGTTCCATTTTTGAGGAAATTTAAACTATATGTATATACGGAGGATAGCTGTACTGAAAACTACAAAAATTAATTACTCTTTGGTGAAGATATTCAAAACTTCAGAACTTTAGTAATATAATACAAGGTCGAAACATCGGATAGCCTCTTGAACTCTGTTTGTAGCTGGGTCAATACTTTGGTAAAGGACAATTTGAGTATGGGACGAAAATGGCCGACATTAGGTCTACAATCTCCGAAAAAACATGGCCGTATGTACTAACATGATAAAATCATATGATGGTGAAAACTCGTAGATCTTGTACGTCACAGAATACATGGCTATTATTGTAATATGAATATTCAAAAATCTAATTCAATTTCAAAACCATAAAATTATAATGGCCAAGTGCCCAAAACATTTTCAATAATTAGCTAAGGGTTTGGTACTTTTTGCAAATTCATTGTTCCCCCGGAACATTACAACTTGAAATATTTTTGAAGATACTACAATCACGGTAATTCTGCAAAGTTGAATTTCATCGCACATGTGTTCTTTGCTACAAATGGGTGGACAAAATGTAAATCCAAGTTTACCCGATGGGTACAAAAAATCATGGATATTTATATCAAGAAGATAGGGATCTATGGCAGCAAAAATACAATAAATATTCCAAAATAAGTGCAAACGATTTGTATTATGTGCTACGCTTCCACGCAGTCCAAGTGGGCATTCTAGGAATCAATGTGGGACCTGTGGGTACCGTATGAGATTCAGTACATTTCCACTCATATAACCTGCCTGGCCACATGGGAAAAAACGGAAAACGGAAATTCTTTGGCACAATGAAGTGAATTTGGAATATTTTTCTGGCGTTCATTACTCTATGGGGTATAGTGTGTGTCAACAATGCTGCAAGCATTCTTGCAGACATGGGACTGCAGAAGATAATTGCTTTCAAAACCATGGCGCAGCGTTTCCCTCCTCACAAAGGCATCTGATTTGAACCCAAAGGCATCAAGATTTGAAAATCTTTTTTAACAAAGCACACTTACCGTCCCATTTCCACAAAAACACTACTAGCGCTATCAGTTAGTATTCACAAAACAAAAAAGGTCCAAAACAGTATAATCTGATAATTTCAATTATGCGTTTATTTTCGGTCTGTAATACCTCATAACAAGCACAGTTCGGACTAATCGAAGAAAGCGCAAAGTCATAAAATTAAATTTTCGATTGACTAACTCTGTTTGAACTGAATGAGTAAACGCCTACAAAAACACCAAGACAAGAATAAATTTAGTAGAACGAGCTTTGAAATGCCACAATTGGTGTTCCTACGCGTTTCTAGAAAAACTAATTATCCTTATTGTCAGACGGAAAACAATTCATGAAGTTACTGTAACACGGTTATAGTGTGTGTTCCGGTCTTTTAGAGTGTAATCTGGCTTTGTTAAAAGAAACGTTGCTAAATGCATTTATGAATGCTAGCAGCTAAGGTTTGAGTTGAAGAGTAGGGTGAAAGCTAGCATTAAAATTCTTCACTTTGATTTCAACACCAGTCGGCCGTATGCATTCATTGCAGATTTCGAATAACTTAAACGTTTGTCCTTTTGTATAATAAAACCCAATAATAATCACACCTGGAACAGAATCTTTAAAAGGAAAAAAGTTTTTGACTTCTATACCATGCATGAATAAGATTTTGTTTTGTTCCTTGATATTCTCTTCCAATTTGCCAACTGGATATCATGTAGGGCTTATAGGTAGATCAACATTATAGCATCCTACGACTTCAGTATTCCACAGTTACACACATCGTTTTTGTTTATTATGGCACCAGTAAGCTACTGGACTGTCCCATAACTATTTTTCGAAAGATGGAGTAATATCTCGTGTACCAACCTTATTTTTACATCACAAAGAAGCAGGGGAATTTATTATATGGTTGTCTGTCGAGACGATAAAAGTCAATCTAGCTATACTGTAATGACAATGAATCCAACAACGTCCATTGCAAATACATGGAAATTGAAGGAAGCAGTTCTCTGTTGTAGTTCTGATAGATTTATCTTTCAAAATTCTTAATAGTAAGAATTACTAAGCCTTACACTTGCAAAACTTGAATCCACCGGCATTTTAAATTATTAAACGACAAAGTTGTAAGGACACCTGAATCCGACACCTACGGAAACCATTGAACACACGCCCCGCAGTGTTAAAACCCTTCATACTTCGTTATGATTAAATGGATTTAGTCTTTTTATTTGACACAATCTTTGAAGTTGTCACATTCTTCTCCAGCGCGCTTACACTGCTTGTTATTTACATAGTCTTGTTTCACTCACCGAGCAGTATGAGGGTCTACAAGTACCATGTAATCCATTTTACTGTAAGGTTAAAATTTCTCCAGGTATTTCCAATGTTTTTAGATCTACGATTTCATATTCTCCTTCAACTTGGGCACATTAATCAAGCCCGATACAATATTTCCGTTTAATGGTGCTTACGTCAAAGGCTGGTACAGGTATTTCGGAGACAATGGAGCGACAATTTGTGTAAGGTTTCAATGGCGCATAGCCTTGGCTTTCAGATGATCTCGATTATTGTAACTGGCGGTCATGCAATCACAACTCAATGTATATGTCTTGTTTATCGATTTGCGGTCTTATTAGACACCAGAAAACTTCTCGCTCTTATGTCGGACTGGAAGGCATATGTCATCGGATATGTGATATCCACAACAATCTACACATTGATCAGTGTTTTCATTTTTGCGAAAATTGTTTTTCCAGTGGATGTAAGTCTTACCCGTCACTTAATAGATAAGTTTCAATATTTTTTGTCATTTGAAGGAGGTCCATCGGCAGATCCTGGAAGTCGCAAAGATTTTTCCAAACGCAACTTTACCCGATTTTAACCAAGTAATACTGTACCTTCCGCCTACAACGGAACATTCCCTTGGCGCTGCAATATTTATCTTTTGTGGTTTTATGACAGCTGAGTTTGTGTCTGTCGGCAGCGTTTACATGTTGCTTCGGAAACTGGAGAGCAAGAAGGCCAGCTTCTCAAAGGCTACCTATAGACTTCACAGACAACTCACAATTGCGTTGGGTTTACAGGTAGGCATGCTATATTTGATGGCGGAGTATTATTGTATCATAAAATTCAGAGTAGAAATTTCAGTTATCCACTCCATTCTTTTTCATAATGGCTCCAGTCAGCTATTGGGTAGTTGTAAATTATCCCTACGGATACATGGACTACAGTACTTCTAGACTCTTTCTTCTTTACATTGAGATGTATGGTACCTGCAATTCAGCGATAACCTTGTACTTTGTCAAACCGTACCGAAATCTTGTAACGTCAAAGATTCGTATGGCCTTTCATTATGCAACATGCAGACGATATGGCAAAGAAGAAGAAATCCTGGTAGTTATGCCGCCAGAAAGTACACTTGTATCTTCTGGGTTAACATAGTCACTAGCGGCGACAAATTTACCTCACAGAAAAACACGGATATGTTTATCAAATTCGCTTTCAAATTTTGAAAAAATAAAAAATTAAATATCTAAAACCGTTATACGATTGTTTGTTTCCCGCTTCCATTGCTACCGTTCGATTTCTGACTCGGTTCTTCGTCATCTTTTATCACCCCGTCATTATCTATATCGCTATTTGGCCTTTCTTTTTTCTGCCTTGGTTTCTTCTTTGCCTCTTCTTTTTCATCGCCAGATGTCAAAAGACGAGGAACTGCAGGATCAGTGGTCAAACTGCTTGTTGTATTCTCTGACCGATTACTGGGCCGTCGGAAAAGAGGGTCAGGATCGGACGGGGGTGTCGTTGAATGTGTTGGAGAGGGTACTTGAATTGTCGGTGATTCGTTTATCTGAGCGTTTGGTTGTATGTTGGGTGGAGGCTGGAATGTTGAAGTGGATGGCTGGACTTCGGTTTCAAGTGGTTGAGAAGCTGGAAAGGGCACTTTAAATAAGCGATGACTGCCGCAATACAAAAACAAGATATGAAATGGGAAATCGGTCAAAACTGTTTTACCTTTTTGACCTGAAGAGGAAGGCTGCTTCTGATCTGGCTGAGAAACATTTGCCGGAGGAGTATAACTTACGTCCGGGCTACTGTGCGGACGTTCCGTGAGCATATCCAGGAAAACTGAATCTGAAAAAGGTGTTTAGGAAGCCTTCAGAAAAATTTGATAGAAACTGGTTTTGATTAAGCAAATCTTGAAGGACTTATGCTTGAAAGAATTATTTTTCAATAACTGTACGCAAGCTGACAACTTTTGAAGCACTCAACTTTCAGTTTAAACCAACTTTCGTTCGCTACATTTTCTGAATGCTTTTTTTTCACTGCACTGTGCAAATTCCAAGCCTTTTGCACTGTGCAATCAAAGTCAAAAGCCAAGAAAAGGCCCTCTCACAGCTCGAATTTCGCCATCGCGGCAAAAAATTGCAGGGCGACAAGCTGTTTTGTCCATGAATTTTTGCGACATCACCCATGACACCTGCTCGAAATTTTGCAGATCGCTCCAGATTTTTTTGTCGCAGAATGGTTGTCGCAGCGGCAACTTTTCATCACGGCGACAAAATGTTTTGAGGATTGAGCGCACTGGAAGGAGTCGACAGAGAAAATTGAAAGAGAGAGAAGACGTCGCGCGCGATTCGGTTTGTCGCCGCGATTTCTTTGTCGCGCGTTTCCTTTTGAAATTTGGGATTTTGGAAGGGAAAGAGAAAAATTGTGTTCCTTTGGCATTGGAAAAGGGCAAAAGTGCACTGTGGAAAATTACGCAGTAAAGGCGGGTTTTTTTGGGAAGAACAGTCCATTTCTTGGCAACTTTTTTGCTTACCTGACGAATTAGTTGAACTTGACGAGCTACTGGAATTTTTAGATTCGTCTTGTTGTTTCACTTGTGGTTTTGGTTCGTCTTCCGGTTTCTTTCTTCGTTTCAATTTGTCCTTCAGTTTTGAAAACTTTGACGGCGCAGCCTGGTGCTGGGATTCTGGTTCATCCTCGATGTCGACCTAAACTTTGGTACTAGTCGCGGAAAAAAGTCCTGGGAATTTCTCGCGGCCCCCAAACTCCGTCGCGCTCCGAAAAGTTGATTTGTCGCGGGAATCTCGCGCGACAATAAGCCAAAATCAACAAAATTGCACTGTGCAAATCCACTTTTCGGGTTCATGCACAGTGCAGAGTCGCAGAAAATTCCCAGGACTTTTTTCCGCGACTAGTACTTTTATTTTATGATATCCAATGAAGCGGACCGGTAGAAATTCCCATACCTCTTTAACTTCGCTCAACGGCGAGTATCTGACAACAGGATGACTACGTTTTGGTCTGTTGAATCCCCATTCTGGATCATCAAAAGGCTCTTCATCTGATTCATTGCTACTCTCGGGATCGTGATAATCTTTATTCTTCCTGTTCTTCCATCTCCTCCAAGTTTTCCGGGCCTTCTTTTGCGCACTGTTTTTCATTCTATTCCCGTAAAGTTTCCTAAAATTTGAATTGGTGATGTTATTCTTCAAATATTATAAACTCAGAAATATTAATTAGTTTATTCAATAGGTTATTCATAAGTTATACTCTCATTTAAAAATAAGCAGAGATCAGAAGGCATGTTAGACAAGGTAGTATTTAGTTTGGACGTCAAGGTCCACCGAGATCAAATTTACAGAGATCGATAGAAATTCAAAGGTGTTATGGTCATAAGGCTTCGGCTTTTTCATTAGTTGGTTTGTCAGACAACTGCAAACTTTCTTCTTTGTCTCTGCAAATGAGTTAAATTTATCAAACTGTTAGTTTTTATAACTCTCTTACAGTTTTTGAGGTTTAAGATTCTCCGTTTTACAGAAGCCATATTGGAAACACAGGTAGAAGAATTCGATGATTGTGAGTAATGATGCACCCAAAAACAGACCCAAGGCTCCACCAACGTCGCCTTAAAATTTCGTTATTTGTCTGCTTTCGAAATTTTTGACTTACAGAACAAACTCCAGATACTGTAGGTCGAGTCCTGCCGCCAGATCTCAACATTCATCTTGTGCAAGAAGACGTTTACTTCGGCAAAATTTTCCTTCACGAATTTATGGCCAAACTCAAACTTTTCCAAATATTCCGGCAATTCCTTTTTGAACAAATTGATGTAAGCCGATTGGAAATCATGCATCGCTTTTCTAAACTCTTCCAAAATGATGGCTGACTGGTTTCGGACTTCGTCAAACGTGCAAGACAACGCATCGTCCATGAAATTGGCGAACATACGCACATGCTCATTGCTGGTGTCGCCAAATAAGATTACGGAGCCGGTCTGAAAAAGAATCAACATTTTTATACAGTAAATATGACATTGGGAACAGAGATTTATTTAATTTTTGGCACTTACATCAAGCCCCTTTCCTCGCGCAATAAAGCTCATAGCATCAGGAAGGGCGTGCTCAATATTGGACACTGTTTTTAGAATATTCACCTCCATGTCCTTGATGATGACATTGTACCAGTTCTAAAGCCAATGTAAGACCTTGTTCTTGTTAAGTTACCTCATAAAAGTCCTCATCGAAGAAATGATCCATATTTCGGTTTTTCATTTTGTCCGCCCAAGCCCTCTTTTGCAGCAATCCTTTGTCAAAATTGTCCATCAACGTGATAATTCGATTCATTCTCTTCAACTTTTCCGATAACTTGTGGTTATAATTTTGCTCGTCATAAATCGACGCCAATCTTTCTAAAACTCCCTCCCATTTCGTCATCTCATCCAATCGGATTTCAGCCTTCTCTCCGTATTCTCGCTTGACATCCGCCAATGTTTTAAATTTTTCCTGAACAAGGTTGAACAATCTTTAAAAATCTTACGGAATTAGCTTTATATCCGGTAGGGTTTACTAGCTGATACAGTAATTTTGACCTGTGCTCTTCACTGTGACTGGCTGGAGATCGAATTGCAGCAAAGACATCGGCATGGCGGTCGGTCATATTAGCAAAACAAGGGACATATTTATGCAAGCGTTCGTAAACTCCAACAAAATCGTCGTCATTCCAGCCCCATTGAAGTTCAATCAACCTGACGTAATTACACAATACACAATGGAGGTTGCATACCTGTTAGCAGTCTGATTAACCCTTCCGATCAGTCTCTTAGTTCTAATCAATATATCTTCCTGATATCTTGCTTGTTTTTCATAGGCTCTGTGGGCATACAACTTCACGTCAGCGACTTGTTTCTCGTCCAGCAATTGGTTCTCTTCGCATTTTATACTTTCAAGGATTTCTGCTGGGTACTGAAATTATTTTTACAACTTGATCATCTTTATGACGACTCACTGTATCCTCATCTTCCACTTCAACATCATCATCGTCCTCTTCTTCACTCGAATCATTGCTCTCTGTATCGATAATTTTGGGAAAGATGTTCATTGGAAGCTCGTTCATATCTTGCCACGCAATGTAATCGATTTCATCGCATGGAGTTTCACAATTATATTGATTGAAGCCCATATTCATCCCTTGCTTTTTGATAGGATCAACACAGTTAAAGTATTCCTGAACATTGCAGGCTGGAAGACTTTCTAAAGGCCATAAGATTGAGGGAAAGTTTTAAAAAATCTCACCGCTTCCAGTTGGATCATATGCCCTTTTTAGCGAGCAATTACACTTGTACTCTACATCTTGAAGGAATCGGCGGATCACACAAGTTCTGAGATTGTTCGGGTCATCGAAAGAGGTATAAGTTGTAGATTTTTGCTCTTCGGTCTCTTGAATGCATGTTTTTCCCGGGAACTTGTGACGCTAAAAGTGCAAAAAATCACTAGAATTGTCTTGAAGTATAGTATTTCAAAAAAGAAAACAAATATTTACCTCTTGAACCCTAAAGGGTATGTCCATGGAATACCCTGGAGGCACATTCACTCCGTCATTCCCGGATATCGCCGAGTGATTTTGATTGAAAATAAGGATCTTTAGCCCGGGTAATCCTGTAGCTTTGAATTTTGGTGTGCAACTTTCAATTCGCTCGTATCTTTCAATATTTAGCAAGAGCCGGAGGCCGTGACTTGGCCCTGAAAGCAATAAAATAATAGGTAAACAAATAAAGTTTAAGAAAAGCTTAAGAGATTTTGCAAGCTTGCACTTGCCTGCACCGGAGACTGTTATTGGATTCATCGGATCAGTATTTATGGCCCAACAGAGTCCGGTTAGCGTCCACATGGCCTTGAATTGATTTACGCAACGGGTTCCATTTGGCCAATGACAGTCCATTATCATTCGACTTTTCCAATGGGCTGCGTTGCGCAAGAATTTTATCGCATCGTAATCCCAAGCTGCTTGGAGAGCCTGAAAATTCAAAAAATATAATTATGAAATTGTGAAACCAATATCATCAAGATTAAAGAACTTACCTCGTCATAAATATCCGTTGAATTTTTACTATCCCCTTTGAACTTCCTTGGCCTGTTGAGTAGCCGTTTTCCAGTCAAATAAGTTAAGCGATATTGATTATTATTACATATGGCAATCACCGGGAATGGTACTTCTGCTGGGTAATGTGCTTCGATATTCGTTGAGATGGGTGTTTTTAGGAATAAACGAACTTGTGTAGCAATCTGGTAGATTGCCAGACACAAAAACACGACGATTACGATTCCCCATAGTAGTCTGAAATTGGGATTTTGTAAGCAATAGGGCTTGCATACCGATAGTTTTTTCTTACAGTCATTTCTTTTCAGTGCTCATAAAAACTAGATACAGTAATTTTAGTATAAAATCCTTGTCAGAAAAATTCAGTTTCTTATCCCTGCCCTACCTGCTATAAGTGCTCGGCGGGTGATGCACTGAGTGCTTTCGGAATCTCCGATCCACAACTCGAGCGAACATTTCTTATTACCGAGTGCAAAAACAGCTCATAAAACACCCTCGGGCATTCATTAAAATACGCTTTGGGCCGTTAAGTGGACAAAAAAACAAACAATCAACCTTGATTTGCTTAATGTTCCCCAAGGCCTTTCATCCGAGTGTCAAACGGAAGAAAAAAAGAGAGAAAGATCGATCTTCCCGAAAGCAATGTCCGAACAGACATAGTTCAAAGCTATGGAATTTCAACTTCTTTGAAAAAAGATTCAACAGACTTGTTGCAATTTGGGAAAGGGGAAAATATAATAATTGATTACGAGGGGGTTTACTGCGTTTGAGCTAAAGATTAGGTAGTTTATTTGTAGCGGAGTGCCCTTTAATTTAGTTTTGAAAAACAATAGGGGGAAAAATGAATAGTAAAATTATGGTAAGTCGATTATGGACTAGCAAATTCGATTTACAAAACATGGTACATAGAGTCTTTGAAAACATGGTTTTGGTTAGCTGATTATGCAAGTGAGATCCAAAATTCTTATAGGTTAATGCTCTACATGTATATATGTACATGTCTCTTGGAAACGTAATGCAGGCAAAATTTTAAAAAAATATGGGCTCAACTCCGACTGTCTTCTCATGCTTTATATTTGGAGTTTAATTTATTTACCTTGCTGAGAATCGATCATCCGACAGATGCCTGACTCCCTCAATATCCGAATCCTTCAACATTTCTATCATCCCGTTCCCAACCACCACCTCTCCCACAACCTCTCCGTCCTTATCAACCACAGAGTACTTAGCTGACCGAGCCTCGTCAAAGTCATCACCATCAATTGATGGGATATCCTCGGCTTCTGCGTAGGTTGGAGGATTGCCCGCACTGACTCGAGATTGTGGCCGACTCTCGCGAAGACGTGGAGTGCGAAAACTTTGAAGAGAACCTGGACGAGAAGAATTTGGATGCCGCAAAATGAGGACACTGTTGCGATTGGAGCCGGGACCTCGACCGCCCATCATGTGGCCGACCATGCGGTCGGCCCGCTGGGGCATTGTGGTGTTACAAAGGGCTGAAAAGACGCAAATTTAACTCGACAGAAAAAATAACAATTGAGGCAAACCATTTCGGGGTTTCAGAAAATATTATGAATCATCTCGGTTTTATCTGCAACTTTCATGAAAGTTGCCGAATCAGATTGACGCAAAATATTAAGACTACCCGATCCTTGCACCCCCAATTCTGCCCTGCTTACGAAAGAAACAAAAAGCTCTTTTACAACGTCTGGACAAATAAAAATTAAAGTGCATTGTAGACAAATTTACAAAAAAAACCAAAAGAAAGGGAAACAGTTGCCATTTATATCCAGGTAACAAAGTAGTCATTCAATCATCCAACCCTTGCGATTTGACAAATTACGCGACTTGTGTTACGGCTTTATTAATACTATGGCCAACTTGCGTAAAGCCAAATTATCTCGTCGCGTTTTCTAATTTTAATTCCTCGAAATTTGCACTTCCACTTAGGATCACTTTTGGTGTGTACGTTGTTTCTAGCCAAATTCGATTATTTCGTTTTTTCACTCGAGTCAAATTAAGGAAACTCATCTCGAATGAGGGGTTTTATTGTTTTATCTCCGTTTTGGGAGATAACATTAATTGCAGGCAAGTAGTGTGGGTGGTCGATGACAAAATGACCGGGCAGGAAAATTAAAGTGTACGTAAAATAGGCGTTCCACCGCAATTTTTTCCATGCAAAACCGTTAAAGATACGGCCAAAAGATGGGTTTATCTCTGACGGTGCTCCGCTTTGCGCGTACTCTCTTGCCCGTAAAGATTGTCTAATACCTCAGCTGTGCCTTCAAAGCGCCAGCTAAAACTTTTACCCCTTAATATGTGGTCCATGCCCGACGTGTGCACCACATATAAAGAAAATGCGAGCGGTGCACTTCAAGCACTTTCTTTGTAAGCTAAAATTAATCCAAATGATTGAGTAAGGGTAATTAACGATTAAACAAAGACGATCAAATAAATTTGGGTTGTTTTACGGTTTCTCTTATAAAAAAGAGATGTTTAATCCTTCTTTTTTCTAGAGAAAAAACAAAAATGCCTAATGAGAGAAAAAAATAACCAAGAACTTGCGTTACTCTAAGTTTCCGCTCATCACAAAAATGAAACGTCTGAAAACGGAACGTCGAGACGACACTTGTAAAGCTCAACGGGCGTAAAGTAAAATATTTCTCCCATAAGCCTTTTATATTACCCAGCTTGAGTCATCGCCCACAATGGCACGTCCAACAAAAAGCGTAACTGTTTGCATTTTTTGAAAAAAGTAGCAATTACAACGACCTGTGCACGCAATTACACTGTTTTGACGGCTTTACATTGTCAAATCCTCCATGATTTCCCGTCGCGATAAATTGTTTTTTATGCAGACAAACACGCCCCAATTTAAACCTAACCAACGCATGGAGATATTTTTTATTCGAATTTAATGGCCGTATAAACTGCGCGGCCGAACGCCTCGGTCGAATGCAGCCTCAGAGCAATTCAAGGGAAGATGTTTTTTATGAGATAATGCTGAAAAAGTGGAGTAAAATTGGATGAAATTTAGAAACAAAGTGGAAAAAAATTTGAACTATCATAGATTAGTCTCGCAATTTGTGCATGCAGTTATCACGTAGGTTATGGAATTCATTCTAAGTTTATTTAAGCCCTTAAGGACACCCACGTGAATTAATAAACAAAAAAAATTTTCTTCTCTGACCGCTCTGAGCGTTTCCCGTACTCTCTCAGCTCAAAAAATTTCTAATTGCAGATACCGCGCGCGGCCGCTGTTGTGCCAGACAAGCCGCGAGCTTAAATTTTCACGAACTGATATGTGACCAATGCTCGAAAAATTGGACCCTTCCTATGCAAGTTCAAATTTCTTTATTAGGTTCGTACATGTACATGTAGCCACAGTCATGGCCCATATTCTAAAGCATCCACGTGACTTGATCCAAAAATACCTCTAAAACTTCTGATTCAAAAATAAGAGCACTTTTAGAGAAGGCGGATTGATTATAATGAAAATGGAAAAGTCTTCGGCCCGAAAATAAATCTTTCGGCGAGACAAGGGCGTTAACAACGAAAACGTTTCATCGTAAGGGCGCTTAAGTTTAGTTTGTTTTTGAAAATAGAATTTAATTAAATTTTAGGGCAAAACTTTGTTTGAAGGGAGGGTTCCGGAGAAAAATTATCACGGTTTAGATCTTATGTCCTTAGAGTGAGAATGAGACGGAATTGTGAGATTTGAGAGTTCAATCAAACCTCTATAAATCAGTCTGTCGGGAAAATAACGGCGGGTGGTCGCAGCAAAATGTCTCGCCTCGCCGCTATCGCGCACCAAATCCCCAGCCGCAGTCGCAAAGCGATGATGGGCGATTCCGAGGCGCGGCGATCTGCTGTTATTTTCCCGGCAGACTGATATAATACAGTGACCATTGTAAAATGAAACCTCTACATATGCATACAGTGACCATTTTTTTAATGTTTTGCTATACGTTATGGCCTAAAGCTGATTCTTGGGACCTCTGAAATAGTTCTTTACAAACAGGTTGCGTTCTATGGGAGCTAGTTATACTGATTGTATCCTTTGTTTGTGTAGGGTCCATAGAACATAATAGATACGAAAAGACGTGCCATTCAAATTTACAAGGGACGCCATGATTAAGCTGGTGCCTTGCAAACGGAAAAAAAGCAGTTTCATTGTTTTAAAATGAAGTTTGGAAACTTCAACTCCCATTTCAAATGTCAAGATGCATACCACAATTACAGTATCCACAGATAATCTGAGATATAAATTTGAACGACAAAGCATTTTAAAAATGGATTCGAAAAACAAAATACTAGTAGTACAGAAGATTAATAGAAATCCATTGGCACACTAAAATTCAACGTCATCCATTACTCACGTATCCGTCACAAAATGAAACAGATCATCTTTAGTGAGACTCACTTGGAATAACAAAGTACCAAATGCCGAAAGAACTCTTGAGAAGTTAGAATGCAGTTGGTCCAACAAAGAGGCATGGGCCTGTCTAATAAAGGCCGTTTGATTTATGTCGCGTCATTATCAGCTGGGCGATTTATGAAATGCGTATTTTGAAGACGATCAGCTAGGAATTAGAGGGTAATTAAGAGCGGAAGAAGCCGTAGCTGGCGGAGCCGTAAATTCTGCGTATGTGTGGTCCTCGGAACTTTAGTCGGAGATTATTTGATAATCATATAGATTTTGGTATCAAAAGAATTGATTTGTAATCTACAGCGCTTAAATACGATCGTCAAACATCGCCCTTCTGGGCAAGAACCTTTAATAATTATTTGCCAGGGTGCATCAAAATTGTATCATGAAGAACGTATGTGCCTTGACCACTTTCATGGTTTACTTCGTTTTTTGTTTGGGCATGTTTATATTCATTCCTACTACACAGCAGCAGCAGTAATTCCCTTGAAAAAGTCAGTTCTTACCATCACAGACTTTTTGCTTAACAAATCAGGTGAACGAGGTTATCTGTTTTTAGCAAAAATGCTTGGCAATGTGTTCAACTGTTCTTTGGTTCTCCAGGGTGCCCTACAGAAGTTTTAATAGCATTTTAGCGGGATTCCACGAAATGCCATCACGTTACGCATTATCATAAAGGGTATTATACAATACAGTATTCGTTTTTGCAAGTTCTTGTCGTACTTTTTAGTTGAAGTTATGAATACCTCTCCGTCTTATTCTGCGCCTTTGTTGCGGCACCGAAAGAGAAACATCATGTATTTTGATGTTTTTCATCAGCCTATTAGAGTTTGAAACAATTTTCTTCTTTTGTAGGTTCAAGGAGTACACACTACTTTGAGAGTGCCACAAGACTCGTCAGCCAAGCCTTGGGAGAAAACACTTAAACAATTTTTTATGTTACAAAAAAATTGTAACACAGGTGCTACATTCAGTCCTCAATGCACCCATGTTGTTCCAAAGTGTCTTCGCATGATACTCTGACATTTTAAATGTACACACGATTTAAGCTCAGTTTTAAAAATTTAACATGCACTTGCATGTACTTGGGAATTGCGTGAAATACATACAGACTACTGACATATTCATAGTCGTAACCTACATTTATTTGAGTACAAATTTTTAACGTACGTAAACTGTTGCAGTAAATTTAGTATGCTTGGTTACAAGTGTTAAGCGAACGTTTCGCTGTTTAGAATGGGCGATTTTCTTATTCCTTGCAGTACGACTGTTGGGGCAGAAGTTTACAATTTTTATTCTCCTGGGATATCTATTTTTTCAATTTCACTGAATGTCGTCGTATTATGGTTCTGCCAAAAACAGAAAACGACGTTGAAGCTCTATACAAAAGTTATCATGCTGACATCAAGCTTTAACATATTCTACAGTGGATTCATGATCGTATTTGATCCGGTAAGTAACTTTACATAAAGTGAAAGGGCCCGAAGAGGCACGTGTTTCTTTTGAGCCTTAGGGTTTCAGCGTCATGAGTATTCGACTGTATGACATTGTTGTTTTTAGCGAATCATATCAGACTTCCCACACTACCTTCTATTCGCACGACCTCTGTTCTTCACTCTTACTAATGAATTTTTCCTCCGGCTGATCATCTGCATGTGCTTTGCAATAACCTACATACATGGGACCTTGCCTCCTTTGCAATTCTTTTTTCGCTACAGGTTGTTATCATGCGGCCACACCGAGTACACAGAGTTTTACAAACTGTTTGCTGCTGGTTTTATTTTCTGGATTTCCTTTTGCCTTTCCTACCTCGCAGATTTCGTCGATACCGAGATTTTAACGAATGCAACATTTTATAATGTTCCCGGCTGTGATCTAACCAATCATCCGGCAATGAGTGCGTTGTATAAAGTAAGCCAGTAACAGGTTAATTAAATTTATAATTGTATTTCAGTCATCACTTACCTCAAGAATTCACGAATTTATAATAAGCGCAATACTGCTTTGCAGCTTCCTTCTTGTTCTGTATTTGTCTTACAAAACGCTGAAACGACTAAAAACGGGGTCCTTCGCTTCAAGAAAACTCAATTACGATCTCAATCTGGTCTTATTTTTACAGGTAAGTGGGATGCACGTTTCCCTAATTGGTACTGTTTCAGGCAATGATGCCTTTCTCCATGATTATCCTACCAGTCTTGTTGCTTGTCTCAGGATTAGCAAAAAAAGATTTTCTGCCTTACGTGGCGGTGTCTACAACAGCCGGAAGTATAGCCATGCCAGCGTTGGATGCGTCGATAATCTTGTTTGTGCTACCTGCTTTCCGTAAACGGCTGCAGAAATTCATCGGAGTGTTGAAAAGTGCACGTGTTCAACGGATTTCTCAACCCAGCGCTTCCGAGTACACAACCGCAAATTCAAAAAGAGACAAGTAAATTGTTGACAATAGAATGCCAGACTCAAAATTTTTGCCTTGTCCCTTTCCATCGCAATAATGTTTCCGAGAAATTCGTTAATGACATAAGCACGCAAGTGTTAAAAGAACCCATGTTACGGTAAAATGCAGGACAGCTTTTGTAGCCAAGATGCCGTGTATTTGGCTGTAAAGCATGACCTATACGCCTTGCACATTTTTAGAGAAAAGGCGTACAAAACACGGCCTCATTCTCGGAACATTACAAAAAACAAAAAGGTCGGCTCTCAAGTCTACCTCGTGGGAATGCTTAATTTCTGTAGTTGAATAAAGATTTCACCCACACTTCATTTTCAAGAAGCCATCGACCATCACCAATATTTTCGCTTGGATAACCGTACCTTGGCAACTCCACAAATTGTCGATGTTTGTCGACTTAAACACCCCGAAGGCCATGATTAGGGGCCCGACGTATGATCTATTATTCCTTGAATAAAGCAAAATCTTGGATATGACTTATTGGGACATTTGTTTCAATAACACTAATGAAATGACCTATCACCAGCTTCAATTATGATTGGCAACTATGCAAATATGCATACTCTTTTTATCCTACAAATGGCTAAATATAAATCTGTTATTGCTTTTATAAGTAGTCTCATAGATCTACTGCGAGGGCCTCGCTTCCCTTTATTCCATTAATTTTCCATCGCTTTCTGTATCTTTGGTGACCATGAAGTTTCTACTGCTTATTGAAACCGCCGCCAAAGAAAGTTTGCTCGATCAAAAGACAAACTCCCCAATAAATAGTTTACGAGTTCTCCTGAACTTTTGTTGCCATGGAATAAACTGAATTACCATCTGTAATATAGGTACGGCTTATTTACCCTTTCTTGGAAAGTCAAAAATAGAAATACGGTCATTTAAAGAGACCGTAGTACGAATATAAATTTCCTCGGATAGCCTACACTTCGCGAAGCAATGTCATGCTTTTAATTTAATGGCTATCGCTCACGATGTGTTTTTTAGTTGAAATGTAAAAACATTGTGTAACAACTGACACCACAGGCTTGTGATTGTTCTGCGTAAGTTTAATTCATCTGCAAGGAGGCTAAATGTCACACTTCTTTATTCCCTGTAGCAACTCTAGCGGAACTGCTGTTGTGAACTTTATTTCTAACGGCTCTTGTGTGCTTTCAATTCTGCTCAACCTGATCGTTTTGTTGTTTTGCAGACAGCAAACACGATTTCTAAAATCGTACACAAATGTCTTAATGCTGACATCGGGCTTCAACGTCGCATATAGCGTTTACATGATTTTTGTGGGATTTGTAAGTTGAAAACTTTAGTTTGCGCCTAAACAGCTTCGCAAAAAATGTCTGAGAACGTAAGCGACACTTCGTAATGTACTATTTCAGAGAGCTATATCCATTGACAAGCACAGAGTCTTCTTCACGGATTCCATGCTAATAAAGTATCAAAGCCCACTCCTACAACAAACTGTTCTAGCAGTGCTGTTTGCATTTCTTTGCGTTCTGGGTACCCTACCCTCGATGCAGTTCTTTTTTCGCTATCGGCTTCTAACCAAAGCAACAACCGAAAATGCTGAATTTTATAAATTATTTGGACTTATAAGTGTGCTTTGGTTGATCTTTCACTTCACAACTTTTATTGACTTTGAAGATACCGGCCCTTTAGCTGAGGCTGTTTTCAGCAATGTTTCTGGATGCAATGGAGCCAATTATCCGCTAATAAGCTCTTTGAATAAGGTAAACTAGGTGAGGGGAGACTTTCAATCTTTTGTTTTAGGCGACAATGACATCAAAAATTTACGACGCAACTTTGAATACCATGCTATCCGGAAGTTTTGTAATTGTACTTTACTTTGCATACAAAACATTGCGCGTCTTAGAAAGTAATGACCATGACCATGGCACCTCCGGCACATCGCGTCGACTAAATTTGGATATTAACTTAATCTTATTTTTACAGGTAGCTCATGAACTCATCAATAGTTATTATATGTATATTTCCTAATTTAGGCGACAGCACCGTTTTCTCTCCTGATCTTGCCTGTCGGTTTGTATGTCTCTGGACTTGTTACGCCGACAATTTTGCCGTATCTTGAAGTTGTTGGAAATGTGGGGATTAACTGTACGCCCGCCGTGGATGCAATTATCGTACTGTTTGTCCTGCCCGTATTTCGGCGAAAGTGGCTGAACATTTTCAGAATTGGAGGAAGGGCTATCCAAGTTCAAAAAGTGACTAGTGCGACTGATGCGTTTATGACTTCTTAAAAAAAATAAAGTCTTTGAAAAAATCGTTGGATGTTGAGTCTGCTAGAGTCTTTGAGTATTGCCAGGCCTCTTCAATTGATCCTCACTTGTTTGTCATAAGTTGAAGCCCTAAGCTTGACGCACACTACAGCATACTTCTTTACGCCAAGTCGCTGAATTAAGGAACAATTTGCTTGTAAGATTTCATACCACAAATACACACTGTGTTTAATAGCCAGTTCTTGACCGAACAATGTCTCCTGTTTAAGGCAGAATACTGTCACCGATGGCGTTTGCCAAACAGATGGGGGTGGTATTGTACTAATTGAATTAATATGACTTTTAGTTCGTTTTGTACATTAAACTTTGAGCTATATTGCCAGCTGTACATAAAATCAGAGCCTTCAACAACTTTAAATTTTCATGCAAACTTGCTGTATTAGCTACAGCAAGAAAATTGTGATGTATATTGTGCTATAATATAAAGTAAGATACGGTATATAAATGAACACTTAAACTTTTAATCAGGATTAATACTACAGTTGTATTCCAGAATTGTAATCTCCACCTTCATCGCGGGTTTACTGTAGACATGACGTAACTGTATAGATTGTTAGTCCGGGGACCTATTTCTAACTACGAATTTTATAATAGCTTAGCTTTTACAATTTTTCGTGAAAAACACACTGCCAGCCAGTCGTACATTAAGCATATATTTGAATAAAATGGTTGAGTTCTTTATTCCCTGTAACAAAAGCATTGAAACTACGATCTACAACATCATAATCAATCTGATTCTGCTTTCTTCAGTCGGCCTAAACTCTCTTGTTTTGTATATTAGCCTACAACAGAAAAAACGATTGCAGCTGTATACTAAGATTATTACTGTAACTGCGAGTTATAATATTTTCTATACCGTTTTGATGAGCTTGATTGGAATGGTGAGTTGTGTTTGAATCGGAATACATAGGCTACACAATGACTGACTCTGAACAAATGAAGCCTAAACTTGTTACCAATTTATTTTGCAAAATCTAGCTGGTCTTACTTCTTTAAAGATATTGTTTTAAGTTTTAGAGGACTTTACCGTATCGCCCATACGACGTCTTCTTTACTAACCCTCCGTTTTTCACATATTCTAACGACAAGATCCAGAAGCTGGCATTGATGCTGTGCTACACGATAGTTTACATCCACACAACTCTGCCAGCCACTGAGTTCTTTTTTCGGTATAAACTCCTAACAAACCCTCATACAGAATACGATCTATTTTATAAACTATTGGCATCTTCCATTGTCTTCTGGATACTTTATGGTTCAACCTATACGACCGACTATCAAGCCACAAGTGGTTTGCAAGAAATGGTCTTTGGGAATATTAGCGGATGCGAAGGAAATAAACTGCCAGTCTTCAGCGTCATGGATAAGGTAACTTACTTAGAAATTATCTTTGTTAGCTCATTAGTAACTCTTCTTTGATAGGAAAAGAATAAATTTAAATTTATATTTATTTTCTGTCTTACCTAGTTCAAGATTGCCTTTTTCCTTCCTATTGTGGAAATACTGACCATTCTGAAATTTTAGACGACTTTTGGGTGTTTGATGCATGACATTACCCTGAGTAGTCTCCTCTCCGCCAATTTTGTTATTGTAGTTGTTTACGCGTACCGGACATGGAAGAAATTGGGAGAAGACGACATGCGTGTGGTAATTTCAACGAGGAAATTGAATGCAGACATCAACTTGGTTTTGTTTTTGCAGGTACGTGTTGTTGACATACGACTTTACTATTCATTACGAAGGGTTTGAAATCGCAACAATACGTCAAGAATTTAGCTAGCGTGGAAGAATGCATCGCGCGCTTAGCGTTGCGCCTCAATCTAGGATTTTACAGAATAAATTCCGTCCAAAGAAGACAAATTATTCAACTGCTTCCTTTGTTGTTCTATCAAGTAATAATCATAAAATTTTAGGCTTCCCTTCCATTTTCCTTTCTCATGCTTCCAATTGGACTCTACGTTTCGGGGATCGTAACCAACGACGCCTTGCCATACATATCGATCATTGGCACTACCGGATCAAACCTAATCCCTGCCTTGGACGCGTTTATTGTGCTTTTCGTCCTTCCGGCATTCCGGTCTAAAATCCTTCACATACTTCAAATTGGAAAGCGACAAAATCAAGTCGATAAGAGCAATATCCTTGATGGTGTTACCTTTGTCCACCGTACTTCATATTAAAAATAAGCCTGAATATCTTCAATTTTTCAATATTTGCATAAGTCAGAGCCTCTTGAATAAATAAAATATCAAGAATTCAGGTCGAGGTCCCACTCTTTGATGTGCTTCCCCGCCGTTCCACAGATATTCCACGGTCGTTCAAAGGTATAAGGCTAATTTAATTAGATCTGTATTCCCATCTCTTTGACCTTGAGGAAAGAAGCGCGTCGTTTTCTTTTCCCTGTGACTCCAATGCCAACGGAAATTCGACGAAAGTGAGGGAATCTCAGGGCTTGACCCTCTTCAAATAAATCGTTCCCGCTTCCAAAAGAATGGTCGAAAAGCCGATTCTTTCCTTGACTTTAGGAGCTGGAAGGATCTGGCATCTGTTTTCGGCGAGAGGTTTTTTGGTGACAGGTATTTTTAGGAGTCATTACTCAGTTTTTATTTATTTTGATTAAAATTGCCGTTGAAAGGAGTCATGTTTTGTTAACGCTTATAACACTTGTCCGCCTGCATACTGATCAGAGCCACTATGGCCGAAGAAAACACCTTTATGCCAAAAGAATAAAAAAAATCAGACTTCAGTACTCTTCTTGACCTCAGCTAAAGTCGCAACACTCCCACAATTACGCATCATATTTAATTGGCATGATTTCACTTCCATTTAGGACTTTCCCTCCTTGTTTTATCGGAAAAACAAAAACATTCGTTCCCAGTAATTTTCGGATCACTTTCCGACTGTCGGGGTTTTAGTTCTGGGTAAAACCAAATCTCCGGATTGTTGAGAACCTTATTTTTTTTCTCCTTGCAAATACGTAGTAATGTTTTCCTGCTTTTGTTGAGGATGAAAAGGCAACATGTTTTTTACGTGACATATTCTAATGCTATAGATATATTTCACACCGCACCCATTAGAATAATTTTGTATATTTGTCGAGTTTCACCACCTTTGAGCCGGGTTTTACATAAACCTTCTTTCCAAACTAATCATTTTCCCATTCAAGTTGGCCTCATCTATCTTTAATACAGACTGCATATCAAATACAGCCCACATAGATGACAAATAGATAACGACATATATCTATGTTCACATAATAGTCCTTGTTTTCCGTTCGCGTTTCCCCCTAATAGTCCTTTCTTTTGTTCGGCCGATTTGTTTATTCCAAACCGTTTCCTTTACATATGTATTTTTTCCGCATATCCAAAAACCTCTGGCTTTGGCCTTTTCTAGCAAAGTTTTCTTTTCTTCCAAATGAACTTTGCGACGATTAATCAGCTCCTTTTTGAGTGGCAATCAGTTTAGTTGTTATTCATTGCACGTCGATCACATGGATCTTTCTTACCCTTTTCTTTTCTTTACTATCCATTTCCGAAACTTTCTAGGTGGTTTTGGATGGACTTTTGTTTATTTGTAAAGAATTCGCTCTGAACTTTTTAATAGTAGAACTGTTTTTAAACTTTAATTAGAAAAGTTCGTGGGGATTCTAGTAAATGTTTCAGTTCTTACTGGAAAAATTAGGAAGGTAGAGAACTTATTTTAAAATCGATTTTTTGCTTAAAGTTTATAAAATATGGTAATGAAAGGCACACTTTTTTTAAGGAAAACAATAGATAAAATTATTAAAAAGGGTGACTCAGCATCTTTATATAGTTCGTACAGATTCTTCTGGCTTATAAAGGCCAATTCTTGAGATTTTCTTTGAGTTTTTGACCTCGCGCTTTGCAGAAGAAACTAAGAAGTTTAGTTTTTAATGAGGCAGCAGGAGAAATGCAAAGGCCAGTAAGAGAAATGATGTCTTGGTACCTGAAAAGTGCATACAACCCTACCACTCTAAATCTTTTTAGTTTTTAGCTAGTTGTTTTTTGCAAACATCCGTTCCTCGTTTATAATGCAATGCACCTGTTGTCATATATAAATGGCCGTCTTCCCGAAAATTTCCTGAAATCCGAGCGTTTTTTTTTTGTTATTTCCATCATTTTTTGAGCGTTCCCTCGGGCAGGTTGACGCAAAGCCGATTTTCCGTGCGAGAAAAAAGATAAAATATAATTGAGGCCTGAGGGCATGATTGACGGGTTCTCGCTTGATAAAAAAGGTTGTGGGCTTTGATTTTTATTTATCTTTATTTATTTTTCGGCAGTTGCAAATAATGGGGCTACGTGAGACCAGGGAGAAAGATAGACATCTTATTCAAGGGTTTATGGGTCTGTGGGCTTGTCGGCTTTCTTAGACTCGGATTTGGTATTTCTTTGGGACTAACTCGAAAGTCTAAAGTTTGGCAAAACTTTAAAATTTGACAAAGCGATGTTTTGAATCGTCGTTATATGTCTGTAATGACGGGAGTGCTGGCTGCGAAATGCCACGATACTTTGCAAATTTAGAAGACGCAGACTTTAAAGGTGTTGCGTATCAAATTCTGACAATTTTAGCTCACGTTCTCCGTGTGCCGCTGAGATATTCAAAAATATTTTTTTTGTAGAGAAACTCACTGTAAGCAGAGCCGGCCGGAAAAGCACCATTTTTTTACAGTATACATATTCTTGATTTCATCTACAAAAAGGTTTTTTTGTCGAAATGTATACCATACTTTCGAATGAACAGAGCCTCAGATAAAAAAAATATTTTTCCAATTCGTTTTCCAAAAACTCTTCTAAATCGCTGATTATATTTCGAGTTTTTAAAGCTAACATTTTATCTGCAAAACTGTTTACATAGTTTTCGTCTTAGAAATTGAATTATGTATTGCAAAACATAAAAATGTTATCTTTTCTCGCTTGTTTACATTTCGCGAGAACATGTTCCGTTCCTTATTTTTTCTATGAGCTGAAAAAAATATTTTTTAAATCTCCGCTCAAAAATGTCGCCTTTAATCTATAATTTATTTTTTTTATCTTGCCGATTAGATTACCACAGATATTTTTAAAATTTCCCCAAGCCTACATCTGTGTACATACTTTCTTTATCGCAGTGACCCAATTTTGTTCTCCCGGCTTTTTGGACATTCCTGTGAAACCGATTTATGTAGAAATTGCGAGAAAGTTTCTACTCATACGTAATATTATATGTATTATCCCAGGTTTTAGTTTATGCTATGTAGCAGCCATGTTGTTGCTAAACGACACCTTATTTGTCAGAGACTTTGATTCCGTCGATGAATTCAGTCATGAACTTCAATACGACAGCGAGCTGAGAGAATTGGTTGAGGATGGAAATGTGAGACTTGAAATGAATCGGGTAAGGGTGTTTTTGCGAGCTTAGAAGTCAAGTTACACATCTCCATTATGGTTATTTATTTTTAAAATTTTTTCAGCAGATCCGAAATGAAGTCTGGGATACGATATGGCCTTCAATCTTCATTGCACTTCTCATTTACTGTCTTTGTGCCATTTTATGGCTGCTTTATAATATCAAGGAGTATCGAAAACAACGGAGGAAGATCAAGGAGGAGATGAGGAATTGGGAGAAGGAGAAGATGTAAGTTGAATATATCGAAAAATAAAAAGTTTGTAACATCCGCGACGATATGGCAGTAAGCCATTTCTTTGACCGTACGACTAAAAACTTTATAATGGAGATTTTAGAAAATACCTCGAGATTTACCACCAAATCCCAATTCAGGACGTCGAAGCGGGGACTTCGCGTACAGAACATACCGAACTAATCTCGACCACGCCGGTGACAATCGACGAAGAGGCTTAGCGAACTTTAGATGATATCATTTTTCTCAAATATTATCTGTAGATATCCAGAAACCAGTGATCTTACAATTTTAATAAATATTTACAACTCACACAGCCTCCGTTTCTAACACATAATGTTCAAATTATATAGCCAGCAACTCTTTCGGGCGCTATTTGATCTTATCGGACTGTGGTAGCGACTGGTTGACTCGTCATTACAATCTCAGACACCTTAGGATTCCCGGCGACATCTTCCTTCAAATTGGACACAGGCCGAACTGGTTCGGCTTCTTGAACTTTCGGCGGAAATAACGCCTCATTATCTTGGTATATTTGGTCAAGAAGGATCTAAAAAAATTCGCAGCAATAAATTATTTTCACCGGAGATAAATTATTAATGCTTACCTGCTGATCAAATTCTTTCCAGTAATCGTAATCTTCCAATGTTGGCATGGGCGGTTTACGGATGAAATAGGACCCGAGGACATAAATTAAGGCGGCGAATTCAAACAAAGACAGAACGCTCATTCCCAGCCATAGCCCGAGCTGACCACCGCTGTCCGCGATAAGACTGACCCACTGAAAGTGGCGGAGTGACTACGAATTGTTCTCATAAAATCACCACACATCACATAGTCTAGAAAACGTAAACATACTGTATAAGAGGCCTTCTCCAAATTTGATCTATAGGAAGTACGTTCAAAGTAGATCTCCAAAAGTAATGTATTCTTTTCATACCATGAGAAACACTCGGAACGGGTTGTCCAGTATTGAGAAACCGGTTTGGTAAGGCAAGATCGAGGCTGAAGAACCAACAAATTCAACACGGTCGCTTGGAACATACCGTATAATTTTTGGAAGGCCATTTTGCCTGAGACATTGAGATCTGGTAGTACGACTGGCTAAAAGCAACCAGTTATATTGGTAAACCAATAGCTGTGCTGATTTCTGTTTCTTACTTGCAAGCTTGCGGACAATTGCAGCTATTAATTGTGAATTGAGTGTTATTGTCGTCCGCAAACTCCGTGTCAATCGCGTTTATAATGCTATCAGCGCAATCCACTAAAAAACAATTTTCAAAAACCCCTATGCTCTTACTCGAACCGCTAATATTGGCCATCTTATAACATGACACACTACTCGTATTGGCCGGAAAATTAAACTGAGGATCATAGCAACCACAATCTGTCATAATACGGTCTTGAATACAACTCCGAATACACGCTTCAACTTCGTAATTATTGCCGTAGTAATTGGAAGAGCCGGTTTCTTTGTCGACACATGTGTTGTAGGGTTCGGGAAGTTTGACTCGTTCGATGTACCGGACTCCAACCGAAGAAGCTTTGCCGATTTGAGCAAAATAGCCAAAGGCATCTTGAAAGGGAGTTTCATTCTGTAACACAATTTTGAGGAAAGAGAGTGTTCATATAGTAGAAACTCTGCACAACAAACTTGACCGGTAATTACAGTAAGGTTAGAGAAAATACTCTAGAAATACTCAAAAGAAACTATACCCTAAACATAGCCTGTAAAATTTCATTATGATTAGCCCTTGAAAAGCGCTATTGTAAGTCAACTTACCGTTCCATGAACATAATAGACAATCCCGTTCGTCTGCATCCACGGCAAAGAATCGTTGGCAACTGACCGAAAAAATATCCTCATCCCGTTATTCGGTCCGGCTCTGATCGTCTCCCAGGTAAACCCACTGTTGATCGTATGACATCGACCATAATAAGGGTCGTAGAATATGTTCATATTATCACTAAAAAGATTGTCAGTAGTTGCTAACTCAAAATCAGTGACATACGTAAAGTTACAAGGCTCTTGAAGGAATTCACAACGGATCATGAGATCATCAAAGGAATAGCCAATGGATCCATTAGTCCGAAAAAGATGGCGTAATAACTAGAAAGATGGGCCTACCTCAATGTCAAGTTGCTTCAGATCTTCGTACATGAACCTTGTCCATCTTGTCGCCCTGATGGCCTCATAAACGGTAAATGGCTTCGAACGAAACCCATAATAATCGTTCCGTTGACCGGCTTTATACGCGTTTACCTGTGACGATCGGTTACCGTAATCCAGTGTTCCAAAGGAGCTTACCAAGTTCTCTAATGGGGTTCCTTGAACATTCGATAACTTCCACGGATTCTGATTACAAATTGTGATGCAAGGAAAAGTTTGTTTTGCGGAGAACAACCTCGATGTCAGGTCGGTTGGATAGTCGAGAAACTTGACAATACTCGTATAAATGAAGAAAATCATAATAATCAGATACGCGATGAAGACAACAGTCCAGAAGAGGAAGATCCACACCTTGTCTGCCATCGCCATGTGTGGGACGGCATGTGTTGAAGTCCATTGAGCAAAGTCGCGGAGAATTAAAATCAGACCCTCCTTAAAAGTAGTGTTAGAACCCATTTAGTAGAGTAGCAATTCTCATCCTCCAACGACCGTATTATTACAGCAATGACGACTAAAAGGTCCGTTTCATTTGTAAGCTCAGGGTTCAAATGAGCACATTTTCCACATGTCTCCGTCAGAATTCTTCGCAGAGAAGACAAAAAATTTGAAAACCTATTGTTTCAAAAATACAAAGCATGTAGAGCAGATTCCAAAAGAGTTAAAAATCGTCTGCGGAGCTTGGTCGTTACGCAGTTTTGTGTGCTATATTCATAATGCCTGCAAAAACGCATGCGGGCACAAAGAAAAGACCACATGTTACGGTACAAAAACGTCAATTAGTGTTCAGAGAATTGTGGAACAACTTTATTACACTAGTGAAATGACATGACCTATACCATACGAAATCTCACGAAATGAAATTTTAACACCGCAAGTTTCACCTTTTTTGCAGCAAAATTGCGCCCGTACCAGGCCGAATAATCTGATATTATACTAGGCACCAGTAATGAAAAAAAGTCAATTAGAGATGTCGGAGTGAAATGATGTGACCTATACCATACGAAACCTCACGAAATGAAATTTTAACACCGCAAGTTTCACCTTTTTTGCAGCAAAATTGCGCCCGTACCAGGCCGAACAATCTGATATTATACTAGGCACCAGTAATGAAAAAAAGTCAATTAGAGATGTCGGAGTGAAATGATGTGACCTATACCATACGAAACCTCACGAAATGAAATTTTAACACCGCAAGTTTCACCTTTTTTGCAGCAAAATTGCACCCTTACCAGGCCGAACAATCTGATATTATACTAGGCACCAGTAATGAAAAAAAGTCAATTAGAGATGTCGGAGTGAAATGATGTGACCTATACCATTCGAAACCTCACGAAATGAAATTTCAACACCGCAAGTTTCACCTTTTTTGCAGCAAAATTGCG